>CM076847.1:144277568-144877568 GCA_039519185.1 Astragalus membranaceus | reverse complement strand
CTGCATTGCAATGGCAAAAATTAACTATTGTATTCGAGATCGAGGTAAAAAAATACATATACCAACAATTGTAAAGGTAAAACAAAATGGAACAATAGGACTCACCCCCTAGCAAGATCCAAGGCTAGTTGAATGACAACCTTGTATGCAACTTTCTTTCGCCTATTTTTCAACAAGAATTGTTTCAGTGTCCCACCATGAACAAACTCAACAATAACACAACACGCCTTGGAAGGTAGGGAATCTTGACCACCAGCATCTGAAGGAATCTTAAGATTTGAAGTCCCCATTGAAGCTCCAATAAACTGTTTGATAAATGATACGAACAATTACAAAATTAACTACCATTTTAAAATAAAAATCTTATTATTCCATCTCATAAGGAAAGAGGGGCAAATTAAAGCATGCAAGATTTGGTGAGTAGTAATCATGAATTTAAATACGTGAGTGTGAGAAAGCAATAGTTTTTACTTTTGTAACATTTGGATGATCCAGTTTGTGCCATACGGTAACCTCTTGTCGAAATGATGCTCGTAAAGCAGCAGTTTCAGCAGCAGTAGCAACACCATCCTCACCCCAATCCAACACTTTCACTACAAAATTCAACATCACAATTCAGTAGTAATTTCTACAAACAAAAAACATTCAAAACAAAACTATACATATTGTTTATACGGAAACGCTGAAATTGATTAACTTAGAAGTTCTCAGGCTCAAATAATAAGCATTGACACAAGACAAAACAAACCCTAAAAATCACATTTTAATTTATTTTTGTTACTATATAATAGTGTTTTAAAAACCAAGCCAACCGGCCAGTTCAACAGGTTAAACCACGAGCCGATATTATCTACAGTTTGATTATTTCAGTGATTCGATCACAATTTCGTCTCAGTTTGAAACGGTTGAACCATAACCCAGGCCTCACCCGTTTGATGTCCGGTCTAAGTTTCAAAACATTTCATATATATATCAGACACCAAGACAAACAACCAGAATAAGAATGCAAAACATAAAGCACAGATACCTGCAACATCTTGGTCATCATAAGAACCCCTATAGACAATACCATAAGCCCCACTAGCAACAACATATCGTAAGTCCAATTTAGCCAGATCAATCTCCCATTCAAGTCTAGGTCTAGTTGCCTCAATGCTTCTGGAATAAACCCTGCTCAAGTGTCTTTCTAGAGCAGCATCCAAAGTCTTCAGATCAACTTTATCAGCTCTGAAAATCATATCTTTGCTACTTTGGTTTCCACTACTACCTTTATTCTTTGAACTCAAAGCTTCCCCTTTCAATTCCACTTTAGGGGTACTAAGACCCCCACCTTCTTCTGATTGCATCTCCAACACCACAATTCAACAACCTCAAATTCCAAAACAAATTTAGAGAACTGATAGAAGAAAAAAAAATTCAGCTGCAGAATCACTATTAAACAAAAAGATAATTATAACAAGGGTTCCAACAAAAATTCAATTCTATATATTTTTCAATGAAACCAACAAATCAAATATTATTGATCATCCTAATTTAAAAAAAAAATAGTGGTCAAAGCTACAATTCACATAGTTAACCTGAGCAAGACCTACTACATACGAAAAATAGGTTTTTTTAAGGCGGAAAATTTAAAAAAAAAAACAAAAAAAATATACGTTAAAAGCACGATCAGAAGCTGAATGCGAGAAACACCCATGAGACCCTAAACCATACATGCATAACAAAAAGATCGATAATCACGTAAAATAGTAGAGAATAAGAGAAACCATGGACAAAACAACGTGAGTTTTTTAAATGAAAAAAAAAACGGCATGCATGAAGAGAAAGTATACCTAACGGAGTTTCTGAGAATAAAAGGTTTAGGTTTTTGAGAGAAGGATGAATGGAAGCAACGAAGATTAGATCAGGACCTCAAAGAAGAAAATTGAATGCTAGAAACAAGAGGAGCCATGAAGTAAGAGAGAGAAGCGCGGGTATCGCTTGAAGACGAGAATATTCATTGAAAAGAGAAAGATAGTACTATGTGTGTTTCATTTTGAAGATGGTAGTCTACTTTTTGGTACATCGTATTCTCTCTTTTCTTTTTTTTTTTCTTCCAAAAAACCTGCACCCCTTAATTCAACTTGGCAGTATTGTTTGACTTTTTAATTAATATATATATATATATATATATATATATACTAGTATTTTACCTGTGCATACACACGGGTGATACTGTATTTGTTATAATTTTCTATTAAATTATAAATACGTTGAAAGTTGGCGCTCCCGTAGGCACTCTCCGTTGGCGCTCCCGTAGGCACTCCAGTTGCCGCTGCCGTTGTCGATCCCTTGTCATTGTCGCTCCCGTTGCCACTTGTTTACTCTTTTTTAATAATTAAAAAATAGTTGTTTTGTAATTTTTTGTAGTGGTTAACTTTTTTTACAATTGTTAGTGATTAAAGTGATTGATTTTATTTTTTATTAAAAAAAATTGATTGACTTTAGTAGTTTTAATAGAGAGATTATAGTAAATAATAAATTTTAAAATATTTAATAATTGAGTATAATATTAAATTAATAATTTTTTTTTGGAAAAAAAGATTTAGAAACATTAGTTAGAGGTATGGGTTTTTTTAACAATTAGTAGTGGTTAAATTGATTAATTTTTTTAGTTTGAGTAGATTATAAAAATAAATATAAAATTTATTTTTTTAGTAAAAAATAGACAAAAAACAGAATTTTTTTTTGAAAAAAATTTGAGAGAAAAAAATTAATTTTTCTGAAAAAAATATGGAAAAAAACTGACAGTAAAAAATTATTTTTTTGAAAAAAAAATTGGAATTTCCTTTTTTTAAAAAAAAATGAAAAATAAAAAAGCTGACATGTGTCGGCGCGCGTCAATCAGCCCACCAGTTTTTTTTAAAGCTGCAAAAAACTGTTTTATTTTGTCTTTTGCGGCGAATTTACTATTTTGCCATTAATTTTGGACAAATGGCAAAATTATAAAATGTCTATAAATATTATTTTACTAGCACATGTTTTTATTATATTGATATTGATTGATATAATATGAATGCGTCTGGACTCTGGAGTGAGAACTTGAGAAATGAAAATTCTTAATTATAGACTAAAATTAATGACTTAGATTATGTCATTAATTATAAGATCTCGTATATGACATCTTGTAGTCAATAACGTAATCTGGGTTGTTAACTTTAATTTAACGCTTATAATTAAAATTTCTCATTTCTAGCAATAAATAATAGTGTGGCTTTATCTTTTCATTTGCGGTACTCTTTTTTCCCCTTGGATCTTTTCCCATTGGGTTTTGGCCCCGAGAGTGTTTAATGTTGCCCCTTGTATTTGTTTTGGTTAATCTACCCCCTCCCTGTGCTCCCTTCAATAAAATTTTATGCTTATAACAAAATAGTTCTTACTCGATATGCTCCCTATATATACATACACTAGCAGCATACCCGTGTATCCGCACAGGACGCGCCACGTGGGTACTGATACTATTGGTAGTTTGATGACTAAGTAAATAGTTATACCTTTTTGTGCAAAAAAAACAGTTACACTTTTAATTTAAAATTATTTAGCGAAGAGTTCAAATATCGATAGTTAAAAATTTACATCTAACATTTTGATGTTGGAAATGAAAAGAAAAATATAAAAATAATTATTTTAACATCATCTAACGTTTTCTTGTCGAGACACAAAAGCAAAATGTTCATTTATAAAAGATAAAAATATTCATGAAAACAAAATATAAAAATGATTACATCGACAACGTGTTATGTTTCCCCATAATAAATCAATAATGATGAAAATATTTTCTTTGAAATGATTAATTGTTGAAACTCAAAAGAAAGATATAAAAGTTAATTATTCTGACAGCATCTAATATTTTCTCGTTCTACCTCAAAAGTAAAACAGAGATTTATAAAAAAAATCATTTATAAAAAGTAAAGATATTTATAAAATCAAAATACAAAAAAATAGTTAGTATAATGAGTGTTTAATAGATAATAGTAGTAGGTTAAGAAAGTACAGTGTAAAATGATTAGTTAGAGCTTTGAACAAGTCGTAATGACACAATAGTATGAAAATAGTAAAGATATTTAGAAAGTCATAATACAAAAATAGCTATACCATTACTATGTAAATTTTCCCCGTCAAGACTCAAGTAAAATAATAATTCATAAAAAAATAAATACATTTGTAAAAATAAAATATAAAAATAATCAAAATTAAGAAAATTTAACAAAAACATCTAACGTTTCCTTGTTGGAACTCAAAAGCAAAATATAAAAGTAATTAATTTGTCAACATCTAATGTTTTCTTATTCAAGGTCATTGGTTCGAATCTAACTTTGAGCATGCAGCAGTGTTAAATCTCTTGAGGGAGAGCTTTACCACTCATTGTGGTCCTACCCTGCTCGAGGGATTAGTCTCTGCAGTTGCGCGCAGAGGGCACCCGGTTTATACCAAAAAAATGTTTTCTTGTCGAAACTCCAAAGAAAAACGCTCATTTATTAAAAAATAAAGACATTCATTAAAGCAAAATATGAAAAATGATTATAGCGGTGGAGTGTTACATTTTCCGTAAGAAATCAAAAGTTATAATATAAAGATAGTTATATTTATCTTTTTCTAATGGGTTGTTTGATTAGATTGGTAGTAGATTACAGTAGAATAGTAGAAGTCTAGAAGATTAGACGAAGAGAGAGGAGGGGAAATTATATAAAGAAAAAGAAGAAAGGATGAGAGAGAGAGAGAGAGAGAGAGAAGTTAGAAATATTTGAAGAATATGTGCGTGAGAGAGAGAGAGTTAAAGATAAATGTATCTGGATAATTAGTGTATCTGGTCTATAATATAGATCAGATACATCAATTATTTAAAGTGATATTTAGAAAGCACTTTTTAGGTTCATTGGATAATTAATGTATCTGGCCTATAATATAGATCAGATCAGATATATATAGTAGAATAGTATATTATAGTCGATTTATTGATAGATTTATAGTAGATTACAGCAGAATAGTAGAAGATCAGGGAAAGAGAAAGAAAGAAGAAGAGAAATAATATAAAGAAAAACAAGAAAGGTTGAGAGAGAGAGAGAGAAGAGAAAAAGTTGGAAAGATTTTTTTTTTTGTTCGGAACATACGGAGTGTTCCAACACTTTCAACAAAAGACTAAATTTTGCTCGTGCTTGTGATCAAATTTCGCACTAGCCAACACCGAGTTTGTCCACTAAGGGAATTGAACCCGAGAACACTAGGTCGACCCTCCATGTATTAGGGTAAATTAAGCCACTGGGCCAACAATTTGGTTTTAAGAGTGAAAAAGTTATAAATTTGGGAAATAGTTATATTAGCTGAGTTTGTGAGTCTTTTCCAATATTGTCCTTAGATTAGCTGATGTGTCAAAATTTGGGAAATAGTTATATTTGTATTTTTCCTAGTGTGTCGTTTGATTAGATTTATTATAGTAGATTATAGTGGGTGTGTGGGGGTGTATCAAGTGAGAGAAGAGTGTGAGAAGAATAAATTCGGACGGTCAAATAATACATAGATGGTCATGATCAAAAAGTGTTAAGTGATCGCATTATCACTTACATGACTTTTTGCTTTAATCCTGGTCAGTCAAGATTTAATATACGACTACGATTTGTTCCTCTCACACTTTCATTATAAAACTCCTCTCATTATATATGTTCCTTATATATATATATATGCTAAATTGCTCCTGGGGTTCTTTAACTTAATTTCAGGAAATAATTTAGTCTTTTATCTTTCTTTGTCCCAAATAAGTTCTTTATGTTTTATATTTTTGGCACAATTACTCTTTTTCGTTATTTCCCACCCAACTCCGCTAAAAATTGCCTATGTGGCTATTACGGTGCTGATGGGTCATCATTTATGCATATGTGCCTTGTACAGTGTTAATCCATATCATTTTAGTTTAATTTTTATTAAAAAAAACTGAAAAGTCCAACTTCCTCTTCAAAAAAAAAGCCAGGAATTAGGGTTCATTCACTAACTTTAGTTTTTAACCTCACAATCTCAGCCTCTCTTTGAAGATCAAATAAGTATAATCTTTTAGAGACACGTTTGCAGCAATCTCGTTAATGACACAAATCATCCAAAATGCTAATTTTTATTTAGTTGTTTTGGACAAAAAAAATAAATTAACACTGCAAACCCAGAATTGGATGTCATGGGAGTCCGAGGTGGGGTGGTACCTGCAATGACACTCTGACGCTTAAGTCAGCGAATTGAAAGTCAATATGAGGTAGAGTTGGAATGTGTGTACCTGGTGTACAGTGCTAACGCCTATTTATAGGTGTCAGGGTGAGATCCCCTCAACAATGCAGAACCGTTCGATTATAAGTGACCAATCATGACCGTTAAATGTGTAACTCATATTACCGGCTTTGGGCCTCAGCAATGGATCCGATAATTTGGGTTGGTCGGAGGTCAATCTGGATTGGGCCCAATGCCCAATCCAGAACAGTTGCCCCCCAAGTCGGATCGTTAAGGAGGACGATCCTGACTTGAGTGAATCCAAGGTCTGAAAATGATCTGCGGCCGAACCATTCTCGACATTGGGCATATACCACCGAGGGTTTTTGCCCCCAATATCGGAAGGTCGGATCAGTGCAGCCTAGTCAAATCATTTACTGTTTGAAACGACTGATGTGATTGTTGAGTGGCTCGAGGTGCCAGGTAATGATGACGACTGATGTGACTGCACAACACAGTCATATGCATGTTACCATCATGATTTGTACATCGGATCGGTCGGGGCGTTTTGGACGTTCTCTCAGCAGCATCTGAGCTTTGTGACAAACATAAATTATGAAAGCATAATTTAGCTTGGTTAAAGAGGTGCGCGTCCACGGAAGGGAGCGACTTAGGAATATGGGGCCAAACCCCTCGTACCTCGCCTGGTCCAGCTTACGGGTCACGGTCCGATGTAGCTCTGATCGTGGAGGGCGTGGCCATCAGAAGGCCACGGCTTTCGAGAAAACCTCACTTAATCCAGCTTACAGGCCACGGCCCGATCTAGCTCGGATGTCGGGGGGGTGTGACCATCGGAAGGCCACGGCTTTGGCGACCTCGCTTAATCCAGCTTACGGGTCACGGCCTGTTCTAGCTCGAATGTCGGGGGCCAAACCCCTCGCAACTCTTCTGGTCCAGCTTACGGGTCGCGGCCCGACGTAGCTCAAACCGTGGAGGGCGTGGCCATCAGAAGGCCACGGCTTTCGAGGAAACCGCACTTAATCCAGCTTACGGGTCACGTCCCGATCTAGCTCGGATGTCGGAGGGCGTGACCATTGGAAGGCCGCGACTTTGGCGACCACGCTTAATCCAACTTACGGGTCACGGCCGGATCTAGCTCGGATGTCGGAGGGCGTGACCAAAGAAAGGCCACAGTTTTTCCTGGTTTCTTGGAGCCTCAGCAAGGATCTATGGGTATGTCGGTGCCTTGAAATGAAACAATAGAAGCGAGCATACATATATTTCCATGTGAGATATGAATATGAAATGAAACGAAAATCACAAGTGTCCCAAACACTCGGTGTCGTGCCGATCTACTACAATATAAAGGCTCGACATAGGTGCGCCGAAACGAAGCAATGGAGCGTATCACCCTGATGTAGGTGCACTGAGTCAAATCGGTCCTTATGATTAGATTGCGCTCTTGTGCTGGAGCCGACCTTCTTGCTGTATTGGTGTACATGACATTGCTTTAGGCCATGTGGCTAGTGTGTCTAGGATTGTTGGGCACACCAGCAGTTCGGAGTGGTAACTTCGTACATATGAAGTACGCCGTGTCCAGGCTCTCTAGTAGCCCCCACTCTTCGTTAATTCCTGTCATAAAAAACCAGACAACAACTCCAAAGAAACACATTGTTGTTAGAGTGACCAATGTCAAGTTAGTCGGGAAAGCAATAATAACCCAAGTGTACCGAGCTCA
The DNA here is from genome assembly GCA_039519185.1 of Astragalus membranaceus. Lineage (NCBI taxonomy): Eukaryota > Viridiplantae > Streptophyta > Magnoliopsida > Fabales > Fabaceae > Astragalus > Astragalus membranaceus. The sequence continues at coordinate 144,869,602 of CM076847.1, read as the reverse complement.
TTTTATCAAATATAGATAACATAATACAATAAAGAAATAAAGCAAATCTCAATGCATCATATCGGCCGTTCCAAACTATGAGGACCTAATAAGCATGATTCTAATGATTGAAATATCATACGGTGAATGTGCATGCTTATTCTTTATGCTCGGGCAATGACGGTTTAGAAGTGAATGCAATGAAAGTGATTACTAAAAGTAACTACTAAATCAATACTTCAATCAAAATTCATTTGACGACCTCAAAATGATGTAGGCATTTAACTCGACTAATGCCTTAGTACTTCGTATAAAATTATGACATGTGTAAAGTTCCTCTAGCTCATGATCAAAGAAAGTGCAAGCCTAACTTGCCAACCATTTAGACACATCACATGGTGATGAGCGGCATAAATATGGTTTAGTGATGTGAAAACAAAACCGTATTAAGGCATTTTTACTTCGACCATGTGATAAGAGATAAAAACATTTACCCCCAATTTTTATCATTATAAGTATGACCCACCATACTTTATAGGAGTATCTTGATAACATTACAATTCTCTAAAAAATTAATTTTGTGACAAAATATGTAAACTACGACGCCAAGCAGTGTGCTCTGGAGTACTTTAGGGTCCGGCTAAAATTTAGATGTTCAAAATACGCAAAGTTCATTCCTCAGCAACCGATTTGGTGACAACAAAAAATAATTTTGTGACAAAATACGTAAAGTGCGACGATGAGCAGTGTGTTTTGAGGTATTTTAGAGTTCAAAAATAATTTAGATGTTCAAATACGCGGAGTTTGTTCCTCAATAACCGATTGGTAAAAAAATATTTCGTGACAACATATATAAAATGCGATCCTAAACAATATATTTTGGAGTACTATGGTCCAATAAATACACAATCATTGTAAGTATGGCCAACCATATTTTAAAGGGGTATCGATCTTGGTAACATTACAACTCTCAAAAAAGTTAATTTTATGACAAAATTGTAAAGTGTGACGTTAAGTGATGTGTTTTTGAGTACTTTAAGGTCCATAAAATTTTTTAAATCTCAAAGTACATGAAGTTCGTTCCTCAATAACCGTTTTCGTAAAAAATGAAAATTAATTTTGTGACAAAATGCGTAAAGTCGCAACAAATAATACAGTGATAAATTTTTAAATCTCCAAGTACATAGTGAAAGACATTTCAACTCATTCTCATCTGAATTTGTATCAACCCTTTACTGTTATTACTTCATTTCTGCTGCTTACATTACATGTCTTAAAAACTTGTGATTCTATTTTGTTTTCCTTCACTAAATTGCATTCCAATTAAACTCTGAAATTAACTCCAATCCAAGTGGGTATGATATCTACTTTATCACTATATTACTTGTTGCGATTGTGTATACTTGCATATCACCTTTTCGCACAAGTATAAGACCCAACGGGGTGGTATGTAAATCATTAGCTTTTTGCTTAAGTCCAGTCCATCTTTATTATAAAAAAAAAGAGATGTTGCCTTTCGCACCTCCCAAGCTGAACCTAATACCCATTTAGTCCATTTTTTTTAAGCCATGTAATCAAATTTTATCATTTTTCCCAGTAAAATAAAAAAAAACTTTTTTCAAATTTTTATATAAACAATATTTCCGGAATATAAATTAGGCGACAACTAACACTACTAGGAAACTCGCTATTACCTGCGGAAGTTCCTGCGGATTTTATTCAAAATTTCGCAGGAAACCGGTTTCCTGCAAAATTTCCTGCGGATTCTGGTTGGCAGTCATTTCGTTCGTAGATAATTTTTTCCTGCGGATTTGTAAATCGGCAGGAAATTTCCGCAGGTGATTCGGCAGGAAATTCCGCAGGAAATTCAGCAGGAAATTTCTGCAGGAGATTCCGCAGGAGTTTGGCAGAAAATTCCGCAGGTAATTTCGTTGGAATTTCGTTTTCCGCAGGAAATATTATTATCATTATTTAGCTTGTGGATCTAATTATAAAACCGGCTTAATGCTAGTACAATATACTATATGACAAGACAACATACTACAAAAAAACAGAATACATAATATCATGTCATACTATATCATTGTCATACAAATGTCCCTACAAATGATATAAAGAGTTTCATATCTGATACATGTATCTCATCATAATCCAAAAAACATACTATTCATGTCCCTACAAATCATACTATATCTCATCACTTAACCCATCACTATCTTCAACAACCACATCACTATCTTCAACAATCTCATTGTCATACGGGGGCGATGAAGGCGGACGAGATGAAGATGGGGCAAACCCAAGATGTTGCATTAATGAACCAAACTCTTCTCTCATTTCCAATTTAATCTCTTCTTTCATTCGTAATTTTTCTTCTTCTTGTCTTTGCAGTGATGCGTTTAATTCTTGAACCAAACTCCTCAAAGAAACGATCTCATCTGAATTATCATTATCCGCTAATTTACATGAAGAAGTGGGCAGCATAATTCCACTAACCGATCCAAGGCCAAAAACCTTGTGGCCCTTCTTCACTCCCACTGTATCTATCCATAAATCCATGTCAGGCGGTATATCAATTTGTGGCTGACTATCACCCTCATTCTCACCCAAAGGACATGTTGGAATTTGAGAAGATAACTCCTGCTTTTTTTGTTCAAAATTATCCTACAAATATATTACATGTCAGCACCACAAGCAACATATACAAATGAATAACGCCGGTATATAAATCTAGGCTAAAGTGCTCTCGGGGTCCCTTATCTTTATTTAAAGTAACGAATTAGTCCTTTATGTTTTATTTGTCCCAAATAAGTCCTTTATCTTTCAATTTTTTGACACATAAATCCTTTTCCGTTAACAGTGCTGATTTATGTGTCAAAAAAAAGGATTTATGTGTTAAAAATTTGAAACATAAAAGACTGATTTGGGACAGAAAAGGATTTATGTGTCAAAAATTTAAAACATAAAGGACTGATTTAGGACAAAAAAAAGATAAAGGACCAAATCGTTACTTTAAATAAAGATAAGGGACCTCGGGAGCACTTTAGCCATAAATCTATCACATTCTAATTTTCCCAGTCAATTAAAAAAGAAAAAATGAATAGGAAGCATTAGTAACTAAGTCTATATATATACTTCAAAGAAAGCTTAGGTTCATTGGCCAGACCAAAATACACAATCATGCTATCAAATTCAAAACTGAATGACAAATTCACAAATAACAAGCTAGGTTCACAACTCAACACACAAAATGAGTATAATGAGTTTAAAATGATGGGCAAATTAAAAAATCACAAGGTTCAAATATCTGCAGCATAATCATCACATGCTTGCAGATGTTCACAGTGGAAGGTAAATATTAATTCTAGTATTCCTTTTGAATATCCTTCTCAAATATCTGCAGCTTTTTCCCTTCTTTTATGTTGTTTCAGATATGTGATGATGATTGTGATTTTCCCTTTTTCTTATGTTTTTATCAGCATTGAACAAGCCCAAGCTTCCCATATTTATAGCTATAAACATGGTTTCAGACACACCATTAATATGATATCTGTTTTAAACTTCTATACTACCAAGTATGTTTTCATGTTCTTCTATCCCTATGTTATTACAATTCCTTCTTGGTTTAACCATGTATGTTTTGATGATTTTATTGAATTGCTGCAAAACCAGGGAAAAATAATGCACACTGCTTGATAATCTTGGTGCAAAGCAGCTGAGCTTCAGAATTCAGAGGTACTAAAATCTACATCCTTGTTGTGCTACCTTCTAGCATTGTATGTTAGTGCAGGTACGTATAATTGAGGCAATCTCCGAAACTACCAATTTGTGTTTATCAAACCTATGTAATACATAATGAGAGCTATGTAACACATAATGAGAGCTAGAAACTCAATTCTAATAATGAGATATATCTATCTTAAGCTAATAAAAAAATAACTTACCCATCCCCTTCTGGGACTATCGGGATTCTAGTTCCATCCTCTTCTCCACTAACATGACTAGATGATGACTGAGCTGCATTTCCAATTGGATATTCTTGCATATGAACCACTTGAGTAGGGATGGATAGATACCGAGGTTGGGTTTGAAGTTGGGGTTGAGGTATACACTGTGTGGATTGAGATCAAGATCGTGGTCGAGGTTGAGGTTGGGGTTGAGGTAAGGATTGGGTGGATTGAAGAGGAGGTTGTGGTTGAGGTATAGATTTGGTGGATCGAGGTTGTGGTTGAGGTAAGGATTGGGTGGATTGAAGAGGAGGTTGAGGTATAGATTGGGTGGATCGAGGTTGAGTTTGAGGTATAGATTGGGTGGATCGAGGTTGAGGTATAGATTGGGTGGATCGAGGTTGAGGTTGAGGTATAGATTGGGTGGATCGAGGTAGTGGTTGAGGTATAGATTTGGTGGATCGAGGTTGAGGTAAGGATTGATGTTGATTGGGTTGAGGTTGAGGTTGAGTGGCTTGGTTGGTATAGGCTTGGAGAGTTTCTGAGGGAATTATACATGGTATATGCCTTTTTGTGGATCTCTTCCTTTTCAAATTTTTAATTGGCTGCATAGACTTCTTGTTATCCTTCATGGCCAAATCCACTGTAGAAGACATAAATATTAAGATCAAATAGAAAAAAGGACACAAAGAAAAAGATGAAAACAGGGAATATTATTATTATTTGGGAATCCACTGTACTCATAAATTAATCATATTATGATTTTAGTAAATGCCTCATCAACAGTGGCTATTAACATTTTCAATGAATAATCCTAACAGGTCATCTTAGAATTCAAAAACCAAAAAATAAAAACTGCTCTGTCAATGCAAAAAGTCGGACAAGGAATATTTACTCCTTTCTAAATCTATCAATATTACAATACTAGAAAGACTGCATAAAATCACTCTTACTAGTGCATACAGGTGAATGCAGAATATTAAACTTAGCATAACTTTAAAATATGCACCAAGAAGAGGAATTGACTCCAACAATGGTAACTGTCTGTACGTGTAACAAACTGAAACTCAAATCTGAATAGAATACACTGAATCTAAGGGAAATCTACTTCATCATCGTCTATCTCTTGCAAGTTAACGTCATCGCCACCAACTTCATCATCTCGTAGGTGGTCAATTGGGTCATCCTCTATTGTTACATTCGCTTGTGACTCTTGAACTTGAAAAGCTGCTTCCAATGTATGCATATCATCAACAACCCCTCTTGGCTTGGTCTTAATAACTACCAACCAATCAACTTTATCCCTTTGTCGTCTAGGATAAGGTGAATAGTAAACTTGGGTTGCAGTCTTGGGAAAAATAAAAGGATCAAAATTTGCATACTTTCTCCCTTTTCGTACTTCTACAATCTTATATTGATTATGCGTCCTCATCCCACGATTTGAAGGGTCAAACCAATCACAGTAAAACAAGACCAGCTTCTTTGTTGCTTGACTTGGCCATTCAAGTTCTAGAATCTCTATGAGAACACCATAATAATCACTTGAGGTTCCATCATGTCCAATTCCACTAACACATACCCCACTATTATAAGTTGATTTCCCTTCACCCCGAGAAAGTGTGTGAAATTTGTATCCATTAACAAAACAAATTGGCCATGACTTTGCTCGTCTCAAAGGTCCCATTGCCAAGTCATACAAGTCAGGATTGTGTAACCTAAGTTGTGGATTCGTTTTTTACCTAGTCACATAAACAAACAATTACAAATTATTCAAAGAATAGGGAGTACCCAAGTAAGTTATACAATTTTAAAGATACTCTTACATATTCTTTAAACCACCGTGGAAAATCAGCTTCTATTTGTTGATTGATAACATCGTCATTGAGATTTTCATAAATCTCCTTCAAACTTTGTATATGCTCTTGATGGATCCCCTCGTTCACACCAATTGTACTTGAGCATTGAGCATGAGGCTCAAAATAATGGGAGCCAAAATAGGATGTCTCTTGCACCAAGTATGCTTCACATATACACCCTTCCACACTTTTTTTGTTTTTCACAGTTTGTTTTATTTTATTTAGAAACCTAGAAACAAAATATTTTAAACCAATTATTAGGTACATTATACAATGATAATGAAATCGTAGGAAATGAAGGATAATTACCTTTCAAATGGATACATCCATCGATATTGAACGGGTCCACCCATCTTAGCTTCATAGGGTAAATGAATTGGCAAGTGCTCCATAGAGTCAAACAATGCAGGTGGAAATATACGCTCCAACTTACACAATATCGTAGGAATGTTTTGTTCCATTTGTAATAAATGATCTTCCCGTAACACTGTGGAGCACAAGTCCCTAAAAAATTGACTAAGCTCAGTTAAGGGCTTCCATATTGGTTCGGGAAGAGCACTAAAAGCTATTGGAAGTAGACGTTCCATAAAAATGTGGCAATCGTGGCTTTTCATCGCATACAATCTTCTATGTTATGTATCTACACAATTGCCAATGTTGGAGGCATAACCATCAGGCATCTTCAACCCCTTCACCCATTCACATACATCATCCTTTTGTTCATTTGTCAAGCAATATTTGGCTTTGGGTTTTGTATATTTCCCATTAGGATTGGCTTTCAACAATAACTCACTTCTACGACAATACTCTGCCAAGTCCAATCGTGATTTTTCATTGTCTTTAGTTCTGTCTTTATCATCCATAACTGTATAAAAAACATTATCAAAGACATTCTTTTCTATATGCATAACATCTAGGTTGTGCCTCAATAGATTGTGTCTCCAATATGGCAAATCCCAAAATATGCTTCTTTTAGTCCAATTATGTGAAATCCCATGGCCTGGAACATTGCACAACCCTACTTCGGTTACCTTGGGAATATCAGAAACCCTCTCCCACACTTGCTCACCACTTAACCTGGGAGGAGGCTCATTTCTCTCAATTCTCCTTTTGAAAAATGCATCCGTGTTTCTTCTGAAAGCATGATTATGAGGTAAAAACTGACGGTGGCAATCAAACCAAGACGTTTTTCTTCCATGTTTCAATCTGAAAGCCTTTGATTTTTCCATGCATACTGGACATTCTAATTTTCCTGCAGTACTCCACCCAGACAGCATACCGTAAGCAGGAAAATCGTTTATGGTCCACAACAGTGCAGCTCGTAATAGAAAATTTTGCTTCTTAGAGGCATCATATGTTACTACACCACTCCACAACTCTTGCAACTCGTCTATTAATGGCTGCAAATATACATCAATTTTACCTTTGGGACTGTGTGGACCTGGAATGATTAAGCTCAAGAACATATAAGGGGTCATCATACATAGCTCGGGAGGTAGGTTATACGGCGTGACAATAACTGGCCAGCAAGAATATGATTTCTTTGACTGGCTAAAAGGATTGAAGCCATCAGCACACAACCCAAGTCTTACATTTCGAGGTTCTGAGGAAAATTCAGGATATACTTGGTCAAAGTATTTCCAAGCTTCACCATCCGAAGGATGACACAACACACCTTCCTCTCGACGATTCTCATAGTGCCACCTCATTTGCTCTGCAGATCTCATAGAGGCATAAAGTCGTTGTAGTCGAGGGATAAGAGGCAAGTAATGCAATCTCTTACGGGGTACACTTTTAGAGTTTCTCTTCCGTTTTGTAAGTGTTTTATACCGGGGTTCATTACAAAACTTGCACTTCTTCAAAGTTGCGTCATCTTTGTAATACAACATACACCCTCCAACACAACAATCTATCATCATCTTGGATAAACCGAGCCCTCCTACAAGCTTCTTTGTATCACGGAAATTGGAGGGAATGACATTCTCGGGATGGTTCGTCTCCTTCATTAACCTCGCAATGTCGTCGAAACAAGCCTGTGACATGTTGTGTTTCTGTTTTAAACTCAGCATTCTAACTGCAGTAGAAAACTCTGATGCATTTTGACATCCTGGCCATAATGGTCGGTGGACTGAGTTCAACATTTCATAAAATTTGGCAGCTTTCATATTTGGAGGTTCCTCATCATTTTGTACACGATTAAGACCGGCGGCATCAAACACCATGTCCTCATATCTATTTACATGCTCATGACCCCATTGTTGATTGCTGCTACTAGGCGTATCTGTATCAATATCAACATTAATATGAGAGACTTTCTCCCCATGGGATGTCCAAGTCCAATATCCCGGTTTAAACCCCTTTCTAAAAATGTGAACATTTACAACATCTGGGGTAAAGTGCCTCTCGTTTTTACATCGCTTACACGGACACCGTATTACTCCTTCATCCAAATACTTTTTTTGCTGACAAGCAAAACTAATAAATTCTTCTACTCCTTTTAAAAATTCAGTTGTATATCCCCTTCGACCCGGAAGAAGCCTATTATACATCCATGTACGATGTGCAGGCACTTCCATCTCCTTTATTACAACAACCACTAACAGTCAATGAAGAATAACTTTGGTATGAAATAAGAACAATAACTTAAGAAATAAGAATAGCTTAACAGGGGTAATATACTCCAAATGTATTGGATTTCAAGCAAGTCAAACATAAGCAAAAAAATAAGGGTAGAGCACATATTTCTCAGCAAAATGTATCCTACAGCACATAATTAAATTTCTCAGAAAAAGTGTAGAGCATGATCGCAAGAACAGATTTAGGGTTACCTTCACAGAAGAAGATGAAATCAGGAACGAGAGAACGAATGAAGACGAGCGTGAGAAATCTGAGAAATCTCGAAGACGAACAAGAAGCTGAGAAATCTGCAATCCTAACTGTTCAATTTCTGCAGATATCTGCAATCTCGAAGACGAACAAGAAATCTGAGAAATCTGCAATCCTATCTCGAAGACGAACAAGAAGCTGAGAAATCTCGAAGACAGAACAAGAAGCGATGATTTCGTTGTTCAATTTCTGAATCAATGGTGAGAGTGAGTGAGAGTGAATATGGAAATCGCAATCTTACGGTGTTACGATGAATGAATATTGAAATCCCAATCTTACGGTGTTAGGGTTGAAGACGAGAGTGAGAGTGAGAGTGAGAGTGAATATTGATGAGTCGAGAGTGAGAGTGAATACATTTCGATCAATTCGTAAAAAGAAAAATTGAAAACTTATGAAATGTTAGGGTTGAAAACTTGTTTTATGCAATTTCTGCACCAATTAATTTCAGTAATGAAGCACTGGTTCAGTGGTAAGAGCCTTGCCTTTCAATCAAGACTCATGTGTTCGATCCCCGTTAAGCCCCTTTTTATTTTGTATTTCTCGTAAAAAAAAAGAAATTTCCTGCGAATTATGGTTCTTAGCAAAATCGGCAAGAAAACCAAATTTTACCTGCGAACTTACCTGCCAAATAAATTCCGCAGCAAACACGCTGCATATTTACAATATTGGCAGGAAAATTCTCAGAAATTACCTGCGGAAAATATCCGCAGGAAATTCCTCAGGTAATACCGAGATTTCTAGTAGTGTAATGTACCCATAATATAAATTTGGGTGCTGCACCCAACATGTTAGTTGTGTGTGCGTTTTCCAGTTGGTCAAAAAAAAGTCATCAGGTTTCCACTTGGTAAAAAAAAAACCATAATATTTTGCCTTTCAGATGCAGTACCCAACTAATTGACAATGGTACTTAAGAATTTGCTTATAAATTAATATTCCTGCATCGCACCTTTTCTTTTGTTTCCATGTAAGTGGTGTGTTTTTAATTAGGTGTGTTTTAATTTGGGTCTTTAAGCCCACCTTAGCATCCTTTTGTATTTTTTATTATATTATATTTGCATCCTCTGAATATATTTGCATCCTTTTGGTCAAATTTTTTATTTCAGTTATAATAATAATAATAAAAATAACAATAAATTTGAAAAGGAAATTTCAGGAAACGTTGGTGCACGTGGGGTGGTGATGAAAACTGAAAACAAATGGGTGCCCCGCCTTCATTTTAATTTGTTGTTAATTCCCCCCTTTATTTCTACCAATTTATAATGCATCTTATGCATGCAAGAAAATGTTTGCATCATTCTACCCAACATCTCCCTATCACTCTTTTCCTTGAACTTTTAGCACGACACCATCTTGATGCAATAGTTTTTTTTAAGGCAACTTTTTGGAATCTCTGAGGAAAGTATGGAGGTGCCACACCTTGCAGAGGTACTAAGAAACGAAAAAACAATATAATTCATTGCTTTTATAAGATATATATATGGGACCATATATTGATAGCACACAAAAATTGAATTCATTCATTGTAATTCAAAGACAAGTTGCACGTTAGCTAGCTTTGGTTGGTGGGTGGGGGTTGTTGTACTAGCTGCAAAAGGAAGTGAATGTGAATTAAGAGAAAGGAGGTAGATAAAGCTTAATTTCCACTACTACTAGAGGATGAATATTGAATATATATTATGTGTGTACAAATTTATTATATATAAGTTTCGTCTCATTCATCTTTAATCAGAACCAATAATGTTAGAGGGAGGGAGATTCATGAAATAGTAAGGAAGATCACATTCAGATCACATCGTGTCGGTCGGTGATACGCAACATCTACAATTGTTGTCTTAAAAGAATATATTATATGGTAGTAACTTTGTTTGGGAGTAACATCAACAACAACAGAAATATATATATGTGTTGGGGTCGATCCAAATTGTCTTTGCTCTCCTTCCCATCAAGCTATGAACTGAGGTGTGTGAACTCAATTGTGAATAATAGAGGTAGGGGTGCACAAAACATCCGGTTATCTAAATTTATCCAAATCTATGTCCAAAACCATTTTAAAAATGACCATATATTTGGATTTGGTTATGTCCATATCCATATTATTTTTTGGGATTGGATATGGATGTCCATATTTTATAACTAGATAAAATATCCATATCCAATCAAACTTAACCAAGCCATTGACCACCGTTGACCGCCGTTGACCACCGTTGACCTCCATTGACCACCGTTGACCACCGTTGACCGCCGTTGACCGCCGTTGACCACCGTTGACCACCGTTGACCACCGTTGACATTAATATTTTTATATATTTATTTTAACTTATTTATTAGTCATCCGATTTGATTAAATCGAATAAATCAATTGAATCATAATTCAGAGGTCGTCGGTTTAAACTTCAATTTTATTTTAAAAACATTGAAAGTAATCACAACTTTTTAGAAGATTAGTCTCCATCCGTGAACCTATCTAACAATCTTTAGTGGGTTTAATTTTGAAACACATTTTTTTGTTGGTAATTTTTCAAACACATTTTTAGTGAGTTAGTTTTGTTTTTGTAAAAATAATATTTAATTTTTATCTATTATTTATGAATTTATTATTTATACGAGTATGAAAACGTTGCCAAGAAGACAAGAAAAACACGAGAGAGGATAAGAAACAAAAAAACGATGAAGTGCAAAATAAGGGTAGATTAGTCATGTTATTACCTAATTTAAACTCAAATCAAAATTTTGAAAATAACGATGAAGGACAGCAAAAAAACCGGAAGAATACGTTGTTGTACACTTGCACTTGCACCATAAATAATCAAAATTAATTTGTTTAACTGAAACATAATCATAGCAATCAAGTGCAAAATCCCATTATTTACTACTATTGTTGGGCGTATTAAGATTGCATTTAAACACACGCATTCTCTTACCTTAAGGATACTATCATAATAATGCAATAATCTTAATACCAAAAAAAAAAATAATGCAATAATCTTCTCCAAGACAAGAGAAATTATCAAAAGCACAAACAAAACATGGAAGCACTTATTTTTTAGTTTCTCACTCTCCTTTTTACAGTTGACGAGTCACCGAGTGTCAGAAACAGCAAGCTCGGAGTATAATTCCAACAAGTACCCACTTCCTAGACTAGAGAGAGAAGAATGCCACTTTTGTTACTCTCAGTAGAGAGAGAAATAGATAGAATGGGGTAAAGTCTTCTCTTATCACATTCACAGCAGCTAGTGAAGTTCCCATTGCCAGATTTCATGGTTCTTGGGTGTAACTGATCCTAAATGAAGTAACGTTCGGTGCTTTTTGTGGTTTTCTTCATGCCCATTTGCTTATTTTGATGATTTTGGATCGATCTCCTTCGAGTTTTGGTTCATTTTATGTTGGTAAGTTTTTTGATCTCGTGGTATGTTAATTTCACATAGATTAGTTAAAGTTTACGTTTTTTTTTGCCGAGCTTATCCACTGTTGTGCTTATGAATCTTGAGCAATGTCATTTCTTCCTTTTGATGTCATGTCACCGTTTCTTGCTTTTTTTTGTCTCTGTAGCCTTTTTTTCCAGATTTCTTTCTTCTTTTTCCCTTCACTCTCTTGATATCATTGTTTACAGGAAACTTATTTTAGCAATAGCTATTGTACATTTGATTCCACCCATGCTAGTGGTTGATTTACTCTACTTGATTAGTAACTTTTAGTTCTTTTTTGTCATTTGTTTCATGTGATTTTTGCTTTCATGTTCAAGATCTCTTGGTTTTGTTAATCCTGTCAAAAAAAAGAAGATGAAAAAGACAGTTGTTTAATGATGTTCCACATGTTCTTGGATTTTGTGAAACCTGTTTTCCATTTTGGGGGAAGGGTTGTTATATCTGATTTTTTTCTTTTCACATTTTTGAATTCTTTCTATTTGTTTCTATTATTATACAGTTGGCCTGATTTTGAAGTGTTGGAACAAGAAATTCCATTTATAATAAGAAGATACTGGAGCTGAGTCCAATTGAACAGGTAATGTAACATTCCTGCCGAAAGAGTATCTAACTTTCTTGCCTAAAGACTTCATGAATCTGGGCCTCATAAATATGCTTACCACAAAGTCATTTATTTGATGTTAGGTATAAGAAGAGGAGAAGCTGAAAAGTCTCATATTAGATAGAATTGGTGGTGGGAATTTATAAATTGATAGTGTGGCCTGGATCCATCATCAGGCTTTGGCAGTTTTGCCAAATCAAAACCAGCTTTGCTGTTGATCTTTGTTGGAGTTATGGCAACCTTGTTACATTCTGAGTCTAGGCGCTTATATTCTTGGTGGTGGGATAGCCACATTAGCCCAAAGAATTCTAAATGGCTTCAGGAAAACCTTACAGGTTTGTCTTTTTCCCCTATATATATTGCTATATGAACTTATGGTTCATGCATACTAACTTGTGGCTTATTTTTTAAAACCAAATTTCATCAAAATACGATCATTTATACTAACATATTTCATGAAAATCCATGGTCCGGTAACCTGATTCCAAGTGTTTATATTTTTTACAGACATGGATGCCAAAGTCAAAGCAATGATTAAGCTTATTGAAGAGGATGCAGACTCATTTGCAAGGAGGGCGGAAATGTACTATAAGAAGCGGCCAGAACTTATGAAATTAGTCGAGGAGTTCTACCGAGCATACCGTGCACTAGCAGAAAGGTACAATCATGCAACTGGGGAGCTACGCCAGGCCCATAAAACCATGGCAGAAGCTTTTCCCAATCAAGAACAGTTTCTGCTGAATGATGATTCTCCATGTGGTTCTTCAGGCCCCGAGGCTGGGCCACATACACCAGAAATGCCACATTCAATCCGTGCATTCTTAGAAGAATCTGGTAACGGTCTAAGCAGAAAAGGTCTAAAGCAGCTGGATGAGATGTTTGGATTCTCTCAGTTATCAGCTGAAAAACAGAATGCAAAGACCCAGAACCATTCTGAGTCTGAGCATGCAGGGACAGCAGAAATTGAAGTTCAAACCTTAAGGAAAGCTATGGAAGATATACAGATTGACAAGGATTCTATCCTTCTTCAGTACCAGAAGAGTTTGGAGAAGTTATCTGAAATGGAAAGAGAGCTTAATAAGGCACAAAATGCTGCTGAGGGCCTCGATGAACGAGCCAGCAAAGCCGAAATTGAAATCACAATATTGAAGGAAGCTCTAGCAGAGCTAACATCTGAGAAGGATGCTGGTCTAGTTCAATATAACCAGTGTCTGGAAAGGATAGCTAGCCTGGAGGATATTTTATCTTTGGCCCGGCTCGATGCAAAGGGACATGATGAGAGGGCTGCTAAAGCAGAAACTGAAGCTAAAAGTCTCAAGGAAGAACTCGCCATACTGGAGGCTGAGAAGGATGCTGGTCTTCTTCAATATAAAAAATCTCTTGAAAAAATATCTGTTTTGGTGGCTAAGATTAACCTTGCTGAGGAGAATTCTAGGATGGTAAATGCGCAAGTTGAAAGAGCAGAGCTGGAAATTAAAGCATTGAGAAAAAATCTTGCTGAACTGAATGAAGAGAAAGATGCTGTAGCTGTCCAGTATAAGCAGTGCTTGCAGAAAATATCTTCAATGGAGAGCGAACTTTTGCGTGCCCAAGAAACTTTTGAACGTCTGAATAGAGAAATTGAGCTAGGTGCTGAGAAACTAAAGACTGCTGAAAAACATTGTAACATGTTGGAGGAGTCAAATCAATCTCTTCAGCTAGAGGCTGACAACCTAGTGCAGAAGATTTCTATAAAAGATCGAGAGCTTCTAGAGAGACAAAATGAGTTAGAGAGGGTGCAGACCTTGATGCATGAAGAGCATTCTCACTTTCTTCAAACTGAATCTACTCTGCAGAGTCTGCAAAAGTTGTACTCTCAGTCACAAGAGGAGCAAAGATCTCTTGCTTTGGAGCTTAAACATGGGCTTCTAATGTTGGAGGACTTAGAGCTTTCCAAACAAGGTTTTAAAGATGAAATGCAACATATTGTAAAAGAAAACAGGACTTTGCATGAACATAACTTTTCTTCCACTAAGACCTTAGAAGTTCAGCAAATGGAAATTTCCAAATTGAATGAGATCAAAGAGGATCTTGAACGAAAGTTCGCCACGAAAGTTGAAGAAAGCAATGCACTTCTACAGGAATCTCATCAAATAAAGGATGAAATCCAGGGTTTGAGTAATCAATATCAGACTATACTCGAAGAACTAAGGTCTGTAGGTTTGAATCCTAAATGTTTTGCAGCATCTGTGATGGATTTACAGAAGGAGAACTTAAAACTAAAGGAGGTATGCAAAATGGAACAAGATGAGAAAGAGGCTCTTCGTGAAAAGTCGAAGGATATGGATAAACTTTTGAGTGAAAAGGCCTTTATGGAATGCTCCCTGACAAGTATGAAGAACGAAATAGTTGGACTAAGAGATACAGTGAAGAATTTTCAAGATTCCTGCCATGCTCTGAAGGATGAAAAATCCGTTCTCATTTCTGAGAAATCAGCTTTACTCTCACAGTTACAAATCATCACTGAAAGTATGCAGAATTTATTGGAGAAGAATACCTTGTTGGAGATGTCCCTTTCCGATGCAAAGATTGAGCTTGAAGGTTTAAGGGCCAAATCAAGTAGCTTGGAAGAGTTCTGCAATTTGCTGAATAATGAGAAGTGTAGTATTCAGAATGAAAGGGACATCCTGGTGTCTCAATTGGAGAATGTTGAAGAAAAATTAAGTAACCTGGAAAAAAGGTTTACAAAATTAGAAGAAAAATATTCTTATATGGAGAAAGACAGAGAAAGTAGAGTCGATCAAGTTGAAAAACTTCATGCTTTACTTTTGGCACAAAAAGAAAAACATGCTAATCATAAACATTCAAATGAATCCCGAATGGTAAATTTGGAGAATCTTGTCCTTCAGCTACAGAAAGAGCACCAGTTGGGAAAGTTGGAGTTTGAAAAAGAACTTGATAAATCTGTAAATGCTCAAGTTGAGATGTTTATTTTGCAAAAATGTATGGAAGACTTGGAGCAGAAGAACCTTGGTTTAATATTTGAATGTCAAAAACATGTCGAGGCATCAAAGTTTTCTGATAAAGTTATATCCGAGCTGGAGAGTGAAAACCTTATGCAACAGATGGAGTTAGAGTTCTTGTTGGATGAAATCAGAAAATGTAAAATGGGGATTCATCAAGTGTTCGGCGCTCTTCAAGTTGATCCAGCCAGGGGACATGACAAAGGGTTCAAGCAAGAGGAAATGCCTATATCACGAATTTTGAATAATATTGAGTGCTTGAAAGGTTCTCTTGCAAAAACTCAAGAGGAGAAGCAGCAGCTACTTATAGAGAATTCTGTCCTCGTGACCGTACTTTCACAGCAAGAATCTGAGGGACAAGAACTGGCGTCCGAGAAAAGGATCCTAGAGCAGGAGTTTGAAAACACAAGAGAACAGAATGCAATGTTGCAGAAAGTTAAGTTTGAACTTCTGGAGATGAACAGGCAACTGAGGTCTGAACTCACCGAGGGAGAAGAACAGGAGAGTGCGTTGAAGTCTGAATTGAAGGTTCTTCATATGGAATTGGTAAATTTGCAGAAAACAAATCTCATGTTTCAGGAAGAAAATTGTAAGGTACTTGAGGAAACAAATTCACTGGCCAATAGTGTTTTGGAACTCAAAGATGCCAAGTCCGCTGTTGAAGATGAAAACAGTGCGATTTTCCATGAGGCACTGACTCTAAAAAGCCTTAGTTTGGTTTATGAGAGCTTTTTCCTTGAGAAGAACTTGGAACAAAAAGAACTTGCCAAACATCTAAGTGAGCTTCACAACATGAACAATGACCTCAAACAAGAGCTTAGTCTGCTAAGGACACAATTTGAGGTGAAACAAGAAGAGAATGTTTATCTGAAAGAGACAATTGAGATGATGGACAAAGATCTGCAGGAAGCCAAAAATGCAAATGACAATTTAAGTCGTCAAGCTGAAAGTTCGGAGTATATTCTTGTGAAGAAAAAAACAGAACTGTTAGAAAAAGAGGAAAGGCTAAAGGCTGCTGAAATGTTGAATGCAGAGTTTTGCAGAGATGTTGAAAAATTAAAAGTGGAACAAGAAGAATCAAGACTCATCAATGAAAACCTTGAGAGGCAGATTCTTGAACTATCAGAAAGTTGCATGAATCACAAAAAAGAAATCGAACGCCTCAATGAAGCAAATAGAAGTGTCCTGTCAGAGATGAGATTATTACATCAGGAAGTGGAACAACAGAAGGCTAGAGAACAATCACTGAGTTCGGAGCTTCTGGATAAAACAAATGAATTTCAACTTTGGGAGGCTGAGGCTGCTACGTTCTATTTTGATCTTCAGATTTCATCCATTAGTGAAGCATTGTTGGAAAATAAGGTCAATGAGCTTACCGGTGTCTGCACGAGACTTGAAGATGAAAGTGCTGCAAAGAGCTTGGAGATTGAACAGATGACAGAAAAAGTCGAACTACTGGAAAGTGAAGTTGGAGGACTTAGGGGGCAGTTATCTGCATATGTTCCGGTCATTAATTCTTTGAAAGAAGATTTTGCTTCGTTAGAGCATACTGTTCTTCGAACAAATAAAGCATCTGCCGTATGCAATCAAGAACAAAAGGTAGTATTCTGTTTTAACTTGTTGCCCTATATTTGTTTTTCTCTTTCAGTTATCTTGTTAAATGAGCATATAAAGGTGACATGTATTCTACTTTTTCTTGTTTGTCATGAATGTTTGTCCAGGATGCAGTAACTGAAATTCGTCTCCGAGAAAATATCAATCAAAGCTTAACAGAAAATAAAAGTACTTTGATACCAGACGGCGTTTCAGATTTGCTGGGGATGAAGGAAAGGATTCGAGCAGTTGAAAAGTGCATGGTGGAAGAAATGAAAAGACGTGTCGAGGAAGCAAATCCAAGAACTAAAGCCAGTTCAGGAGAAGAAAATTGCAACAGAAAAGTAGAGAAGGTACTCAAGGATGAGAGGACATGTGATCTCAAACTATGGAGAACAAAATCTGGAAATGGTTCATTGATGAAAGATATTCCTCTTGATCACATATCAGAGAATCCAGCCTCTAAGAATTGCAGAAGAAAGAATAGTGGAACTGATGATGGAATGCTTGAATTATGGGAAACTGCTGAGCAGGACAGTGGTGATGGTTCAATAGACAGTGAAGGAATGAAAAGCAGTTCAGATCGAATAGACGATATTATCGAGTGTCATCAGTCAGAGTATTCAGGTAAGTGCCTCAACACCTCTTCAGAATTGGAGGCTGAAAAGGAGTTGGTTGTTGACAAACTTCAGTTGTCGAAAAGTATAAAGGAGAGAACTCAAGACGGGAAGAGGAGAAAGATATTAGAGAAACTCGCCTCCGATGCACAGAAACTAACGACTCTTAAGATGTCTATGCAAGATTTGAAAAAGAAAATGGAGACAAAGAAGAGAGGCAAGAAGGGAGATGACACTGAATATGAAATGGTCGAAAGACAAATAGAAGAAGTCGAGAGGGCTGTTGTGAAATTAACAGATATTAATGATCAACTGACAAAGGAGATCAAAGAGAGTGCTCCATCATTGAGCAAGAGGAATTCAGTGGAGTTGGAAAAGAGCAGACACATTCAAAGAAAAAGAGTAATGGAACAGGCGCGGAAAGGTTCTGAAGAGATAGGAAGATTGCAATTTGAGGTGCAGAACATTCAATATGTTTTGGTGAAATTGAGTGATGAAAAAAAGAACAAAGGGAAGAACAGATTCTCTGGAAAAACAGTGGTGTTTCTGAGAGATTTTATTCATAGTGGCAAGAAGAGTAGCAAAAAGCGTTTTTGTGGATGCTCAAGGACTTCAACTAAAGAGGACTAAGCAAATCTAGTATCTTTATGTTCTAAGTAGTTTCTTTACTTGGGATGTTTAATCTAGTATAACAATTTGGTTAGTATTTATCTTATCATAGTAACTTATTTTCAGATCTGTAATGTTTTAGCTTTCAAAAAGACTTGTAGTGAGTGACATTTTAGCTATAAGGAGTTGTGCTGTCATGTTTAAGCTATGAAAGCACGGATCAGAAAATAAACTTTTCACTTGTTCTTCAACACCTTTACAATTAATTTCTCGAGATCGAAACCTGAGAATCTGAGAATCGAACTCAAGTCAGATCAAGTATAAAGGCCCGACCATATGTGTCGATCCGTGGTAAGGGTATGAATTATTTCAGGGATCCTAGAAACTATATTAAAATTCTTCCCCCCAATTACTTATTATGTAGTTCTGTTTCAATGCATAAATAGTTGCCACGACTCAAATCTTCTTCCAAAGCAACATGATCTAGTAGTTTTTGTTGAGATCAGAATTTGTTTGATGAACAAAGAATGTGTTCAATCAATCTGTTTATTCACCACTGACCAATTTGGTCTTATATCAGTTTTACAATAACAACTTTGCTTAACAGCATAACAGAATATTAACTGTAAAACTAATTCCTAATGACTTCACTAATATACTGAGTCAATTACCAAAATGCCCCTAACAACCCCTCCCTTAAACTGAATGTATTTATCAACATACAATCAGTTTACATACAATCAATTAATCACGGTGACAGGACACATTCCAAGCTGCTTCCTGATCTTCATAAAACTGTCTGCACTCAGAGGTTTTGTGAACAAATCTGCAAGTTGTTCCTTGGTTCCACACTGCTTCAATTCAATGATCCCACTATTAACCAACTCTCTGAAATAGTGGTATCTAACATCTATGTGTTTGTTGCGCCCATGTAGAATAGGGTTCTTTGACAATTTAATGGCTCAACAATTGTCACACTAAATCACAACGCTCCCAATTGGTGTCTGTCCTATTTCTTTAAGTATTTTTCCCATTCAAACTGCTTGACAAGCAGCAGAATTTGCTGCCACCTATGAAGCCCCGATACTTCAAAAATGGAGACGTACCCGTGTCGGATACGTATCCGATACCGATACGCACCCGATACTTCCCGATACGTACCCAAAGAGTATCTAATAATTTTTTAATTCTTTTTAAAAAATATTTGACTCGATACTTTTCAGATACATTTTTGATACTTCTTACCAACTAAGGATACTTCTCAGATACTTTTTCGATACCTCTTACCAACTAAGCACATGATTGTCACTCATATATGATACACTTTAATACCTCAATAACTAAAAGACAAAATTATATGTTTTTTCGTAATACAATAATAGAAGAAATAATACATTGTGATATGAGTGGGATAAATATACGTAACTATCTCTACTTGATAAGATCACAAGTATTTATTTCTACAATGTGATGAATATATATTGACTAATGATTCAATATATATTGAATCATTAGTCACAGAGTAACAATTGGCTGCTTCTTTGAAGCCCAAGCCACAGCTCCATTACTCAGCAGAAAAGTGTAACCAGGGGTGCTTTTCCTATCCTCTACGTCACCAGCATAGTCATTATCCGTGTATCCTATTAGATCATCATTCCCTCCCTTCTTGTACATGATCCCAAGATCAATTGTACCTTGAAGGTACCTCAAAATTCTCTTAGAAACCAACCAGTGAATTTGAGTGGGGGCACTCATATACCTGCTGGTGAGGCACACTGCATGCATTATATCAGGTATGGTGGCAGTCATATACATGAGACTACGCACCAATTGCTTGTATAGGGTACTGTCCACCCTCTACCCTTCAATATCTTTGCCAAGTTTGCAACCAGGCACCGTTGGTACCTTGACAGGGTTGCATTTAGCCATTTCAAAGCGTTTTAGGATGTCTGTTGCATATTTCTTCTGACTTATGTATATCCCTTCATCAAGTTGAGTGACTTCAATGCCTAGGAAGTATTTCATCTTCCCCAAATCTGTCATGGAGAACTCTTTCTTCATTGAATTTTTGAAGTCAGTCATCAGATTCATGTCATTGCCTGTGTACACCAAGTCATCAACATACAAGCCTACAATTAAAATCTCTCCATTTTTCCCATATTTCAGGAACAGTGTTTGTTCACTTTTACTGGCAGTGAACCCTTGTTGTATGAAATAAGCTTCAATGCGACGAAACCATGCCCTAGGGGCTTGTTTTAGCCCATACAGGGCTTTATGCAGCTTATAGACCTTATCTTCAGCTCCCTTCTTCACATATCCCTTTGGTTGCTCAATAAAAACTTCCTCAGTCAGCTTTCCATAGAGAAAAGCAGACTTCACATCAAGCTGGTACAAATTCCATCCCTTTTGGGCTGCAAGAGCTATCATAGTTCTGATTGTGTCCATTCTACTAACTGGTGCATATACTTCAATATAGTCAACTCCTTGTTGTTGAGAGTATCCCTTAGCAACTAACCTTGCCTTATATTTGTCTACTTGACCAAGTTCATTGAGCTTGGTCTTGTAGATCCACTTCACACCTATCTTCTTTGAACCTGCAGGTAGATCCATTAATTCCCATGTCTCATTTCTTTCAATGGAAGCAATTTCTTCATTCATTGCTTGCTTCCATTTATCACTTTCTATGGCAGTCTCAAAACTCTCAGGGTCATCATCAATTTGTACCATGTTTGCTTCAATTTCACCATCAGAGAGGCCTTCACCACTGTCATAGTCCCTTAACCAAAAGGAAGGTCTTCTATTTCTGCCCTCTCCTTCATTTAATTGTTCTGAGGTGTCAACATTCACAGAGTTGTTATAAGTGCCTGCATTTGTAGCATTAGCAGGATCAACAATCAATTCAGTGGCATTTTCTTCTGTGGCATTTTCATCTTCACTGGTTTCACTCTCTTCTCCTTCTTCAGACACTAACTCAGATTCACCCCAGTCTAAGTTCACAGGAATCTCTTCTTTGTGACTATCTTCCCAATTCCACTGTTTTTCCTCTTCAAAGACAATGTCTCTACTCACAATAATTCTCTTTCCAATGGGATCATATAGACGATATCCCTTGGATTCATCACTCATTCCAAGTAGCACACATTCACAGCTTTTATCATCTAATTTGGTTCTTTTTACATCAGGGATATGCACATCTCCCAAGCAACCAAAAACTCTCAAATGTGACACTGATGGCTTGTGTCCACTCCAAGCTTCTTCTGGAGTTCTGTCCTTCACTGCTAATGTTGGTGATCTGTTCGGTACATATATGGCCCAATTCACAGCTTCTGGCCAAAAAGTCTTGGGCATTTTCTTACCACTCAAAGTGGATCTCACCATATTCATCACTGTCCTGTTCTTTCGTTCCACCACCCCATTCTGTTGAGGTGTGTATGCATTTGTTAATTGCCTTTTTATACAATTCTCCAAACAGAATTGATTAAATTCAGTAGACACAAATTCACCTCCCCTATCAGTTCTAAGGCATTTAATTCTCATATCAGTTTCCTTCTCTACCATACTTTTGAAATTCTTAAATTGAGTAAGGGCTTCAGACTTCTCAGTTAAGAAATAGACCCATGCCTTTCTACTGTAATCATCAATTAGACACAAGAAGTACCTTTTGTTGCTGTTTGATGTTGGTGAAATTGGACCACAGATGTCTGCATGGATAAGCTCCAACTTTGAGCTTGCTCTCCATTGTCCCTTCTTAGGTATTGAATCTCTATGTTGCTCATACAATCCACACAAACTTTCTTCTCACTAGACAACTTGGGGAGCCCCCTGACCATATCCTTGCTCTTCAACGGATTCAGGCCTTTCATGCTCAAGTGGCCATATCTGCAGTGCCACAGATATGAAGTATCATCATGATTGGTGTACAGGCAAGCACCATCATTGTTCATTTCTTCAAGAGTTGGTAGAGCCATGAGTTTGAACATTCTGTTGTTAATCATTCTGCTTTCAAATAGCAGCCATTTCTCAGGATGGAAAACCTTGCAACAGTTAGACTTGAACAGTACTATCAATCCCCTTTCATGCAATTGACCCAAACTTAGGAGATTATTCTTAAGTTCTGGCACATAATATACATGTTGACAACTAATTTGATCTTTCCTTTGCCAGCAACATTCATTCTAGTATTGTTTCCTAGTCTAACAGTTCTCTATATGATTCATCTAACTCAAGAAACCAATTCTTATTTCCACTCATATGGTTAGAACAACCTGAATCAAGAAACCATACCTCTTCATTGTTTTTTTGTGGACTGTCAGCCATCATCATCAGTAGCATAGGCTCTTGATCATCATGTTCAGCATAATTGGCTTCTTTATCCCATTCTGGACAATCACTCCTGTAATGACCAAGCTTCTTGCACTTGTTGCATTCAATTGTGTAAAGGTTCTGTCTCCCCCTGCCTCTTCCTCTGCCTCTAGGGTTAGAACCTCCTCTACCTCTGCCTCTTGACCCTGAATCACCCCTTTCTTGCGTAGTTACCTTCAAAGCTTGTTCCTCTCCCTGATTTTTGCTGAAACGTTGAATCTTTTGCTCATGCACAACCAAGGAGCCATGGAGTTCATCAACAAACATCTTGTCAGTGTCTTTGGACTCTTCAATTGAACAGACCACATGAAGAAATTTCTCAGTTAGAGACCTGAGAATCTTCTCTACAATTACAACTTCTTCCATTTTCTCGCTGTGAATCCTCATCTTGTTCGCCACCGTCATAACCCTAGAAACGTAATCGGAGATGGATTCACTCGATTTCATTTCAAGACTCTCAAAATCCTTTCGAGCAGCTTGCAAGATAGATCGTTTCACCCTCGCATTTCCTTGACATTTCGCCTTCAAAGATTCCCATATATCTTTCGATGTGTCTTTCTTGAGGATCGTTTCCAACGTTGCTCTATCAATCGCTTGGAACAAGTAATTTTTCGCCTTCATGTCCTTGAGCTTCGATTCATCTAATCGTTTCTGCTCCGCCTCGGTCAGCACCACTCCCTGTGTTGGTTCCCCAATTCCTTCTTCAATCAGATACCAGTATTCCTTCGATCGTAGAAAATTCTCCATAAGCATGCTCCAATGGTCGTTATGACCATCGAATTTTGGTATGGAGGGTTGCACGAAGGATCCTTCGCTCGCGCTTGTGTTCGTCATCTTCCTCGAATGAGAGAATTGCGATTCTATCGTTGATCACCAGGCCCCAAGAGATGGAGCTCTGATGCCAAATGTTGAGATCAGAATTTGTTTGATGAACAAAGAATGTGTTCAATCAATCTGTTTATTCACCACTAACCAATTTGGTCTTATATCAGTTTTACAATAACAACTTTGCTTAACAGCATAACAGAATATTAACTGTAAAACTAATTCCTAATGACTTCACTAATATACTGAGTCAATTACCAAAATGCCCCTAACAGTTTTGTATTTCTTTTGTTGTGAAACTTGCTCTATCTAGTTGGTACTTTGGTCCTATACAATCAAAATACATCCAAGCCAAGAAGTACCCATGATGGAGGGATCTGATATTTATTCAAAAAAAAAATTCATATGCCAAAGAAAGAGGTATCGTTGACTTGACCCAAATCTCACTTCGACTCATTGATCTTTCTCACTTTGACCCATCCCAATCAGATACCCAATGGCGCGATCATGGCGCCATTGGGTATGTTGATTTGTGCTCGTGTTCGGATCAGGGTAGTTGCAGAGACAAATTTGCTGAACTTAGCTATGTTTTGAGCTCCATGTATTGGGGTAAAGGGATTGCTACAGGGAGACAAGTGGTTGAAACTGCATTCAAAGAGTTTCCTTACTTGCAGAGGCTTGAAGCTCGTTGATTTGGAAAATGTGGCTTCTCATAGGGTGCTGGAAAAGGTTGGTTTTCAAAGAAAGAGACTTCTCAGGAAGTATCTGTTCATTAAGGGAAAAAATAGAGATATGGTAATGTTCAGTATTCTTTCAAATGATCTTTAATTTTGATCTCATTTTGGTTTGTTTGTTTGGAAACATGCATTGCCTACTACGGTGATGTGCAATTTGGTGTCTCTTTGGCATAGATAAATCGAATTCATTGCTACAAACGTTTGTAGCATTGTTAACCAGCGTATGATTATATGCCACGAGAATGTTACCGATCTCATCCTACTCTAAATTTAATGGAAAAGAAAATTTATTTACACTATCAAATCATATTTTGCCGGACAGAGTTGTATTTGAGAGGTCTCGGGTTCAACTCCCCACTAGTCATTTTGGGGTGAGGTAAATGTAATTACCTTCGTAAGTGTTCAAAGAGCCCGAAGGTCTTTCCTGCCTTGGACTGGGGCGCCATCCCCTCACCCTAAAAATTTTTGTAACCAAAAAAATATTTTTCCAGCTAAAGAAAGTTGGTCTAGTTGATAGTAAGAATGCGATTCATATTCCACGAGAATCTTTAGTTCAAATGTTGTCAATTGAGAATCTCATGAATGACCTAATAAATAATTTGCAAGAACACTCGTAAACATTTGTTGAGGAACATGGCATTTATGGAAGATTAGAGAGAAAAAACTCTAAATGACTCTTATATTGATAAAAGTAAAAATGATACAAATGAGAAAAGTTAAAGTAAAATGCTTACCTAAGCCTATTTATAGGACACTTAATACTACTAGCAAACTATATCTCTAATAACATTATGAGACTTGGGTTTTTTAAACCCTAATCAGACACCCGAAGCAATTTGCATAAAAAACTCATCGGGATAAAAAACTCATTTTGACCAACTGACTTCACCCAAAAGAAGGTCTAATTTAAGTTGTTCGTCATATGAAAGTATAAAATCACATTTTATCTCAACAAATTATAATTGCATATTATGCACTAAATTATTTTTTCCACATTATGCATTAAATTGAAATAGAATTGATTTAAAAAATTTAGTGTTTTTTTACAAACACCAAAAAAGTTTAGTTTAAAATATTTTTCTTTTGGTATAAACCAGGTATCCTCTGCACGCAACTGCAGAGACTAATCCCTCGAGCCGAGTATGACCACAATGGGTGGCAAAACTCTCCCTCAAGAGATATAACACTGTTGCATATCCAAGGCTGAATTCGAATCCAGGACCTTGGTTAAACTAGAAAAGACCTCTACCATCTCATCCAAGTGCTCTTGTGTAGTTTAAAAGATTTTTCGTAAAAATACTTGAATAAAATCTTTAAAAAAATTATTTAGATACTAGAGTAGAATTACCTTTGATAAATAAATACAAAAAAAATCATGCAAATAATTTCAACTAGGGATGGCAATTGAGCCCATGCGCATAGGATACCCGCAAACGGGAGGGTAATTACAGCACACATAGGAACAGGCTCGAGGACGGGCACCACGGTGCCCAACCCGCTTCAGGCCCGCACCCGCATATATATATATATATATATATATATATATATATATATATATATATATATATATATATATATATATATTACTAAAATTACAACTTTACGTATATACAACTTTTAAAAAATGAAATGATATTTTTTTCATAAAACACTAAATCTAACTACTAATTAACATTTTGAATTCACTAAATGCTATCATTTGTAATATTTTAATTAGTAAATGTGAAAAAAAATAATGGCTTTTTAAATTGAATTATGTTTTTTATGTTATTTATTATTTTTTGCTGTTAAAGTGACACTTAGGTGCCCAAAAGGTACGGAAACGGGCACTATAGTGCCCTGCCAATACATGTGCGGGCTCGGGTACAGACACTATAGTACCCTGCCTATAGGTACCCATTGCCATCCCTAATTTCAACCCACTCGAAAACTAATTTTAACTGTGTTTTCGATATCAAAAACACATTGAGAGTGGATTTCAATTTTGTTCCAAAACTGGGTCTAGACAATCTACAATCTAAACCGAACAATCTCTAAAGTTTATTCCAAAGTTTCTCTTGAAGCTACCTTAATTTGAGCTATTCAACTATCGATCAAGCTCTCGCCAATAATAACCACTTTCACACATTCAGCTAACCGCTCTGCTAAGCTTTACTAATGTCAGATATCGTTATAAGAATCCAAACCTGATACCTGGGGCTAAACAAAATCCAATAATATATTTCGAGCCATAAAATGTCATCTGAATTGTCAAAACAAAAATGGTTTGGTCAGATTACATAGAGACATCGACTGGAGTTTTAACTTAGCATTCAGTAAGAACCTAAGTAGCGGGGAACCTAAAACAAATTAAAACTAAATCATGCTCCTATAACTTCGGTGGGTTCCTCTGCCATTGGTTCGTCGGCAGGTCTGTCTACCTTTGTGCCAATGTCTTCTGAGTAATCTCCATGCACCTATAAGAACCAAACAGCAACCAAATCAAATCAATCCACTGATGAGGCTAAGTGAAAACAGCATATTCATGCCAAGACATGGTAATTTGCAAGGGTCGACAATCACCCGATTTAAAAGAGAACAAAGAGAACGGAAGAAAGAATATTAAAAGGAATCAGTGGAGTTTCCTTTCAAATTGATCAATTTGGATTAGTTGGCTTTCACATAACTCAGTAAAAAACCTAACTCGAAAAAAGGCCAATTTATAGGTGTTCGTAGAGAAGCTAAATAAGAGAGCTTCTAAAAAATTGAAGTAATTGGCTACCGTTGGTTATATTAATGGGGTTAGCCAATCATCAAATGTAGTTGGGGAAAAAAACAGCTAAGATCAGCTAAGTGGATCCATCTCAAGAAAATTATATGAAAACCAAACATCTGCGACTAAACAAACAAAGTTTTAATTCAGGAGAAATTATGAAAAAATTTAATAAGCTTATGAATAAGACTATAAGAGAAGAACAATATTTTAAAAGAATACCTCCATCAATTTTCCAAGATCAAACTTGGGAGCTTTAAGGATCTTCACTTTTCGAATGAAAACATTTTGGAGCGGATAAATAGCAGTAGTTGCCTTCTCAATCTCCTTTCCAATCAGTTCAGGAATGAACTTACGAACCAATTCCTTCAAATCACAGGATGTCGCCTGGTTGATCATGATTTCCCTCATTTTCCTCCGTATCTGAATAAATAAAGATGTATTTTTCAATTAATAATAAGCAACATTTAACAAGAAAACAAAGCATACTGCCATTTCACTAATTCAAACCAATCTTTTCTTCTTTTTATGTAGCAGTACTTCATAGAAGGAAAGTGCAACCAGTAACGTGATCCAGGCACAAGATGTTTCCCAAATTAGTGTGATTTGAAAATTATTTCCTGGAATGAGGCAAGTTGGTAGTGGAAATGTAGACTTACAAAAGCAAAGTAGCAAATGGGATGGGAAAGACACTTCTATTTTAACTTAATGTAAGACTTGTATAATATCTTAACAAAAAAACAAGCTATGTATTGAAAATACGATTTGTATCAATTTTTATTTCTTTTAAATAACAGAGCTGCATTCTTATTATACATTAATGCGGTTTTTATTTTTTAAAATAGACAATGGCAAGTCAGGTACCACATGCATTTTTCTTTCTTTTGCATTTTTGTTCATCAAGGGTTGAGGGATGAACGGCATACAGAATTACAGATTTGAAATGAGTGCTAAATGGCACAAGTGTCCATTCCTTATCTAAAAACAAAATGCATGGACTAAAATATTAACTAGATTGATAGGAAACAAATACATGCTTCTAACAAGTATCAGTGTATATACCTGTCTAATCTGGCTTGATTGTGCGTAACAGGTCCTCTTCACCTGGTTACTTCTCCTCTTGGTAAATCCAATGCAAAACATTCTCAATGTGTAATTATCAGTTGTCTTCACGTCCACATGTGCTTCAATTAGACTTTGCCACTTTCGTACTAATGACCTCAGCTTGTCAGTTGTGAAGTTCATGCCCTATAGATTAAACCCAAAAAAAAAAACAAATTAGACAAGAATAATGACAAACAGTATTACTGTCAAAAGAAGCTTCAGCCACACATCATACCCAGAAATTAGTCAAAACATTCTTCCCTTGAACATCTTCAGCTCTCAACCTAATCTTCCTGAAAGCATGTTCTTCATCCCCTTGAAGATCAGCCAATGAGACCTCAAACACTCTATGTTTAAGTCCTTCTGAAGCAATCTGTTATTCAAAACAACCATATTATATGTCAGTATGCAAAACTCCATACTCTTAAATCACACACCAGAATAAGCATGAAATGAAGTAAATGTCAGCAACCCCTAGGAAGATTCTGAAATCCTTTTTGTCCCATTGAACCAAAATACTACAATACACACACTTCAAAACAATATATAATTTGCACACATCCTACAGCTACTACTCTGCTAAATTCTCTCAGTAAACTCGGTAAATTGAAAAAATCAGGCCTTCGATTAAATGCATCAAAACAAATTTGTGTGGAAGAAAAACAAAAACATACATTAAGCATGAGAATGAAGAGAGTAATACCTTGGTACCCTGGGTACGAGAGACGAGGGTTTTGCCAACATTTTTGACTTGGAACAAAGAAGGAGCCTTAATATCATACCAATCCTTCTTAGCAAAGGGATCAGCCCTGCAAATTCACAAACACCAAACAGACAAAAATTCAGAATTGAATGTGAATATAAAAAGGCAAAGAAAAGCGCGAAGGTAATAGAAAAAGGATACTTACGCCTTCTTCTTGCCACCTTTCTTTCCTTTCGAGATTCGCTTGTTTTTGCCGACCGCCATGGCTCACTGTTTGCAGATAACACCACCTGAGAAGGAGATCCCAACACAAACAGGTAACAGCAGCAGCAACGGCACTCAAAACCCTAACAATGCACTATTATATACTTCCTCTCTCCCTCCCTCTTTGCTGCCATTTTTTATGTTTTCTCACTTGGGGTTTTTCCGACCCCGAAATTTATGGGCTTTTCTGCTGTATAACGGGTTTACATTAGCACCTCTTATTACTAATACACCACTCTATGGAATCAAATTGTTTTCTCAAATTACACCCGTTAAAAAGTTAACTTTTGGAAATTGTCGTCTATATGGTGTTTCATCCATTTTAGGTTCTATCAATTTTATAACAACTATCTCCAACATGCGTGGACCTGGAATGACTATGCATAAATCACCCATATTTGTGTGGTCCGTTTCAGTAACAGCATTTCCACTTTTATTATCACTTCTGGTACTCGCAGGGGCAATTAAAATGTTATTAACCGATCAAAACTTTAATACAACCTTTTCTGATCCCGCGGAAGGGGGAGGCCCCATATTATACTAGCATCTCTTTCGATTCTTCGGTCATTCAGAGGTGAATAATCCCATTCTGTCTGGATCCGGTATCATAAGTCATATCGTTTCGACTTTTTCAGAAAAAAACGGTCTTCCGGTATCTAGGCATGGTTTATGCCATGATAGTATAGGTGTACTTGGATTTCTTGTGTTGGACTCATCATATGTTCCACTGGAATAGTCCCGGCAAATTCTGGGCTAGACATTGCTCTACATGATACTTATTATGTGGTTGCACATTTCCATTATGTACTTTCTATGGGAGCTGTTTTTGCTTTATTTACAGGATTTGACTATTGGGTGGGTAAAATCTTTGTTCAGACATACCCTGAAACATTAGGTCAAATCCATTTTTGGATCACTTTTTCGGGGCTAATCTGACCCTCTTTCCCATGCATTTGTTAGGGATTTCAGGTATGCCACGTCGCATTCCAGATTAACCAGATGCTTACGCTGGATGAAATGACCTTAGCAGTTTTGGCTCTTATATATTCGTAGTTGGGATTCGTCGTTTCTTCGTGGTCGTAACAATCACTTCAAGCAGTAGAAATAACATAACAAGGGCGAACATTCCCTGGGCTGTTGAACAAAATTCAACCACACTGGAATGGCTGGTACAAAGTCCTCCAACTTTTCATACTTTTGGAGAACTTCCAACTATCAAGAAGATGAAAACCTGTGTGAAGTAAAAGAAGGAAGAAAAGGTCGCCAACCGCTACTAAGAACCTAACATAGCATTCAAAATGCGGGTTCCAATGAAGAAGAGTTGAGGACCAACTTCGACCTAATTTAAGAGTTAACAAAACAAGCTCAGTTCATAACGACTACTTACCAACAGAGGACAACAAAGTACTACAAGGCCAAAGTTAAATTTCGAGCCAGCATCTGAAAATAATCATCCATGTTATTTAGAGACAGTGTAAAATGACTACGACATCATAGAAACGAACAATCTCATAACATTTGAACTAATATTCTTATTCAAATGAAAAATAACATCTGAATTTATCATTTTCATAATATTTAAGTTTTTATTGACATAATGATTATAAATGTCATTTTTCATTCGTCTTTAGTTCCACCTTAGAAAGTAGAACAACAGTTGTCTGATCTCTTAAAGATGATTATATTCTGAGACAACCTTATTCAACTTACCCTAATTATCTAAGTACCTAATCCTAAACGCTCTCTCTGTAATAAAAAATACGCAATACTGGGTCAACAAAAGTTGATGTATTCGGTCCAAATTTTAAACTAAATATATTAACTTTAGTTGACCCATTTTTACTTATATTTGGTTACGGAGGGAGTATTTAAGAGTTAATTGATATATCAAATTATAATGTACATGCTGGTGTCAATGACGTCGCCGTACATGCTGACAATTTAAAATGATCTTTTAACACTTAGCTGACTACGTCACCATGTTAAGCGACATCTATAAACATACAAAGTAAAATGTCTCTATGGGCTCTTTATCCTAGGTGTCAATCATAGGTGAATTTCACCAAAATCTATTTAATGCAAATCCTAATTGACATCCTAATTGGCATCCTTTCACACTAAAAAAAATAAATTAAAACAATAATTTATTTAAAGAAAAAACTATACAAAGGATAATTACAAATAAATGAATTTCAATGACCGTATAAATTTTCAAACAGTAACGTATGATTTCCAATTAAATTTTCAGTTATAATTGCAATCATAAGTTAAATTGATATACAAAACAATAGTCCTAGCTAATAATCCTAAACAATTTAAAAATAAAAATTTACTGCAAATCATATCTCAAAATTTTCGAAAACTTATTTGGCTGTTGATTTTCTATTTCTTCATAATGTCAACCTGAATGCACTACACCATGTTGGAACAAATGAATATCCAATTTTTTTAATCGTTTATCCAATTCATTTTTGATTCCCAGTCGTATTTTTTTCAGTTATTGGTGAAACATATCTGATTCCCAAAATTAACTTTTTAATCGCATTTGAATTATGTTATGTTCCTTACACCATGTTGGAACACAAAATCGTTTATGAAGACACCTATTAAATATAATTACCAAGTAAATATAATTTACAACTTTTTCTATATTTTATTATTATTTATCACCATACAAAAATTACCAATGAAGAAGGAAATGTAAAAATTCGGTTATACGTTCTTACAACCTTAAAATAATATATAATTAATATTATATACACCTATTATGAGGATTAAAATATATTAATAATGACTTAACAAAAATAAATAATTTACTATTTTTACTATATTTGTTTTTTTTATTTATCACCATGAAAAAGATACCAACTAAGACTAACATGTAAAATAGCATATAAATAAATATAAATATAAATATTATTATACAAAGAACAATTAAGTCATCCAAACAAATATAAAATATCCAATTAAATCAAAATTATAAAATAAACACATCATTAAACAAATTAAACAAATAAATAGTCAACAAATATGTATCAAATAGACATATTAGTCTGATGTATTTGTTGACCAACAGTCTGCGCCTTGGGTACGGAGCAGCGTTAAAGCACTGGGCCAGCTGTCCTGCCCCTCGAGGCACCTATAATGAGCGAGGGATTAGTCACTGCTGTCCGTGCGGTGGAGACCCGGGTTTACCCAAATATTAGGAATGTTATTATTGCAATTAATTTTGTATTTTTTCAAATTTCAAATTCAAAGTATTAAATAAATTCAAATTCAAATTTCGAATTTGAATGACAAAATCAATCATGATACATATTATTTTGAAACCTAAATAAAAATTTATTGTATGATTTTGAAATTAATATTTTGTCTTCTCTCTTAGCTAGCTATTTGAGCTGAGGAATTAGTGTTTCACTCTTGCAGAAGGATCCACCATTCTGGTGATTGTGGCATGGAGGAGGAATCAATATCATTGAGGGGCGAATAGAAAAGCCAACTAGCCAATGGTCTCTTCAACAAGCCCTCCACTTTCTCCTCCAAATTTAAACTTTCCTGCTACTTTTATTCTGCCGGTTGGATTCAATAAATTTGTTATCTCATGTGTCAAGGATCTATATCTTTTTGTAAAACATAACAAACACATTACTTCTTAGTTTCACACATTCTCTATTTGTAGCTACATCTTATTTCTTATTTTATTAAAATAAGTTTGTTATCTGGATTGATATGTTGTTTCCTTCTAATATGTGATTATTAATATTTCATGGAAGTTTGATTATTATATCTTAATTTGTGTTGCAATTCTATTATTCATGCCCTGTTATTTGATTGTATTAGTGAATTCACTATCTTCTGCGCATCTCACAACATTCCAGTCTAATGTATCTTTTTTGACCAACAGTCCAATGTATATATTCATGCTATTTTTTGAAGTTTGGATCCTCTTCAGCAAGTATATGGTGCAGCAAGTTGTAGAGGATCTACATTCTATTTTTTGTACCTTTTATTTTCTCATCCTTAACTTATGTTTTTATTCATAAACTATTCTCATCAAAATTGTCCCTGCCTCTTAGAGTGATTAATATTTTACATGAAAAAGTATTCATATTTCATGAAAAATTTATTAGTATCTAAATTATATGATAAATGTATATCATAAGGAGACTGAATATTATAGTAAGTAAGACAAGAAAAATCAAACCTCCTTATAAAAAGTGGAATCAGATAGGTTTTTCCACCATAGACAATACAAAGATGGTTCTTTCCTACATAAAAAAAATATGGTTCTTTCTTTTTAAGTAATTAAAGTGGATAAGAGAAGTAAATAAATATATTGCAAAGATTTGAATTTTAATCCATTAATTTGACTTAATGTGCAATCAATATTGTCAATATATTATATTATTTTATTCCTTTTTGAGACTTTAATTCAACGTAGAAGAGGAGCCTGCTATCACACATCTCCTTTTGATGGCTCAACTAGTTC
Organism: Astragalus membranaceus; assembly: GCA_039519185.1. Classification (NCBI taxonomy): domain Eukaryota; kingdom Viridiplantae; phylum Streptophyta; class Magnoliopsida; order Fabales; family Fabaceae; genus Astragalus; species Astragalus membranaceus. Next base: position 144,835,851 of record CM076847.1, on the reverse strand, counting down.
ACATCCCTTCTTTCCGCCACATCATCTGTAGCCCTCTGCTTCTGCTACACGCTCTGATGAAGGGAGGAAGCCAAGGAAGCCTATGGTTCAGGTTTCAGGAGTTTTCGGGGCTAAGGCAACCAATTGTTATCATTCCCAGTACCTTGCATGAAAGCTTGAGTTGATCAAGCTCAATGCTTCATGTAACACCTTAAATTTCACCTCACAGTGATCAAAAAGGATAATTGGATCGATTAAAAACTTAAGCGAAAATCAACCACTTAATTAAAAATTTGAGATAAATCTTTCTCAAACCTAAATCCGAAATAAGTACTTAAAAGTACATAATCGAGATAATACACATAACTACGGTCTGACTATAAGATAGGTTACAATAACTACATAACCTTGAACAACCTTCAAGGATTTAAACTGATTAAAATACATGATAAGGGAAAAAGCAAAGTACAACCTAAAAATCACTAACGGGTCTTTCTTCAACCTAAGCAGCTACAACCTGTGCCACTTCTCCTCGGTCTGCCTTGCTTTCTCTGCACATCTGAAAACACCACAATATATACAGTGAGATTATAAATTAATTATGATTAAATTTTATAATTTTCATTTAAAATATATTTATTTTTTTTTGACCAATTAAAATATATTTATTCTTTCTTTTAAATCACAATTATTTTTGCATTAACTTAATTCTGAAACGGATGAACATTCGATTTAGGGGTGTCTATGAAAATTAATGCATAGAATAATATTAATTGTGATGAGTGGTCAGATTTAAGTTACGAGGTTTAAGAAGATGTGTTTTTTGGCACGATGATATATGTCATTTTTTTGCATTAATTTATTTCTAGAACGGATGAACATTTGATTCAGAGGTGTCTATGAAAATTAATGCATAGAATAATATTAATTGTGATGAGTGGTCGGATTTAAATTATGAGGTTTATGAAGATGTGTTTTTTGGCATGATGATATATGTCATTTTTTCTTGATGTACAGATCCTACTTTCTCTTTATAGCAATGTTTTGAAAATCGAACCGGACATTGAACCGGTGAGACCCCCGGGTCATGGTTCAACCGCTTAAAATCGGTCAAAACTGGATGAAACCGCTTTTAACCACTGAAATAACCGAACCGTATAAGGTGTCGGGTCATGGTTTAATTGAATCAACCGCTCCGATTGGTTTGGTTTTTAAAACACCGCTTTATAGCATATTCATAGTTGTATATAGCATAGGGTGATATAGATATAGATAGGTGATATTATTTTACTTTATCAATGACACATCATCTAAGAAAACCAACATGGTAAAGCATAAGTGGTAGATACTTGGACTCTTTAATCATCTGGTCATGAGTATGGAAAAATACCTGGTGGGAGATGTCAACTCTTTAAATAGATCTCAATACCTCGATGGATTAATCTCTCCAATTGCGCACAGAAGATACCTTGATTTACCAAAAATACTAAAACAACTCTATAAAGCATAAAGATAGTGAACAAGAATGCAAGTCATGTACTAAGAAGGTGCTGCTGCTCTTTGATCATAAAAATATCATTGTAAAAGCTAATTCAAATTTGGCAAAATAAGGTAACTGCTAATTTTCTCATTCATTGACTTTTATGCATTAATTTTTACAAATCGAGAAAGTTTTTGCATAATTAAGATGTAATTAAGATAATATTAAAATTTAATTAAAATGATAATCATTTTATGCATTAATTTTCTCATTAATTTAATTAAAATTTAATTGACTTTTATGCATTAATTTTCTCATTAATTTAATTAAAATTTATAAATTGATAATCATTTTAATAAAAAGGTTTCATTAATATAATTTCTAATATAAACTTATATTAAATGCGTATCAAGCGCACCGATACAAATATTTTGTTACATCGGAGCATTTTAGTATATCTACAAAAAGCTATTGAAATATAAATTAGTATGTAAAAATACACTATTAAGAACATTCATGTTTTTTTGAAAAAAGACATTTATGTTTAAATTACTACACAAAAATAGAAACTACACAAAAACATTCATGAAGTATAAAAGAATGTTTTAATAAAAACTACACAAAAATAGAAATTTTAGTATTGATAAATTGTCAATTATTAGTAATAAACAGGTAATAATATAAATGTGCAAAGAATATATCTAATTTATTTTAGTTTTAATCGATAAAATCATGAAAGAGATTAAATTACAATCAAATGAGATTTCAATTAAGTTCTTATATTTAAAAGTTCTTATACTTTTGTTAGTTTTGAATAATATCTACTCACTTAATATTTTTAATATTTTTTGACAAAATTATTTTTAATTTTTGAAGAAGTATAATATCTAATTTTGTTTGTTTTCGTCTTATATTTAAAACCCTTAACATGTTTTTTTAGGTAAGTGACCTAATTAGCATATAAATTGCTAAACAAGTTCCAACACTTTAAGCAACATATGATTCAAATAAAAAAGTGGAATAAACATTTATGTGATTTCCCAAACTTCAAATGTCATTTCGTGATATAACCATGAAAGAATAATGCGGGAAAGGAAAGAAAGTTACCTTACCACAAGCACCCCCCCCCCCCCCCCATCGAAGCTTCTCACAAACTGTAAATTGTAGCACCAACAATTTTTCTATATCTTTCCCAAGTATGTACCAGAATAGAAAGACTAAGACTGTATAACTTTTATTTTGTTACTTCTCCTTTATTTAAAACAAAGGTAAACCTAATTTCACCTATAAAATTTAGACCCCTTACCAAGATTTTATTCCTAATGGAATCCCTTACCAAAACATATGTTTAACGTGTTTATTAGTTATCGGCTCTTCGGTTATATGATATCTAAAATTTAAGTATATCGATTTACTTTATATGTTTTGACAATATATATTACAATTATATCTCTATCATAATGTAGTATATATTAATCTAATATGGGAACTTTTTTTCACATTGTTAGCAAGATATATTCTTATAATTTATAAGCGAGGCCAGTTGTTTCAGCCTGTTTTGGAGGCAAAACTGCATCAACATTGGAGGGAAAATTGCAACCTTAGCTCCATCAAAAAGGCGCCAAAACTTTAACCCATGTGCTGCTTCTGTCTCTCACTGAGCATGCGAGACACATTTCATCTTCCAGCTTTTTTGACAATGCATGTTAAACACCTTTCATTCATTCCCTGTCATTCTCTTAACCTAACTTTCTTATTCTCCATCATCTATTTCCTCTCCCTCTTTTCTCTCTTCTCTCCATTCCCTCTCGCCACCACTGCCCCTACCTCCTTCCGTACCAAAAAATTAAAATGGGTTGTTTGTAATCTACTCCATCATGTTTCTTTCATTCCATTTTTCTTTCTAATCTGCTCCATCATGATCGTGAAAATTGGGAAAGAGCAAGAACGAATGAGAGAGAAGAAAAGGGAGCGGTGAACGAGAGTCGAGAGAAGGAAGGAGGTCAGAGGGTGATAGAAGGAGAAAGGGGGTGAGAGACCAAAAGGGATCTGAAGCTTTGGCCGATGTGGTTCAGCTGCGTCTATGGGTGGTTCTGGTGGTGGTGAACGAATGCGGCAAGGGCGGCGTTTGTTGGTGGTTCATGGCGGAGGGTGCGGCTGCAGGTGGGTCTCGGTGGTGATGCGTGAGGTGCTCATCTCTTTGTTTCAGCCATTTTTTGCCGCCCTTAAGTTAAGTTTGAATTTTGTTGTTTTATTCCTTATTTGTAAATAAATGATTTCGCTTTGGTTGAATTGTTGTTGTAGGCGAAGATGCAGTTCAATGATAAATGGAGATGAGCGATAGCCTATCATGAGTCAAGGAGGCGTCGGCAAAGGCATAGAGGAAAAGGGAATATGTGATAGCCTCTCTGATGGTTCTTTCTTCTTCTACCTTTGATATGCATATTGCTTATGTGGTGTTTGATAAAATGCCTAGGCTTGGTTTAGAGAAGATTTAGGGGGTCTGTGGTCGAATTCGAGTAGAATTTGGACTTGGTAAGGTGATTTTCATTTTAACTTGAATTTCTAGGCATGCTTGGGATATCAAGCAATTATTCCAACTCTGATGATAGTTAGTAGGCTGTATTTTGTAATCATTGAATTGATTATTTTGCAACAGGTCGAGTTCTTTGTGTTTTCTATAGATTCCATGCTCTTTTCATCAAACAATTTCTTAAGTTGATTCATGAAGTGAATATGTCAGATCCGTATGGGGTTGATTGCATAGTTGAGAGAAGCTTTGGAGTCTATCATAATAGAGCAAGAGTACTTGAAAGCACGGGATGCTAGACATCAATATAGTAAGTTCTTCTCCTTCCTTTCCTAGCGCCTAACTTAATTGTCAAACTTTCACTAACTAAGCTTCGTGTTGTTGTTGTAAGAAAATGTTTCCATTTAAGTTCTTTTGATGCATATAATTTTTGGTAACTACAGCAAACGAGAACACAAGAAAATGTGTTGTCTTCTACACAGTTTTGGAGTATATTTTATTCGTTGCAACAAGTGTATTGCAAGTGGTATATATTGGTCGCCTCTTCAACAAATTATTTGCTTACAAGTGAGTGTAGCCTTCATAACCTGTCAAGATTCAATCTTCCTCACATTGGTTACCTTTTTTCTTTGAAACTTTATCTTTGCAGTTTCATGTTTTTGGGGTTTCTTCTACTGTCATCTTTATGGTAGATATAGATGAGTTTGGAGCTGAGGGTGATGCTGTGGGAGGTATCAGGAGATCTAAGGCAATTGAATAGACTTTGTAACATTTTTATATGAAATCTATTTTTCAATTATAAACTTATAGTTTTTTTTGTTACTTTTATATGATCAGGTACCATGCAAGCTGCTATCTTCAAGCTTGGAGTCATCAATTAAAAGAATTTGCCATTTTTTATTTGCAATTGAACATTAGCTTGAGGTGGATGAGTGTAATTTTATAAGACCGTTGCATTTGATGAGGATCAAGGATGAACAATGTGGTGTCCTTCTAATTGATTGCCTTTATATTTCTGATAAGGTATTTTACTGGATTTGGTATTTATCTTCTACTAAGATGTGCTTAGCATAGCATTGTTATTTTTTATGATTTTTTTTTGTCTTAACACCTTTCACTGCTAATCCGTATGACTTTAGAGCTGTAGGCACATCCAATCCGCAGTAATAATAATATAAAACTATTGCCCCAAAACTCACAAGAGTATAGATGCATTTTGGTTGGCTCTTTTCTAGCTAAGAGATGTTGCTCACTTCTCTTCTCATCATGATGAACCACATTAAAAGTATCATTCTTGGTCACTTCTCTTCTCATCATGCTGATATCATTGGATATGTTTTAATGCTGATATCACTTCTCTTCTCATTAAAATGGAAATTCAATGCAGGCAAAGACATAACAGCAACTCCAGAAATTTTCAATGGCATTCTATACTTTCCCATCATCGAATGGAAACATTTATGCTGTGAGAGCAAGCGATGGATCTCTTGTGTGGAAGCAAAATCTACGGAATTTAAGGGGTCTAGATGCAACAATTACACAATGGAAGACATGATATTTTGAGGACTTGAATGAGTATGAAGAAACTATAGTAATAGAAGGGAATGGTGTTGTTTATTGCGCTCGAGGATAGGAGATTTTTTGAAGTGAACTAATGCAGATTTTCTTTACTTAGTTTTGAGGTAATGAGGTGTATATGTCCAGCATAGTGTCTTAAAAAATCCAGAAAGTGATTTTTTGTGGGAAAGATTATGATTGTACTGTCTTATCATTTTGCATACAAAGACTTTAACACAAGTTTATGAGTGGCCAGGGTATTGCATACAAAGACTTTAACACACGACAGATTCTATTTCTACTTTAGTTATTTTTATCAATATATTAAAATACAAAAAAATTAGAGAAGCAAATAAAACATATAGTTTAAAGAAGAAAATAAATTTTTTGGGCAGATTAACATAAACTTTATAATTCATTTCTAAACTAGGTGGTGTAGGGAGAGAAATGACCACCTGTGACGTGCTTGCTTTTGTATCTATATATTTATAATTTTAATCTTCATTATTTGGGGGTTGTCAATGGCTTCTCTGAATTGCTCTAATTTTAATCTATGTGTATTGATTCTTATCATTTTTTGTGTGTTCCATTTTGCAGCCCAATTTATGAAGCAATTTGGTAAATTTGGTGAGATTACGCATTGGCAAAGGCGTTGTTAGTACAACGGCAAGGAACTTCCCTCTCTTAACTCTATTTTATCTTCTTTGTATAGATCAAGCAATTTATGAAGCTTGATGCTCCACCATGCGCAAGGGAATGCATCACAAAGAATTGAGTGCTTTAATTTTTGAAGAATCTGTTTTGGCTGATGCAGTAAGTTTCTATGCCTATTAATTATAATGATCTCTAACTTTGTGCGAGTGTGATTGGAATATTGGTGATTCTGTTCTATTGACTATTTTTTCATCTATGTTTTTCCAACTCCTTCCTATTCCCCATAACCTCCCTCATTTGCTTTTGAAAGATGGCTATTTCTTTGTACAGAGGTATCTGAGCTTCTAAACATTGTTGTGTTTATTCCAAAGTGGCCCAAGTATAGATAAAGTCGACCTCATGATATCTAACTCAAGAGCTTGCTTTGCAGGACAATGTCATCGGTTAGATCTTATCCGTCAAGACATAATTTCTTCATGGTGGTTGTTAGATTTTTGGAGACTTTTATTGGCTCAATGTTAGATTCTTCATGGTGGTTCTTCATGCGAAGGATACGAGGGGGTGGTTCTTCATGGTGGTTCTTCATATTAGATTCTACAAGTTGACTATCCTCAACACGATGTTGCTGGAGTTATTGAAGACAATCGTATTTGTTGTCTAAGACTTATGTTTCATTGTATATCTCTACTAACTTTTATCTATATAGCATCTTATATTTCGAATATTTTAAACTCATGTATTTGAGTAGTTACTAGCGCTCCCCAGTGGCGCACCCAGTGTATATTGAGGGGGTTCAGCTGACACCCCTGAAAAAAAAAATCTGCTTACCACCCTATAAATTTTTTTTTTGACACCCCTGAATTTTTTTTGACACCCTTGAATTTTTTTTGACACCCCTGAATTTTTTTAATTGCACCAATAGCCTAAATTTTGCACTCATTTGCACCAAATACCCAAAGTTCACTTATCCAAAACACACACTGTGTCTCACTGTGTCTCTGACTCTCCCTCTCTCGTTCTCGCAAACGCACTTGCGCACACCCACTCTCGCAATTTCGCCTTCGCACGCACCCACCGCCTCCGCCGGCCACCGTTCTTCTTCCTTCTCCGTTCGTTCTTGCTCGCTCGCTCTTCTTCTTCTCTCGCGCAGGACAGGAACACGATACACGAAGCGTCGAACTCGAAGCCTTCTCTGTTCTCTCTCGCCAGCCAGTCGCCTCGCCGTCGCCTCGCCGTCGCCACTGTTCTTCTTCGATTTTCCTCTGTAACTGAAGCTGAGGTATGTTTTGTAGCATTTTTCTTCTCTGTTATTAGCTGGTAATTTCTGATTTGGTTGAAATTTGAAAACCCTAAACTAAAAATTGGGATTCTGAGAATCCGAATTGATTTGATTTTGGTTGAAAATTGTGTTTCTGATTGTGAATCTGAATTGATTGTGATTCTGAATTGAATTGTTTTTGTGATTCTGAGATTTGTGATTCTGAATTGAATTGATTTGATTTTGGTTGAAAATTGTTTTTCTGAATTAATTTGTGATTGTGGCTTTGTGCTTCTGTTTGTGCTGAATTGAATTACACCAATAGCCTGAATTGTGCTTCTGTTTGTGCTGAAAATTGTTTTTCTGAATTGAATTGCACCAATAGCCTGAATTGATTTGTGATTGTGGCTTTGTGCTTCTGTTTGTGCTTTGGACGTTGAAATTTATACCCAAATTTGAGTAGTTTTTGTGCTTCTGTTTGTGTTTGTGGCTTTGTGCCTTTGTAGTTTCAAATGGATAAATTTTTAGTAAAGAGACCAAGGTCATCAATTGATGAATGTGGATCTAGCTCACAATAACAACAACAACATGTTGAAGTTAATTTAGATACGTTGCCATCGGATCCTGGATTGCGAAGAAAAATTGCGACATTTCATCCTAACGATCAAGATAAAATACGGAGAGCGTATTTGCAAAAAGGGCCATGTCAACCTAAGAATCACAACTTTCCACAAAGAAGTATTGGAGGCGCAAAGAGAAGATTTTCTCCGGCATGGTTCACTGAATTTGGGAATTGGTTAGAGTACAGCATTGAAAAAGATGCTGCATATTGTTTGCATTGTTATCTCTTTAGGCCCGATATTTATTTAAATATATTATAATTGTTTTTAATTATATTTTTAGCAAATTGTAGATTTAAAAAATTTGACACCCCTGACCCCAGGGGTCCTGGGTCCGCCACTGGCGCTCCCCGTGCACGGGCATTGAGACTAGTTTCTTAAAAGCCAGACACATAAAAAGCATAAGTTCGTGGGGAATATTCGCGAAAAATTCTGGCTATATAAATAGCACCACTCTTAGAAATCACGAGACTTTTTATTTTAATTACTTAGGGACGAAATTAAGTTGTGTGATGATAATCGTCGGGATCGAGCCAAATTTTTCCTTACTCTAGCTTAAAATACCGAGTAATAATTTGTGGTACGAAACGAAAACGACGATGTGTTGTATTTTAACCCAGGCATCAGTCTTTTGTAATTTGGGTAGCTCTGTAGAAGCACAATTCGTAGGTTTCTTATCGTACTTAATAGCATTACTGTAAAATACCTAGTGTTGTCTTCTATATATAGCATCCTGCCTTGCTGAGTTTTAGTCTTTTAGATATCTTCGATCAGTTACGACTTAAATTATGACATTTGAATTAGTATATGCTTATATTAAAAAAATATTTAGACAACTATCAAATGATAGGGACTCCACATATCCGACATTCATGATATAGAAAATAAATCAGTGTCATTGACTGGGCAATTGTCCAATTTGCTTACTTGCGACAATACTTTGATCAGTTTCACCTATATTCATTGGAGCGAGGAACAAACATGAACCAACAAAACAACTCAACATTTCTTTTCACAGTTAATTAAATGTATAATTGAGGGAAAAAATGGATTAATGTAAACCAAAACCTTTGCAGTTCCTGTCAGAGACTTACTTCACTGATTTATTTGCTAAAAAGGATGATCAAACTTACATAATTAGTATAAGTACTTATTTGATCAGAAAAGAAAATACTTTCCTTGGTATGTGTACGACTTGTAGAAAATAAAGTATGTGTGCGTATATATGCATTATGCAATGACTCATAAAAACCCAAAAGTTCTCAAAACAAGGCTCCATAAACAGCTTTCAAAATCAATTCAATGGTGGGAATGGAAAATACCACTAATTTCCTTTGTTTCCAATTTTTTATTCTTACAAAAAAAATGTATGACCAAGTAATAAACACTAGCTCTAATCATATTCACTAAGGTGATCTGCGTATATCTCCAATAAAGAACACACAAATTTAGAAGAAAAAAAGAGAACAAAAAAAAATATCACATTCAGAATCCCATTATTTTTATCGATCATTAGTGATAATGGAAGTAAGCTGCCGGTGGAGGATAATGGTGGTAAACTGCCGCTGGTGGAGGTGGCGGAGGTGGTGGTGGAGGAGGCGGTGGTGGAGGAGGTGGTGGTGGAGGAGGTGGTGGTGAAGGTGATGGAGGAGACGGCGTGGAGGAGGCGGAGGAGGCGGTGGTGGAGGTGGAGGTGGCGGAGGAGGTGGTGGTGGTGAAGGTGATGGAGGAGGAGGAGACAGGCGGTGGAGGTGGTGGTGGAGGTGGAGGTGGCGGAGGAGGTGGTGAAGGTGATGGAGGAGGAGGAGACGGCGGTGGAGGTGGTGGTGGTGCAGTGAAGCAACCAAAGTCACTACACCGAACAGGGTGAGCATAAAAAGCTTCACAATCATTCGTTGACCTTTGTAACGGCCTATAAGGAATACAATTCTTCCTATCATCCTTATCATCCAACTTAAGACACGCCGGCGATTCACCACGAAAATAGTTATACGAATACGTAAAATTCTCCAACCTCGGCAACCTACATATACTTTCTGGAATATTCCCAGACAACTTATTATGCGCCACATTTAACTGCTCCAAACTCTTCATCCCACTCATAGTTTCAGGCAATTCTCCAACCAATTCATTAAAACTCACATCAAACACCGTCAATTTATCCAAATACCCTATTTCTTTCACCAAACAACCCTTTAACCCACTATTCATCAAAATAATCTCATTAAGAGTATCCTTCATTTTCACCACACTTGAAGGAATACAACCCTTAACATCATTATTTGCAAACACAATCACAGAAGCTGGTATATTACCAAAGTTTTCAGGCAAAGAAAATTGAAAATTATTATTGTTAATGAAAAGAGCATCAAGTTTAAGATCAAAAAGTTGTGAAGGAACATTGCCTTGGAAACCATTAAACCTTATGTCCAAGAATTTTAATGAAGGAAGAGAAAGAACAACTTCAGGAAATGATCCTGAGAATTGGTTATTGCTTATATCTAGTTCATGGAGAAGGTGAAGGTAGCTGAAAGTATAAGGGAGGGAACCACAGAAACGATTTGAGTTTATATGGAAAAGTGCTAGGTCGGTTAAGAGACCAAGTTCTTGTGGTAATGAACCTGCTATGTTAGCATGGTTTAAGTCTATACCAGCAACTGTGTTGATGTGAGGATTGTCTAAGGATGGTGCACAGTAAACTCCTGTGTAGTTGCAAATGTTTGGGCCATACCAATTGGAAGTGAAGTTTCTTGGGTCAGAGGTGATTGAGTGTTTCCATGCTTGGAGAGCTTTGTAAGCTTGGGAGAGTCTCGGATTTAATGGAGGGAGAGGGGAATGGTGTTTAGCTTGGTGTGAGGGATTGATGAAGAAGATGAGAATGAGGAAGAGGGAAAATTGGAATAGTATATGATGAGAAGCCATCATGATGATGGCTTTAGTATATTTTTTGGTTGTTTATGTTATGGGAACTTGGATTTATATAAAGGGGTGTGTGAGAAGTTTTATGGAAGTTTGGTGTGCTGCAAATTGACATTTGCTATTTGAAATCATAAAATAAACCTATTTGATCTTTTTTGTTAGACATTTAAATGGACATACATTACATCTAAACAGCTGTTAGTAATAGATTGACTTTTAAATATTTTGGGAATAGGATTGCTATGTTTCGAAGAATAATACATGAAAGAATGAGTACTTATAATTTATAAGTGTTACATACTTATACGTAGTATTTTTTTTCTTTTTCTGCAATAAAAACTTTGATATTTAGCATTTTTCTTTTGGGAAACACCGTTAGGGACACACATGGCAAACAAAATATGTTCTATTTTTGAAAATTCAGTATCTTTTGGTTATGTATATTCAATTCGATTAAATTTATCTGGAAATGGTTAGAGAGAGCCTATGGTTTTTTACATTATTTTTGGTAAACAAAGATATCTTTCACGACAATTGTGTACATTTTTTTTTTGAGATTAACCGTCCACATTTTTGGTTACATAATTTTACTGTTACTTTGATTAGCTTTATTTAATGCAATGGTATGGATGCTACGGTGAAGCTGGATTAAAGCCGGCCATTATTAACAAGAGCGTGATGAGGCTGAACGGTTGGGGTTGATCCTCCCTTAACCAATGGTCGGGGGATCCCCGCCTTGGGTACGGAGTAGCGTTAAAACTCTGGGTCAGCTGTCCTGCCCCTCGAGACACCTACAATGAGCGAGAGATTAGTCACTGCTGTTCGTGCGGTGGATACTCGGGTTTACAAAAAAAAAAGCGGGCCATTATTAATCAAAACATTAAACATTTGTATAATTTAGTCTCGCATTATGCACCTATCTAGGATTTTTTTAGTTTGGACGATTGCTAGCTACTCACAGAGTGTCTTAACGCTATCAACGAAAGACTAATATCCAATCATACTTAAGATCAAATTTCGCACTGGCCATCAACGAGTTTGTCCACTGCAGAAATCGAACTTGGGAGCACTGAGTCGAACCCCCGTGTCTCAAAGTAAAAAAAAATTGAGTGCTAGATTAAGAGGCCAACAATGTTGGTTTATACGATTTAATCTCAACAAAAAATTATCCCTACCAATTTGATTATTCACAAATCCACTGTAGAACTCGCCATTACGTACTATCTACGACCATAATCCTACCAATTTGATATATGCTGTTTTTTTAATAGTACATCGCGTGAGAATGAACTGGCATGCATGTATGCGATGTTTGGCTTGTAGATGGCGGAAGAAAATTGGTGGCTGATCTCACCAAAAACACGGTTTTTACCATATTTTGCTTATTTATATAATTAAGCAGCAGGTGTGTTTATTCTTTTTGACTATTTCTCTATAAAATTGGATATTAGAAATTTGACTTTCACTATGTTTTCCGTTAGATAAACTATTTAACTCTAGTTAATATTACAATTTAGATTAAGTAAATAATCAATTTATCTTTATAATAAATTGAACTCCTTATTATTTGTTAACAAAGATTTGAATCCCACAAAGTTATACTTTTATCTGTGCATATTAGAATTCCCTTTTGGAGAGCTAAAAGTGACATTAGAGACATAAAATTGTTCTAAGCATGTTTGAGTGTTCTAGCGTAAAATTGATTTCGACTCTAAAATTGATTTCAGAAACCAAATGCACATTAAGCAAGTAATACACATATACAAGAGGCCTGAGCCGTCTTTTATGTGACAGAATCCCCCTTGGTATATGCAATACAGAGTACTCTATACTCGACACAATATGTTCCAAAACTAAGCTTATCCAAAAAATAAGAAATGTGCCAAAACTAAAGTCAACAAATGTTTATGCTGTGTCCGAATGCAAAGCTATGAAGTAGGTAGGTTAGAACCCACATCGTTTTAGACGTCCAATTAGCACACCTCAATTCCATATATGTCCCTGTTATTCAAGTAGCTTTTATGTTCTGTCAAAAAAACTAACTTTCACATCTTGTCATCTTTTTCCTCTTGCAAATTAAATTAGGGCATATCAACGCCGTCATAAGCAATCTGAAATTTTAAAAATGAAATGAATGAACAAAAACTGAAATTATTTTATTTAAATTTTAAATAATATCTCAATACAACTTTAAATTTGACTAATTTTCTAGTGGTAGAGTTTGGGATGGTTCTTCGGATGGCCAAATTAATATTTATATATTTTTCGTATGGAGTAACGAGGTTTCATTCATTGGTTTGACGGTAAGTAGTTTTTCAAGTAGCCTGTTCTGGACTGGGCCAAGAGGCCCACTCAGCAATAAGACATGGATAAGCCCAATCACTTTGATCAATGTCCACAATAAATCAGCACATTTATGACTCTCATACTCTGACGGCTCAGATTCACCCAATCGATCCAACGACTCAAAGCTGACACAGATCCCTATAAATACCAGCTCACATTGTCATAAATAGGTACATTCTCATTCTTTGCTATACTACTCCATAATTCTCAATACTGACTTGAGCGTCCGAGTGGCATCGCAGGTACCCCACCTAGGTTCACTTTGGCATACCACTTGGACGGCAGGAGACCTACCAGATGCAGTCCCTACAACACTGCAAGGTACAGAACATTGGCGACCACAGTGGAAGCTGTCTAGCTTTCACCTCATCTCTACCTCTTAAGAATTCTCTCCCACATTCCGATGCCACGTCAATTAATGAGGTCCACATCATCTTTTTTTACACTCCTCCACATCAGCAAAAAAAACTGAAAAATCCCTTTTGGACTAAATGTATGAGTTTTTTTTTTAAAATAGGAGGACTATGAGTTTTAAAATAGGGGGACCAAATACCCGGATTTATGAAAATAGAGGAACTAAAACTATAATTTAGCCAAAAATATATAATGGCCACAGAGAGTATCAAAAATTGGTACAATATATGCTTTCCTCAACAAAAAAAATTGTGCGATTGTTTGTTTTTATATTGAAATGAGAGGTAATATATAAGAATATATTTGCAGTTCTCTAATAAGAGCATCAGTGGTGCAGTGTGGTACTGAGCGCTCATGTTGAGTACAATGTGATGGGTTCGAATCCCAGATTAAAATGTCTCCTAGGGATGATTGAACCCGCATAAGGTAACTCATGAATTAAAATCATTATCGTTGCGCTAGCTGAGTTGATCGTTATAAAAGTGTCGAATACTATATATATATATATATATATATATATATATATATATATATATATATATATGCACAACTAATTTTTTTAGGAGCTTTAAAAAATGACATTAGGTTGGGGCCAGTGCGGGTAGCATAGCCTAGACATGCCCATTGCCGGTCCTAGCGCTTATGTAAGGTGGTGTTAATGAACTAAAATTTTGTATATTTCAGTTTGTTTGTATATCACTGTGAAAGGAAAAGCCAAGTCTTCACTCTTCATAATGAAATAGACTGAAGCGGTAGTACTAGGTAATAAAACTCAAGGAGAGGAAAAGCATACATGCATATAGTCTACTCAAGCATGCTTGGAATTTAAGAGAAAACAATTCTTTAAAGTCATTTTCTTGTGATATGAAACCTGTTTAATTTTATCCTACTTGTAATAAGAAACTATAATCATAAAGGAGAGATATAGAGCCGATCAAAGTCAAGGCACCACGACGCAGCCAAGGGGACAAAGGAAGATTTTCACCACTTCATCGTTTTATTCTTTGTTTTAGGTACGATAACCAAACCATGGACTGAGTAAACCATAAAGTAAACGATGTTATTCTTTTTAAAAGCTTCCAATCAAATACACATGCCAGCAAAAAATTATAAATAAAACAATTTTATAAAATCTTGGAAAGGCTATGAAACTTCGGGGCACATTGATAACCATATAGTAGTAATAGTATGTTTTTAAAGAGACAAATTAATTTAAGGTAAGAAAATGGCTCTCTATAAGACAGGAAAATTTTCGAGCTTAATCATCATTTAAAAAGAAAAATAATATGCATATACAAAACCTATCACACACACATATATATTGAAAATTGAAGACTTTAGTTTTGATGTAAGGTTTGTATAAATGAAGCGACACTTTCAATTAATCATAAATAATCTTATGTGTGACTTTAAAGAAGTTGTAATAAAAGTCAATATTTTTAATGACTTCTCGGTTTATGATTTATTGATGGTGTAAATTTTTGTAACATCGACGCTAAATACTAATTAAATTTAAAATATGAAAATATTTTTTTATATGGCAAAAGTATTTTATTAAAAGGTTAGAAATACTCTAGAAACCTTTCACATACATAAAACACAAAATGTTTTGATTTTTCACACATCATTTGTTTTTCCCTTCGACTTATTTTTTGTACATTATTATTAGCTGGTAGATAGCATAAGAAACTTTCAACTCAGGTTTTTAATATATCAACTCTCTTTAGTGTTATATACAAAATTTGTTAAAACTAAGAGGGGTGGGTGTGAGTTGGGTGGGTGGGTTTTGATACATTTGAAGACTCAACTCAATCAAATAGTACTCATGGGTTGAGTTTGGTAAAGGGATTTTTTTTTGTACCCCCATCAGATGACAATCTACCTCCATCGACCCTGCGAAAAGACGCAATTGTCCTTCACAAAATTTAAAAAACCCGAACGTATCCTGATTTCAATTTTTTTTTCGAAATCGGATTTATGTATCTGTGAGGTAAATCCGATTTCCACTAAAAATTTTAAAAAATTAAAAGCGGATTTATTTAAGATGGGGTAGATCCGCTTTTAAAAATAACAAAGCGGATTTACCTTAGGTGGGGGTAAATCCGATTTTGTTATTTTTAAAAGCGGATTTACCTTATATGGGGGTATATCCGCTTTTAAATAACAAAATCAGATTTACCCCCACTTAAGGTAAATCTGCTTTGTTAACCTAATTAATAAATATATAAATCAGTTAAAAAATTAGATACGAATTTCGACCGTCTTTTGGTTCTGTTTAGTGTGTAGTTCGTTAACACGTGACGATGTTGTACGTCGAGCGAATAATTTAGGCTAAAATATCGGTTTTCGGGCAACCTACTCAAATTGTAATTAAACCACATCCATTAAATCCGAAAAAAATCAAGGATCAAGACTCCTAAAGAAATGACTTCTTTCAGGACATGGGACCTAAAAATCCCAAATTCCATCATTTACTATTTTTATTAATTTTTTTTAATTTTTCATAATTTCCAAAAAATCTAAAAAAAATTGCATAAACTTATTTTGGTTTTATTAGATTTTTAGTGGTGTTTTTATAACTTTTGGATTAGTTTTGACTCTTTAACGGATTTTTAGTAGCATTTTTATAACCTTTTTTAAAAATTTAAATAAAAAACAATTATTTTTAATAACAAAATCGGATTTACCTTAGGTGGGGTAAATCCGAATTCCTTTTTTTAGGGAAATCGGATTTATCTACCCACTAGGTAAATCTGATTTGAAAAATAACAAAGCGGATGTACCCTCATTGAGGTAAATCCGCTTTGTTATTTTTCAAATCGGATTACCTATTAGGTACCCGCATTTAAGGTAAATCCGCTTTGTTATTTGGGCAGGGGTATTTTCGGGTATATGGAATGTGATGAGATGTGATGGGGGTAAAAAAAAACCCTTTGGTAAAAGGGTTGCATTTTGTGTACCCTCACCAGGCCACCACTAGACACAATACCCCCACAATGCAATTTATTCCGATTTTACCCCTTAGCAAAAATACAAAATGGATTTATCATTTTAATAGATAAATCTGTTTTGAATTTTTTATAACCAGATTTATCTATTAGAAGGATAAATTCGTTTTGTTAAAGAAAAATGCAAAACGGATTTATTATTTTAATAGATAAGTCCGTTTTAAACTTTAAAAAAAACGGATTTATCTATTAAAATGATAAATCCTGTTTTGTATTAAAAAGTAAAATATATTTTACTTAAATTTAAAAAAATGTTATAAAAACACCACTAAAAATCCGTTAAAGAATCAAAACTAATCTAAAAATTATAAAAACCTAACTAAAAATCTAATAAAACCAAAATAAGGTTATGCAATTTTTTTTAGATTTTTTTGAGACTATGAAAAATTCAAAAAATTAATAAAAAATAGTAAACGATGGAATTTGAGATTTTGAGCCCTGCAGTCTAAATAGAAGTTCCTTCTTTAAGATTAATGAGCCCTGATTTTTTTTTGGATTTAATGGCTGTGGTTTCGGGGACAATCATAGTAGGTTGCCCGAAAACCAATTTTTTAGCCTACATTATCTAGCCGACGACAACATCGTCATGTGTAACGAATATCCACACACTGAACATAACCAAAAGATCACCTGATATCCATATCTATTTTTCTTTTTAAAATAATTATAATTTCTTAACAGATTTATCTATTTTATTTTGAAACACAGATTTATCTATTAAGTAGATAATTCCGTTTTGAAAAAATTCCAAAATGGATTTATTTATTTTTGCAAAACGGATTTATCCTAAATATAGATAAATCCGTTTTACATTTTTTTAAGAGGTAAAATCGGGATAAAAAAATTTGTGTGGGGGTATGGTGTCTGATGGTGGGGGTACAAAAATTGCAACCCTTGGTAAAATGAGACCCAAATTTTCATGTAACCCCAACTAACCCAACACGACCTCAATTGGGTTGGGTCGGGTTTGCTAAAATCAGACCCAAATTTTCACTAACCCCAACCAACCCAACGCGACATCAATTTGGTTGGGTTGGGTAGTGAGCTCATTCGTACAATATAATTTTTCAAGAAGAAACAAACATAAAAAGTAGACAAAACGTGAACAATAATAGTAGAAATAAAGGAAACAAACCAACATCAAAATCAATGTCTTAACATCAACATGATGAGCTCAGAATGAAAAAAAATCTCTATTTTTTTATTCAATTCTCATTTACCATCAATATAACGAATTGTGACACATATAATTAAAGGTTTTGATTGAATTCAAAGTATCAGTTGTTAGTGAAAATCATTTGACGATTCAAAGACAATAAAAACTTCAATATTACTTTCTATTGTATAAATAATTGCATGATATTCTTTATAATAGTCTTAGACTTTAGCTTGATATATATAAGGTCACATTTTATGGGCTGGGTTGGGTTTAGTGGGTTTTCAAGTTCCAGACCCATTTCCCAACCCATACAATATGAGTTTGTCTATTTTCAAACCAACCCAACCCACTTACTCAAACCAACCCGGATTTTGTGGGTTGAGTTGGGCAAAGTGTATCCATGCCCACCCCTAAAAACTAATATTAAGGTGTAGGGAAATGAGATGTTTTCATATTTTCTAAATTCAAAGTTGTCTCTTAATTAATTTTTTCAGTTCTCCAAATTTGGAGGAATTTGAGAGAATTCAAAATAAATTAATTAGGAAATTCCCAAACATATTCTTAGAGTTAAGTATAAATAAGGCAAAAACTCTGTTGGGAGGGAAGAACCACACAGGCCGGCAAAACCGAGTACTCCTGGTCAGCCAGGTTCCCCGGCATAGATTAGTCATCGACAAAACTGGTGGAAACTGCGCACCAAAAACATGATAACAAAAAAAAGGTGAACTGTTTTATTTATCTAAATATCATAAGCAGCTTGTCATAGCCCAAAACTTTGGCGCCAATGTTTTTTTTCCTTTCTTTTTTTATATTTTAAAGTTCTATTTTTTTTTTTATCTTTTTTATACTTTTTTTTGCATCTTCCATATTTTAAATTTTTATTTTTTTTATTTTTTTTAACTTTAAGGAGTAGTTTACGGTATGAAAAAAACTTTAGATGTTTAAAGACGCGAAACTTTGCTCCTCAATAATCAGTTAGGTGAAAAAGAGATTTAGTTTCATGATAAAATATGTAAAGTGATATGCTAGATAGTGTGTTTTGGTGTACTTTGTGGTTCTGAAAAAATTTTAATAGTTCAAATACAAAAAAGTTTATTTCTCAATAACTGATTTGGTGGGAAAAAAATTCCGTGCCAAACTATATCCATAAAGTGCGATACTAAATATAGTATATTTTAAGGAGTACTTTATATATTTTTTTCTTATTATATATTTTAAGGAGTACTTTACGGTCTTGAAAATTTTAAAATGTTTAAATATGTGAAATTTATTCTTCAATAATCGATTTGGTTGAAAAAAAGTTTTCATTTTGTGACAAAATACGTAAAGTGAGATGCTAAACAGTGTGATTTGGTGTACTTTATGGTCCAGAAAAATTTTAATTGTTCAAATACACAAAATTTGTTACTCGATAACCGGTTTGGTTAAAAAAATCATGACAATATACGTAAAGTGCTTTATAGTTATAATTTAATTTTTATTCACGGGAACTTTAGCCACATTTACAAAAGAACCTCACATCATATTCTTTCAACTGTCTATCTTCGAGTACTGCGTTGCTTCTATTTTATTGGTGATACCTACATGATATTTTCTTTCTAATTATGGGTTAAGTTTTTAATTGTGTTGCTTCGATAGTCAAGTGTTTCACTTTCTAATTGTGTTGTATTATTTTCTTTCTATAATTATGGGTTAAGTTTTTATATTTGCATTTCATAAATATGGATTATGTTATTAAAATTTTTAGACACTTTCTTCCTACTATCTATGGATGTTTAATTTCAACGTCCTTGTTAGTATTCTTTTTAAATTTTATAATGTTCTTATTTAATTTATAGTTATAATTTAATTTTTATTTACAGTTATTTGACTATATATTTTACAAACCAACACCATTAACTGGTCCAATAGCATAAGCTACCCTGGTCGACACAGTGCTCCTAAGTTCGATTCCAGCAGTGGACAAGCTCTGTACAGTTAAAAAAAAACCTAGCATGAATGTTTATAAGGAGGTTTGCTAATAAATGCGTAAAATTTTTATTACTCATTTACACCAAAGAAATTAGCCAACCCCGTGCGATGCACGGGTTACGAGGCTAGTTCATATTGTGTTTTTTTTTAATATAATAGGGGCTCAAAGGCCCGAAACGAAAACCACGAGTCACACGGAAACTAATCTAGGAGTAGAAACTCCAATACAATCATCATGCGAAAATTGTAAAATGCGCTCCGGAGGGTGCTCCCAAAAGTGCATGCCTTCCCTATCTTCACACGCAATAGATGCCAGACAATCGGCCACCATGTTGGCCTCCCGATAAATATGCAGGATCTTGACCTGCCATTGACGCTGCAACATCTGCTGGAGGCGATGTACCAGCCCCTACCCATCATTGTCCCGGAACCATTGCCAGTCAATTGAGAAACCACCACCTTAGAATCCAATTGAAGCTCAACGTGCCTGTATCCTTTGGTCCAAGCCAACAGCAACCCTTCTAAGGCCCCCCAAAGCTCCGCAATATAGGCGTGAGTCTCGCCTATGAACCGCGTGAAACCCCCAAGCCACCTACCATGATGATCTCGCACAAGCCCCCCACAACCGCTAATACCACCACCCGGCTTTGACGCACCATCTGTGTTAACAGTGACCCAGCCATCATCCGCAGGCTTCCAAGACACTAAAACCGTCTCCTTAACTCCCCCTGAGCAGGATTTAACTGATTCTTCCCCACCTGATACTCATGAACATATCTCTGAACCACCGTTGCAGGAAAGGTCGGTCTAGAGAAGCTAGGATCATGCATTGTTCTATTACGCCACCCCCACAGGAAGAAACAAGTTGTTGCCCACACATTCCTCCATCCCGAGCCATCCATTAACCCTACGTTAAACCGGACCCAGACCTCAAAATCATACCCAAAGAAATTGGATCTCATATCTTGCGGCACCAACAACTTCCAAACAGCTATAGCAAGAGGACAGTCCCGCAAAACATGGATAATAGTCTCATCCACCCCAACACAATGATAACAACCTGAAGTATCCCCACTCCACCTACTACAATACACTCTTGTTGGAAGTTTACCATGCATTATCTGCCACGCAAAGCTTCTAACTCTCTCCGGAACATCAAGCTTCCAAATAGTTTTCCAATTGACCTCATTGCCCAAACTCGTAGCATTCCGAAGGTAAACATACGCACTAGAAACGGTAAAGTTACCAGCTCTCTCTTTCGGCCAAAAGAGCAAATCTGACCCCATAGAAGGAGCAGGCGCTGGCATGGATAACAGCTTGTTATACATCCGACCTGGTAAAATATGATGAAGCACATCCAACTTCCAGTTATTATGCTCATCAACCAAACCCACCACCCTCCAGTCATGCATGGAAGCAGGAACCTCAGTCACCAACTCACACAAGGGTTGATTACTATCAAGCCACTTATCGAACCAGAAGCTAACGGCAGTACCGTCTCCAATAGACTAGGCCCCTTCACTCTTGATATCCTCCAAACAATCAGCGATGGCCCTCCACAAATGAGAATCAGTTACTTTGCATTGCACCTCACCCTGCTCCCAATTGTTTCTCCCATACTTCCCTATTAGCACTTGGCTCCACAACTTATTCCTTTCGGCCTTGAGGTTCCATGCTAACTTCATGATGCAAGCTTTATTCATATCAGTTAAACGTCTCAGCCCTAGACCACCATTGACCTTAGGGAGAGTGAGAGTATCCCACTTGATCATATGCAAACGACGCCCTTCATTGCTATCCCCCCAAATAAAGCTTCTTTGAATTTTTTCAATCTCTCTTTAGCACACCTTTGGTATGGGATTTGTCATCGTATTATAAGTAGGCATAGCCTGAATAACGGACCGAGCAAGAGTTACACGCCCAGCAAAGGATAAATGAGTTGCTTTCCACCCGGAGAGCTTGTGATTCACCTTCTCAATTAAGTAATGAAAATCACTGCCTCTTAGGGGCCCGCCCCAATAACGCAATACCCAGATACTTCCCCATAGCTTGTGTAGTATTAAACCTAGACATGCGCTCCAACCTTCTACGAGTCACCACATCAACATTCTTAGAAAAAAAATAAGCTAGTTTTCTCCTGACTCACCATTTGACCAGACATCCCACTAAACTTGTTGAGCGCATTTAAAACGCTAGTCATAGTTGCATCTTTCGCTTTACCAAATAAGAGCAAATCATCCGCGAACATTAAATGAGAGACCTGAGGCCCACCCCGCCCCGCCCGAATTGTCACCCACCGACTAGCTTCAACCTCCTCCTCTATCAAATGAGTGACCTTGTCCATACACATAACAAAGAGATAAGGGGACATAGGATCACCTTGCCGAATACCCCGTTGTGGAGTATAGCTCTCAGATCTTCTACCATTCCATAACACATTAGTATTTACCGTAGAGACACACTCCATAATAAGATTGCGTAAACTAGGAGGCATTCCTAACTCACTCAAAACCAAATTAATAAAGGACCAACGTACCTTATCATATGCTTTGGCAAGGTCCACTTTAATAGCAAAAAAACCATTCTTCCCTCGCATCTTCCCCATCGAGTGAAGAAGCTCCTGGGCAACAACAATATTCTCATGAATGCTTCGAGTGGGAATAAAGCCAGTCTGGTAAGGGGAAATAATACTTGGCATGATAGGTTTCAGCCTGTTGACAATAACCTTTGTAATGATTTTATAAGTCACATTACAAAGGGATATTGGCCTAAACTGATTAATAAACTCCGGCCTAGCAATCTTCGGGATGAGACAAATATCAGTATCATTTACTGCATCCACACTTGTTGGGCAGCTCCACGCTTTCTTCACAATGTCGCAACAATCCTTCCGAATTAGCTCCCAATTTGTTTGATAGAACCCAGCTTGGAAGCCATCCGGACCAGGGGCCTTCCAAGGCTTCATACTCACGACGGCCTGAGTAATCTCGTCATCCGTCACCATAGCATCTAGCTTACGCACAACCCCATCATCCAGCGCCTTAAATTGGTACCTCATCGTAGGAAAGGAATCCGTGGCTTCATTGTCAGTAAACAACTCCATAAAAAAATTTGTTACATGATCTTTGATCTCAGCCTCATTCTCCATCCACCGCCTCTCACTATTTCTAAGCATAAGGATTTGACTTCTCTTTTTCCGGTTAACCGCTTTGAGCTGATAATAACGAGTATTACGATCCCCGTCATGTAACCATTGCGTTCTACTCCTTTGGAACCACATAAGCTCTTCTTGATACAGAACATTATGTAATTCGATTTGGAGCTCCTTTTCAAGATTAGAGAGAAAACAATTCATGTTACCAAGGCTAGTCTGTCTTTGGATACCATCAAGCCGAGCTAACAATTGTCTTTTCTTCTTCTTCTTAACCGAACCAAAAACATTATGATTCCACCCTCTAAGATGATCCTTCATACTAACCAACTTGTCCTCCAGCCCCCCATTAGGATGCCAAGCCTCTTTCATCATTCTTGCAAAATCTGAATGCGTCGCCCACACACTTTCAAACCGAAACGGCCTAGTCTCCCTACCTCCATCACTCCCATGCAAATTAATAAGAATCAAATGATGATCTGAGAAGTCCACTCTAGTAAGAACTTTAACAAAAGCATTTGGAAAGGCTAATCTCCACGAGGCGTTGCACATACCCCTATCCAGACGAGCAAACATCCGATCATAAGTACCATATGTTTGGCCCTTCCAAGTAAATTTAGAGCCAATTGAACCCAAATCCATTAAACCACACTGCTGGATTCGATTTTGAAAAAGCTGGCACTTCCTCACGTTGAGCGGAGCACCCCCTTTCTTTTCATTACTATCACAAATATCATTAAAATCTCCAGCTAACATCCAGTGGCCTTGCATAGTATTTGCCATTGTAGCTAACGTCCCCCACAATTCTGCGCGCATCTCTTCAACCGGACTAGCATACACAATAGAAAAGAACCAACTCCTATGGTCATGCATAACGACATTAAAATGCAGAAACTGAAAGTCATTTCTATCTTCAACCATCAGCACTAAATCAGTCTTCTAACCAACCGCAATACCCCCCGCATAGCCCCTATTTTTAGAGAAACTGAACCCATCGTACCCAAGCCGGCGAAAAGTATTTTGAGTACGCAAGGGATTACACCGAGTCTCAATGATAGCAAACACCTCTGGGCAATGCACATCCACAAACTGCTTACAGTTCCGGAAAAGGTCCGGACTAGCCGCCCCACGGCAATTCCAAATTAAAATTTTGTTTAAATCCATAAACAAAATATTAAGAGGAGCAATCAAACACGCTAAGCAACATGAAGACCAGGGGTCTCCATAACCATATCCTCATCATAATCTTCAGTACCTACTAAGCTGCCCATCTCTTGTGCATCCATATATTCTTCGAAATCACTACGCTCCTCATTGTTGCTGCGAGCATTAGGAAAAGGGGGGTGTGAATATCGTCGTTCTGTGTATCTGGTGGGCGAGGGGGGTGTTGAAGCCCAATCTCCATGTGATCAATGGGCCTTGGAAGCATTAATTCTGAGCCCACTTTACTTTGTCTTCGGCCATCCAAGTGCTGACCCAACACTCCGACAACACCTGTGTTACTAGTGTCGCCATTTTGCCTTTGACCGGGCTCCACTGACACCAAATTATTAGCTTGCCTACGCACATCCTCATTATTCCTTGAAGATATCTCTCTCTACGCATGTGGGACCACAAGATTTGACTTTAATTGGTCATGAATTTCCACATTTGCCTCATTAATTTCCTGATTGGATTTCCCCCTATTTTTCCTAGTCACATACGTAAATGGTGGCCTCTCCTCATTAATTCTTGCATGATCCACGCCCTCTCCATGCACCTCCTCATTATTATTCCCCACGTTTTCCGCACTATCTCCAAGAATTCCAAATCGTGATCCCGAATTAATCGTTGTATCATTAATGGTCGCAGGTAAAACCCTACCCGTCGACGGCACCGTCGGCCCTCCGTCCCTATCTTTGCCACGCCTTGGCCATCTCTGCTTCTGAACTACCTGCCATGGCCCATTCTCTTTCACGACTTCACCTCTAGGCTCAACATTGCCTGTTGCGCGCCCCTCGTCTCCATTGTTAGCTCCCCCATCCTCCGTAACCTTGTCCGGACACTGGTCTTTATGGTGGCCAAATCTCCCACACACCATACACAACATGTGTAGCCCTTCGTATTCGATCTTGTAAAAGTGGTTCTTGAGTTCAAACATAGCCAAAAGTGGCTTGTCTAAATCAATCTCCACACAAAGCCTTGCATACTTCCCCCTAGCCAATTGCTCCGTTGTCTTGTCTACTTTGACCGTCTTGCCAATCTGATTACCCAAGAAGACTAGGAAATCTGGATCATAATACTCAATCGGAAGCTCCGGAAGCCGCACCCACACATTAACTCTGTTAATCTCTTCCTCGTCTGGCCGGAAGTTCGGTTTCCACTCCCTCACAGTGAGGTAATGATCATAAATCAACTATGGACCATTTGTCAAGGCCTTGTCATGGTCGTCTGGACTCGAGAGGCAAACCAAGAAAAATTCACCTCCAAGATCAATAATGTTCATGACACCTTTTCGAACCCACATCTGGTTTAGTCGATTTTCTAGAGCCTTGAATCCAATCCGTCTGCCAAGAAGTTTAACAATCAAGCCTTGTTTCCATGGCCTGCACAATCGTACCTCGGCTCTTGGTGGAATAACTATCTCCGGGCACTCATAGCCACCATGAGTTTTTTCCACGATTTGCAAGTCCATACACCCCATAGTATATTCTCCATCATCCTGAGCCTCCTCCATGTGTCCTCCTTCCTCATCCGCTGTATCGTCATCCTCCTTTCCCCCGGCATGGAGCCCCATAACCGTCTCCTTGTATGATCGCTTGCCTTGAACCTCCTCCATGGGTGGATCGCCAATATCAGCATAGCTCACCAGACCCGTGGTGGTTGTTGCAAACGTGTGCTCCCCACCTTTCACCTTCTTCGTACTGCGCTCCTGGAGGTCCTCCTCCTCCCGAGAGATGTCCCGGTCGCCAACCACCGGTTGTGCGCTCATCGCGGCCGCCAAGAACAAAACTTGTCTTTTTTGGCAAAACCCTAGCAGAGCCTAAAATTATTAGCCCAGAATGAATTAAAAGTGAATGAGTTTATTCATTTTATCTCTTTAAATTTCACTCCACACATCCAGAGATTTTTATTAATTTAGAAAAAGAACGATACACGCGCCAACTTAAGTTATCCGAAAATATGATTTTTGTGTTTGGATTGTTAATTGTTAATCGTTTAAATTAATTGTTTTATCTTACAATTAAAGTTTTTTTGTTTTTTTTTTATATTTTTTCTAGGACTTGTGACCAAGAAAAATCACCAATGTCTGCTTAATGAACAATCAAAAAAATACACCTTGGGGTTGCTTGAAGACAGACTCTTGCTTCCTACCAAACCCTCCCATACTCCCTATAATTCTTCTTTAAAATTACATACTGCTTAGTCTGATATACTATGATGAAACCTTTGTTTTCGAGACATTAATTAAAGGGTTGGTAAAAGCAGTTTATATCATCACGAAAAGTAACATTTTTGTAATGTTCCAGTCATATGTATTTCATGCCCCCTGTCATTATGTAGATGATTCCAGATTTCTGAACCCTCGGAAAACTGTAGTGAGGTGTAGTTCATGCAATTTGCATCTACTTCGTTAGGAAAATCCAATTATCATGAAAGGAGTAAATAAATATATTGAGATTGATTGCCATACTGTAGATGGTTCTGTTATTTAGTCTTTTCCTAACTATTAATTGCGGCCACTTAAAAAGAAAGTGACTTGATATAATGATAGCATGGTACTAATGTTGACAGCAATTAACAAGTTGTATTGCCCTCTTTTGATGATTGTTGAAAATATATCTAAATCAATTAAAAGAGTTAGCCACAACAATTATTTTTCATGAATAAGTAAAACGTCCATCCTTCTATCTCTATTATAATTTCTGTCTAAATGAGGATCAAAGAGAGGAAGAGAGGTCAAAGAAAAAGAATAACTCTTTAGTAAAGCAGTGCTATTAGGAAATATCTAACTTGGTAACATTTATACAAACCAAAAAAGGTTACAATATCTTCTCATGTAGTAATCCTCACACTTACCAGACAACAAATAGAATAGAAGAAGAAACTCTACACCAGTTGGACTTTCAATAAATCCCAGCAACTCTACATTGTAAAAACATAGTTTATAGTTATTATTATTTTGTTTTGAATTCTAAAAAGAGAAGAACTCAGCAACATGAAACCTTCAACTCTAGATTTTAAGAATTCCTGCAAAGTGGCTTCTATTTAGTGTAGAACTAGCACAAGTTGTGCACTCAGTACCTATCTTCATTTGGCTGCAATCAAAGCAAGCAAGAATATAACATGGTCAGACCAGAAGTAAATAACATCCTATTCCTATATATGTATTCTTAATCATGATTTAGATTAATTATTGTTCTTTCTTTTCTCTTGCATATATATATGTATAATAAAGATAAAAACTAGTGGTAAAAGAATGGTTAGTATTAGTACTCACGTCATATGCAACAAGGGATCTGCAATAATTAGTGTTTGTGAGCACTGTACTTGAAGAGGCACACTCACTATCTTTAACCGAAACTGATGATCTGTCAAGCTTAATTGACCATGGATATAGGTAATTCTGAGCAGTAGCACCTACTTGTGAAGATGACCTCTGCATCCTCACAGGCCTTGGCACATTTCTTCCTTCCACCGAAATTCTTCGCCGGCTTAATTGTCTCTCAAATGAATCAGGTCTTTGTTTAGGTGCACTTTGTGATCTAGCTTTAGCCCTTGATGATTCTGTATTAGCCATGTAACTTGGATACAAAGGATAGTCATAAGACATAGTTTCTGCATAAGGTGGTCTAGGAAAAGCAAAAGGATGCTGCTTTGAATCATCTGCTCTAGATATAGCAGAATAGTATTGAGGACTGCTTTGAGCTGTGCTGGTGCAATCCTCAAAATGACCACTGCAGGCTTTTGGACTCATATCTGTTAAAGTTGATGGAGCTGGTGATACTGATACCTTGTAGTTTTCTTCCTTTGAGTATGAACCATATCCGTGATGATATACATTGCTAATTCTTCTTGTAGAGTTACCTTTTGACTCACAAAAATCCATCTCCACAATCTTGATGTTCTCTTCTAAGCTTCTATCCATTTCCTAGATGCACAAAATTACATTACATGACATCAATTCAGAAAATTTCAACAATCATATTACTAACAAAAAATAATTAGGGAACAGTTATGGAACTAACATTATAAATATGGTTGAATAAATCGTTTTCTGCAGCATTTCTGTGCAGTGATTGATTTTGATTAGGTTTTCCTTCTGACACCATTCGGATCCTCTGAGCACGAGCTCTGGCCTGTGCTGTCACCAAAGCCTGCATACATCTCAGTGTTGCTTTTGCTTGTTTTCTCACCAGGTGACCCCTTACTAGTGCCTGCAACTTCACTAGTCCTCTTAAAGCACACAATGCCTTTCTTGCCTGTCACAGAAACATTGACATAGAATATATCACATGTTAACCCAACCACATTCACGAACCAGATCCTCTCCGATCACTAGACACTTTCAATAAGAAAAAGACAGAAACATATATATATATGGATAATAATATTTTAACATATGTGTAGTGTCCCTCTCTTACTCTCCTACTGAAACTATCCGGTGACTGGTTTGGATCTAAACACATTGCAGTGGCATGAAAACTAAGTAACTAACTTTTCAGAAAGTGACATACCAAGTAAGACCGAAAGACAGATTGGATTTTGATAGCAGCAGCAGCAGCAGCCTCTTCAGTATCTCTAGATGTTTCATTGGAAGCAGAAGTCAAGCGGATCACAACAGCTGCAGCTTGTACAGCTGCCACTGCTGCATCAGCTGCTGCTGCTGTAGCTGCAGCTACAACCATAGCATGCTGCTTCTGCTCATTCTGAATATCAGTGACATTTGATTCTACAATATTCAATTCCTTGGAAACTGTTGTTGGTGTGGCTGTGGCTGTAGCTGTAGCTGTAGCTGATGATCTTCTAAAGCTCCATCTCTTTTTGTCCTTTGGAGTTGTTGAAATTGGAGTAGTTGGATTTTCTGTTCCATTTGAAAAATTCTGGTTGGTTAAAGGCTTCTCTTTCTCCTTCTCCTTTTCCTTGTCCTTGTCCTTCTTCCCTGTCAAGAAGTTTTTAAGCCATTTACCTGTTTTCCCCATTTCTGTCAAGGAGCAAGTAATCTGATAACATGGATTGGATTGTAACAAATTGTGATATGTAGATCTCTGTGTCTATATTTGGCAAGTTGCTTTCAGTACTATGGTCACCTTATTGAAAATATATAGATAACACTATTTGACAGCAATAAATACTAACTACCACTTACAGATTACGTACTTGTCACCTTGTCATGTAATTATGTAAATCCTGTTTGTGTAAAAAGATTCAAAGAAGAAGCTCCCCACGTAAGCTCCTTTCCTTACCTTTATTTTTTGTGTAAAAGTGAAAAGAAAAAAATAGATTCCTTGCCCTCCAAAGTGTAAAAGAATTTTCAATGTGGCCCACTAACATCGAGAGTCTCACGTTAGAGGTGATATAGTCCAAACGAAATTCTAAAACTGTATCAGAGCTTATTCAAGATTCATTTGGCCACCACGCTATCAGGTCACGCTCCAGTTGTCTGGTCCTAGGCATTAGGGAGTGTGTTGAAAGTCTACATCAAATGTGATATGACTTGAAAAAAACGTTATAAATGAGAGGCGTCATGCACTCTACAAGCCGATTTTGTAGGGTTGAGTTAGACCCAACTCAAATTCTAAAAATGGCTGTCAATTGTCAAGGGTGTTCTAGTGAATTCAAATGTCGGTTGTAATATGGATTGCGGTGGATCAGAAACCATGTGATAAGATAATAGGTCAAGAACATGCAGCATCCGTGTAAAATACTCATATTTTATTTTGTAGTAATAGAAGAATTGAGGGGGTCCATTCCATTGTTTGTAGGGGTCATAAACAAGAGAAAATTAAAAGACCTATGTGGGATCCCACTACCAAGTGATTGAGTAGGGGTCCTGAGAATGTGCACGTGCCCATGCTGTCTGTCTAGTTAACTTAACACTAGTAAGAGTTTTTGATACCAATACTTTGTGACAAGTCATCTAACCTTTACATTTCCTATATCCTTTTCTTCAATTGCATAAATGAACTTCTTCTGATAATTACCTAAAAAATATGTTTTTGTCTATAAGTTTACCTGAAAAATTAGATATTCAACTTATGTACCGCGGAAAAAAATATTTGTGTAGTAAATGAATAAATTCAACTTGTAACCAATGCACAATAAATGAGATGCAAATAATGTACTCCAATTAGCAAAAGGGACAAAGTCTGATACAATAGGCATTGCTTATACATATACGTGAATATCAAATTAATAGGGCTAGGCCCCATCTCACTCATGAATATGATATAGATCTGAATTGTTTTCTAAAGGATATCTGTGTACAACTCATAGTCAAAATGTTGACTCTGCCAACTCAGCTGAAGTTGACTCTGCCAAGTCATCAGGTTGACTAAAGATAGCTAAGGCACTTCTTAGTTCACTCACACTTCCCTTTCGCTACTTTACTCTTTTCAGTTCACTCTAGTGTTTCATTTTGGGCTTGTTAGATTATTGATTCATCTTGTATCAGCCATTGCCTTGTAAATTCTGTTAGAGTTAGTTTGTTGTTGTTAGCAATTCAGTTAGGATAACTGTATATATATTTATCAGGTGTAACAGATTTATTCAATGAATGAGAATCAGATTTTTTTCCATTATCTCTTCTTTTTCACAATCTGTTCATATACAAACAACTAGTTGGCAATCACATGGCATGTTTACATGCTTCCTATTTGACTAGGTGTTCTGTTGGAGGAAACACCACCTTGGGATTTGCCTCATTTTCCTTCTCTAATGATTCCTCAATTAGCATATTAGTTCATATTCTCACCAATCACCTTTGCCTTTGATCCTTTTAAATTGTGAAGCATAATTGATAACCACCTATCATATCCATAATTGTTTGGTATCTCGATTGCGAGAAATCTCATATCGCTCAATAATGAACAAAATAAAGAACATATAACAAATTATATTCATAACCTATCATTTTAAGGTTATGAGAATAAATGTGGTGGGATCCGAGCCTCTTATTACTCACGATAAAAATACAAAACCAAACAGTAATTTATAATACTTTTATTTGATATAATCTTTTTGGGAAGATTGTCCTCTTATGGTTAAAACATTAATCTTATAATCTATAATGATTCAACGAATCCAGCCCAAAACCATAAAATGCATAAAATGAGGGACTAGACAATAGGACGAATTATGCATTTTCTTGGAAAGTTCTTAAACTATATCTGATAAGGGGAAAATACAAAGACATGTTTAGAACATATATAATCTTGATCTCCGATGCATAAAATCCTCCAGGGGGGCCTGTATCCCGTGGAAGAGTCCATAATTGAGTTATTTTCTCCCACATGTGGAATACAGTCTACGTATATATTCTGTTATTCATCATCTAATACTTGATTTAAAACAAAAAATGGAAGAAATTAAACACAAATTTAAAGGGTTGGTTGTTTAGAATACAGAAACACCGGACAATACAAAGCACAGGCGTTGAAGCAACAACGTTGGAGAATCTTATATGGTTAATGGTTCAACTAATTAATATGCCGTGCACATGGGTTTCAAAAAGCATGTGAGAGGCTATTTGATTAGAGATAGATCCTTTGATTCCTTTTAACTTTTTGTTTACATTTATGTTTCTTTGTAATACTGCCAGCACATGCTTCATTTGTTATCTAATTATCTTCTAATTAAAATCCCCAAGAGGAAATAACTACCTAGCGATGTGCTTCATTGATAATCTGTTTGTTCAAAAGGGTGGAAGGATAAAGACCAAAAAAACACAAAGCATATTTTAGTAGTTTAGACCTGTTACCTAAGTGGACCACGTGGAGGAGTTTTAGATTGAGAATGGTGGAAAAATAAAACCAATGTTTGTTTTTTTTTTATAAGAAAATGTTAGTGGGGGTGGGGGGATGTTAGTTTCTAGGGTTTGAACCCTGGACCTCATTCTTGCAACTACTTCATGTCCCTTAGCTCGCCAACTGAACTACCTTCTTGGGACACCCATGTTTGTTATTGACTCTCCGAGATGATGTTAGCTTTGTATTAGCTTTAGCGAACTTATTAAATAAATCACCATGTTTGTTTGCCTTCGAATAAACTTAATATTAAAGTTTGTCTTAGAATTTGAGTTTGAACATAACTCAACCCTAAAAGCTAGTTCATGGGGGTCAAGGGTGCCCCCACTTATAACCACTATTGATCAAGCCCTAACATTATCCAATGTGGTACCCCAACACACTCCTCTCACACCTAGGACTGGACATCTAAAACATGAAGTTTGTATGACTAGACACCTACGAGTAGGCCATGAGGTCTCGATCTTGAGGGTCTACTTCTGCATAAAAACTCTAGCCGCCTTCATCACAAATCCTTTTTTCGCCTTCATTGCAATCCTATTTTGGTAGTTTCGTTGTGCCTCACTAACTTGTTGACACTACCTTCATCCCTATTTTGTTTTGGGGATTTGTTTTGCTCAATCAACATAGTTTCAGTTGTTTCTCTACTTTTAATCACAAACCCATCATCACCGCCCCTTCCAACATGATCGCCAGCCCAAAGCTGACAATAACCAAGAAAATTGCAACTAATAGACGACAAACATGCCTTCGTTCGGTACCACAATGTTGGCTACTTTTAGGCGCACGCATGTAAGCTACATGCCTCTTTCGCATAATTATAAGCTGCATTTTTCTTTAGTCTAGAATATTTGGGTGTGTTGCTTTGGCCATATTTATAAGCAAAATCAAACTAGGTAAAATTATCGTGTAGTCATATGTGTCTTTGTGGGTATACTCCTAGCGAAAGATGGTGCAAATTTTATCACTCTTCCCAATGTAAGTACCTTGTCTCTATGGAGGCCACACTCAATGAAACGCGTGCCTTTTTCTCTCTCTTCCTAAGCTTCAGTGGGACTAATTAGGAATCTGAGTATGAGTTTTTTCTCCTTGGTCCAGGCCTTCCTAAGTCACTTGTTCCCGAGTCACCTATTTCTAGTTTTGTCCCCGAGTCTCTTGATTCTAAGCCATATGATTCCACGTCACCTAGTTTTGGTTCTTTCTCTATTCCTCCTTTGTCCTTTATTTCGTGGGAATCAATACCTTTGAAGAATACGGTAGTGAGCCAACATGGACCTATCAGAGAAGAGGAAACACAACTTGGTCCTAGAAACAACTTCAACTGTCTGAACCAAAGGTAAGGGAAAATGTCTTACGCCGACTATCTATTTCTCAATTAGTTTATTACTGTTGTTGACTTTGAGAATTCCATATCTTCAGAATTTTATTACTGTTGTTGACTTTGAGAGTTCCAACATCTTTGCAAGAGGGCACTAAAGGATGTATAAATTGGGTTAAAGCTATGGATGTGAAAATGAAAGCCCTGGAAAAGAATTAAGCTTGTGAGATTGTTGAGAGATTAGAAAGCAAGTCCAATATTAAGCCACTTAGAAATCAAAATAATATGTTAATATGTAATATATATTTTATTATATCTATATAAAGGGGAATGAGGAAAAAATGGGTGCTATTAGCACCAAATTCATTCGTTCTATTAGCACCAAATTCAGTAAGCTCGGCCTAAGTAATAGAGCCCAATTGAAGGGTCCATTTGCCACAAAAGGAACGGGGTCAAAGGCCCAAATAAACTAAAAAAATGATAATGATTTTTCTACCCTCGCTATTGGACACCACACTACCACACCATACCCCCCACAAAAATCATTTATCCCCATTTTATACCTCTCATTTTAACTACGAATTTATCTATTTAATAGATAAATTCGCAATGTAAAAATACACTACGGATTTATCTGTTAAATAGGTAAATCTGAAAAATTTTTACATTACGGATTTATCTATTCAATAGATAAATCCGTTATGTAAAAATAGACCACAAATTTATTTATTTAATAGATAAATTCGTAGTGTATTTTTAATGACGGGATTTATCTACTGAATAGATAAATCCGTAATTATTTTTAACTTGTTAAAAAATTAATATTAATTTTTTTTTTAAATGAAATAGATATAGATACTGGCAATCTTTTGGTTAGCAGATGCATACACGACGACAAAACTCCTAATTGTTGTAAAAAAAACATATTACACATCTATACAATTTAATCTTTTTAGTTTATTTCTTAACATTTTATAATTACAATAACCAACAATATCAACAGTTTTTCCATGCATCGCACGGGTTCCATACTAGTTAGAAGTACGTCACGAATGTTGAACCGGTGAAGATTGATTTAGTTATAAAAAACTAACTTATATCTCACAAAGACGTAAGTTAAAATTTCAATTTCAATGTTAGATTATGTTGGTGAGTAATTTATTAGTAAGGCTCTTTGAATCATAAATATTTTCTGAGCTTTTATATGTTATTGGATCCAACTCACTTAAACTTTGAATATACAAAAAATAAAGGATATTGATTTTTTTATTTTGACATCCACTAGATCAATCCATTTTATTCAAAATAGAGTTCAAGATACAACTAAAAATATAGCTAAAGGAACTGCAAGGAACACAGGTTACATATACTCACGTGAAAACATGAGCTATACAATTCGCGGATCGTTTCCCAAACACAAATAAAGGATGTTGAATTGAAAGATAAACTAAAGGGTTAAATATGTTTTTGCTGCTTATAGAATTTGGGTTTTTTGGTTTTGGTTCCTCAAAAAGTTTTCACCTATTTTTGGTCTCTATAAAATTTGATTTTTTTTGTGTTAGTCCCTTATAACTTTTAATAGATAAATATATTTAACCCTAAATTAAATGATTGTGTATTGCTCTGATTAACCAATTGTTTTCGATAATTTCCATTTGGGAGTGAAACAACTTTTCTTTGCTTTCTCTTTATGACTATCAATAAATTGAGAGAATTAAACAACATGAAGAAATTGGATAACATGGGATCCACGACATAAAACAAGAAGAAAAAAATCAGTACGAAAATAAGTAAATTATTAGTTTTTTTTAAAAGGGATAGTAAGTTATTAGTGTTTGTTAATGTTATCTGTTATGGTAATATGTCTTAATAATAATTGCACCCCTCATTTAGGACCCATTAACAATTTGGCCCATTAACAGCCCAACCAAATCAACGGCTCAGATGTCTTCTCAAGATCGGTTGGCTCAGAATAAACAACACAAACACATTCAAACTCTATAAATACCCCATTCAATGCTCATTAATGGTAAGCACTTTTTGAACCAAACACTTATTCTCTCAAATACTGACTTAAGCGTCGGAGTATCATTGCAGGTACAACCTCGCCCTCCAAGATCGAACATCTCAAGATCGAACGCCTCAACATCGCCTCTCAAGGTCGAACACCTCCAGGTTGAACAAAACCTTCCTCTCAAAGCCCGAAGACAAAGATAGAATCAAGGACAAAATATCTACCAACTGCATAATATCGATCCTCAAGATCGGAAGCACGGTACAGAACATTGGCGACCACAGTGGGAGAAACCAATACCCGATTTTTCTCACCATCTCCTTGAACTTATTGAATGGCACCAACACACCGCTCAATACCGACTAGTCTCATGGCCGAACCTGACCTCGGCCCTCAGCGAACTCCTGAAGGCCACGTCCAGGAACTCACGAATTCGTCGCAAACACGAAGCCGACATCCCAACACGGGACCTTCCCGAGCACAATCAGGCGCAGATGAGACGAGCTTACCATCTCCCCCTCAACTACTCCCGGCCTTGACGAACGCGGTTCAACATCTCGTTCAGCTATTGGCCCGGCAAGAAGCGGTAAATGAAGAAAGAAACAACCGTTTCGCCAACCTCGAATCCGAAGTAGCGAGACTGCAAGGTCGGAACGTCCTGAACCAACAATCATCCGGGCAGAGCTCACTGGAGGAACGACGCCCAACTCGAAGAAGACTTTTTCATCGATCACCCCCACGGAGAAAGCTTACTCATCGCTCCCCCGCACGCCGTCAACGAGGGAATGGTTCCCGTTCTCCTCTGGCTCGACAACACGAGGCTCATTCCCGTTCTCCGTCAGCTCGACAATACGACGATCTAGATGATCCTCATTCTCCTCCACGCCGCCACCAAGGGAATGGTTCCCGTTCTCCTCTGGCTCGACAAATTGAAGGCTCAACCTCGCCACGGAGACGATCGAGAAGCCATGACATCATTCAAAAGGTCCATCACAGACGCCAACCACTGTCACGAGCAAGTCGACCTGGCCGGCGAAAAGGTCCTTTCACAAAGTCGATCGACGACTTCCGGGTCCCCCGGTATCTCGAAAAACCACCTGGAGGATTGAAGACTTACGACGGGACGGGCGACCCCGACAGACATCTAGACCAATTTGACACAACCATGCAGTATCGAAATGTACCCATGGAAATGAAATGTCGAATATTCCCTTTGACCCTAGACAAAATGGCTTCCGAATGGTTTCGGACGTTAAGGTCGAATACCATTTCCTCATGGGACCAATTAGCAAAACACTTCTCGGTGCACTTTGCCCATTCCAAGAGCAAACCCAAAAACAAAAATGTTCTAGCATCTATTGTCCAGAAAGCAAATGAACCCCTGAGGGAATATATAGAGCGATTCAACATCGAAGCTCTTCAGGTTCGGCAGTTAGACGACGCCTTTCGAATTTTCTTCATGGCCCAAGGTCTGCTCCCTGGAAGCTCGTTCCGAAAGCACATCAACACCTGGGAACCTAACACCCTTCAAGAATTCCTCGAACTATCCCAGTGCTTCATTAACGAAGAAGAAAATTCCAAGATCGACAAAACGTCGTCACAGGCAGAATCGTCGAAACGCCACATCGAGGTCGACCCTCGAAAAAACTCCTGGAACATCGGTAGGAAAAATCGTCACCAGGTATACACCGAACTCAACGTCTCCAACGCCCAGTTACTAGGGGAATGTTGGAACGTCGAATTCAGGGACGTCAAGCCTCCCAGGCCCTTACCTATCCGACCTGGGCAGAAGGCCAACAAATACTGCCGATACCACAGAAGCAATGGCCATGACACAAACCATTGCAACGCCCTAAAGGATGACATAGAAGATTTAATAAAACGGGGAAAACTATCTTCTTACGTCAAAAGGGAGGGAGAACGGTCTGACAACTTCGGAAGAGAAAGAAATGAAAACCTCAGGGCAAAAGGAAAAGAAATGACCGACCCAGACCGCGAAGAGCTGGATAAAAAACGCTCGGTTATCATGATGATAACTGGGGGATTCGATCATGAAGGATCGGGAAAATCCATGAAGAGAAAATGGAAGGAATTGTTGTGCGTGGCTTCAACGTCAGCGACCCCGGTCAAGACTAACCGACCTCCATTATCTTTTAGTGACAACGACCTTATTGACGGAAAAGCTAACAAACACGTACCTCTCTTGATATCGGCAATCATAGCCAACAAGGAGGTACGTAGAATCCTGGTCGATCAGGGGAGCTCATCAGACATCATCTTTATCGATCTTCTGAGCAAAATGGGGATCGATAAAGAGGAACTCACCCCTTATAGAGGGACGGCTTTGTCCGGTTTTAACGGATCTCGAACGAAACCCCTTGGACATCTGGAGCTAATGGTTACCTACGGAACCGAACCAATGGTCCGAACCGTCAGAACCAAATTCCTCGTCTTGCCTTGTGAATCCATATACAACGGCATT
The DNA here is from genome assembly GCA_039519185.1 of Astragalus membranaceus. Lineage (NCBI taxonomy): Eukaryota > Viridiplantae > Streptophyta > Magnoliopsida > Fabales > Fabaceae > Astragalus > Astragalus membranaceus. The sequence goes on along the minus strand of CM076847.1, from coordinate 144,797,986 downwards.
ATAGGAAGACCGACCCTCGGCAGGCTCGGGGCGGTTACATCCACCACTCACTTAAAGATGAAGTTCCACTCTCTTTGCGACAGAGTTATCACTTTAAACTCTGACTTAGAGTCGGCCTCCAGGTGTTTTTTCCTATGGACTAAGAACGAAAGAAAAGCTTCGGAGCATGAAGGGGTTCCCCCTTCGGAAGAACTGGCGACTCCCAAAATGCCAAAAGGAAGATCGACTGAAGTTAACACCGCCACTAACGTAGGAACCAACTGCGGTCCGGAGGTCGAAAAACCTATAGATGTCGACGAGCTAACAAAAGAGCTCAAACGCAAAATCAGAAGACCAGAGCCTGATGGAAAGTTCGTCGAAACACAACTCGGTTCAGACCCCTCCCAAAAAATCAAAATAGGGATCGACCTTCCAGAAAAGATAAAGACCGAATTAACCCAATGTCTTAAAGATTTCAAAGACATCTTTGCTTGGTCGGCCGAAGACATGCCTGGGATCCCGCCAGAGATTGCCTGCCATCGGCTCGCAATAAACCCAGAAGCAAAATGGATCGCCCAAAGAAAGCGGGCCCAAAGCAGAGAAAAAGCCATTGCTGCCACCTTAGCAGTAGACGACCTCATCCGAGCCAACTTTATCTCTGAGGTTAAATACACAACTTGGTTATCAAACCCTGTCCTGGTGAAGAAGTCTAACGGAAAATGGCGTATGTGTGTCGACTACACCGATCTTAATAAAGCCTGCCCAAAAGACGCCTTTCCGGTCCCCAGTATCGATCGTTTGGTCGACAGCGCTTCCGGTTTCCAGTTGTTATCTTTCATGGACGCATACTCCGGGTACAACCAAATCGCCATGTTCCCACCAGATCAAGCAAAAACCGCCTTCATCACTGACCGAGGAAACTTCGCGTACCGTGTTATGCCCTTTGGTTTAAAAAACGCTGGAGCAACTTATCAAAGAATGATGAACAAAGTTTTCCAAAACCAGATCGGTAAAAGCGTAGAGGTTTACCTCGACGATATGATCGCCAAAAGCAAAAGTGATGCCGACCATGTAAGCGATCTGAAAGCAATTTTCTCTGAAGTACGAAAAAACAGAATGAGATTAAACCCAGAGAAATGCACTTTCGGGGTTCGAGCTGGGAAATTCTTAGGTTTCTTCTTAACAGAACGAGGTATCGAGGCAAACCCAGACAAATGTCGATCCGTCACAGAAATGCGAACTCCGACGTCCAAAAGAGAAGTACAAAAACTCAATGGAATGATAGCTGCTCTATCTCGTTTCATATCGAATGCAGCATTCAAATCTCTTCCACTTTTCAAAATCCTCAAAAAAGAAGAAAGAGATTTCAAATGGACACCCGAACAAGACGAAGCTTTGAAACAACTTAAAAAATCTCTCTCCGAGCCTCCAATTTTAACTCGCCCAAATGAAGGAGAAACATTATACCTATATCTAGCAGTCTCGGAAGAGGCATTAGCTGCCGTTCTAGTACGCGAACTCGAAACCGGGCAAAGTCCCATCTACTTCGCAAGCAAGGCTCTGCACGGGGCTGAAAGTCGTTATCAGAAAATCGAGAAAATCGCCTTGGCCCTCATTGTTGCAGCTCGACGTTTTCGAGCTTATTTCGTCGCCCACCAGGTAGTCGTCCGCACTAACTACCCAATCAGACAGATACTCCACAGACCCGATCTAGCTGGAAGGATGATCAAATGGGCCGTAGAACTCTCAGAGTTCGGTATCAAATATGAAGCTCGAACCACACTTAAAGCACAAGTTTTAGTCGACTTCATCGCCGAGATGACACCTGCTAACACCGGCTCTGACATATGGATCCTCTACGTCGATGGTTCCTCAAATCCAAAAGGGAGTGGTGCTGGGATTATGCTAGAAAGCCCGACTGGGGTCATCATCGAAGTCTCCCTTGCATTCGGTTTTCCCACCTCGAACAACCAAGCAGAGTACGAAGCTTGCATTGCCGGACTTCGCCTGGCAATTGACCTCCAAGTCCAAAAAATTAAACTCCATACCGACTCTCTCTTGGTGGTCTCCCAGATCGAAAGCAAATACGAGACCAAAGAACCGATCCTACAAAAATACCTACTTCAGGTACGGTCGCTAATAGCTAAATTTGAAGCAAGCGAGATAATTCATGTCCCAAGAACGGAAAACCAACGAGCTGATATCCTCGCCAAACTCGCAAGCACAAAAACCCCGGGTAACCAAAGGACGACCATCCAAGAAACACTACACAATCCCAGTGTATCTATCGAGCCGCTGTTTAACCCGACCATCTACGTACTTGAAGAGGCAGACAGCTGGATAACCCCAATTCTAGAGTACATCGTCTCAGGAACGGAACCCCCAGACAGAAATGACGCCAAATATATCAGGAGAAGAGCCTCGGCTTTTTCAGCCATCAACGGGACGCTCTATAAACGAAGCCTCTCTTCCCCGTTAATTAAATGCATCGAGGGAGAGGAAGCGGCCTATGTGTTGACAGAAATTCATGAGGGGATCTGCGGCCAGCACATGGGAGCTCGATCTTTAGCACGAAAAACCCTTCGAGCCGGCTACTACTGGCCGAGCATGATCGGTGATGCTAGTGATCACGTGAAGAAGTGCAAGAAATGTCAAATCCACGCCAATGTGCACATAGCTCCCCCCACAGACCTCACGAGTTTATCCTCCACATGGCCCTTCGCATGGTGGGGAATGGACTTGCTCGGACCTTTCGCAAAAGCACCAGGACAAGTCAAATTCTTGATCGTCGCCGTAGACTACTTCAGTAAATGGATAGAAGCGGAACCCCTGGCAACCATCACTGCAAAAAACTGCATAAAATTCTTCAAAAAAAGCATTATGAGCAGGTTCGGGATCCCCGAGGTAGTAGTAACAGACAACGGAACGCAATTCACAGACACGGGATTCCGCAAACTAATGTTCGAGCTTAAAATTAAACACCATTTCACTTCAGTAGAGCACCCTCAAACCAACGGTCAAGCAGAGGCTGCAAACAAAGTAATACTAAACGGGCTGAAACGACGTTTGGACGATGCTAAAGGAAATTGGGTAGAAGAATTGCCTTACGTACTCTGGGGATACCGGACGACCCCCCAAAGCTCCACTGGGGAAACACCTTTTAGGCTCTCCTACGGCAGCGAGGCGGTCATCCCCGTCGAAATCAGCGAACTTAGTTGGAGAACGGCAAATCCCAAAACACAAAGCAATAACGATCAAGCCCTAAAAGAAGAACTCGACCTCATCGATGAAATCCGAGGTCGAGCCTCGCTCCGAGAAGCGATCATCAAACAAAAAGTGGCAACCAGATACAACACCAAGGTCGTTCACAGAGATTTCAATCCTGGCGATCTGGTACTCAGAAGGGCTGACGTCGGTCAGAAAAACGCCTCCCAAGGAAAGCTCGCCCCAAACTGGGAAGGCCCCTACCGAATTTTATCTAAAACCGGCACGGGAGCCTTTAAATTGGAGACCCTCCAAGGAAGAAAGATTGAGAGAACTTGGAACGCAACAAAACTGAAAAGTTATTATCCTTAGAAAGAAGTCACTCACACCGATCTTATGTAAACTCGAAATAAGCTATTAATAAAGAAGCTTGACATTTCTTTCAAACGCTTTCAATACTTCTCAAAAAGTTTTTTCAAGTCGCCACACATTCTTGATTTTCATCAAACAGAATGAAGGGACCTAATTCCACCCAACAGGAATCAACTGGGACCGATCTTAAAAGATCTCCCCAAAAGCGACCACCCAAAGGTCAAAAACTCTTTGAGAAAACAGTTAAATCCGAGCCGAGTCTTGGCAAACTATCTCAAAGAGACCGGGTCTTCAAGGATCGAAACGTCCTACGAACGACCATCGGCCACAGCTGCCGATACCCCTATGGGGCGAGTTAAATCTGGGCCGAGTCCTAGTAAACTGTCCTATAGGTTCAAAACAGGTAAATCGAGTTCCTCGATTACCGACGTTTTTACGTCACACGCGACGTGCAGAATTTAAAAAGCACTCGTTAAAAACTCGCAAAAACGACATACATGACATGCGAAATTCGAAAAGCATTCATTAAAGCTCGTAAAGGCCTTATAGGCATATTCCAAAAAGAGGTTACAAATATCTCCAGCTAGACCAAACAGAAGTTCCGGATCTATACAAAAATGCATAAGTAAAAGCATACACCAGGAACTTCTGCAAAAGAAACGCTGTTAAAACATCAGGCAGTGGAGGTCGGGAATATCACACTCTTCGTCTGCGTCTGAGCATCGATCTTAAAGATCTGACCCCCTTCTACCTCATGGTCGGCGTCAATAATCGACCGATCCAAAATTATAGAAGGATGGACCAAAGTAATTTGCTCCTGGGCGGACTCAAAACCCTCCTTGTACAGCTCAATTGCAGAATTAGCAGCTTCCCGAGCCTCCCTCCTAGCCTCATTTGCAAGTTTTGTAGCCTCTTTAGCATTTCTTCTGCTTTGCTGAAGGGCTGCCTCAAGCTCTGCAATTCGAGCCTCCGCATCGCCACTCGTACCGACCCGTGCCTCAGATACTTTCTTCAAATCCTCTTCCAAACCAGCTACACGAAACTCCAAACCTTTGATCTTCTCGTTGGCCTCGGCAAGTTGCCCCTCCAAAACTTTTTCCCTTTCTTCAAGCTCCTTGACACGATTCTCCGCAAACTCCGCCCGACGTACAACCTCCCCTTGGCTTTCCTTCAGAACCAGAAGTTCTTGCTTTGATCGAGCAAGCTCTTTCGATTTTAAAGCCACGTCCTCCACGAGCTTCACTATTTTTGACTTCTCAAGCTCCAACGAAGCTGCAAAATCGAAAAATGAGGGAAATCAGTTTATGAAGAAAGAGATGTTTTTATGAATATAAAGAGAAATGATATCATTTACCCTTAGCCCGCTGCTCGTATTTTTCTTTCTCGATCCTATGAACATCGGCCAAATTCGCCAACAATTTAACAGACGCCCCGACAGGATCCTCCCGCCATTGGGCGTAATTCTGCTCCAAAAAACCCTCCTCCAAGGGTACGGCCTTACTCTTATGCTTCGGTCTCCTCGAAGTCTTACTCCTTTTTTCTGGCCTCTGCTCACCACTTGCCTCGGTGCGCACCCTTTTTCCCGAGGTACCCGCACCAACTTCGGGAGCAGTCGGGGGAGGAGAACTGGAAACAAGATCGACCATAGCCTCATAGGCAAGGTCCTCCTGGGTAACGACATTTATCGGAGAAGCAGCAGTAACCGTCCCAACAACAGTCTCGGCCTGGGGAGAAGTCGGAAGCGGAACACCAACCCCCTCAGCATCTCCAGATATCTCGACGCTCCTCATCGCCAGCGCCTTCATTACGGCGAGCTTCTTTGGGGCCATGGTATCTGGAAAAGAAACATAAATCGGTCATACAAACTACGGTCAAAAATATGCAAATATCAATAGCAAGTAAAACAAGGCTACCTAAGACAAATTGCACTCGTCTTCGCTTTCCGGCCTGAACTATCTTAGCCGCAGGGATACCCCGATACTTATGTTTTGAAAACGGAATGTTCTCAGAAATAAACATCAGGATCCTCTTGGTAAGAAGATCGGCAGCGTTCAAACGATTCTGACCAACCGAAAAGGAATTGGTGGATCGTTCAAAATGGGCCTGACTCCAACCAATGGGAAACTTGGTGGACACCAAAGTCCGACCATCCTCTGAAAACTTTCCCACTCTCTCAATCGCTTCGTCGGTCACCGGTTCGACCCAATAAAATAACTCCTTCCAATTCCCCTTCAACGAGTCCGCATAGGCTTTAAAAATCTTGGCACCTCGCCTCGAACGAAGACTGACGTGTTCGCGACCGGACTTATTCTCACTACTATTCCGATTGATCTCGAACAAATGAAAAAAGAGCGACGGCGAGACCGGCCTCTCCAGATGAAGACACATTAGCTCGAAAGCTCGAACAAAGGCCCACGCGTTTGGATGCAACTGAGAAGGCGCAACATCCAAAGTCGCCAAGACCGTCTGCTCGAACCAAGTGAAAGGAGGCCTGATATTCATCTCGTTTATCAGCATATGATACAAAGTAAACTTAAGCTCTCCTGGCCACAAAGCCACATGCTCTCCCTTTTTCATTCCCTCAACTCTCCAAATTCGCTTCGAGCGACCCGAAGCTTTCCTCCCGACCCTCTCCAAATTAAACCCATGCTGGTACAACGATTCGATCTCCAAAATATTTTTGGAAACCCAATCATATTGGGAGACCTCTCGCACCGGTACGTCAAGGTCCCCACAACCAGTACTAGAGTACTCATCCAGAGAAACGGCAGAAGCTCGGCTGGACTCCGGTTGGCTCTTAGGGCGAGATTCAACTTGTTCTTCAACACCCTCTCTATCGGACTCTTCAGCAGAGTCGGAACTCGACCCAAGATCGACCTCGGAACCCTCTGATTCCTCCACTGGGATTTCCTCATCAGACTCGGAAGTAACAACCATCACATCCACCAAGCAATCCTCCTCCACATCTTCGGGAGTATCGTCATTCGGTTCATTAGCATCGGTCGCAGGAGAAGAACTTTCGCTCTCAAAATTATCTTCCGCCTTATCACTCACAGGGGCGGAAGCAGAGTGCTCTTGCACATCCGGGGCGGCGACTTCGGAAGGCTCGGCACGGACCTCAGGGATTTCACCACCAGATGCCATCGCACTCGTAAACTCTTTCCGGTACTGAGTAACGTCTCTCCGAGTTTGTTTTGTCCTCGCCAGAACGAATCTACAGGAATGGGGGACGAAATGTCAGGAATAACGATCGAAAATGGGTTCGCGAGCAAGTCGGAACCCGACCTGACGACCCCCATTCTGAGATCAAAGGGGACTGGGGGAAGTCCAGGCACAAACGAAAAGAAAAGTAAAGAAAAATCAAAAATAGACTAACCTCGGAACTAAGCCGCAAGTTGATTATATCTGGAGAAATACGGTTGTCGATCCACAGAAACCGACCTTAAAAGTACTTCGAAACTTTTTCAAACTCGTTTACTTTAAAGAAGCTCGGGAGCTCTCGAAGATCGATAAATCGAAGACAAATGATCAGCAAGCAATAAATGGGAAGGTGAGACCCTTTATTTATAGCAAAGCGAATTTTATGGGCCTGGGCCGGGAAGTCGAAGCGTCACATCCAAACCCTAGCCCATTAAAATTCGCACGATGAAGAATAAACGTCACCATCACGCGCCGCCACTGTGAAATCACGCTTTGTCAGAAACAATAAAGATGGCACTGATTCCAAGATTACACTGATTCCAAAGCAACACTGAATTCAAAAACTATCTACCTCGCTCGGAAGATCGACGACCATTTAACATCGGCCAAAAATCCCAGGCTCGACATAAACTCAAGACTGAAGAAATTTCTACTCAAACAAAGACAAAAATACAAGGCTACGTCGCCCATCAAGTCAAGCTCGCTCCTCAAATCGACCAGACTTGGGGGGCCACTGTTATGGTAATATGTCTTAATAATAATTGCACCCCTCATTTAGGACCCATTAACAATTTGGCCCATTAACAGCCCAACCAAATCAACGGCTCAGATGTCTTCTCAAGATCGGTTGGCTCAGAATAAACAACACAAACACATTCAAACTCTATAAATACCCCATTCAATGCTCATTAATGGTAAGCACTTTTTGAACCAAACACTTATTCTCTCAAATACTGACTTAAGCGTCGGAGTATCATTGCAGGTACAACCTCGCCCTCCAAGATCGAACATCTCAAGATCGAACGCCTCAACATCGCCTCTCAAGGTCGAACACCTCCAGGTTGAACAAAACCTTCCTCTCAAAGCCCGAAGACAAAGATAGAATCAAGGACAAAATATCTACCAACTGCATAATATCGATCCTCAAGATCGGAAGCACGGTACAGAACATATCTATAAAGGCTAAATCTATAATTTACTTATTTACTATCCCTTTTAAAAAAAAACTAATAATTTACTATCCCCTTTAAAAAAAACTAATTTACTAGTAAATTAAAGCACGACGTATGGCGTATTTTATATAGCTGTATATCCCGCCCAAAAGTCATGTTTTTTTTTTCATGTTGAAATACATGATATTCGTTTTTCAATTACCGGTTTGATAAAAAAATTAATTTCGTTTTAAAATACGTGAGTGTGATGGTAAGCAATGTGTTATGGGGTACTTTAGAGATCAAAAATATTTTAACCGTTCAAATATCTGAATTTTGTTCCTCAATAACCGGTTTGGTGGGGAAAATACTAATTTCCTGATAAAATACGTAAGTGGGATGCAGAGCAGTGTGTTTTAAGGTAATTTAGAGTCCGAATAAAATTTTAGCTATTCAAATACGCATTGTTCGTTCTTCAATAACTAGTTTGGCAAGAAAAAAATATTTTCGTGAAAAAAATATGTAAAGTGTGATGCTATGCAATGTGTTTTTGGGTATTTTAGAGTTTAGAAAAAATTTTACCTATTCGAATACGCGAAATTCGTTCTTCAATAACCAGTTTGGTGGAAAAGATTAATTTTGTGACAGAATACGTGAAATGCGACGCTAAGTAGTGTGTTTTGAGGTACTTTATAGTCTGAAAAATTTTAGATTTCTAAAACGTCATGTTTGTTCTTCAATAACTGGTTTGGTGACAAACAAAATTAAATTTGTGATAAAATACGTAAAGTGCGACGTAAACAGTGTGTTTTGAGGTACATTAAAGTCCGACAAAAATTTTAGATTTTCAAATACGTAATGTTCTTTCTTCAATAACGAGTTTGGTAAGAAAAAAACTAATTTCGTGACAAAATAAGTAAACTGTGATGCAAGCAATGTGTTTTCGGTGTACTTTAAAGGCCATGAAAATTTAACTGTTCCAACACGTGAAGTTCGTTTCTCAACAAATGGTTTGGTGAAAAAATTAATTCTGTGACAAAATACGTAAAGTGCAAGCTAGCCGTGTGTTTTGAGGTACTTTAGAGTCCGGAAAAAATTTCAAATGTTCAAATATGTGATGTTCATTCTTCAATAAACAGTTTGATGAAAAAAAATTGTAACAAAATATGTAAAGTGTGATGCTGAACAATGTTGGTTTTGGGGTACTATAGCGCCCGGAAAACATTTTATCTGTTCAAACATACAAAGTTCGTTCCTCAATAACCAATGGGTAATTTTGTTTTTACTTTACTTCATTTGAGTATTTTTTTGTATGTGCTTCTTAAGTTACAAGGTCAACCACTAACAAACGCGGTTGTTTAAAACTTAAAAAGAGCTAACACAAAAGGTAGAGATGAGTCTAACTTTGATTTTCTCTCAACAGAGGTAACACAAAAGGCAGTGATGAGGTAACACAAATGCATATCTCTGATTTTAGCTTTGATTTTCTGTCAATAAATTGAGTTTTTTTTAGTTTTGTGGGTTTACCTTTTCTTTTCTCAATAGGCACCTGATGGTAAACTATAACTACGACCACTTCCGCATTGTATAGTGTTGGAGGAGTCTGACTTAGAGTACTAAGTAATTCCTTAGTAACTGTTACTAAATGGGCATAATAGTCATTTCCCCATCAATGAAAAAATTCGGTGACCACACCAACACTAAATTGTGGTTAGTATGTACTAACCAGTGTTTTCATTTACCCGCTCACTCACCACACAAGCACTAAATTGTGGTTAGTATGTACTAACCATTGGATTGTTGTATAATGGTCACCGAAAAATTTAGTAATTGTTACTAATGAATTCCTTAGTATCATAAGTCATTGTCGTGTTGTAGTACCTCTAGTGCTCCTTCTGATAAATATATATACACATATTTCTTATAAAAAAAAACTACGACCACTTTTATAGGAATGAAAATATCAAGGGGTAGTCTGCCGAAATAGTTTACTGTCTTCTTCTTTGAACCTTTATTATGTGTTTACCCGCTTCTCTGTAATTTTTTGTATTTTTTAAGGTTTAAATATATGTTTAGTCTCTGTAAATATGTGTTTGATCCAGTTTAATCCCTATAAAAATAAATTTTTGCGTTTCATCCTTACAAATATTAGTTTTATCCAGCTTAGTCCCTGTAAAAATAAAGTTTGTGTTTCATCCTTGCAAATATATGTTTTATCCAGTTTAGTCCATGAACAAACACATATTTACGGGAATTAAACATATATTTAAACTTTTTTTTAATATAGGCTAAATTGTTGTTTTGGCTTTTTATCTTTGGGGTTGCTGTCACTTTGGCCCTTTATCTTTTTTTTCTCGTTTTAGCCCCTCATATTTTTTTTGTGTGTCATTTTGGTCCCTACCGTTAGTTTTTTCTAACGGACGCCACGCTGGCAGTTAACTGCTGACGTGGCGTCCTAATTGTCAAATCTGACGTGTCTTCATTAAATGACATGGCCAATGAGGGACCAAATTGAAAAAAATTAAAAACATAGGGGACCAAATTGACACAAACACAAAACATAATCAATCACTATTCATCTTCTTCCTCCATCTTCATCTCTTCTTCTCCGGCGAGCCACCACCACCAGAAGCGGCGGAGATGACCTCCGGCACGGTGGTCGCCGGTGGAAGGAACTCCAATGACAAAATAAAATTAGGGCTTTTTGAGAGGATGACGCGACGATTCTGAATATCAAACTCGTTTTTTGATTGAAGGTCCATGGAAACACAGATCTGTCAAAAACGAAAAGGAACGAATTGCAACAAAGGAACGAAGGAACGAAAATGAACGAATTGGTGGAGAGATTGCAACAAAGGAATGAAAACGAAAAGAGCGAATTGCAACAAAGGAACGAATTGCAACACAGATCTGAAACTTATTCTTCCAGATCTGTTTCTTTGGTGGAGAGATGCGCAGAGAGAAGGAGAGGAAAAGAAGGAAAAATGTGAGAGGGTGAGTGAGAGAGATGCGACGGTGATGGTGAGATGGTGGTCGTTTGGGGTTTTGGGGGTGGTCGCCGTTTGGTAGGAGGGTGGTGACGGTGGTGATGGTTGCTGTTACGGTGGTGCTAGTGAAGAAGAAGGAATATATGTTTTTTTTTATTTTGATGTTTTTACGTTTTTGTGTCAGTTTGGACCCCTATGTTTTTAATTTGATTCAATTTGGTCCCTCAAAGACACGTCAGATTGGACAATTTGGACGCCACGTCAGCAGTTAACTGCCAGCGTGGCGTCCGTTAGAAAAATCTAACGGCAGGGGCCAAAATGACACACAAAAAAAACATGAGGGTCTAAAATGAGAAAATAAAAAGATAAAGGGCCAAATTGACAGCAACCCCAAAGATAAAGGGCCAAAACAGCAATTTAGCCTTTAATATACTGATGAAAATAACTAGGATTCGTGTGGCGCACTGGTGCTTCTAGTTATATAGAAAGCAGTCTAGTTATATACTCCCTCCGTCCCATATTATATGTCACTTTGGGTCATATCACGCAAATTAAGAAAAGTAGTTAACTTTGTATGGGAAAGAGAAATTGTGAGTTAGTTTACCAAATTAACCTTCATTAATGACATTGAAAAAATAAATTAGTAAAATTATAAGAAGAGATATTAAATAATGAATGATATGACAGGAAAAGAACATTAATGTTTCATTGGTATTCAAAAAATCGTGTATATGGGACAAATTTTTGGCTAGAAAGTCATATAATATGGAACAGAACGAGTAGAAAGCAAAATCATAGAGTATCTAAAATGTTTTTTTTACAATATACTATAGATATGTAAACCAAGGATTCTTAGGCACGTGTTATTTGTATTTTATTGCCTTCCCATTGCTTAGTATTTTTTTTGGGGCTTTTTTTTGTACCCCCTCATTATACCCTATACCCCCATAATTCTATTTATCCAAAAAATACCCCTATCATTTATACCAAATTCGGAGCAGAGCACCCAAAATTTCGAATTTTTCAGAATTATCCCTTTATATAGGTAATTCCGGAAGTTTTTTTCGTAAAGTTTCTGGAAACACGTAATTCCGGAAATGTAAACTATGTTCTGGAAACACGTAATTCCGAAAAGTTTAATTTTTTTACTTTCCGGAATTATAAAATTTGACATATTTCCAGAAATTTCTATTTTTTACCCTTGCGGAATTATCGTTTTTGACGTAATTTTGGAAATTCTAAATATTGGCTTCCGGAATTACGTCTAAAATAGATAATTCCGGAACTCATTTTTTTTACTTTTTTAAATTTTTTTAATTAACATTTGATTTATTTATTTTACAGATATATATGGCTACTGTAACACCCCAGTATCTCTAACACAGAGAAACACTAAGATACACGGCATGGCATACATCAGAGTTGACTTCCTGTCTGGAATATTGAACACAACTAAAAACTTTTACTAAATAAACATCCAAGCAGTCACTTCAATTCCATTAACTTAACATAAAGTACTTAAGTCTCGTGACTTATAAAATTTTACAACCTGGTGTTCAATATCCCAAAACATAAGTAGCGAAAATGATTTACAACTGTTAGCGAGTAATAGTTATACAATCGGAAATACAAAGACAACAAAGGGAAAATGGCATAATCATAAAACTGAATCTTCAATAACTCCATAAGGCACACCGTCTAGTCGTGCTTCTTCGCCTTTGCCTTTCCCTGTTTCTCTGTAAAAACCACAACATTAAAGGGTGAGATAAACATTATCTCAGTGAGTCCTATCGAGACCCCTTACTAACACTAGCGGTTCATTATGCTTTATTCTTTCGTAGCCCAATTCTTGATAGTTACGTGCTTTATCTTTTACTTAGCATACAATTATGCTTCTATTGTCCGTAGCCCAATTCTGGATGACTACGTACAATTCTTCTTCTTTAACTTAGCACAACACTGCGAGCCACCTTTATTTCTTTTTCTATGGCTCTTGGTGAACCCAATCCACTAACCACTAATTAGCGGGCAAACCTCATGGGGCCTAGGTTTTAGGGCTCATGACTTCCCCTCCCCTAGTATGCTAATCCTTAGGGTCGTCACCCTTGATATACATATATAATTATACATATACCATCTTTCTTTTCCTTAAGAAAATAACTTGACTTTCATGAACATAAAATTCTATTTCATTAACTTGTAACACCAAACATTAATCTTAAACTTAACTTGGATGAACTTATAATCCATCCATTTATCATATTATGACATTTCCTCACTCGTTATTACTAACGGTACATTGTAATTCGCTTAACTTAAGGACTTCATAAATTACAGCTCAAACATAAGGGTTTATGACGAATTACGGTTCTTTTAACATTGCATAAGGTTGGGGAAAAGATTAGAATGGACTTGGAACCAATTGGAATGACTTAAAACGTAGTTAAAGAAAAAAACAGAAGTGGACGCACGGTCCGTGCTCTAAGGCGCACGACCCGTGCGCATTTTTAAAGAAAATGGCGCACCAGCCACCGAACATGGCGCACGGTCCGTGCCTAGTGGAGCACGACCCGTGCGTCTGTATCAGTTTCCAGAAAATCATGTTTTCGTGACATTTTTCTATTCCGTTCGATTCCAACGTCCGTTCCGACCTATAACCAAACTTAACCCTGCATTATTCCAGTCTAGAACAACAATCATAACAATCACATAATTTTCAAACAATCAATCATTCAAACACTTCAAACATCAATAATTCACCAATCAATAATTTGTTTCGAGACACATAAACGCATCGTTTTTCAAAAATACAGTTTTTAGTGAAACTAAAACACATTATCGGTCACATGCGATCTTGACACGAAATTAAATCCCTAATCGAGTATAGAACTCACCATTCGTGATGAAAATCACATACAACCAAGAATCCATGAAATGCAATTAACTACGTAACCACACGAACGATCCCCGATTCGACCCCGACGTTCCCACGAACTCGAAATCACTCTCAAAACTAACTCCAGTGCCACAAGCTACTGAACCTCATCCAAATGCACCTCAATCCTCAATGCAAGTTCAGTTCTATCCCGATCTAACCCCGACTCTTAGCAACGCGGCGACTAACTCCAAAATTGATTTGGCAGCATCTGTAAGCTATTTTGCATCAGACATAACTAATTCAATTCTTAATCAAAACCATTCAAATCAGTGCCTAATGTGTATATAATTTTGTCTACTTTCATATGGTTCAAGTCCCGAACTGAGATGACGAGTATTCAGGGAATTACGACTAAAATACCAAGACTGGTTCGAAAATATTACTGTGACAAAATCGAAATTTGTACTTAAATTTTCTCCCTCAATACTCAGTCAAATCAACTGGTTCTTGTGCCTAACTTGAAGGAATTTGTGTCTAGTTTCTAAAGCAACCAAAAGGAACTTTAAAGGAGGTCTGTACAGTGAGTTACAAAAGAAATACCAGAGGGTGTCAAAACCGTTTTCTACAAAACTTGCTGTGAGTTGATTTCTTCAACTCCACCACCAAGGATCATGAATACAAGCCCCAAAAATGTTCCAATCACGAACCCAGCTCCTAAACTTTCACTCCAAGGTTCTGAAACTACAATGTGGCTTCCCTAAACTGACATGCAAGCTACTTGTAACCTCTAAGCTCCATTTTTCTCACATGCAACTCAAATCCAAACTCCAAAATGCTCCATTTTTAGTGACTTTGAGCTTGATGGCTTATAAATGGTGGAGTGCAGAGGAGGGTGGTGTAACTGATGAAATGGGTATCACTGAATAGAGAAAGGAAAGCTGATGACTATGGTGGAAAGAGATGAGTCATGCATTGGGTGATGATCTCTCCTTCTTCTCTTCTCTCTCACGCCTTCTTTCTCCCTCTAGTGCTTCTCTCAATTTCAGTTTTCAGATTCTGGTCCTTTTCTCAATTTCGGTCAACATAAATGTGTGAGGGTTATGCTTATGGTGATGGGTCAGCTGAGGGAAAGATGGGAAGGAAAAGACCAATTTACCCTTTCTCTCATTCTCATTTAAAACTTCAACTTAAACAAACAATCAATCACTAATGCACATACTCATATTAGAAGTAATTATATTTTGGATATTATAATACTTAGGTTAACTAATTAATTTAGTTAAAATCACTCGCTGGGCAAAATGACTGTTTTGCCCTTTACACTATAATTCCTACTAAAATCCCAAATTCAAACAAAATCAATTTATTAACTCAATCATGCATCCAATCCTCATACTTAGGCAATTTAATTATTGCTTTCATGATGCGTACTTAATTGAATAAACAATCGTTTGTTAATTTCGTCATTCGAAATTAACCGAAATTGGGGATGTTACAGCTACACATGACAGCAAACTTCCCTTTACTATGAATTTATCAGACGAGTTTACCACTACAGAGGTACATATCTTCCTAAAGCGCTTCTTGTTTATTATTTGTTATAAGTTATTAATTATGTTTACGATTATCTTGTAGGTTTTTCCTACTCGTGATAATCTTGTACGTTGGGCTAGAGACATCGGGAAAGCCAACGGAGTTATTGTTATCATTATTCGATCCGAGTCCACCATGAATGGTAAAGGGAAGAGAAATAAGATTATTTTGGGTTGCGAGAGACATGGCAAATATAGTGGAGTAGACATTGGGTGTTCTAAACACAAGTCTTCAAAAAAGTGTGGTTGTCTTTTTAGGCTAAAAGCTACACCACTCAATCCTCCTAATTGGGATTGGAAAGTTAAAGTTATGTGTGGAAATCACAATCATGAGCCTCATAAAAATTGTCTTGGAGCAGCAATTTTTGGGCGGTTTAGCAATGAGGAGCGGTCTATTGTTGAGGAGCATTTGTTGTTGAATGTGAAAGCACAAAAAAGTCTAGATGCAATTAAAAAGAGATTTGCCAACAACTTGAGTAACATCTCTCAGCTGTATAGAAGCCGCAGCAACCTCCGATCGGGCATGAGAGGTAGTAGGACTGAGATACAGGAGCTTATGAGACTGATCGAGTCTGAGCATTACTTGTGTTGGGCCAGACGGCTTGAAGGAACTGATTTTGTTCAGGAGATCTGTTAACGATTTGGCAAGTGTACCAAATGTCGCAAGTAATATAATTTATCGGTAAGAACCGGTCGATCCACAGGGATTGCGCGTTGACAACAATAGCAAAATTGTAAATTCGTAGATTGTAGATATTTGATAAATCGAGTAATTGGTAACAGAACATGAACGTAAATTAATAACGCGAGAAAGACGACTAGGGATCGAATCCTCTCACCTCGCCTATCACATGAACCTCAGCCAATTCAAGTTAATTATTCAATTTCTAGATTCAATTCATTAATTTAGGTCAAGGGCAATTCCTTGTCTCAAGACCCCTATTACCCTAAGAGTTACCCTAATTCCTTAGGTGAGTCGTGCCAGAGGGTAACGCATTAAGATTAAGAATTATAATGAATTCACATAAGCTACCACATATTCCTATGATGATTACTAGCATGTGATCTAAATACCCAATTTCCAGCTACTAATTCATATCCCTATGCAATCACTAGCCTGGATCATCGCAATTATCATATGTAATTGAAAAGCGTTAAGAACATAGGTAATTAGACAAGCAAATCGAATAACAACTGAATTAACTAGATCAATGGTTCACATGATAGGTTTGGGAGATTCATCTCTCCCTAATCTAAGCAAATTAGTTACAAATCATCCTAAGAGTGGAAACCAACATAGAATAGAAAACAAACATAAAGGAAGACATTTAGAACCTTCAATCCCTTGTTCCCAAGTGGTGAGAAGGCTCCAAAATCGCACCTCCAGCTGCTCCAAAGTGTGGCTCCAAATCCCAAAAACGAAGTCCTTTGTAAAATTCTGAAACGGCTTTAAAAACCCTAATTTTTACGCACCATCGCGACGCGGCCCGTGGCCGTCGCGTCGCGACAAATGACAGAAACTTCAGGCCTCGCAAAACTGCTCCAGGTCGCGTCGCGAACCCTCCTGGTCGCGACGCGAAGAATGACAGAAAGTTCTGGCTTGTAAAAATTCCCCCAGATCGCGTCGCGAACCCTCCTGGTCGCGACGCGAAGAATGACAGAAAGTTCTGACTTGCAAAATTCCTCCAGATTGCTGCATTTTCGGGCAAGTGTCTGGTTCGCCGAAAGATGCCATAACCAATTAAGAGGTCTTCAAGTCCCATTTAGCTCCAAAAGTGAAGGAATAACTTACAATTGAACTTCCTACTACAATGATCTAAAACTGAACTAAATCCCAGATAATGACTGTTATACAATAAAAACCCTGCACAATTGGTCCTAAAAATGCCTAACTTACATCATATGATTGGGAGTCAACACAACCCCAAACTTAAACTTTTGCTTGTCCTCAAGCAAACAATCAATTCAGACTGTGGCTGTTTTTCTATTTAGCTGTTACATATAATACATCAACCTTAAACACATCAGCACATCAATTATCATCATCAATCTAATGCAGTGGCAGGACAACTGAATTGGAAATACCGAATCATAAGCAGGCAGCATTCTCAAGTTTTCTCTGTACGCACATCTCACCAGTGTTTCACTCTTGAGGTGTTTCGGGTATTCACTCAATTCACAGTACCTGCATCATCGTTTCATAGGCTTGACAGAGTTCTATATCATCTTAGACAAATGAAATGCATACACACATTTTGAGGACTTTAAGGGTTATAGCGGGGCTTAGGTAAGGGTGGATACATTTGGATAAGTAGGTTGCACTTGGAGTTAGGCCTACCTCTCTTTTTGTCCATTTCACGCAATACTCACCCATTTTCCCAAAGCATTTAACAAAACAAGAGAAGGAATTTATTTATTTATTTCTCTTTTTTTTTTTTATATGTATATGTATATACATATATATGTATTTTTTCTTTCTTTCTTTTCTTGTTCCTTCTCTTGTATACCACCCCAAACTTAGTTCGTTGCTATTCCACGAGCAACCCCAAACTTAAAACTTTCCCCACTCTCACAGCTTTTGTTACCTAACTCCAAGTTAAGAATTAACTAGGCTATGATTTTCAGAGAAACAACATACAATTTTTAACAATAGGCTCAGAGGGGCTAACAGAGGATAAACGTTAATGGGTTGGCTTGAAAGGCTCAGGGGTGCCAAAAGAAATGCCTCTGTGTATGAAAATCAAATGCAAAAAACAATTAAGCACAATGTCAAGTTCTGCAGACTAATGCAGGCAAGGAATACACACACAATATATATAAGAACGTGTTTAGGCTCAAACCTCACAGTTAGGATCATAGAGATGGAACTCGAGAGATGCTGCTCACAGATGATAAAGAACTTCCGCAACGTTTGTCATGACCCCTGCTATTACTTGATGATAAAACTTGAAGTGCGAGCGTCAAAAGGAAAATGCAAACATGCGACCCCAAATGCCACAGGTCATCACTATTGAAGCTGCTTTAACAAAACAAAACAAAATATAGGGCAGTGGTGCCCCACTATCACAGAGTAAGTTATAATAAGTAGTACAGACCAATGTGCGAAATAAATTCAAAATAGGGCAAAATACAACCAACAGTGCAAAATAAAAATAAAAATGTCTGAGTAAAACAGGAAAATAAATGAGCCTCCTGCTCATGGGAAAGAAATGTGCTCCTCCAAATACTCGTCTCCTGAAAGAAGTGGATCCTGGGGGGCCTGCTGCTGCTCTGCATGGGGGACTGATGAAGATGAAGCGGCGGCTGCTTTGTTCTCGGCCATATACTCCTCAGTAGCACGGTGGACTCTGTATGATGCCAGGTGTGAAGTATCTATGCCCTGCTGCTGCAATGACAGAGACGACCCGCACCAGCTGGCCATGAGGAGGTCATACTGGAAAGAGGAGTCGGTTTAAAACTGCTCCCTGTAAGATGGGCCTGCTGGCTGCTGTGGTGCTGGAGGTGCTGGCTGCTGTGGTGCTGCTCCATCTAAGGGCCCCTCGGGCTGCTTCAAGATCCATGCTGCTGTGATACCCTCCCTGGGGTCGGTTAGAAGATCATCTGGGTACTCTGGGCAGCCCTGCTGTCTACATAAAGCATGGATGATAGAACAGTGCCCCAATCTAGCCCTAGGACATCTGGCAATCTCTGCAATACTAGCTGAAATGGCTCTCCCCAGATTGACCCTCTGGCCTCTCATGATAGCTTGTAGTCCCATGGCTACCTTAGTCTTGACATCAGTGGAATTGGAGTAGGAAATGATAGACTGATTAAAGAAATTGTTCCAGGCCTTAGGAATTGCCTTCAGAGCCATATTGCAAAAGCGGCGGGGATAGTCTTGACCAATCGGACCAATAAGATGTCTGTCCCAGGCTGCTCCTTGACGACACAACTCTCTCAGCAAACCCTCATAATCGTGCGCCCCCTTGTTGTCCCAAGCATCCATCATGGCACAATTAGCAGTAGTGGGAAGCCCGAGGAGACTGTTAATGGTATCAGGAGAGTAGGACACCTCTCTTCTCCTCACCACTGAAACTCTATTGTCTTCATCCCCATAAGCATTTGCATAAAATTCTCTCACCATGCTTTGGTTGGCTTGTTTGATCATTGAGTTGAGCGAGAGCCAACCCAATTCCCGGAGAGTGGAAGTAATGATGGGGAATTCCCCCGTGCTGAGGTTAAAGGCCCTTTCAGGATTTATCTTTTTCCCCTTGACCACTTGGTGGTACCTCTCCTCATGTACGGGGGACCTGAATCTGTCAATCTCAACTGCGGGTTCCCCTCGCCTTTTCTTGGAGGTGCCTGCTTTGCTTTTCTTCATCATTTCTGCTCACCTGTAATGTCCTGTAAAAATTAAAACGAAAAGAATCCAGCACCAATCGTTAGTTCTCGGTGGGTCCCTGGTGTGGGCCCCACTCCAGCAGAGAAAAATAATCAACAGGCACAACATAGTTTCTGGACTCAAAGTCATCTACCCTAAGGTTGTGAATATGTTCAAAATTAGAAACAGGCCAGCACCCCCAAAACAGACTTTACTTAGACATTTCCACAAACAATAGAGTTGCTTAGCCAAAACTCATAGGAGCAATTTCACAAACACTTGGTGAGCAGCAAAAACTTCATTGAAGCATTTTAACAAACACCTTTTATACAATCAAAATCAACAAGAATCCAACCACAATTTGATTTAACAACCCTCCTTATTCAGGAATAACAGCAAGCATGCAATGTAGAGGGGTGGGGGACAACAATCCAACTCCTAATTCAACCCCAAACTTGCAATTCGTGTCCCCCTAAATCACTGAAAACTAAATAAGAACATTGCAAATTTAAAGATGGAGATTGAGGAGAATTGTTACCTGGAGATGGAGTCGAGGGGGAATCCGTGAAAGTGTGCAAATTCACCACAAAATACGAGCAAAACAGTAATGGTGGGATTGGGGGAAATGGCGCACCAGAGACGAAACTAAGGCAACAATTGAGAAAAAAATGATTTGTGTTCGGACTGTCCAGTTTTTGGGCTAAATTATGTTGCATCGCGACGCGGCCCGCGTGTATCGCGTCGCGAGATTACACAGAACCGTTACAGCTTCCAAAATTTCAAAGCATCGCGACGCGACACGCCTATCTTCGCGATGCGAGAAATGGCAGAAACATTTTCCTTGGCAATTTTTCAACCAATCGCGACGCGACAGAACAGGTTCGCGACGCGAGAAATGGCAGAAACATTTTTCTTTGAAATTACTTCCCTTTCGCGACATGAACTTGACCGAACACAAAAATTTTCTTCTCATGCCTAAGGCTAACAGCAAAATAAAGTAAATTAAAGACTGGAATTGAAATTGAATTAAAGACTTAGTACCTCAGTGGGTTGCTTCCCACTCAGCGCTTCTTTAACGTCACTAGCTTGACGGTTCAGAAAATATCTCACATTGGCCCCGGTGGAGCCTTTTGCTCTTCAAGTGCCCCATTCACAGCTCCTTCCAGTTTTCCTCCATTGAATTTCCAGCTAGGCTCACCCACCACTTCCTTTAGATCAACCCACTCGCCAGGTGACTTGTCTGGTGGCGAGTGAATGTGCCTTCTGTTTTTGGCTTTTATCTGAGGCTCCTCAACACTATAGCACCCTTCCTTTTTCTCTTCCTTTCTTGCTGCCTTGATCACTTTTAGGGTCACCTCTTCATCTTGCACTCTCAGCTTCACAGTCCCGTCTGCCACATCTATGACAGCTCTACTAGTGGCTAGGAAAGGTCTTCCCAAAATGAAAGGGATGTCATTTTCCCCATCCATTGAACTCTTGACCTCAGTGTCACCATCCAACTGCAGAATCACAAAATCTACCGGGAAGAGGAATTTTCCCACCTTTACCAGGACATCCTCCACAATACCATACGGATACCTTATTGACCTATCAGCCAGTTGCAAGGTCATGTGAGTCGGTTTGACTTCACCTCCCCCAAGCTTTTTCCACATTCCCAAGGGCATTAGGTTTATGCTTGCCCCCAAGTCACAGAGTGCCTTTTCTATAGTGACATCACCAATTGCACAAGGAATGGTGAAGCTTCCTAGATCCTTCAGCTTAGGGGGTATTTTGTTTTGAATGATAGCACTGCACTCCTCTGTTAACGCTACTGTTTCGTTCTCCTTCAACCTTTTCTTTTTGGTCAATAACTGTTTCATAAACTTCGCATAGACCGGCATCTTTTCCAGGGCGTCAGCAAAAGGTATATTGATCTGGAGGCTTCTGAATACCTCCATGAACTTGGAGAACTGCTCATCCTTCTGATTTTTCTTGCTTACCTGAGGATAGGGCAGTTTCATGTAAGCTGGAGTTTCTTTGGGTTCCACTTGAGAGTTGTCTTTCCCCGCTCCCTCACTCTCTTCATTTGCTTTCTTTTCCCTGGGCTTGGTTACTTCAGACGGTTCCAACTCCTTACCACTTCTCAGATGAATGGCATTGCAATTCTCATTTCTCGGGTTGTCCACAGTGTTAGCAGGGAAACCACTTTTGGATGTGTCCGCAAGTTGCTTCGATAACTGACCAATCTGTACCTCCAAATTTTTCATTGATGCTTCATGGTTTTTCTCCATGTTTTTCATTACCTACTCTTGAGCTTGGAAGGTATTTTTGGTCATCTGCATAAACTGTGTCAATGCATCCTCCAACCGAGAAGGTGGTTTCTGTTGTTGATTGGCAGGTGCCTGAGACTGTTGTTGGTTGGAACTCGTGCCTTCATTGTTATTCTTCCAAGAAAAATTGGGATGATTCTTCCACCCTGGATTATAGGTGTTAGAAAATGGATTCCCGCCTTGTCTTTGGAAGTTTCCCATATAATTGGCCTGTTCCAATGCTTCTCCATAAGCTGCACAATCACCTTCGTGGGATTCCCTACCACAATAATTGCACCCACCTGCTTGCACTGCTTGTACTGTTGCTGGAGCTTTTGAACCTACTTCACATGCTGCCGCTAATTGCTTAGTGAGAGCCTCGATTTGCATGGTCATTAGTTTCTGTTGGGCTAACACTGCGCTGTTTGAATCAAGCTCCAGCACACCTTTCTTTTTGTCAACCCCTCTATCATTTTGGATCCTGTACTCATTGGAAGCCATGTCTTCAACCAACTGTTTGGCTTCTTCCCAAGTCTTGGTACCTAGGGATCCTCCAGCTGAGGCGTTGTTGCACCCCGAAAAATCCCGGCTTGGGTTTCTCAATGTACAACGTGGAAAAATTTTGGAGCCGCCACCAATATTTTAATTTTAAGACCAAAACATTGAAAAAAGGTCTTTTGGATAAAGCGGATGGTCTTTGAAAACTAGAGATATAGGTTCGGGGGTCGATTACGTGCGAGGAAGGTATTAGCACCTCACGCGTCCTTTCTACCGAAAGGGAACCTCTAACTAAATGTGTGGTTTTAACATTTGATTTGAAGAATATCTAGGTTTGCCTATTTATTGGAAGGATGAATGGGAAAACTTAACAAAAATTTTATTTTTGGCGAGAAAGGGGAAAAAAGGGTTTTTAGAAAAAGGTGCTTGACGGGACATGGCCCGCTCCTACGTATCTCCCGGTGCGATGGAGAATTCAAAGCTACGTAGTTCTTGGTTAGAAAATGTTTGTGTGTTGGTGTTTTTTAATATAGGGGTCTTAGGATTGTGTGATCGGTGTTGAAGGACCACTGGGGGTCTGAAGGGCCGCTGGGGGCTGAAGGAGCGCTGGGGCTCTGAAGGACCACAGTTCACTTATCCTAAAACGATGATTAACCCGGCCGTACGACCGACTTAATCCCCTACTTTGAAAATAAGATTTTTGATTTTTGTTTTATGAAAGAGATGTGTTTGTATTTTTTTAATTTAGAAATTGTTTATTTTTGCGCTTGACAGGGGCGTGACCCTGCTCCTACGTATCTCCGGGTGGAGAATCAAAGGCGACGTAGTTCTAGGTTGTCTTTTTGAAAAGTTTTTGTTTTTTATCTTTTTAGTGAGTTTTTTGAAATAGGACGAGCATTAGCAAATGATTGAACTAGCAGAGGCTATGATGAATCACTACTAAATACTCAAAAAGAGAGTTGCACCGTTAGTCAAACGAACAAAGGTTCTGATGGACTATTGATAACAACTCGTTTTTATTACCCTTTTGGAAAGTGATTTTCGAAAGAGATTGATTTGTACGATGATCAAACTAACAAAGGTTATGATGGATCATCGTTTATTATTTTTAGGAGAAAAGGACATTGTCACTAATAGCTAATCGAACAGAGGCTCTGATGAGCTACTAGCAACAATGGGTTTGAAAAATGATTTTTGTTTGTTTTATGAAAATGATTGGTTTAGGGGGGTGAAAAGAATTTTTATTTGTGGCGCTTGACGAGAATGTGACTCGCTCCTACGTATCCCAAACGGGAATCAAAGCGACGTAGTTCTAATGAAAATGTTTTTTTGAAAGAGTTTGAAAGATTTTTGGAAAAAGGGTGAAGGCACTATCAATGATTGATTACAAAAGTTCGAGCACATTCAATAATCACGAAATCATGCATATGTTGATCATTTAATCAAGACTAAACATGCCAATATAGTCAAAAGACCCACTTATCAGGGATGCAAGGTAAAGTTCTCAAAAGCAAGTGTGTGTGTACGAAGGAGTGTATTTACCCTAATGACTCTATGCTACAACAGGCATGTAGACTTACGTCTTCATTAGGAGGTCATACACAAAGCAAGTGTGTGTGTGTAGGAAGGAGTGTATTTACCCTAATGACTCTGTGCTACAACAGGCATGTAGACTTACGTCTTCATCAGGAGGTCATACACATGGATGGAATGGCATATTGAATCAAGACATTTAAAATGCATCAAAAACCAGCAAGCAATTGATCATAGGCATAGAATGATCTTAATTAAACTAAGGAACATGTGAGCAACGATTTCTCAACAACATGAACAAAAGGGGAAATTGCATCAAGGCTAAGGTAAGCCTATCCTTTGCATTCATGAATAAGTGCCCAAAGGCTAGTAACACAATCAAAGAGAATGGAGCATCAAGGTTTTGGGTAACCTATCCTTTGCAATACCCCATGGACCTTAAACCATAAACCTAACTATCTTTTATTGATTAAGAAGTTAAAAAATGGGAGGTTGAATCATCTGAGACCATCTTCTCCACTTAGAACATGATGCACTAGGCATAAGTGGGAATCATGTGGTTCATCATCAACAATGACATTATAGCTAAGTTAAATCACATAGGGCAATTTTGGCATGGATCCCAATGATATTAATAAATATAAAGACAGAAATACCTCTGATGAAGGCAGATACTACCACTCTGAAGAACGCAAACCCCGACTAACCCTTGCAGGAGATCAGCTCAGACGGACCAACGGCGCGAATAGAGCAAAAATGAAGCGGAGAACTGGAAAATGAGATTTGCGAGAGTTGTCTTCCCAGATCTCGTGAAATGTCTCTGGAGCAATTCTTCTCAGATCTCGTGAAATGCGTGTTCTGATTTCGTGAAAATCTGTGTCCGTCCCCTCCCAAAATGTGACTTGAGGCTGCCTATTTATAGGCTTAGGAAAGCGTAGAATTTTTTTAAAAAACATTTATTGCAAGGATGAATCGATTGTTTGATGAAGGCAAAATATAGTATAATCGATTCTTTGCTTTTAGAAAACATAGGAATCGATTCCTTGGGCTTTAGAAATTAGTGGGAATCGATTTTCAAGACCTTTTGCATAGGTGAAAATCGATTCCTTACTTAGTTAACACAATGAGGAATCGATTCTAGAGCCTTTGGAAATAGTGGGAATCGATTTTCAGGACCTTTTGCATAGGTGAAAATCGATTCCTTACTTAATTAACACAATGAGGAATCGATTCTTGAGCCTTTGGAAATAGTGGGAATCGATTTTCAGGACCTTTTGAATATGTGAAAATCGATTCCTTACTTAGTTAACACAATGAGGAATCGATTCTTGAGCCTTTGGAACAGAATAGAAATCAATTCTTGCTTTCCACAAAAGTGTTTTTAGGTTTAGGCCATAGTGTATAAAATATTTTCCAAAACTTGCCATGCATACATAACACATTTTCAAAAACCCTAATTTGATGCATGAGGCTTATTGCAAAAATTGTTTTTTAGAGACCCTTTTGTGAGAAATGACCAAAATGCCCTTTTTGACTCTAACTTCCCAAAACGTGCATTCTAACCCTAAAAATGATGCATAATTTATTTTTGTGTGGAAAATTAGGGTTTGGACCTAAGCCGGACAAAATTGGGGTATGACAGGCGTCCAACATCATTCTTGTTTGTGGTCTCAGCCCATGGCAAAAGGTTTGTAACTGTAGGAAATCTTCTATGCCATGGCCAGGACACTTCTTGAGTAGTAGCTTGAATCGTTCCCAAGAGTCATACAACGATTCGGACTCTCCCTGTGTAAAATTGGAGATATCAGCTCGTTTCCTTATGAACTTAGAGATTGGGAAGAACCTCTCCAAGAACTTGTTCTCAAGGTCATTCCAGGTGTTGATTGTTCCTGGGAGAGTGTTCAACCAATCCTTGGCTCTCCCTGTGAGAGTGAAAGGAAACAGCCGGACTTTCTTTGCACTATCGGTCACTCCCTCCGGGTGTGTAGTCCCGCAGATCTCGTAAAATTGGAACAAGTGCTGATTTGGGTCTTCGGCATCCGACCCAGAGAATTGCTCTGATTTCAAGGCTGTGAGCACAGAGGATTTGATATCAAACTGGGCCACGCCCACTGGTTGAAATGCTAATGCTTAGGCACCTTGATTTCTTCGCCCGAAGTCACCTAGAGTACGTCGGGGTGGAGGTGGAGGATCAGCCATCTCTTCCTCCTCACTCGAAAACTCTTCCGGTACCGCGGTAGAAGTTGATTGTACCTGTGACAATTCCCTTGCTTGCTGCTTGGCGAGCTTAGCTTTTCTTCGATTTGCCTTTGCTAGTTTTTCAATTTCTGGGTCAAACAAGAGTTCTTGTGGACCCTTGCTCCGCATGCACAAATCTCTGAAACACTGAAGCAAACGTCAACAAATTCAAGGAACCAACAAGTAGCAAAATGAAGTAACTAAAAACAAGCAAAAACTAAAAATCTAGAATCAACTCGTTTGTTGTCGACAACAAAGTCAACAATCCCCGGCAACGGCGCCAAAAACTTGTTAACGATTTGGCAAGTGTACCAAATGTCGCAAGTAATATAATTTATCGGTAAGAACCGGTCGATCCACAGGGATTGCGCGTTGACAACAATAGCAAAATTGTAAATTCGTAGATTGTAGATATTTGATAAATCGAGTAATTGGTAACAGAACATGAACGTAAATTAATAACGCGAGAAAGACGACTAGGGATCGAATCCTCTCACCTCGCCTATCACATGAACCTCAGCCAATTCAAGTTAATTATTCAATTTCTAGATTCAATTCATTAATTTAGGTCAAGGGCAATTCCTTGTCTCAAGACCCCTATTACCCTAAGAGTTACCCTAATTCCTTAGGTGAGTCGTGCCAGAGGGTAACGCATTAAGATTAAGAATTATAATGAATTCACATAAGCTACCACATATTCCTATGATGATTACTAGCATGTGATCTAAATACCCAATTTCCAGCTACTAATTCATATCCCTATGCAATCACTAGCCTGGATCATCGCAATTATCATATGTAATTGAAAAGCGTTAAGAACATAGGTAATTAGACAAGCAAATCGAATAACAACTGAATTAACTAGATCAATGGTTCACATGATAGGTTTGGGAGATTCATCTCTCCCTAATCTAAGCAAATTAGTTACAAATCATCCTAAGAGTGGAAACCAACATAGAATAGAAAACAAACATAAAGGAAGACATTTAGAACCTTCAATCCCTTGTTCCCAAGTGGTGAGAAGGCTCCAAAATCGCACCTCCAGCTGCTCCAAAGTGTGGCTCCAAATCCCAAAAACGAAGTCCTTTGTAAAATTCTGAAACGGTTTTAAAAACCCTAATTTTTACGCACCATCGCGACGCGGCCCGTGGCCGTCGCGTCGCGACAAATGACAGAAACTTCAGGCCTCGCAAAACTGCTCCAGGTCGCGTCGCGAACCCTCCTGGTCGCGACGCGAAGAATGACAGAAAGTTCTGGCTTGTAAAAATTCCCCCAGATCGCGTCGCGAACCCTCCTGGTCGCGACGCGAAGAATGACAGAAAGTTCTGACTTGCAAAATTCCTCCAAATTGCTGCATTTCCGGGCAAGTGTCTGGTTCGCCGAAAGATGCCACAACCAATTAAGAGGTCTTCAAGTCCCATTTAGCTCCAAAAGTGAAGGAATAACTTACAATTGAACTTCCTACTACAATGATCTAAAACTGAACTAAATCCCAAATAATGACTGTTATACAATAAAAACCCTGCACAATTGGTCCTAAAAAATTGGGAGTCATCACAATGTGGGCACACCCTGAGAGTATCAAGTTATTGAGTATGTTTCCTAGCGTTTTGATTATGGACTGCACCTTCAAGACCAACAAATATAGATTGCCTCTCTTAGAGATTGTTGGTGTCACATCCACTGAGTTGACATTTTCAGTGGCATTTGCTTACTTGTCTGCTGATCGGTATGATGACTACATATGGGTTTTGCAGAAACAGAGAGATTTGATGGTGATAGATATCCCACTTCCTCAGATTATCCTCACCGACTGTGAGAATGGATTGATGAGTGCAATAAAGGTTGTGTTTCCTGAGAGTGTTAAATTACTTACTATGCAACTCCCCCGGACCTTAAATATAAGTAAACAAGTTTATATTGTAACAAAAAAAAAGTAAGCAAGTTTATATATTTGATCTAATTTAGAATGAGTACATAAACTTGTTTGCTTATATTTAAGGCCACAAGGAGTACATTAAAATAATAGGGCATCAAGTTTATACGTGAAGTTTTCCTTTGACCGATGAGTACATAAACTTGTTTGCTTATATTCCTCCAAGTGTATTAAGATCGATGAGTATATTCCACCAATACTCATTTGTATGAAATGACTCTAAGAGAAAGAAATAATTAATCACAACTCAATGTATTAAGTGACTCAAAAAGTATTTCATACTCCATCCGTCCATTCGCTAACAAATCATGGATTTGACAAGCGAATTTGACTAGTGGATGACAAGTAGACGTGTATGACAACCACTAGCGTTTAGTGTTTTTGGGCCAAGTTTATCTTTTTTTCAAACGCTACTACAAGTAGCATTTTTTCAAACGCTACTTATAGCGTACAGCATTTCACTTTTTTTTGCCATTTTTTACCCTCATTATTTTTCTTAAATATTTTCTCTATCCTCATTAAAATAAATTAAACAATTTTAAATCCCGAACTTTTATGTCATTTTACATTTATTAGTTAGTTTAACTATTAGTTTTACCGAAATACTTCATTTGCTATTAGCTAGCTTATCCGCTATTTGATATCTGTTATCCGCTAGCGGTTTCGTCTCGCCAAACAGAGCCTATTTCTACACTAGTTAAGAAAAAAGTGTAAATGAAAGAAAGAGGATAATAATTCTACAAAAAATAATCTTATTGATAATTGGTGTGTTCACCACTATCATAAATTCAAAGTAGATGATTTACGCCGTACTAATTATTTTGGGATAACATTTTTAACAAGTGTTACACCTAATTTAAGACGGATGTAGTAATAAATGTGGCTAAATATAAAATTGAGTAATTAATGTCATTGAAAATAACATTTTATTTCTTATATTTGTGGCTAAGAATTTCTTATATAAAATTGGTAGTATATACCTTGTAGGTTGACTTGGCGCTTGCTTTTGTGTGTTTCAGGAACTTGGTGAATAGAAGTTTAATTAATGAGTAATGTTATTTAGCCAAAAAAAATTTCAGCCAAAAACCACTTTACAACACCAATTAACCAAGTTTTTTAGGCCATTAACCATATTTTTAGTCAATGGCCTAAAAAACTGTGAAAAAACAGGTTGGTTAATATTGAGATATGCTTTGTAATTCTATTGCTTGTAATTATAGTAGGTGTAGCTAGAAACCTAGTCGAAATGGGCCAGTCGAATGGGCTAGTCGAAATTATGGGGCTGGGCCTGTTTCATTGTATATAAATATAGACGTCAGTAGCATGTAATTTAGTAACCTACTTTTATGAAATTCAGTGCAGCTTTTACCTAATATTATATTGCCCTATTCATTCCTCTTGTCCTTTAGCGCCGCCACTTCCTTTTCTTCTCTCTTTCACGTGTTTATCCCCAACAAACTGGTATCAAGAGCTTGTTAGATCCTTACAAAATCTATCAAGATTCATGGCAGCGCGAGACAACTCTGGTGGAGGTATTCCGGGGAACCTCCCAATCTTCGACGGAAAGGATTATGAACGTTGGTGTGCGCAGATGAAGGTGCTGTTTCGATATCAAGATGTACTTGATGTCGTGAATGATGGTGTTCCACCCTTGGCAGCAAACGCCACTGAAGCGGTGAGGAACAACCACCATTCGCTGAGGAAGAAAGATGGAAAAGGGCTATTTTTTATTCACCAATGCGTTGATTCCAACATCCTGAACCTGATCATCGACTGTGATTCAGCAAAGGCAGCTTGGGACATCCTAAAGAACTCGTATGGAGGAGCAGATAGGCTGAAGAAGATACGTCTACAGTCGCTCAGGAAGCAGTACGAGGGCTTGAAGATGACAGATGGAGAATCGATCGGAGAATTCATTACGAGGTTAGTAGCATTAACTAATCAAATGAAAGGTAATGGTGAAACTGTGACTGAAGTAAATAAAGTCGAAAAGGTGCTCAGATCCTTAACCCTGGAATTCGACTACGTTGTTACTGCTATTGAAGAATCCAAGGACCTAGATACATTGAAGTTAGATGAACTTCAGGGTTCCTTAGAGGCGCATGAATTGAGAATAAGGCAGAGAAGCTCAGAGAAAGAAACTGAACAAGCCTTGCTTTCATACTCCTCTAAGAGAAATTGGAAGGCAGGCAACAAGGAGAAGGGTAGAGAAAAGGGATCAAGCAGTAAGAAGAAAGAACAAGGATCTTTCGACAAGAAGAAGGGAGACCTGTCGAAAGTTCAGTGTTATAACTGTCAGCAATTTGGGCATTATAGGAACAAGTGTAAAAACAAGAAAGTTCCTAGGGACAAAGATGCGGAAGCCAAGTTTGCTAATGATGATGACTCAGACTCTGACTCAGAGGAGTTAATGTTGATGGCTGTCGAAGATGAGATTCGACTCGATGAAGGAATTGCTGAAAGTAGCGAGCAAAATAGTGGGAACACTTGTATAAGTGGATTCACTGGCGATGCTCAAAATACTTGTGCAATGTGTGTGTGGCAGGGCAATGGAAACACTGGTGATGCCTCCAACATTGCCAGCAATGATGATGAAGAATTGTCATTCATGACAGCTACTGACCCAGAATTACTGTTGTTGAAGGCTGATACAAATTCGACTGAAGAGAAGTCTGTCGAATGGTATCTCGACACAGGATGTTCAAATCACATGTGTTGTCACAAAGAGTGGTTTGTCGAACTGGAGCAGATAAGCAAAAAGATAAGGTTTGCAGATAACAGTAGAGTTACTGCTGAAGGAGTAGGTACCATAAAGTTCCTGTCGAAAGATGGTAAGTGGTGCTACATCCAAGGGGTATTTTATGTACCAGCTATGAAGAGCAATCTGCTATGTATTGGGCAGATGATTGAGAAAAACTTCACCGCCGAAATGGGTGATAACAGTCTCAGCTTGTTTGATTCGACCAAGAAGTTGATCCTGAAGGTGTTAATGCAGAGTAACAGAACCTTCAAGATCAAATTGCAAGTAGTCGAAGAACATTGTCTCCAGACCACTGTCGAAGAGGAGCACTGGAAGTGGCACAGAAGATTTGGCCACCTCAACTTCAAGAGCTTGAGTCAGCTACATGAAAAGAAGATGGTTCATGGGTTGCCTGCAGTAAAAGTACCTGTCGAAGTTTGCGAGAGTTGTTGCAAGTCGAAGCAACCAAGAAACTCGTTTAAATCAGAAGTACCTAGCAGAGCATAGAAGAAGCTAGAGGTGATATTTTCTGATGTCTGTGGTCCTTTCGAAGTATGTTCCTTAGGAGGGAATAAGTACTTTGTCACCTTCATTGACGAATACACTAGAATGTCCTGGGTGTATTTGATCAAAAGGAAGAGTGAAGTACTAGAAATATTCAAGAAGTTTAAGGTAATGATTGAAAAACAGAGTGAATGTGCAATCAAAACCCTTAGAAGCGATGGAGGTGGTGAGTACAACTCTCATGGATTTGTCGAATTCTGTGAGAAAGAAGGAATTGTGCATGAAGTCACTGCACCTTACACGCCTCAGCATAATGGTACTGCTGAGAGGAAAAACAGGACCATCCTCAACATGGTAAGAAGTATGTTGAAGGAGAAGAAGCTACCTCATAGTTTATGGGGAGAACTTGTAGCCACAGAAGTGTATATTCTGAACAAATGCCCCACAAAGAGATTGATTGGGAAGACACCTGAAGAAGCTTGGCTAGGAAGAAAGCCAAGTGTCAAGCATCTCAGAATAATTGGCTCAGTATGCTATAGACATGTCCCTGAGCAACTAAGAAGCAAGCTGGATGGTAAAGCACAACAAATGATCCTTGTTGGCTATCATTCGACAGGAGCATACAAACTATATGATCCTGTGCAGAAGAAAATAGTGAAAAGCAGAGATGTCGTAGTAGATGAGTCGAAACATTGGAACTGGGAAGAAGGCTGTGAGAAAACTACAATGATGGACATCGACGAAGTCTCTGATCGAGATGATCAGAATGAAGAGGTCGAAACTGAAGAGCCAGAAGAACCCATTGCTGTCGAACCCTTAAGAAGATCGCAAAGGGAAAGGCAGAGATCAGTAAGACTAGAAGGATTCGACACTTACCCAGATTCTGCTATTACAGTAGAGGGAGACCTGACACACTTTGCACTAATGGCAGAAGCAGAACCAGTGAGCCTGGAGCAAGCCCTTAGTCACAAGCAGTGGAAGGAAGCGATGATTGACGAGTTGAAATCAATCGAGAAGAATGATACTTGGAAGCTAGTCGAACTTCCAAAAGAGAAGAAAGCCATAGGGGTGTGTTGCGCCCGAAAAAGTCCCCGAGGGAGAACCTTCCTCGTTCACAATTTTTTCTAAGACAATGAAGCCGCCACCAATATTTATTAAGGAAAATATTAGGAAAACCTTTTTTGGAAAGCGATTGGTCTTGCGGAACTAGAGAATAGGGTTCGGGGGTCGGTTACGCGTAGGGAAGGTGTTAGCACCCCACACATCCTCTCTACTGAGAGGGAACCTTTAATTAAATGTGTGGTTTTAGTGTGTTGACTTGAAAATACTTAATTTTGCCTCTCTACTTCTTATTGAAAAACTCTTTATGAAAATCTTTATTTATTATGAAAAAAGGGGGGAAAATGGTTTTTTAGAAAGAAAACGCTTGACGGGACATGGCCCGCTCCTACGTATCTCCCGGTGCGATGGAGAACTCAAAGCTACGTAGTTCTTCTTTGTCTTTTTGAAAAGTGTTTGTTTTTTATCTTTTTAGTGAGTTTTCGAAATAGGACGAGCATTTAGTGAATGATTAAACTAACCAAGGTTATGAGGAATCACCGCTAAGTACTCTAGAAAATGAGGGTCAATACCACTAGTCAGACGAACAAAGGTTTCGATTGACTATTAGTAGCAACCCGTTGTTATTTGCTCTTTTGAAAGTGGTCTTTGAAAGTGGATTGATTGCACGATGATCAAACTAACAAAGGTTATGATGGATCATCGTTTATTATTCTTTTGGGAAAAAGACATTGCAACCAATGGCTAGACGAACAAAGGTTCCGATTAGCTACTAGCGACAATGGGTTGAAAATTGTTTTAGAAAGGAAAAGTTTTTCGTTCTGAAAATGATCTTGGTTTGCAAAAGTGATTCTTTTTTGTTATGAAAATAACTCTTTTCCTTTTGTTATGCAAATGCTAAACTTTTTATGGTTGCGCTTGACGAGAATGTGACTCACTCCTACGTATCCCAAATGGGAATCAAAGCGACGTAGTTCTAACGAGCCTTAAAAATGAAAATCTTTTTGAAACGTCTTTTGAAATTGAGGCTTTCATGACAATCAAACCAACAAAGGTTGTGATGGATTGCCACTAGTAACCGTTTTTGTGCCCGGTCGTTTAGAAATGAAAACAATGAATGCAAGAAAGAATTGGTGGACTCGAGCATAACACAATCAGTGGAATCAAATCATTAAGCAACAATATTTGAATTCGCAAACAAAAATCAAGCCTAAACTACACATATTAGATCACAACACATAGATAGGCAAGGGAGGAACTTGAATTGGGCATTAAGCAAAATACAAGAGTAGGCGAGATTGAACCTAAATGCACATCTAGTGGAAGATGCTAGGCGAGAACCATACTCAAATATTTCTACAAAACGCAAGGGAATCTAAATGCACATCTAGTGGAAGATGTAATGTAAGGAATGGACCTATCTAAGTATTGATGATATTCTATATGAGAGTGGACGATGACACTGTAAGCTCAAGCAAAAGAGTTGCCTCAATCATGATCGTTAGCCAGCATAAGCAAGCGAATTATTTAGCGACCAAAGTATCAAAAAATGTTGAATCACTTTGGTCAATTCTCACACTTAAGATTAGGTGCACAAGTGCACAAGTGTGAATCACATTGCCAATCATCAAATTAAACAACATATAAACTAAAAGGGTTGAATCATATGAAACCATCTTCACCACTTAGAACATGATGCACTAGGCATAAGTGGGAATCATATGGTTCATCATCAACAATGACACTATAGCTAAGTTAAATCACATAGGGCAATTTTGGCATGGATCACAATGATTAAATATTAACAAATGTAAAGACAGAAATACCTCTGATGAAGGCAGATATTACAACTTGAAGAACGCAACCCCAACTAACTCTTGCAGAAGATCAGCTCAGACGGACCAACGGAACGAATAGAGCAAAAAAATAAAGCGTAGAAGAGTTTTTCTAAAATGTGAGAGATTTCGAAAAAATGGGTGTTTTTCTCTGATCTCGTGAAAAATGTTTGTCCTCCCAAGAGTGACTTGAGGCTGCCTATTTATAGGCTTTAGGAAAGCGTAGATCTGAAAAAAATATTTTAATGAAATGAAAGAATCGATTGTTGATTGTAGTTAAAATATAGATGAATCGATTCTTATCATTTTAGAAGCCTCAAGAGTCGATTCTTTGGATAGTTGAAATAGTGAGGAATCGATTCTTTACTCTTTGGAAAACATGGGAATCGATTCTTTGCTCTTTGAAAACAAGTAGGAATCGATTTTCAGGACATCTATCATAGGTGAAAATCGATTCTTCACTTAGTTAGAACAATTAGGAATCGATTCATGGCCTATGGGATGGCTTGACAATCGATTTCAAGGCCTATGTAAAAAGAAGGAAATCGATTTTAGAGTATATGTAGAAATCGATTTCAAGCTTTAAACATATGATTGAGAAATCGATTCTTGGCCTTTAGGATTGCTTGAAAATCGATTTCATGGCCTTTAGAATATACTATAAATCGATTCTTGGCCTTTGGTATATAATAGAAATAGATTCTTGTTTTCCACAAAATTGTTTTTAGGTTTTTGCCATGCATGCATAAAATATTTTCCAAAGCTTGCCATGCATGAGGTTTATTGAAAAATATTTTCATGCAAAATTATTTTTATAAGCCCTTTTGTGAGAAATGACCAAAATGCCCTTTTTGACCCTAAAACCCTAATTTCCCCAAAAAGTGCATTCTAACCCTAAAAATGATTTCAAAAATTTTGGAGCGGTTTCTAGGACCTAAAATGCAATGCATAATTTATTTTTGTGTGGAAAATTAGGGTTTGGACCTAAGCCGGACAAAATTGGGGTATGACAGCTGCCCCTCTTTATTTGGATTTTACCAAGAAATATGAATTGCGCGAGACATATTTCGAAGGTAAAATAGAAATAAAGAATTCAGAAATTATACCAAATTTGTCCATTTGGAGAAATCCGAATTTTCTTTCCTTTTTTTTTTTGGAAAGATAGACACTTTCGTGTTGATGCGAAAACAGTAAACGAACACTGACGTGCAGACTGAAAGGTAAAATGGGCACTTGGCGTGGAAACAGCACGTAAAATGGGCACTTGGCGTGCAAACAGAAAAGTAAAATGGGCACTTGGCGTGCAGACAGAAAAGTAAAATGGGCACTTGCGTGCAGAAAGCGGTAAAATGGGCACTTGGCGTGCAGAAAGCGGTAAATGGGCACTTGGCGTGCAGAAAAGCGGTAAATTGCCCAGGCTGCCTAAAACCTGTAATCCTTAAACGAACTCTTGACGAATCCGAGTTTGCACGTGGCTTTGAGGAGCACGCTTCCTGTTGGCCTTTTCGAGCGACCGGGGGGATCGTCATCAGCTCCGGAACTAATATACTGATCAATGCACGGCGTCCACTGTATCTTAGGCTGATACAACTATTCCGTTGAACCTCACATGGGGCTGCGGTCCATCGCGTTGCTCGTACGCGACGTGAGACCTCTCTTTTGCGCGTTTGGGCGCTCTCTTTTCTTTCGCGCGCTTGGGCCCTCTCTTTTTGCGCGCTTGGGCGCTCTCTTTTCTTTTCTTTGCGCGCTTGGGCGCTCTGTTTTTTTTGGACCCCCAACCAGGGGAACGCTTTATAGAATCTGAAGGCGAGCATTAACACCGAAGTGTTTATCCTCTCTCACTTGTCTGCAGCTAAAAAATGAACCAATGCATGCAATGCAAATGCCATGATTGCTTTGTGATGTGATGCAGGAGTTTCTTTTTGTTTGCACGAGTTTTTTCTATGTTTGATGAATGCAATGTATGAATTTTATTTGTTTTGCTGTTTTTTTGTTCTTTTTTCTAATCCCCTTTTTTATTTTCTAATTTCTTTTCTTTTGCTCTTTTTATGCAGTGCTGGTATGCAAATGCAAAATTTTGGTATGTAATGCTCTTGCGTTTTGATGAAATGTATGCGGTGATTGATGCTTTGATGAATGAAATGCTCCTGTTCTAACTTCTGTTTGTTTCTTTTTGCTTCTTCTATGAAATGCAAACATTAATATGATGCAATGCTCTGATGTTTGATGCAATGATTCTTGTTTTTTTTTCTTTTATGGAAATGCTAACGTTAATATGATGCGTATGCACTGCTTTAATGTTTGATGATTGAATGACAAAGGAATGCTTGTGAAATGATGAATGATATGGAATGCTGGATGACAGGGAATGTTTTTGTGTTGCTTTTGTGGTTCCTTTTCTTTGTTTTCTTTTGCTTTCTTTGCTTTTTCTATGAAATATCTGATGCAAAATGTAATGCTCTAACGATGAATGACATGCGATGATTTTGTTCTTTTCCATTAATATGATGCCAATGCAATGAAAAGATTTCTGCTTTTTCTTCTTTACTATTTTCTTCTATGAAATGCAAGTATTAATATGGTGCAACTGATGTGGAACGTTTTTTTCTTTTTACTATGTGATGAATGCACAAAATGTGAAGATGCAAATGTAATGCTTTGATGCATATGCTATAATGCCTAGATGCATGAGGTAAACATTTTTGTGATGATGAGATGCGAGACTTTGAATGCAAGGACTTGAGATGATTATTGACCATTCTGTTGAAAAATTGAATTTGATTCAAACTCTGGTGTTCTCAAGGTTTTTATTTACAAACAATCTCACTTGTTTTCTCTTTCTTTCCATGATGACTGAATTTTAGATATCACGTAAACAATTTGTGTTCTCTCCTTTGAAGCATTGTCTAGTAAGCATGCATAGGAGTGCAAATGTGAATGAATGAGTCAGTTAACTTGGAATTGGTTTAGGGCATGGACATTTATGGCAAGTGAAGGAATGACAGACATGGTTATTGCCGAAGCTTATGAGGGACCAAGAGATACAAGATTGCCCCAATTCAGGT
The DNA here is from genome assembly GCA_039519185.1 of Astragalus membranaceus. Taxonomy (NCBI): domain Eukaryota; kingdom Viridiplantae; phylum Streptophyta; class Magnoliopsida; order Fabales; family Fabaceae; genus Astragalus; species Astragalus membranaceus. Next base: position 144,760,566 of record CM076847.1, on the reverse strand, counting down.
CTTCGACGAGTGAATAACTTGCCCCTGTCTAGTGGTGACAACAACTAGGGGTGTAGAAGATGATGAATTGGGAACGCTTCGGCTCTTGGGATGAAAGCTAGAATGAAAGGGGTTTTGCTTCAACCCACAGAATTTGATGTTGCCCCAGTCATAACAAGGACAAAGCTGCCCCAATCAGAATGACAAGGTCTTGTTTAGGATAGTGAGTTGAGAGATTGCCCCGGTGAGGTCTTTATGGGAATGAATGAGGTGAAGGAATGGGAATGCACTTGCCCCACTTTGGAATGACATTGGCAACTGGAGTGACATGGGATGGGCATTGAACAGACTTTCCCAAGACTAGGGTGTGTGGGTGGTGAAGAGAATGCCCTAACTTTTGGGTCTGAGTGGTATTCTCAGTGCAAATCTTTGGTTCTCTACTGATGTCTTGACTTTTGGTGCGAAAGAATCCTTACCTGGTGATCACTAAACCTTGTTTTAATGCATCTTGAATGTGTTTTGGAGTGCAAGTCCCTCTTTTTTTATTTTGTCAGCTTTCTTTTTTCTGACTGTTCGTTTTTGTTTCCTCAGTTTTCTTTTTTCTGAGGGTTTATTCTTTCTTGATCAGCTTTCTTTTTTCTGATCGTTTGTTTTTTCTTTTGAGCAAACACATTGTACATAGATAAACTTGTTCGTCTTAAGATTAGAATTTGAGTGAACAAAAGCAACCGGTCATTGATCGGAATAGACTTTTCGGGATTGTGGTGTTTTGTGGAGGAAGGAGGGTTGGGCTTAATGAAGTGTTTGAGGCTAATGGGAGGATGAGTCTTGTTCGGCGTTGATTGACGGTATGAGGAAGATGGTTATTGGGCTTGTTTCGGCTCTGTTAAAGCAAATTCGTGTCTCATGGTAGAATGACTAAGGGGTTTGATGTTGAGGCCAAAGGAAGTGTTTGAAGGTTTATGGAATCAGGTGTTGGAATGATGAAGTGTTTGAAGGTTTATTTAGAAAAGGATCTCTTGTATTTTGTGGTAACATGTACCAGCTCACCACTTACATTTCTTTTGTATTTTCTTTTGTTTTGGGATTTTCATTTTTGAATCCCCCTTTTTTTTATTTTCTCTTTTTCCTTTTTTTTTCTTCTTTTTTTGTTTTATGATTCTTTTCCTTCTTTGACTCGGGTGAGCTGATAAAAAGTGATGCACTGTTTTTTTTATTTTGGGTGATCCTTGTCTAGGGTGATTTTTGGATTTTGGTTTTTCTTGGCTCAAGGTGGGTAGGAAAGGGACTTTCTGGGATTTTGGGGTTTTTGAGGAGATGGCCAAACTTCATTTCAAATCCCGATTGCTTATTTCTATAAGACTTAACTTTAGAACAATAATTTATCTATCTTCATGTGTTTGCTCTTTTTTCCCTTTTTGTGCCCTAATTTTTGCCTGGACCGCTCTTTGCGAGTTTTCAGTCCACCGGGTGCTCCTTTTTGCCTAGGCCGCCCTTTGCGGGTTTTCAACCTAGCGAGCTTGTTTTTTTTGTTTATTATATTATTATTATTATTATTATTATTATTATTTTTTTTTGAGAGACTTGCACTGAAGGAATATGATATTAATCAAGGGGAATTAATGATCACAGACTTGAACCAAAAGTCAAATACGCACTGATGGGGAGAATATGCACTTTATGGGTGGACGGGGCGGGACTAGACTTGGACGGGAAACTGTGGTAAGGGAGGAAAACCAACGGACTCAAACAAGAGAATGTACTCATAGCATGCACGCTCATTAGAAGAATGCTTCACAGAGAGTTAACATCAGTTAAAAATTTGTTTTTTCTTTGACACACTATTTCAGTCTTTTGCAGTGCTTTTGAAAGAAATGCAAATGAGCTACTGATTTGAAAAACTGAGTGCCTTGGAACACCTTGAGTTTGCAACCAAATAAGGATAAACTTTTTCAAAAAGGATGATTGTTTCGCAAGAACGTCTCGTTTCTCATCACAACTCTTATTTTATGCAATGAATGAATGAACAAATTATGATATGCAAGTATGATGCAAATGCGTGGAGAATGACCATTCGAAGAGTGTGGCTTATTCTAAATAATTTTGTTATTTTTAATGCAAGACAAAATATGGAATGCCAATGCGAATGATGCAAGAATGATGCCCCCTTTTTTTCAAAATGATTTTTGATTTTGATTTTTTTTTTATTTTATTTTTTAGAGGCGAGACAAGGTATGAAATGCCAATGGCCCTTTTTTCTTTTGAATGTGTTAGCCTAGAATTTCGACAAGGCTTTTGAATGGTTTTTAATAGGGTTTGACTTGTCATTAAAGAACATTCATATTGCCTTCAGAAAGAATAAGTGACATTTATATCATCTTAGCATGTTTTCGACAGAAGAGGTCTTCACCATTTCGACAGAGAAGAGTTTTCGACAGGACAGGGTATTCAAGATTTCGTCAAGCAGTTACTAGCAGACAGTTGTGTCGAATTTCAAGACTACAGTTAATTCAACGTGGGTAATATGTGGCGCCGAACGTGGCACGAAGTCTATCATGGGGTAATAAGACGTGGCCACGTGTCCATAGCAGTTTATATTTCAGTCATTATTTTCTGTATAAATAGGGGTTTCTACGTAGGAATCGTGGTGGCAAATTATTATACCAAACACACAATTCTGAAACTCTAACTTCCAAGTCACAGCGAAAACAGAGCAAAAGAATTCTTGTACAACGTATGTGAATTTGTACACCATTCTCTTTACATTTCAATGCAATTTATTATTTTCAACACAAGTTATTTTACATTTCTGCGTTCCATTTTATCACTTCTTTTACTTTGATTCCCACTTTCATGGTGAATTGTCTCCCTTTTAAAATATATTTGTTGACAAACTGTGGTGTTTAAAGGCAATTGCTTTAGAGATTTCTGGTTTAATCTCACAAACACTTCTAATAAAACCAGTGATTGTTTGCTAAAAACACCAGCAAACAAATTGGCACGCCCAGTGGGACCGTTTGCCTTTAATACATAAATTTTCTATGTTCTTGTGTGTGTTTGTATGTGCATGCACTTAAGAAGTGGAAAAATGGTTCGTCATACTAATAATGCGTCTAGTTCCAATCCTGTGGTTTCACAAGAACAAGGAACAATAGTAGACTCTGCAAACGTAAATGCAGGGTTGGTTGTGGGAACAGTATCCCCATCATCATCAACAACTGTTCCTTCAGTATCAATGACTAACATTGGATTAACGCAGTCAAACATGGCATCTATACCTATGCCTTTGCCGTCACATAGGGGACTTCATAATCCTTATATGGCAATAGGAAGCGGTTTAAATCCACATTTTCATAATGTAAGTTTTCCTGCGTTTCCTCCTGGGTCATATGGCATGCCTACTGGAATGCCACATATTTCGACTATGTCTCCCCTACATGTTTCTTCTGAAAGTGTAATGGGTCGAAATCCTACTGCATTAACCAATGAATCTTTGTTTGCCTTACGACAACAAGTTGATGAGAGCAATCATGATATGGTTAATATGTTAACCCAACAAATTGGTACAGTTTTTAATCCATTGATTCAAAATACTAACACTAGTTACCAAATGTTAGCCAATCAAATGGGTCGAATTGCAGATTTCTTTGGGACCCCAACGGTTAATAATAGGCAAATTCCCAATATAGTGGGTAATGTGCCTGGAAACCCTCAAAGAGCAGTTACGGTCGAAGCCCAGGCAGTTGTAGGTGAACAACAAGGGTTAGCAAATCATATCCCTGAAGTAGTTTTGGTAAATCGAAACCAGAACGCTGACGAGGTTGTTCGACAAGTACAACGAAATAACGCTGACGTTCATGATAATATAGCCACTTTAGTAGAAACTATAATGGCGCAGAATGGTCTTAACATAGGTTTGCATAGGCCAAATTTCATATCACCATTGTGTGAATATGTGTTGCAAACTGAATTACCAAGGGGCTGGAAAGTTCCTAAGTATACTAAGTTTGGTGGTGACACAAAAGAGTCTACTGTCGAACATATTGCTCGTTACTTGACTGAGTCTGGGGATATAGCCCAAAATGAGAATTTGAAAATGAAATATTTCCCAAATTCTTTAACAAAAAATGCTTTTACTTGGTTTACTACATTACCCCCTGGTTCTATTTTCACATGGGGGCAATTAGAAAAAGCATTTCATGCGCAATTTTACATGGGCCAATCGAAGATTAGTCTCAAAGAACTGGCCAGTGTTCAGCGCAAAATACCTGAAACTGTTGATGACTATTTGAATAGGTTTAGGCTACTGAAGGCTCGTTGTTTCACACAAGTGCCTGAACATGAACTCGTCGAAATGGCTGCTGGTGGCCTTGATTATTCGATCATGAAGAAATTGGACACATCTCATTTAAGGGATATGGCCCAATTAGCTGACAGAGTTCGACAGGTAGAAAGGCTTAAAGAAGAAAAGTCTACGTCAACTAGGTTTCATAAAAAAGAAAAAGTAGCTTATGTCGAAGAAGAATTCGACACCACACTTAGTGATGTCGAAAGAGAGGAGATAGATGTGGCTGAACTCAAGCCTGGTCCTCCTTATACTTGTAAATTACTAAGGCCTGCAAATGGGAAAAATCCTGTTGAGCCAAAAAATGACAGATTTGTGCCTAAGACATATACTTTTGATGTTACTAAATGTGATGAAATATTTGAGCTGTTAGTAAAAGATGGTCAGATATTGGTACCTAGTGGTTTAAAAGTGCCAACTCTTGACCAGAGAAAGAAAAAGGGTTATTGTAAGTTCCATAATTTTTTGGGACATAACACTGACCGTTGTGTGCTTTTCAGGGATCTTGTGCAAAAAGCAATCGAAGAAGGGAGACTAAAATTTGAAGATAGAAAGATGAAAACTCAAATGCAAGTTGTAGATGACCCTTTACCCAAAGCTGAAGCCATGTATACAGAACCTTTCGAAATGAATATAAACATGGTAGATGCTGAAATGAAAGATCCTCCAAAGAAATTTAAATCCTCCACCAAGAAATTGGAAGGTTTTATATATGCTGAAGGGAAGAAACAAGAGATAACCTTGAAAGAATATGATGGGAAGCTGCATGCTGTGTTCCCAAAAGCTGAAGAGGAATTGATAGATTTCCTCAACAGATGTAAATGGAATAACTCTGAGGTCATGTTATGTCCTAGGTGCAGTGCTGTTTTCGACAAAGAAGCAGCCAAAGCTGTTGAAGGGTACCAGGATCAGGAACATCGAAAGAGGAAATGGCTTGACAATAGGCCATCTTTTGATTTTGGCAACACTGAGCTCCCTGGTTACAAGGCTAATGTTACGACTAAGCCTTCATCTAGTAAGGCTAATGTTTCGACTAAGCCTTCGACAAGCCAAGAGCCAGGAAAGAAAGGATCCATAAGACTGTTTGGTAAATCCTTCGTTCCACAAATGAATTCCCCTGTTGGAAAATGGGTTCACAACAATGCACACGCTCAAGTTGTCCATCAAGGTGATTCCAGCAAGTATAATTATTGGAATAATTATAAAGGTAAGAATCCCATGACTAAAACCCAATGGCGTCGTTTTCAGAGAAACCAGAAGAAAAAAGCTTCTTTAGACGTGAACAAGGTTCCTAGTCACTTTGGAATCAAAGTCCAGGTGGGTGATAAGAAGGTGGCTTCTAAGGTTGAAGCAAATACCAGTGCTGATGTTGCTAAGCCTACAAGTGGGGTCAATAAGGCAAAAGGTAAGGATGTTGTGATGGAAAAACCTAGAAGGCCTGCACTTGAAAGAATTTGTCCCCCATCTTCGACATCTAAAGGGAAAGAACTTCAGTCTGACTTTGATGAGGACATAGGTTCTAGTTTTGATGATTCTGATGATGACTTTGATGTCGTCTGTAATGTGGTGTCAATATTGCCACTGGAATATATGTGATGTTGTTCAATACATTCCTCAAATGAATTGGTAAAAGGAAAAATCGCTTTAACTTCTTCGCTTTCTATGGGGTCAGGAAGAGGACCTAAATAAGCATGGGTGAAGGGTTTACCAGATGGAATGAGTATCTGATTAAACCAAGTTGGTGAAGGTTCTGCAACGAAGCCTTCAAAGCCTTGCACAGCAACTGTTTGTTTTTGAGGTTGAGCGCTGGAAGAAGCCATCTGTTGTAAATAACGAACAAAGAGAGTTGGGTTCTTGGTAGGAATGTCGAAACAATGAAAAAGTTTGAAGCTTTCGTGAAGAGGCAAGGTTAACTGAGAAATTTTCAGAGTTTAAGGTTCAAAGGGAGCATGAGATTGAAGAAGATGAAGTGAAACGTATTTATACGTTAGAAGGGCAGCGGTTTCACAGTCACGACGCTTCGCACGTTTGAGGATCTGAAAAGACGTGGTCTACCAACCAAATGACGTGGCCCAATGAAATGGTTCGCTTTTTCTGCGTAAGGTCATGATTATTTTTGCCTATCACCATTTAATGTAAAGTTGTTGGAGGTGACGTTTCGAAATCTTCAAAAATATTCTTTTTCTTCCTTAAACATTGTCGAAAAAGCTATTTTTGGGGGGCAATTTGTTAGCCTAGAATTTCGACAAGGCTTTTGAATGGTTTTTAATAGGGTTTGACTTGTCATTAAAGAACATTCATATTGCCTTCAGAAAGAATAAGTGACATTTATATCATCTTAGCATGTTTTCGACAGAAGAGATCTTCACCATTTCGACAGAGAAGAGTTTTCGACAGGACAGGGTATTCAAGATTTCGTCAAGCAGTTACTAGCAGACAGTTGTGTCGAATTTCAAGACTACAGTTAATTCAACGTGGGTAATATGTGGCGCCGAACGTGGCACGAAGTCTATCATGGGGTAATAAGACGTGGCCACGTGTCCATAGCAGTTTATATTTCAGTCATTATTTTCTGTATAAATAGGGGTTTCTACGTAGGAATCGTGGTGGCAAATTATTATACCAAACACACAATTCTGAAACTCTAACTTCCAAGTCACAGCGAAAACAGAGCAAAAGAATTCTTGTACAACGTATGTGAATTTGTACACCATTCTCTTTACATTTCAATGCAATTTATTATTTTCAACACAAGTTATTTTACATTTCTGCGTTCCATTTTATCACTTCTTTTACTTTGATTCCCACTTTCATGGTGAATTGTCTCCCTTTTAAAATATATTTGTTGACAAACTGTGGTGTTTAAAGGCAATTGCTTTAGAGATTTCTGGTTTAATCTCACAAACACTTCTAATAAAACCAGTGATTGTTTGCTAAAAACACCAGCAAACAGAATGATGAAAGATGCAGGAATGATGCTTTTCTCTAAATGATGATGATTTTTTTTTCTTTTTTTTAGAGGCAAGGCAAGGTATGAAATGCCAATGCCCCTTCCTTTTTTGAAAGATGCATGTATGGAGAAATGATGTATTTGAACCAAAGTGACGAGGTTAATGAAATGGTGCATGAATGCTACATTTTGAATAAATTTGATGATGACGATTATGAATGAGATGCTTTCTTGTTTCCATTTTTTTTTGTGCAATGAAATGCATGATACTCACAATGATTTTCTTTTTTGTTTTTTAGTTTTGGAACATGATTTTGAAAATTATTTGGAGATGCAAATGATTTATTGGAAAAAAGGTTTTAGAAAAATGTGTTTGACGGGGTATGACCCGCTCCTACGTATCCCCATTGTAATGAGGAATCAAAGCTTACGTAGTTCTACTGTGTCTTTTTTTGAAATAATGCTTATGCATGAATGTCTCATCTTGGATGAACCTGACGAGGATTTTTTTTGCATGATTATAAATGAAATGCTTATGCTATGCAGATGATAATTGTTTTTGTTTTATCCTTATGTGATGAAAGGGAATGCAAGGTGAATGGTTTTTTTCAAAATTGGAATTTTATGCAATGCAAATGATGCAATGATGCAGTGATGCAATGATGCGATGATGCGATGATGCAAGGATGCTTTTTTTTTTGTGTTTTTGCAGAAAGAGGATATTTACAGGTGGTGATTTGAAAATTTTCACACTATATGCCACCTCATATAGGCGTTTATTGAAAAGGGAAAGCATATCTTTTTTTTTTTTAATTTTCAAAAATTTTGAAGGAAAAATTGATTGAACTGAATGCAACGATGCAACACACAATTTGGAAAGCCCTTGTGACCTAAAAGGGGGTAGAACCTATGATCTAAGGTATTTTAGGGATAATCTTCTCATGTAGCTCTATTCACTTCCTTACAGTGGCAACCAAGAGCTAAAGTCTCTCTCATGATGGCACCCACAATCGTAGAAAGCTACCGAGTGTGAGGCATCATGACAAAGCGCACTCTTGGGCAGAACTTTCATGAGAGCCATACAGACAAAGGTCTACGAATGGCAGTCACTAATCGTTCCCACTCTCCTAGGTTTTTGCTCAGACCTTGGGTTTTAGGCCCCCACTCAATGCTCACAAGAATAGGATGTGAAGTGTGTGTCGAGGGCACAACACCTAGGAATAACTACCCTTCCCCACCTGCAAATGAAAATCCAGAGCAGTCCAGACAAATAGCATGTTGTTTATCCTAGGGTTCAATATCGATCCAATATAAACTAATCTAGGGTGCCAATAACAATGCACTACTTACCTCAAGAAAGGGAGCAAAGAAGAGGAGGACATGATAAGAAAGGGGAAGAAATGCATGAGGGAACTAAGCAAAGAAGTAACTATCTATTGCTTTAAACAAAAGCAAACATAGAAGAAGAATGCACATGGATGTAATATGCTTATGAAAAAGGAAGAAGAAGAGAGGCAAAGCAAGATATTCGAATCAATCATATAGACCACACACTTAATTAATTAGGCTTGACCCACTTTTTAAAAAAAATGTTTTTTTTTTAGTGTCCCCAGTGAAGTCGCCAGCTGTTGCGCCCGAAAAAGTCCCCGAGGGAGAACCTTCCTCGTTCACAATTTTTTCTAAGACAATGAAGCCGCCACCAATATTTATTAAGGAAAATATTAGGAAAACCTTTTTTGGAAAGCGATTGGTCTTGCGGAACTAGAGAATAGGGTTCGGGGGTCGGTTACGCGTAGGGAAGGTGTTAGCACCCCACACGTCCTCTCTACTGAGAGGGAACCTTTAATTAAATGTGTGGTTTTAGTGTGTTGACTTGAAAATACTTAATTTTGCCTCTCTACTTCTTATTGAAAAACTCTTTATGAAAATCTTTATTTATTATGAAAAAAGGGGGGGAAAATGGTTTTTTAGAAAGAAAACGCTTGACGGGACATGGCCCGCTCCTACGTATCTCCCGGTGCGATGGAGAACTCAAAGCTATGTAGTTCTTCTTTGTCTTTTTGAAAAGTGTTTGTTTTTTATCTTTTTAGTGAGTTTTCGAAATAGGACGAGCATTTAGTGAATGATTAAACTAACCAAGGTTATGAGTAATCACCGCTAAGTACTCTAGAAAATGAGGGTCAATACCACTAGTCAGACGAACAAAGGTTTCGATTGACTATTAGTAGCAACCCGTTTTTATTTGCTCTTTTGAAAGTGGTCTTTGAAAGTGGATTGATTGCACGATGATCAAACTAACAAAGGTTATGATGGATCATCGTTTATTATTCTTTTGGGAAAAAGACATTGCAACCAATGGCTAGACGAACAAAGGTTCCGATTAGCCACTAGCGACAATGGGTTGAAAATGTTTTTAGAAAGGAAAAGGTTTTCGTTCTGAAAATGATCTTGGTTTGCAAAAGTGATTCTTTTTTGTTATGAAAATAACTCTTTTCCTTTTGTTATGCAAATGCTAAACTTTTTATGGTTGCGCTTGACGAGAATGTGACTCGCTCCTACGTATCCCAAATGGGAATCAAAGCGACGTAGTTCTAACGAGCCTTAAAAATGAAAATCTTTTTGAAACGTCTTTTGAAATTGAGGCTTTCATGACAATCAAACCAACAAAGGTTGTGATGGATTGCCACTAGTAACCGTTTTTGTGCCCGGTCGTTTAGAAATGAAAACAATGAATGCAAGAAAGAATTGGTGGACTCGAGCATAACACAATCAGTGGAATCAAATCATTAAGCAACAATATTTGAATTCGCAAACAAAATCAAGCCTAAACTACACATATTAGATCACAACACATAGATAGGCAAGGGAGGAACTTGAATTGGGCATTAAGCAAAATACAAGAGTAGGCGAGATTGAACCTAAATGCACATCTAGTGGAAGATGCTAGGCGAGAACCATACTCAAATATTTCTACAAAACGCAAGGGAATCTAAATGCACATCTAGTGGAAGATGTAATGTAAGGAATGGACCTATCTAAGTATTGATGATATTCTATATGAGAGTGGACGATGACACTCTAAGCTCAAGCAAAAGAGTTGCCTCAATCATGATCGTTAGCCAGCATAAGCAAGCGAATTATTTAGCGACCAAAGTATCAAAAAATGTTGAATCACTTTGGTCAATTCTCACACTTAAGATTAGGTGCACAAGTGCACAAGTGTGAATCACATTGCCAATCATCAACTTAAACAACATATAAACTTGAGGCTGCCTATTTATAGGCTTTAGGAAAGCGTAGATCTGAAAAAAATATTTTAATGAAATGAAAGAATCGATTGTTGATTGTAGTTAAAATATAGATGAATCGATTCTTATCATTTTAGAAGCCTCAAGAGTCGATTCTTTGGATAGTTGAAATAGTGAGGAATCGATTCTTTACTCTTTGGAAAACATGGGAATCGATTCTTTGCTCTTTGAAAACAAGTAGGAATCGATTTTCAGGACATCTATCATAGGTGAAAATTGTAACGCCCCAAAATAATTTAATTATTTATTTAAGCTATTTAGGACTTACAAATAATTATTTAAGTGAATTAATTAATTTGGAGTTATGTTATTAAAGAGGTGTATAAGTAATTAGGGAGTGGTGGGATTAAGTGAAATAGGAGGTGCAAATAGGGCCCAAACATTATTGGGCCTAGGGTTAAATTGAATCAAAAGAATGGGATTAATGGAAGAAGGGGGCGCTGGATAAGAAGAGGAATCGAGAGGGAGAGCATACGGGTAAGATAAGGAAGAGGAATGAAAGAAATAAATAAAAGAAAGGAAGAAGAAAAGTCAAAGGAAGAAAGGAGTAAAGAAAGGAGAAATAAAAGAAGGAATGCAAGGAAGAACAGAAAGAAACAGCGACTGAGAGAGTGAGAGGAAAAGAAGGGATTTGGTCCATCTTGGCTTTGGCTTTAGACCCACGGTTTGCGCAAGGAGGAGGAGGAGGAGCTGCTGCGTTTTTGGTGGCTGGGCGTGGCTGACTTCTTCGATTTATCAAGGTTAGGGGGCTCACTTTGTACCTATAATAATTATTAGGATAAGTGATATGTTAGGTTAGGTTGTAGGAATTGTATGATGAGTATTTGTGTGTGGGTTAGGTGTTAGTGTGTTTGAATGATTGATTTGTTGGGGCAATTTCATGTTTGTTGTTGTGTTTGAGTTTGAATTGGTTAATCCATGTCACTAAGTTGTCATTGGGGTGTTTTGATGAATTTTACTTATTTACGGTTTTGCGAATCCTGACACTGTTTCGGTTTTCTGAGAACTGGGAATGTTAGATTGGTCCAAAAATTATGTGGTTAATTGTTTTTGAAAATACACTTAACGCCGGTCGTTTTGCCGCTGGTTTCGTAAAATTTGGAGTTGTGTAGCTCAAGTTATAAGTCTCCAAAGTTAGGTCAATTTTCTGAAATAAAACTGTGAGTAGGTTCAGTTTTTGCAGGTTTTAAGTTCTCAAATGAACTCCGTTTTGAATGATTCTTGTTTAGTTGGAAAGTAGGCTGAATTCTCTACGAAATGAGCACTGGTTTTACAAAATTTCATTGAGAAATGAGAAAGAAAATTGAGTTGCAAGTTGAGTGAAAAATTCTGCCCAGTTTTGGTACCACCGTGTAGTATTTCAAAAAACTGTACCAATTGGCTACTTATTTTGAAGAATGAAAATCATAGATAGAAACTACACACAAAGAGCTTTCCAATGAGTGGTCATTTGTTAAAATCCGATGTCGTTTGCTATTTTAATTAATTCACCGAAGTAGGTGCACTGCTGTAGGAAATTCAGCACTATGTACTGTGTCATGCCCAAGTATGCCTAAATTGTTGATTGTGTTACTGTTGACCCTTGTGGTGCTGTTTTAGTCCCCGTGTGACAGTTTGGTCCTTAGTGCGTCATTTTAATCCTTGGTGTGTGTTTGGTCCAATAAAAGTGGTGTGATGAACTTGATGAATTAAATAGCTAACCTAAGGATACAAACTGAGCTGTAAATACATTGAAGATGTGAAAGCGGTGTGGGACTTCGGTCCAAAGTGGTGCGATGCCCTTAAGGCTTATATGTGATGATGTTGAATTGAAAAGTGAAAAGTGGTGAGTTTAAATAATTGTTGTGGTGCATTGTCATAGTGTCTCATGACTCATGTGCATAAAGTGGTGTGGGCTTCGGCCAAAGTGGTGTGGTGGCTTCGGCCAAAGTGGTGAGTGCCCTCAAGGCATAAAGTGGTGATGATGGATCCTCATGCATGTTGCATACATGCATATAAGTATATATATTCATACTATGTTGATAAATATCTGTGGATGGTTGTAAGTTAAATGAAGTATGTAATGATTTCCGTGAGTGGGTGTTGTCTGTTGCCTCCCTGAATATAATGCCTATCTTACTGATTATTATTTGTATAAAGAGACTCACCCTACTGCCTTATGTTGCTTCTTATGTCGGCAACTTGCAGGTGATCGCGAATGAGGCCTTCTTGTGCCTTCTGTTAGGTAGTGGTGTCAGCTCTGATATGTAGCACCAGGGGGAGGGCGTAGTAGACATTTTTATTATTATTGATGTATTTTTATGAATTTCCGCTGTGTTAGAAACAATTTTATTTATGTGCTGTAAACTAAACAGGTTTCTTTTTGGGCCCGTCCCTAACTATCGTGCTATGTATCATGCTGTTAGATTGTTGACCGTATGTCACTGTTTTAATCTGGTTGTTTTACAAGCGGTGAAATGTGACGCTTCCTTTCAAAAGAAATTTTTTTATTAAACTCTGATATAGTAATATAATAATAGTTGATATAGAAGGGGGGTGTTACAAAAATCGATTCTTCACTTAGTTAGAACAATTAGGAATCGATCCATGGCCTATGGGATGGCTTGACAATCGATTTCAAGGCCTATGTAAAAAGAAGGAAATCGATTTTAGAGTATATGTAGAAATCGATTTCAAGCTTTAAACATATGATTGAGAAATCGATTCTTGGCCTTTAGGATTGCTTGAAAATCGATTTCATGGCCTTTAGAATATACTATAAATCGATTCTTGGCCTTTGGTATATAATAGAAATAGATTCTTGCTTTCCACAAAATTGTTTTTAGGTTTTTGCCATGCATGCATAAAATATTTTCCAAAGCTTGCCATGCATGAGGTTTATTGAAAAATATTTTCATGCAAAATTATTTTTATAAGCCCTTTTGTGAGAAATGACCAAAATGCCCTTTTTGACCCTAAAACCCTAATTTTCCCAAAAAGTGCATTCTAACCCTAAAAATGATTTCAAAAACTTTGGAGCGGTTTCTAGGACCTAAAATGCAATGCATAATTTATTTTTGTGTGGAAAATTAGGGTTTGGACCTAAGCCGGACAAAATTGGGGTATGACAGGGTGAAGTGGGTCTTCAAGACCAAAGTCAAGCCCAATGGAGAAGTGGCCAAGTACAAGGCCAGGCTAGTAGCCAAAGGGTTCCTGCAGAAACCTGGTTTGGATTTCAATGAGGTCTTTGCCCCAGTAGCCAGGATCGAAACCATAAGATTGGTAGTAGCATTGGCAAGTCATAGAGGCTGGCCCCTACATCAACTAGATGTAAAGTCAGCATTTCTGAATGGACCTCTGGAGGAGGAAGTCTATGTTTGTCAACCACCTGGTTTTGAGTCGAAGGGTAAAGAAGACAAAGTCTATAAGCTGGAGAAGGCCCTGTATGGGCTCAAGCAAGCTCCAAGAGCGTGGAACAAGAGAATTGATGGATTTCTCTTGGCTCAGAAGTTCATTAGATGCACTAATGAACATGGAGTATATGTGAAGAAGAATGGAACTTCGACTCAGTTGTTGTTGTGCCTGTACGTAGATGATCTACTTGTAACTGGCAGCAATGAAGTCGAAGTCGAAGCCTTCAAGAAAGTGATGATGTCAGAATTTGAAATGAGTGATCTGGGACATCTATCATATTTCTTGGGGATGAAGTTTACCAAGACAAGTAAGGGTATACTCCTGCACCAGTCGAAGTATGCAGCTGACATCCTGAAAAGATTCGACATGAGCAACTGCAAGGAAGTTTCGACACCATCAGACACTAGCAGCAAGCTGTCGAAAGACGACGAAGGGATTGAAGTAGATGCCACCTTGTTCAAACAGATCGTGGGCTCCCTAAGGTACCTGTGCAACACTCGACCTGACATTATGTTTAGTGTTGGAATGATCAGCAGATTCATGGAGAAGCCGAAAAGCTCTCATATGGTAGCTGCAAAAAGAGTACTAAGGTATGTAAAGGGAACACAAAGTTATGGTATTCTGTTCCCTAGCAAGAGTGTGTCGAAGAATGATAATGAAGTGTGTGGCTACACTGACTCCGACTGGAGTGGAAACAGGAGTGATCGAAAAAGCACAAGTGGGTATGTCTTTATGTATGGATCGACACCCATCTCTTGGTGCTCGAAGAAGCAAAGTATTGTTGCGTTGTCCTCCTGTGAAGCAGAGTATGTAGCTGCTTCCTTTGCAGCATGTCAAGCATCATGGCTGAGCATGCTACTGGTCGAAATTGGAGTGCACAGGGTCGAAGCAATGAAGTTGTTGATCGACAACAAGTCTGCGATAGATCTCGCCAAGAATCCTGTTGCACATGGTAGATCGAAGCACATAGAGACCAGATATCACTTCCTGCGTGACCAAGTAAACAATGAGAAGCTGAATCTGGAATATTGCTGTTCGGAACTTCAAGTAGCTGATGCAATGACCAAGCCATTGCAAAAGGGAAGATTCGAAGAACTGAGAACAATGCTTGGAATGATGTCGCTCAGCAATGTGAATTAGGAGGGAATATTGAGATATGCTTTGTAATTCTATTGCTTGTAATTATAGTAGGTGTAGTTAGAAACCTAGTCGAAATGGGCCAGTCGAATGGGCTAGTCGAAATTATGGGGCTGGGCCTGTTTCATTGTATATAAATATAGACGTCAGTAGCATGTAATTTAGTAACCTACTTTTATGAAATTCAGTGCAGCTTTTACCTAATATTATATTGCCCTATTCATTCCTCTTGTCCTTTAGCGCCGCCACTTCCTTTTCTTCTCTCTTTCACGTGTTTTTCCCCAACAGTTAATGGCCTAAAAAGCCTGGTTAATTAGTATTGTAAAGTGATTTTTGGCTATTTTTGGCCGGAAGTTTTTTACTAAGTAACATTACTCTTAATATTCTTCATCTCATTATCAAGTTCTATTCAGAATATTTACTTTGAGTCACATATTGTAAGTGAAGCTTACTTTGAACCGATTCAAAGTAAGTGAAGCCTATTTCATGAGATGCTAGGATTCGTTGCAGACAAGCTTAAATTGAATCAATTCAAACAATTATTTTCGCATTAATTCAACTCTTTTTCTCCTTTACCTTTGCAACTTGAAATTCATTTCAGGAGAGTGTCATGACTAGTACACCCACTAAAAATATTACAGGGAAAAAAGACATGTTCAATTATCACTCTCCCATTAAAGTCCAAAAATTTTGAAAAAAATATTATAAAAAAAAAAATCCAAAAAATTCTCGCTATCCCAATGAACAGTTACAATGCAAATTAGTTGGAGTTTTGAATACTGGTGCACCTTAATTTCGCCTCTCAGTAGAATGTAACCCGTAAAATTCATGCACATAATATTTCCAACTTGCGAAATCCTAGAACATGACAATACCATGTCGACCAAAAGCCAAAATTCAAGCATTATTATTTAATTTATAGCTGTCATGTTGTGCACATGAATAATATCATATAGTTGAAATCATTAGAAATTGCTAAAGACATTAAAATCGTCCCATCTATAAATTTTGATATTTACCAAGAGGTAAAATAAATACAATTATTGTGCCAACAGACAACGTAACCATCAAAATTTGGATGCATTATTATTTGGTGGGTCTCAGTTTCTCAACCATAATTGAGAGATGAGAAATAATCAAGAGGTAGAGAGTTAATGGCTGGTAGGCTACCTGGTGTTGGATTGCCTCCAAGGAGGAGATCATCAGAACACAACAACCATAGACATGAACATCATGTTACCTATAGAGACTCTTACCTAAGGGAGGAATCATTGGATTTGGATTTGCAATCACCATGGACTATTAATAATTCATTGAGTTCCTTAGATGAAACTGCTCTCAAAGCCAGACAAAGACTGCAAAAGAAACTTGGGTACTTCTTTTCCTCTTCCAGGTATGTATAGTATGTACGGCTCCTCTTCAACAACTTATATGAGGTCTTTCTGCATACTTCATCAATGTCTGCCTTAGTATCTAAGCTGGCTAATGGCTATACACACATCTTATAATGGGTCCTTTATCCAAATAAATTATTGTATATATATATCCACGTGATATGAAACTCAATGGGAAGAATTTTTTATAAGTATGGTACTAAATTGTTTTTTTACATAGAAAAATTAGTATTAAAAGTTCATAACTTTTATATATAAGAATTTTTCAACCATGAAAGTTAGCTAAGTTATATTTAATGGACTCTTATATATTTAGCTCTGTTATATCTTAGGAATAACTTTTTTTGTATCCACAGAGCTGTCTGTGATGACCCATTAATACACACTTTGTATCATTTTCATTATATTTTTTATAGGAACGAATAATATCTACACTTCCTTATGGTTGCAGCTCAAATGAGAATCCAAAGAAGGAAGGAAAAGTGAGTAAAAGCAGCTTCCAGAAGAAGAATGCAGGATTAGGTAGGAAGATATTAGAAAGTTCATGGTTATTGGGTGGGAAGAAAGAGAGAAATATTTGTGCTGTGTGCCTAGAAAATTTCCAGCAAGATGAAAAGGTTATGAACCTTTCTTGCTCCCATAAGTACCATTCAGCATGTCTTCTCCCCTGGCTTGCAGTTCATCCCCATTGTCCCTATTGTCGTACCTTGGTTGAGCCCTCGTTGAATAAGGCTCAGCCAAAGCATCATTAGCTTTTCCGCTGTTAATTTGCAAATTTGATTGCTTGTTGTTGTTGTTCAGATTGCAATATATGATTAATTAGAGTGTTTGGGTATTACCTTGTACTCCATCGGTAACTTATAAGTGTCATATTAGAATATTTTACACAGATTAAAAAGAAGCAACAAATAAAAAGTTCAATTGGTATGTATTGAGGATGTAAGAAAAATTTACATTGTCGACCAATAAAAAATCAAGGTAGGTGTGACTGTCAAGATAAATGGAGAAAAAATCATATATTTTTATTACTTTGTCAATTTCAGATTGGTTAACATGGTAACATATTTATACCCTGGTTAAATCCATAAATAAAAAAATAGAATAGTGCGTAATTTTATCAATTTTATATGGGTGTTTAGTGGTTTGGATATCCAAACCAATTCGTATCCCAACCCAAACTGAAGCGCTTGATTTGGAAAATTTTCGTGATCAGAACTAATTCTGATGAGCAAAATTCAAACCAAGGTATTCTCTCCCATATTGTAATATTAAGTAAAACATTTTTTTGATAAAAAAATATTAAGTAAAACATTTACTGTAGTAGTTTAGAGAGCATCTCCAATGAGCCCCACATTGCCACATCATTTTTAAGGGCTATGGCTTATGATACTAAGCCATTTGCTTAGTAATAGTTACTAAATCGTTACTAGTCATTGGATTGACAAAATTTCAATGAAATTCAATCTAATGACTAGTTTTTAATAGGGGTAATTGTGTCACATCCATTTTTTGTGGTTTTAATTAAATTAAATAAATTAATAAATGTTCCTTTTTTTAGGGATTATTAAAACAAAAGCATTTATTTACTCCTTGATTTTCTCTTCCACTATCTTCTCTCTCACACTCTCACAATTTTATCTGTCACGTTATTTTCATCTGTTATTTTTCTTCTTCTTCTTCTTTTTCTTCTTCTTCTTCTTCTTCTTCTTCTTCTTATTCTTCTTCTTCTTTTTCTTCATGTTACATATATCTTTCTTTACTTTTTCACGCAAAAGAAGCCTAAAATACGCACCCACGCCAAAAAATAAGACGCCCACGGGTGTTTAAAAAACGGACTCCGTTGATCCACGCCATTGAAGCACGCCATTGATCATGTCTCGTTATGATGTTGATGAACATGGGACTAAAATCAGTTTTTCATCGTTACTTGCGCGTAAGTCATATTTTTATTTGGTTAGATCGTACTAACCGAAGTTATCTTATTCCCTGGCTACAATAGGACTAACTGAAGTTATGTTTTTCCCTGGCTAGAACTATAGTAACCGAAGTTATGCTATTTCATGGCTAGAATTGGACTAACCGAAGTTATGTTATATCCTGGCTAGAAACCCACTAACCAAAGTTATGTTATTCCCTGGCTAGAATTGGACTAACCAAAGATATGTTATTCCCTGTCTAGAATTCCTCTAACCGAAGTTATGTTATCCTTTGGTTAGAATTGTACTAACCAAAAAATATAGCCACCTTACATATGAGTATCTCTCACAAAACCATGTACATCTCACAATGCAAATAAATTATTCAAATAAAATAAAAAGCAATCAATAATACTTTGTGCATCTAAGACAATCATGTCGGTTTGATTTTCATGCTGATGCTGACAACCCTGTACTGCAACAAAAAAAAACAAAAAAAGACCACATAAGTACGGAGCATTTGTTAATAGACATTAACCAGTGAATAACATAACTTCGGTTAGTGGAGTTCTAGCCAGGAAATAACATAACTTCGGTTAGTACAATTCTAACAAAAAGATAACATAACTTCGGTTAGAGGAATTCTAGACAGGGAATAACATATCTTTGGTTAGTCCAATTCTAGCCAGGGAATAACATAACTTTGGTTAGTGGGTTTCTAGCCAGGATATAACATAACTTCGGTTAGTCCGTTAATCAACATCATAACGATGAAAAACTGATTTTAGTCCCATGTTCATCAACATCATAACGAGACATGATCAATGGCGTGCTTCAATGGCGTGGATCAACGGAGTCCTTTTTTTAAACACCCGTGGGAGTCTTATTTTTGGCGTGAGTGCGTTTTTTAGTCTTCTTTTGCGTGAAAAATAAAGAAAGATATATGTAACATGAAGAAAAAGAAGAAGAAGAAGAAGAATAAGAAGAAGAAGAAGAAAAAAAAGAAAAAGAAGAAGAAAAATAACATATGAAAATAACGTGACAGATAAAATTGTGAGAGAGAAGATAGTGGAAGAGAAAATCAAGGAGTAAATAAATGCTTTTGTTTTAATAATCCCTAAAAAAAGGAACATTTATTAATTTATTTAATTTAGTAAATTACTACTATAACCCTTTAGTAACTATTACTAAGCTACTAGCTTAGTAGCATAAGTCAGACTATTTTTAAGCACCCATTAATTTATTGCTCTAATGATGAGTTCTTAAGAATCTAAATAGGTCTTTGGTCAAAAAAAAAGAATCTAAATAGGTCCCACAATTTATCAACTTTTATATTTTTTTTACCTACGATTAAACATAGCTTTTTTTCGTTTCTGTTAGTTACAATAGTACATTTTAATCAAACGATCTGCATATGAACGTTACTTGGCTACGAAACTCATTTCATATGGTTCATTCCACTTGTCAAACTTTAGCCATGAACAATGCTATATTGAGGTCGTAGAGAAATATGCTCGCGAACCATGAGTTTAGAATCCTCCGATGGACCTGCTCTTTACATATCGAATGAGTAGCAATTAATTATTATCTAAAATTGACTTTCTTTTATTAGGATCAAAAGAATGGGCATTGGTTAGGCATTTGAATAGAACAAATGACTCAAAATAGGACAAACTCGTTTATAAAACTATTCTTTGCTTAACCATCATCATACACAAAACTTTTTGTCAAAAAAATATACACAATAAAATTTGTCACTACAAAACTCGTGGATATGAATGTTACCTTCATGTACGCTAGAATCATGAGTTTGTTTTTTGGTTTTCCTTCTCAACCAAAGTAGAAAATAAACAATGAGTAATTTCAATGACGATATTCGAAAGAAATATCTTGAGTCGTGTTGTGTATCGTATCTCTGGACCTGTATTCGATCTTAGATACCAAGTCCGGTCCGAGATAGTTGGTAGGGGTTGGTCTTGATCAACCGAGCTCCGCTTCCGATCCGGGGCAGGTGGTACCTGTGAGGATACTCCGACGCTCAAGTCAGCTAGGGAACTGATTAGAGGTAAAGAGTAGGAAAGAGTGTGTACCTTGAGCATTGCATTGAATGTCTATTTATAGAGTAAAAATGTGTTGTCCTAATGAATCAGAGACGTCCGATCTAGGGCCTAGATCTTAGCCGTTGGTTAATGGATCTGCTCTTGCTTATGGGCCTCACTATTATGGATTGGGCCAATCCGTAACAGTTGCCCCCCAAGTCGGGTCGCCTGTGAGGCCATCTTGACTTGTACGCCTTGTCTGAGCTCCACGAAACCGGGCTAGTGCTCACGAGACAGAGATGACCGTTGAGTGACTCAAGGTTCCTCTGAACATCGGGGATTCAGTCTTTTAGACTGCGACCTTCTACAAGGTTGGGCTTATAACTACGAAGGTGTCTTCCCCCAGCCTCAGAAGCCTCGGAGGGTCAGGAAATGATGTGACCACCGAGTGACTCGAGGTGTCAGTTTAATGTCGCCTTTAGGACAGTATTCTTCGAGGCCGGGCTTATACCAGCGAGGGTGTATGCCACCAGCCTCAGAGCGCCTGAGATACGGGTCTTGTCAAAGATCTTCGAGGACGGGTTTATACCAGCGAGGGTGTCTACCACCAGCCTCGGAGCGCCAGAGATACGAGTCTTGTCAAAGATCTTCGAGGTCGGGTTTATACCAGTGAGGGTGTCTACCACCAGCCTCGGAGCGCCCGAGATACGGGTCTTGTCAAAGATCTTCGAGGCCGGGTTTATACTAGCGAGGGTGTCTACCACCAGCCTCAGAGCGCCCGAGATACGGGTCTTGTCAAAGATCTTCGAGGCCGAGTTTATACCAGCGAGGGTGTCTACCACCAGCCTCGGAGCGCCCGAGATACGAGTCTTGTCAAAGATCTTCGAGGTCGGGTTTATACCAGCGATGGTGTTTACCACCAGCCTTGGAGCGCCCGAGATACGGGTCTTGTCAAAGATCTTCGAGGCCGGGTTTATACCAGCGAGGGTGTCTACCACCAGCCTCGGAGCGCCCGAGATACGGGTCTTGTCAAAGATCTTCGAGGCCGGGTTTATACCAGCGAGGGTGTCTACCACCAGCCTCGGAGCGCCCAAGATACGGGTCTTGTCATGTCGAGCTCGGTGTCTCGGGTTCCGGTTTTTGCGTAGAACTTTAAGGCGATCATTTGACCGATCCCAAATCATTCCCTCCAACTTCGGAACTCACTTTTACTAAGCAATCAGTGTGAGGAAAATTGTAGCTGATCCATATATATTAGATGGTTAAACGTTTACAAAGTCGGATTACATCACGCCCGTAGGCTCATTCCGAGACCTAGGTGAAACGTGACCTTCCTGCGTTAATCCCTTCTTCATGATCGATATATTTCTGAGATCGCTGGAGGAACTCGGCAAGCGACTCAACTTGGTTGACCCCGACGTCTATCTGGAATAGACTTCCTTCACGAAGACCAGTCTCCATGAAGTAAAGACGGAAGGAGTCGTTGAGGTTCCGGACTTGAGCAGCTTCTCTATTGAATCTCTATGTAGTCCCGAAGGAACTCATTTTCTCCTTGCCAAATTGCCTGCAATACCTTCCGAGATTTAGGCTTCATCTTCGAGTAGGCGAAGTGTGCAGAAAAGAGCTTGGCTAACTGATTCCAAAAGGAGATCGTATTTGACTTAAGATCCCTGAACCAGTCTAGAGCCGCCTTCTCTAGAGTGAGGGGAAAGGTTCGGCACTTTATCTCCTCTGGAACGTTACGGTATTGCATAACCGTGTCAAAGTATTCGAGGTGGCGATCCGGATCGCCAGTCCCATCATGCATTTTCAAACCCTCAGGCGGCTTCTCGAGGTGCTTTGGCACCGGGAAGTAGTCGATCTTAGCTGTGAAAGGTCATTTACGCTTTGCCGACCTCTCAAGGGGTGGAGACCATCGGTAGCCATACTTGTCAGGGGATCCCCGCGAGCTAGGGCGCTGACGTTCCTGCCTCGGAGACCTTCTCCGACTTCTGGTACGTCGCCTCGGAGAAGAGGAAAACAGAAACGACCTAGGCCGAGGGGAACCCTCAAGACCATAGGAATCATCCGGGGTCCGACTTGGGGGAGTCTGCGATCCCCGCGCTCCTCTACAACGAGGTGGAGTGCGGTGATGGTATCTCCTCCAAGCCGGAGATCGGCGGCGGCCGCGGCCATGAGTCATTCCACTTGAAGAGTTGCACCGAGAGGAACTCCGATCCGGGATGTTACGAGCCCGGATCTCAGCGATTTGAGCTTCTAACTGGGTGCAGCATTGGTTTTCCTGCCGGTCGGCCTCGGTTTGCCGATTTAGGAATAGGACGAGCTGTTGAACAGAATCGACCGGTACCTGGACGCTCAGAGGGGGAGATGGAAGTCGGTTCTGGGATGAGCTCCCAGGAACCATAGCCGTAGCCGAGCTTTGAGCATGTGTCGGGTTAAGGGGTAAGGTGACTGCCACTCCTTCCGGAGTCACCCGCTGCAGAACCGGTCCTTCAGCAACATTCGGGATAGTCCTATGACGTAAGGTCGGAGTCATTGTCAATCAAGGAGATGGGAGAGGAACTAAAGTACCAGATCCTCCCACTGTGGTTGCCAATGTTCTGTACCGTATCTCTGGACCTGTATCCGATCTTAGATACCAAGTCCGGTCCAAGATAGTTTGTAGGGGTTGGTCTTGATCAACCGAGCTCCGCTTCCGATCCGGGGAAGGTGGTACCTGCGAGGATACTCCGACGCTCAAGTCAGCTAGGGAACTGATTAGAGGTAAAGAGTAGGAAAGAGTGTGTACCTTGAGCATTGCATTGAATGTCTATTTATAGAGTAAAAGTGTGTTGTCCTAATGAATCAGAGCCGTTCGATCTAGGGCCTAGATCTTAGCCGTTGATTAATGGATCTGCTTTTGTTTATGGGCCTCACTATTGTGGATTGGGCCAATCCGTAACAAGTCGGGTAAAACTCATTCCTATCGCTTTGGTGATCTTGCATTGAGCAAGATGAGACTTTCTGTCACCCAAGTTGTCCATCAAAAGCAAAAGCAAGTGGAGGAACAAAGACGAGAAGAAGGAGACATGCAGAAGAAGAACAACAACATATATAAGGCGCCTAATGAAGGCCTTTCCCCAGGGCATAAGACAAGAGATAACTCAACATGTTCCTCGATCAATCTCTTTCTACACCTCTTAAACTTCCATCATCACATATAAAAACATTCATTCTCTCACATCTGTCACCCAAACGGCCAAAACCTTATTTCAACCTATTCCACTCTCTGATCAAATTTCTCAAAATTCAAATCACCTTGTTCCTAAACCATCTAGAAAATTAGAAAGAACCCATGTCCAGAACAGTTCTCAATCAAACCCGCCTTTAACACAAACAAAACTAGCAAACAAAGACCCACCACTCATCTCCATTAAGATAATATCTAAAAAGATAAGTTTAGTGCCTCGGTTGGACTTGAAGACAAGAAAAGAGAAAGTCTGCAAAAAAGTTATGTCTCGATCTTATGGAAGAAGCGGCATAGATAAAGCCCTAGTCGAAGCAAAAGAAGTACTTTCAAGAATCTCTACTGAATATATGCCAATTGAAGACTGTAATGAAGAATGTTCCAAGAATTGGTATTACAAATGTGTTTTCCTGCATACTAAAGAAGCCTCCTCCTCTAGTCTGCCAGAAAAAGAAAAATCCAAAATTGGCAAAGCTCCATCCTCATCTCTTGAAGAAGTAACTAACCCTCTCACCAGACCCAACATCATTCACTTTGATGATGCGCATGTATGCACGGTCATAAGAAGACCTCCGTTGCAAAATTGAGGAAAACCTTTGTTGTTTGGTTTTTGAAAATGAAAGAAGAAAATGTTTGATTTATTATAAGCATTTTCTGACGTTGAACTATGTATTCAATGTTACAATAGTTTTTTTAGCCATATAATTATTGCTTTGGAAACATATATGTCAAAATCTATAACATTTTCTACAACTTCAATTCCTTTTCTAACTAATGATATGAGTTTTATGCATTTCGGTAAAAAACTTGCAGGTCATGAAACTAATTTAAGTAGTTTTTAGGAGTAGTTAGGTTTGTCTAACTATAGATTTTGATAATTTATTTCTTCGACTAGTGTTCTTCCTTTTGATGAATTGGATTTTCCTTCTATTTCCTGTTTTTGGTGTGCTACAAATGATTGTTAATGGCTTTAGTGTCAACTTGGTCGGGACGAGAGTCATTATAGTGTTTCGTTTGAATATCTCTATAGAATTGTTTTAATTTCCTTTTGGCTATAATGTTGTTTATGCTCATGGGTATTGGTCTAGTCCCCCAATCTTTTTTGTTTATTTTCTCTTTTTTATAATAAAATTTATGGGGTGTACTCTTTTTTCTTCTTGGTATTTTTTCCCTAAGAAGGGTTTTGGATCATAAGGTTTTAACGAAACACCATATTCATTTCTTTTGCTTTGAAAAAATAAACTAGGGGAATATCTGTGCGTTGCATGAGTTGTTCTAATATTTTTATTTAGTTTTATTGAGCTTACTCAAAAAATTTATAAATTATTAATATAAATCATGTATATATAGAATTTAGTATAATATAAATATATGAATTAAATTTTTTGTATCAAAATTATCGTTTTTAGGCAATATTATTATATAGAGTATGTGTTTTTTAATATAAATAATTGTTAATATTTTTTGTCATTTTAGTTATTTTGAAATACTGTGATTTTACAAAACTGAAGTGAATTTTACAAAGTTCATTGAATACTTTAAAAGAAGAAATTTGAGATTTGATGCAAAAATAAATTATAAAATTGAGGAGTATCCTAGAGGTTCATTAGAGTTTCCTTTACAAAATATTCAATTTACAAAATATTTATACAATAAATTAGTAAAAGTATATAAAATGCTATTAATTTTAATTTAATGCAAAAAAAAATAATAGTATAAAAATCTTTTTAAATTTTGAAATACAAAAAATCTAAGTTGAGGTTCAAAAGTTTGATAAAGTAATTTAATTATCGCCATAAGATTTCCACATTTTTGCTGGAGTTTTAGTGATCAAGAATAATCAATCACTAAGATGGTTGGTAGTGGATTAGCAATCATCTTAGTTGTGCTTTTCTTTTCTTTTCGACGGGATCTTAGTTGTGCTTTTCTTTTTGATTAAAAGCACGCAATGCATTTCATTAATAATCAATGACGAAAAGAAAAACTGAAAAATTAAAACTGAAGACTTAAATTGTATGTTAACATGCAACGTTGTAGGGTAAAGATCATCCTCTCAATTCCTAAAAGAAATTGAGGGTGAATCACTAAAGTTTTGGATAGGGGTAGAAAAAGGCCGAGCCGAGTTTGGCTTTGCTAGACTTGAGTCTGCCCTACATTGAAAATGTTAGGCCTCAGTCGGAAGTAGCATGTCATAGGCTCAATTTTAAGGTCTAACCTGACCTTTGTGAAAATCTGTATAAAAGTCTATTTCACTTTTTTTACAAACGCCTGCAAACTTTAAGTGATATATGTTTTTGTAAACTGACCAATAAGTTATTAGATCGGTATAGTTTACTTCTATTTTATATGAAATCCAATTTAATTTCTATATTATACTAATAACTTTAAATATGTAAAAAAATGATATTGGTCAATATGTTTAAATTAATTATCTCAAAACTGACTCTTTTTTGGGTTCAAAAGAATAGGCAGATTAGGCATATGAATAGGACAAATGACTCAGAATAGGACAAACTCAATTATAAAAGTATTTTTTGCCTAACCATAATATACAAAACTTCAAAATAAAATATGTGACTACAAAACTAGTAGATATGAATGTTAGTATGTACCACGATATCCACTAGAACAGTGAGTTTGCTGTTTGGTTTACCTTCTCAACCAAAGTAGAAGACAAAATGAGAATAACAATTAGGTTTCCTGTAGATCTTGCAATTACAGGTCCTACTACGTTCTTGTGCCAGTTTTTTGATTCGTTGAAAACTGCAAGTTCAGTAATATAGGATAACATTATTTGGTTGCGTTGTACGTCAGAGGAAATCATTTTCATAGGAATCTGCAGTTAAGTTATTAGGTGTCGAAATATATATTGATTGTGTAGGAGTAATTTCCAAAATATATATTGGGATGTTGCAATCGGGTATATTGAACAGGGGATATGCAACTGTTCAATGGCTAAGATGTCTTGTTTCTCGTACTGTGTCTCTAGTTCAAATCTTTTGGATGATATTTTATTTTGGTGTGCTATTTTGGATATGCAACTTTTCAATGGCTAAGATGTCTTGTTTCTCGTAGTGTGTCTCTAGTTCAAATCTTTTAGATGATATTTTATTTTGGTGTGCTATTTTAATTAACGGACTAAAATGAAAATAAAAGGGTGCGAAATGGCACCGATTAGATTCGAACCCATGCAAGCAGACCAAATAGACAACACCTTAACCAACAGAGCAGTGCTAGGGTGTGAAATAGCACCGATTAGATTCGAACCCATGCAAGTGGACCAAATAGGCAACACATTAACCAACAGAAGTGGTATGAGTTTCTCTATAAATAGAGACTCTTTTGAGCGACAAAATATACACGAAATTCATGCTTTCATGAATCAAAATTATATTTAAGTCATTTCTTCTTTTTCTCTAGTGCACGAGAGTAATTGAGGAAACTTTATTCCGTAAACTATCATTGATCGATGCGTTTGGTGTGAGTGTGCAGACCATGTCAAGGAACTCCATTGTATCCTAAAGGGGAGTCGCTGGTCATCCTATTGCATCCAATCTAGAGTACGTGATTGGCAGGAACGAATCGAATCTAAAGCTTAGTGTCATACACACCTTAGAGTCTTGTATAACGATAAATTTACTTTCTCCTTGTTATTTATTTTACTTGTCAATCACAATCATTTTTACTAATGATTTTCTATGTTTGATTGTTCTTCTTAGTTGCAGCATTATTCCCACCAACATATTATTCTCAGAGATTGGTCGGTAGACACACTGTTTTTTTTTGTGTTTCTGCAAAGAAAATATTACTACCTTATAACTTATAAGGGTTAGTTTCGAAAACAAGGTAGGTAAGGTGCTTAGATGTTATGATAATTTTCAAATAATGATATGAATTAGAAATAGTGGATTGCATTTTATAAACTGTTGCTCGTCGTTCACTTGAGGCAACTTCGACTATTCTCGTCATGCATGTGTCGGAGTTGGTTGCAATTTGGACATATTGAAATAGTCTCATATTGTTTTATTTTGTTAAAGGAGAAAGAGATCAAGGCTATATAAAGGGGCTCAAGTTCTCCTTTGCAAATGTACCAAACAAACACACTTTAAGTTGTCTTTGATTTTCTTTCTCTCTGTTATACTCTTATCTTAGAGTGTTGTGACTTGTTAGGGGTAGTTAAATATTTTCTTTGGTTTGGAGTTTTACACATTAAATTCTTGTGTTCGGATTATGCTCATTTTTCTCTTTGTTGTTTTTCCTTAAAAGCGTGAAGTTGTATAGTTGAGTTTGTTTTCAAAACACGTTATTCCAAATATAGTCAGCAAAGAAGTTGGTCTGGGCTGGGTGGTGTGTGGAAAACATGTGCAAGTATACACAGTCCATAACAAGTAATACAATGTTTAGAACAGGTCGAACCCACAGGGATTGATGAACTCTTTCAAAAGTCAATATTATGTAATTTAGAAGAAAGTAACTAAGTAACAAAGTAGTTGATGATGGTGAGTATCACAAGTAAGTTAGAATACAATAAAGAAAAGATGGTTGAAATAAAGCAAAGTGTAAGTAGTTTTAATACAATATAGAAAAGCTAGTTGGAATGTCTTTTCCATATAACTCACTTATAAGTGTTTAATACAGTTATGATGCAGTTGCACTGAAGGCTGTTGCATTAGTTGTGTGCCTTTCAGTCACTTTCTTCAGAGTTTCATTACAAGCTTCTCATGTTTGGGCTTGCTAAATAAGTTCACTCTTGACTTTTAAAGTACCCACAGTATCACCCTATGGACTATACTATCCTATGTCTAGGACTTAGCATGGTTTTCACAAAGTTCCCTTTATGTAAAACACTCACCCATATTGGTTCTTGATTTCTTAATTGTAAACCATGTCTGCTTTTACAAATCTATTTATTGTAAGTGATCAATCTCAACATAAATGTTGAAAGTATTATCAAGCAAGAACTAAAGTGCACACATCATATACTTGTATTAAACTTACTTAAAAGCTCATTAAATGGTTAGAACATTCCAACTAAGAGAGGTTTAGCTCAATATAGACATTGCAAGGCAAATATAAACAGAATAGAACATGTTTATATAATTGAAATCACAAAAGAGAAACAACAAGATAGAGTTTTCACAAGTTGTAGCTCTTAGCATGAATTCTCCTAGCAATGCAATTGCATTAGCTTCTTAGCACTTTGGAAAAAACTATGAAATTGAGGTAAGGAGGATTTGTCACTTCCTTCCTATTCCTCTTGCAAAATAGAACTATTCTATGTGGAGTGAAAAATTAATCTAACTTATGGATTGTGATCTATCTTCAAGTGAAGGAGTGAAGTCTTTATATAGTCTTCAAGAGAGGTGCTTCCTTCCTTCATGTTGAAGTAACCTTGATGACTGTATTCATGGTTGTTTTACAGCAGTTGATTCCCATGTGAAGTCTTCAATCAATTGTATAGGGAGGTCAAATGAGATAACAACATGTGTCCCTACGTTGATGACTCTTCAAAGCTATGTGAGAATTGTAGGCAACGAAATCTGAAGTGTTCTTGTTTTAGGGGACCAAGTATGAGGTCATCAAATGCAAGTGGATGACAAGTGGATGTGCAAGTGGATGGCTCCAACCTTCAGACAATGCAGTTGCAGTGCAGTAGCATTGTGCTAAGCTAGCGCAGTTGTAAGTGCAGAATCAATGCAGGAGCATTTGATGCAGGAGCATCTAGACTGCACTGAACAAACTAATCAAACATACCACAATATATCCAAAATGGCCTATAATCAACTATAACCATGTCAATTACTCAAGTTATCACATATTACACAAAATACTATATAAATTCTTTATCTTTGCTTGAAGGAGAGCAATTTACTAAGTTTAAACATATGAATAACTCTATATAAAATAGAGTTATCACTGGGCCCTTGGAATAATAGTGGGCCATTACTTAGAAGAAGGGTCTTTTTTTTACCCCCACACAATCACTTTATATGAATCATGTCCATCTACCAAATCAAGCAACCTTGTGAGCTGTCTGTACGTCCGAGAATCAGGATGAATGTCTCCAAACGCAACTGCTCGGCCACTATCACCAGTCTCTCCTCAAGTAATTTTGTGTGATGCGCTCAAACGGATCTATTTAATTTTGTATCGTGCGAAAACGGAGTTCTCTCTCACTTTCAAATGGATGTAAGTGAATAATGATAAATGTTTTGCAATTTTGTAAAATTGACAAGGGTACATTCGTCTTTTCACAGGGTGGTTGGGGGTTATAAGGGAATATGTCGGGGTACAAAAAAACTTAGAAGAAACCAAAAGAGCTCCATACTTTTAAAGACCCCCCCTCTACTCACTGAGTCATTTCATACCCCCAAAACATGTGAAAAGACAAAAATATCATTAATGAAAAACAAACTTTCTAGCACGTCCTTTTTTTTATGGGACTTTAACAGGTATGACACTATGGTACTGTACATGTTTGGCTCCAGAGTGTCGTGGACTATGTATTGTCAAGCACCCCATTTGTAGAATTTTTAACAGGTTCAGCATCATTGAACTGAACGGGTACAGTACCGTAGTGTCGTACCTGTCAAAAATTCTGCAAAACTCTTAACAATTTTTTTGTGTGTTTCTAACGGCTCAGATTTCACCGAAAATTTTGATCACTGGCTTATAATCAGTCAAATATATTAGAAAAATGAGTGGATGACATTTATTTTAAAAAATATGCCACAACAGATAGAATTTCAACTACGAAGATTTATCGTAAAAAATTGTAATCAATAGTTCACAAAAGACGCCATCCACGGTAAATAGTTGGCCTTTTTTTTTTGTACCCCCATCAACTCCCATCTACCCCCATCAAATTGCTAAAACCCGAAAATACCCCTGCCCAACTTACAATTCGCTCGGATTTACCTTCATCTAAGGTAAATCCGCTTTGTTATTTTTAAAGTCGGATTTACCTCAGATGGGGGTAAATCCGATTTCAAAAATAACAAAGCGGATTTACCTTAGCTGAAGTTAAATCCGCTTTGTTATTTTGGAAATCGGATTTACCTGGTGGGCACATAAATCCGATTTCCCTAAACTTCCTAGCGAGTTTTTTTTTTGCAATACGGACCTGGAAATAATATTGGCCCTTAATCAGAAGAAAACAAAATAATTGTAAAGTATAGAAGGAAAATTTTTCGGTTTTCTCATTCTTAGAGAAATATTGGTCCGCTGGGGTTTTATTATCAAAAAGGGGTTTTGGGTTGGATATTACCTTGTGGTTAATATCTAGGTTTGTTTCTAATATCTGATAGGTTTAAACTGCTGTCAAGTTATTAAATGGAAAGTACTATTGTTAAAGGTTATTACTTGCTGGTTTGTTTGGGTATCTACTGAATAATGTTCAAAGCTTATCCATAGTCTCTTCGATTCATGAGATCTTTTGGTAAGAACTTATTGTCTTCTATAATCTTGATAAACAAAATAAGTCTTTACATATTTTGAGTCAAAAGAGCAAAGTGCAAAAAAGAGCTAAAGAGCATAGTTTGGTAATAGAGTCTCTAGGATTACAATGTTTACTACATCTAAAATCTTTTCATCTATGTTGAAGATAGTAATTATAAGTGTTAGTATGGTCTGTTATCTATAGGTTAGTTTTTTTTCTTCTTTTCTTCAGCTTGGTTAAATCTTTGTATAGAAAGATTTTATAGTTTCTTCTCTTCTTCTTGTATCATTTCTGTTTGCCTGTTTCCTTATCTTTCTCTGCTTTGTATCATCTCTGTCTCTGTTAGTGTCTCTTAGTAGTAGTCTATCTTTGTGTCAGTTTCAAAAAACTATGTCTGAGTATACTTCTTCGAATCTCCCTGAAGATGAGCGTGAAGTTGTAGTAGATAAACTTGTTCCTGCAACAAAAAGTAATATTGAGTATGCTTTGAGAGCAATAGTGGGGCAAGTTATATCTAACAAAGTTCTGAATAAAAAAGCTTTTAGAAGTATAATGCTTAAAACATGGGAAGAGTACAAAGGCTTGTATATCACTGAGATGGGGGAAAATAAATTTCTATTTACTTTTCCTACTGTTCAAGATGCTGAAGAAGTGCTCAAGAGAGCTCCTTGGTTTGTTATGAATCAAGTATTGAGTCTGCAAAGATGGGAGGAAGGTGTAGCTTTTGCTGATATAAACTTTGAACAAGTTGTTTTCTGGATTCAGATCCATGGGTTACCTTTTGAAGATGTTAACCCTGCTAATGCTGTCATTTTGTTGAAGAAAGTGGGTAGAGTGATTGAGGTTGATGATCCCTTCAAGCTTGGAGGTGGTACACCCTCTCATTTTATAAGAGCTAGGTTGGCTATAAATATAAGAAAACCTTTATGGTCTGGATGTTGGATTCAAAAATCTGATGAATCCAGAGTTTGGGTGCATTTCAAATATGAGAGACTTCAAGGTCTATGTTTTAAATGTGGTGAATTTGGGCATGATATCAGACAATGCAGAAAACCAATGATAATGGCAGCTAATAACAAAGATAGACCTAAATATGGTCAATTTCTCACTGCTTTTAAACCAAAAGCTTTTCAGGGAAATAGTTATGATGGTTCTGGAAGTCAAAGGCAGACAAATTATCAACCTCAGAGTAATCCTTATGAAGAGGGTCAAGCTAGTAATGAAGCTAATTGTTCAACAAATGAAGATAGGGATGGAAATATGAACTATAGTGATATGAATGTTAATGAGGATTCTATCCCTTTGGCTAAGGTGATTTTCCATAAATTTGATTGCAGAGACTATGACTTACCTCTTTTTGAAGGAAACCAACCTTACTATGTTGAAATACCTAATGATGAAGTTGGAGATAAAGAAGAAGACACTAACAGTATTCCACCAAGGGTGGAGGAAGCCTTAAGTAACAGATTAGCTATGGGTCTTAATCTTAAGCGTGGCAGGGAGGTTCACAAGCTATGTTTAACTAATGCAGATCATGATAGTGGTAAAAGTGATAGTGTGAAGAAAGCTAGAGTAGTAGCTGTGGTTGATGGGTTTATATATACTGCTGTAAAAGAAATGACTGAGGAGGCGGGTCTTCCCATGCCCCCAACAGTAATATGACTACAATTAGTTGGAATTGTCGTGGATTGGCGGCATCCACGACTAGTAGGGAGCTCCAGGAACTAATGAAGTGTCACAAGCCGTCAATTATGTTCCTTATGGAGACAGGGGCTCAACTTGCTAGAGTTGAAAGAGTTAGAAGAAAGCTGAAGTTTCAAAAGTTGTTTTGTGTGCCTGCAGTAGGTACCTCAGGAGGTCTGGGATTATTGTGGAATAATGAGTATGATGTTCAGGTTTTAGATTCATCTATAAACTATATTCATTCAGTGATAAAGGAAAAAAAGTCAGGAAATATTTTTATGTTAACTTGTGTTTATGGTAATCCTACCTTTGATATGAGAAGACATTTATGGGGAAAACTGTTGAATCTTATGCCAAGGAGAAATGAACCTTGGTGTTGTATGGGTGACTTTAATGAGATGTGTTCTATTACTGAAAAGGATGGGTTAAGATCTGTGGCTCCTATAAGGATGGCTCTTTTTAGAGAATTCTTGAACTCTGGTAACTTAATGGACTTGGAATTGAAGGGTAACAAGTTCACTTTTGCTAGCAATCCTAGAGATGGCATTGTGACATATCAAAGGATTGATAGGATTTTGGTTAACTGGGGTTGGAGATCTATGTATCCTCATGCTACAGGTATTGCTCTTCCAATTCTCAACTCTGATCATTCCCCTATAGTGCTTCTCCCCTATCCTCCTATTAAATGTCCAAAATTCTTTAAGTATGAAAGTTATTGGGAGGATCATAATGATTGTAGAAAAGTGGTTTCTGATGGTTGGGTTAATAATACCTCTGTTGAGGGTGGCTGGGAGAGTTTTTCTGTTAAAGCTAGAAATTGTAAAAGATCACTTCTATCTTGGAGTAAAGTTACTTTTAAGAATGCAGCTGTTGAAATATCCAAGTTAAAAACTAGATTACAAGTATTAACTAATGCTGGTAATAATGGTTCTAATTTGGAGGAGATTAATTGGATTAGAAGAGAAGTGGATTTATTATGGAAGCAAGAGGAGAACTATTGGGGACAGAGATCTAGGTTAAAATGGCTGAATCTAGGTGATAAAAATACTGGTTTCTTTCATGCTACTACAGTTCAAAGAAGGGATAGAAATAAGCTTTACAGATTAAAAGACAAAGATGGGTGTTGGGTGGAGGGTCAGGTTGCTATTACTAAGGCTATAGAGGTTTTCTTCAAATCTATTTATGTCCCTGCTGTTCCTTTTGTATCTCATTGTCTTAATGTTGTTCCTATCTTAGTTACTGAAGAGGATAATTTGAAGTTGATGTCTCCTATCCTTATTTCAGAGATTGAGAATGCTGTCTTTTCTCTGGGTGCCTTAAAATCTCCTGGGCCAGATGGGTTGAATGGGTTATTCTATCAGAAAAATTGGGAAATTATTAAGCTAGATGTTGTTGAGGCTATTAATACTTTCTTTTCTACTGGTCACTTGGGGGGGTCAGTTAATGATACTTTAGTGGCCTTAATTCCTAAGATTCCACATCCTGAGGAAATTGGTCAGTTGAGACCAATTAGTTGCTGCAATTTTATATATAAAATCATCTCTAAGGTTATTGTTTCAAGACTCAAACCTTTTTTAAACTCTCTTATCTCTCCTCAACAAAGTGCCTTTGTGGGGGGTAGATTGATTCAAGACAATCTAGTAGTAGCTCAAGAGGCTTTTCATTATCTTAAAAAGAAAAATTCTATTGCTAGTAATGGTTTTGCTATCAAGGTTGACATGAACAAAGCATATGATAGGGTGGACTGGTCTTTTCTTAAAGAGGTTCTATTATCCTTTGGTTTCAGCTTGTGTTGGGTCAATATTATTATGTCTCTAGTCTCTTCTGTTTCTTATGTTTATCAGGTTAATGGGGCTAGAAGTTGTGCTGTTATTCCAAAATGTGGTCTTAGGCAAGGAGATCCTTTATCTCCTTATCTATTTATCTTAGTCTTTGATGTTCTCTCTAGGCTTTTATCTAAGGCAAACACTGATAGTCTCACTCAAGGTCTTAAATTGGCTCCTAGGTCCCCTACTCTAACCCATTTGTTTTTTGCAGATGATGCTCTAATATTTGGAAAGGCTGGTCTAGATGAAATTTATCAAATTGTGGCTATTTTGAATGATTTCACAAGTGTTTCAGGTCAAAGAATTAATCTACAGAAGTCAGGCCTTATTTGTGGTGCCTCTGTTTCTCCTCAATTAAAGAATTCTCTATCTGAAGCTTTACATATTCCTATTTGGGATACTCCTGGCAAATATTTAGGAGTTCCTGCTGAATGGGGAACTTCTAGAACTCAAGCTCTTGCTTGGATTAAGGAGAGAGTGTTATCTAAGGTAGATGGGTGGAAGGAACAATTTCTATCACAGGCTGGGAAGGAGGTTTTGATTAAATCTGTTATTCAAGCTATACCTTCCTATATAATGTCAATTGTAAGGTTACCAAAGAATTTTTGCCAATCTTTATGTTCTGCAGTGGCAAATTTCTGGTGGAGTTCAAAAATTAACTCTAGGGGTACTCATTGGAAATCCTGGAATTTTATGTGTAGTAGCAAAAATAAAGGTGGGATGGGCTTCAAGGATTTTTCTAGTCAGAACTCTTCTCTCCTTTCAAAGCAAGCCTGGAGATGCTTACATAGTCAAAATGAATATTGGGCTGTTATGTTGAGAGGCATTTACTGTTCAAGAGATGATTTCTGGTCTGTTAAACCTAAAGCTGGGATATCTTGGGTTTGGAGAAGTATTCTTCATGGAAGGGATTTGTTAAAAAATCAAGGGAGATGGAATATTGGAAATGGAGATAATATTAGCATTTCTAATGACAAATGGTTAGCTACCGGTCTGTTAGCTAATACCAAACCAGGGAGTAATGTTACCTATGTTCAAGAGTTAATTCATTCTTCTCCTAAAGCTTGGAATTTAAATGCTTTAAAACTTAATCTTTCATCTGACAGTGCTATTGGAGCCCTACAAACTCCAATTAGTCTATTTGATTCTTCTAATAAGTTTTATTGGCCACATTCTAAAGATGGAGTTTATAGTGTTAAATCTGGATACAAAGTCATAAGGGTTAATTTGGAGGCTTCTCTGATGCATCCATCTACCTCTTATATACACTCTGAAGAAGCTAGGGATCAAATTTGGAGTGCTAGAGTACCTGGGAGGATTAAGCAGTTTGTTTGGAGACTTAAACACAATGCTATCAGTACGGCTCTAAATTTGGTTAAGAGGAGAATCTCTTCTTCTCCAATCTGCTCTGTTTGTAACCTACAAGAGGAATCTATTGAACACCTTTTGTTCCTTTGTCCGTGGATGTCATACCCCAATTTTGTCCGGCTTAGGTCCAAACCCTAATTTTCCACACAAAAATAAATTATCCATCATTTTTAGGGTTAGAATGCACGTTTTGGGGAGTTAGAGTCAAAAAGGGCATTTTGGTCATTTCTCACAAAAAGGTCTCTAAAAACAATTTTTGCAATAGGCCTCATGCATCAAATTAGGGTTTTTGAAAATGTGTTATGTATGCACGGCAAGTTTTGAAAAAATATGTTATGCATGGCAAGCTTTGGAAAATATTTTATGCATGCATGTCAAAAAAAACACTTTTGTGGAAAGCAAGAATTGATTTCTATTCTGTTCCAAAGGCTCAAGAATCGATTCCTCATTGTGTTAACTAAGTAAGGAATCGATTTTCACCTATGCAAAAGGTCCTGAAAATCGATTCCCACTATTTCCAAAGGCTCAAGAATCGATTCCTCATTGTGTTAACTAAGTAAGGAATCGATTTTCACCTATGCAAAAGGTCCTGAAAATCGATTCCCACTATTTCCAAAGGCTCAAGAATCGATTCCTCATTGTGTTAACTAAGTAAGGAATCGATTTTCACCTATGCAAAAGGTCCTGAAAATCGATTCCCACTAATTTCTAAAGCCCAAGGAATCGATTCCTATGTTTTCTAAAAGCAAAGAATCGATTATACTATATTTTGCCTTCATACAATAATCGATTCTTCACTTACATTAATTGTCTTTTCAAAATTCTACTGTTGCCTAAGCCTATAAATACGTAGGTGTGATTTTCATTTTTTCAGAGACACATCTCACAAGAGAGGGAGCGACTTCACGAGATCAGAGGAGAACACACACAGATCTTCACACATAGATCTCACAAGATCCGAGAAGAATTGCTCCAGAGACACATTTTTCACGAGATTTGAGAAGTCAACTCTCGCAAAATCTCATTTTCCAGTTCTACGCTTCATTTTTGCTCTATTCGCGCCGTTGGTCCATCTGAGCTGATCTCCTGCAAGGGTTAGTCGGGGTTTGCGTTCTTCAGAGTTGTAATATCTGTCTTCTTCAGAGGTATTTCAGTCTTTACATTTGTTAAAATTTAATTATTCTGATCCATGCCAAAATTGCCCTATGTGATTTAATTTAGCTGTAGTGTCTTTGTTGATGATGAACCACATGATTCCCACTTATGCCTAGTGCATCATTTTCTAAGTGGGGAAAATGGTCTCAGATGATTCAACCTCCCCTTTCAAACCCTTTCAAAAAAACATTTTTCATTAGAACTACGTCGCTTTGATTCCCGTTTGGGATACGTAGGAGCGAGCCACGTTCTCGTCAAGCGCAACAAATAAAAATTCTTTTCATCCCCCTAAACCAATCATTTTCATAAAACAAACAAAAATCATTTTTCAAACCCATTGTTGCTAGTAGCTCATCAGAGCCTCTGTTCGTTTAGCTATTAGTGACAATGTCCTTTTCTCCTAAAAATAATAAACGACGATCCATCATAACTTTTGTTAGTTTGATCATCGTACAAATCAATCTCTTTCGAAAATCATTTTCAAAAACATAATAAAAACAAGTTGTTATCAATAGTCCATCAGAACCTTTGTTCGTTTGACTAGCGGTACAACTCTTTCTGAGCATTTAGCAGTGATTCATCATAGCCTCTGCTAGTTTAATCATTTGCTAATGCTCGTCCTATTTCAAAAAACTCACTAAAAAAGATAAAAAACAAAAACTTTTCAAAAAAAGAACCAAGAACTACGTAGCTTTGAATTCTCCATCGCACCGGGAGATACGTAGGAGCGGGCCATGTCCCGTCAAGCACTTTTTCCTAAAGACCCTTTTTCCCCCCTTTCTCGCAACAAATAAGATTTCCAGTAAGTTTTCTCATTCGTCTTCAAACAAGAAATAAATAGGCAAATCTAGGTATATTTCAAATCAAACATTAAAACCACACATTTAATTAGAGGTTCCCTTTCGGTAGAAAGGACGTACGCGGTGCTAACACCTTCCTCGCACGTAATCGACCCCTGAACCTATATCTCTAGTTTTCAAAAGACCATCCGCCTTGTCCAAAAGACCTTTTTTCAATGTTTTGGTCTTAAAATTAAAATATTGGTGGCGGCTCCAAAATTTTCCACGTTGTACATTGAGAAACCCCAAACCGGGGATTTTTCGGGGTGCAACAGCTGGCGACTCCACTGGGGATACTTTTTTTAAAAAAGACGAGGGTCAAGCCTAACTAATTTAAATGTGTAGTTTAATGTATTGTTGATTTGATTAAAACCTTGTTTGCCTTTATTTCTTATCATTGATTGTAGGCGTATGCATTTGTGTTCTTCTATGTTTGTTCCCTGTCTCATCTTTTATTCCTTTTCTTTTTATATGTTTATGCCCATGCATTCTTCCAACCCCCATGTTCCCTTCTTTCTTTGCTCCTTTTCTTCAAGGTAAGCTCATGCATTTCTCCCCAATTCTATCATGTCCCTTCTTCTCAGCTCCCTTTCTGAAGTAAGTAATGTGTTTGTCGTTGGTACCCTAGGCTAGTAGTATTTGAATAATATTGAACCATAGGGTAGACAACATGCTATTATCTGGACTGCTCTGGTTTTCATTTCAGGTGAGGGTAGTATTAGGGAAAATGCCCTTAACACACACTACACGTATACCCTGTGACTATGTGTTTTGAGTGGGACCATAACCCAGGTCTGCAAAAACCTAGGAGAGTGGAAACGAGTAGTGACTGCCAATTGGACCGATGTCCTTCTGCTCTCACGAAAGTTTCAGCCAGAGTATGCTCTTTATGGTACCTCACACCAGATGGCATTCCATCGTTGTGGGTGTTATCATAAAAGAGATTTAGCTCTGGTAGCCTTTGCAAGGGAGTGAATAGAGCCACATGGGAGGATTACCCTTTTAATTGCCCTAGATCATAGGTCTTACCTCTTTTTAGGTCACAAGGGCTTTTTCCAAAATTGTGTGTTGCATTATTACATCTAGTTTAGTTCATTTCCGCCAACATTTTTTTGAAAACAACAAAATCAAAAAAAAAAGAGAATATGTTTTTCCTTCACTTTCATGAGGTGGCATATAGGGTATACTGCCCTAAAATTTCAAAACCCCCACCTGTAAATATCCTCTTTCTACAAAAAACACAAAAAAGGCATCCTTGCATCATCGCATCATTGCATCACTGCATCATTGCATCGTTTGCATTGCATAAAATTCCAATTTCGAAAAAAACCATTCATCTTGCATTCCCTTTCATCACATAAAGATAAAACAAAAGCAATTATCATCTGCATAGCATAAGCATTTCATTTATAATCATGCAAAAAAAAAATCCTCGTCAAGTTCATCCAAGATGAGACATTCATGCATAAGCATTATTTCAAAAAAGACACAGTAGAACTACGTAAGCTTTGATTCCTCATTACAATGGGGATACGTAGGAACGGACCATACCCCGTCAAGCACATTTTTCTAAAACCTTTTTCCAATAAATCATTTGCATCATACTTGCATTCATTCATTACCTAAAATAAGAGTTGTGATGAGAAGCGAGACGTTCTTGCAAAACAATCACCCTTTTTGAAAAAGTTTATCAAGGTGTTCCAAAGCACTCAGTTTTTCAAATCAATAGCTCATTTGCATTTCTTTCAAAAGCACTGCATCCCATCCATTCTATGACAAAAGACTGAAATAGTGTGTCAAAGAAAAAAAAACAAGTTTTTAACTGATGTTAACTCTCTGTGAAGCATTCTTCTAATGAGCATGCATGCTATGAGTACATTCTCTTGTTTGAGTCCGTTGGTTTTCCTCCCTTACCACAGTTTCCCGTCCAAGTCTAAGTCCCGCCCCGTCCACCCATAAAGTACATATTCTCCCCATCAGTGCGTATTTGACTTTTGGTTCAAGTCCTCCATGCTGGGGCAAGTCTGTGATCATTAATTCCCCTTGATTAATATCATACTCCTTCAGTGCAAGTCTCTCAAAAATAATAATAATAAACAAGAAAACAAGCTCGCTAGGTTGAAAACCCGCAAAGGGCGGCCTAGGCAAAAAGGAGCGCCCGGTGGACTGAAAACTCGCAAAGAGCGGTCCAGGCAAAAATTAGGGCACAAAAAAGGAAAAAAGAGCAAACACATTGTTCTAAAGTTAAGTCTTATAGAAATAAGCAATCGGGATTTGAAATGAAGTTTGGCCATCTCCTCAAAAATCCCAAAATCCCAGAAAGTCCTTTTCCTACCCACCTTGAGCAAAGAAAAACCAAAATCCAAAAATCACCCTAGATAAGGATCACCCCAAATAAATAAAATAAAATAAAATAAAAAAACAGTGCATCACTTTTATCAGCTCACCCGAGTCAAAAAAAATCAAAAAAGGGGGCTTCAAAAATGAAAATCCCAAAACAAAATACAAAAGAAATGTAAGTGGTGAGCTGGTACATGTTACCACAAAATACATGAGATCCTTGTCTAAATAAACCTTCAAACACTTCATCATTCCAACACCTGGTTCCATAAACCTTCAAACACTTCCTTTGGCCTCAACATCAAACCCATTAGTCATTCTACCATGAGACACGAATTTGCTTTAACAGAGCCCAAACAAGCCCAATAACCATCTTCCTCATAGACCATCAACCGTCAATCAACGCCGAACAAAACTCATCCTCCCATTAGCCTCAAACACTTCATTAAGCCTAACCCTCCTTCCTCCACAAAACACCACAATCCCGAAAAGTCCATTCCGATCAATGACCGGTTGCTTTTGTTCACTCAAATTCTAATCTTAGGACGAACAAGCTTATCTATGTACAATGTGTTTGCTCAAAAGAAAAACAAACGATCAGAAAAAAGAAAGCTGATCAAGAAAGAATGAACCCTCAGAAAAAAAGAGAACTGAGGAAACAAAAACAAACAGTCAGAAAAAAGAAAGCTGACAAAATAAAAAAAGAGGGACTTGCACTCCAAAACACATTCAAGATGCATTAAAACAAGGTTTAGTGATCACCAGGTAAGGATTCTTTCGCACCAAAAGTCAAGACATCAGTAGAGAACCAAAGATTTGCACTGAGAATACCGCTTAGACCCAAAAGTTGGGGCATTCTCTTCACCACCCACACACCCTAGTCTTGGGAAAGTCTGTTCAATGCCCATCCCATGTCACTCCAGTCGTCAATGTCATTCCAAAGTGGGGCAAGTGCATTCCCATTCCTTCACCTCATTCATTCCCATAGAAACCTCACCGGGGCAATTTCTCAACTCACTATCCTAAACAAGACCTTGTCGTTCTAACTGGGGAAGCTTTGTCCTTGTTATGACTGGGGCAACATCAAATTCTGTGGGTTGAAGCAAAACCCCTTTCATTCCAGCTTTCATCCCAAGAGCCGAAGCGTTCCCAATTCATCATCTTCTACACCCCTAGTTGTTGTCACCACTAGATAGGGGCAAGCTGTTCACTCATCAAAGACATGAATTGGGGCAATCTTGTATTTCTTGGTCCCTCAAAATCTTCGGCAATAGCCATGTCGGTCATTCCTTCACTTGCCATAAAAGTCCAGGCCCTAAACCAATTCCAAGTTAACGGACTCACTCATTCACATTTGCACCCCTATGCATGCTTACTAGATAATGCTTCAAAGAGAGAGAACACAAGTTAGTCATGCGATACTTAAGATTCAGTCGTCATTGGAAGGAAGAGAAAACAAGTGAGCTTGTTTGTAAATAAAATCTTGAGAACACCGGAGTTTGAATCAAATTCCATTTTTTCTCAACAAAGTGGTCAATAATCATCTCAATTCCTTGCATTCAAAGTCTTACATCTCATCATCACAAAAATGTTTAATCATTCTATTTTTTTGCCTCATGCATTTAGGCGTTCCATTTTGTTTATCATAGTTTGCATCGTGCCAACATCATCATTTCATGAAAGGCAACAAAAAAGAAGCAACGGATAAAAGCAAAAAATCTTCCATCTCATTCCATCAAGCATCAAAGCATTGCGTCATAAAAGCAAAAACACGTCATCCCGTGTCATAACATTTGCATCCAAACATTTCATTCACATCATATTCACATTCACATTTCATGCATTCATCGCATGTCATCCAAAATGCCTATGTTTCCCAATCAACCATTTCATATCATTACGCTATGCATCATAACATTAGCATCCAAACATTTCATTCGCATTTCATGCATTCATCCCATATGCCTATGTTTCCCAATCAACCATTTCATATCATGCATCAAAGTATTGCAGTTGCATCCTCACATAGCAAAAAGAGCAAATGAAAAAACAGTTGATCAAAAAAAGAAAGCTGATCAAGAAAAAACAAATCAAAAGGAAAACCTCAAGAATGTTTCACCACATTCATCATTACACCAAAATCATAGCATAACATGCACTCATTGCATGCACATGCATAACATGCCTTTGCATTGCATGCACATGCATAACATGCACTCATAACATGCACTCATAACATGCATAACATGCCTTTGCATAACATGCACTCATAACATGCACTCATAACATGCACTCATTGCATGCACATGCATAACATGCACTCATAACCTGCACTCATACTCCATGCACCATTTCTTGCATCGACTAACGTATGCAGGTACCTCAATCCAATACAGCAGCATCGGTCATTTCAAATCAACCTATCAACAGCATTTGTGAGCCCTCTGTGCTCGTCCTGAGCCCTCTGTGCTCCCCCTGAGCCCTCTGTGCTCCTCCTGGGCCCTCTGTGCTCACCCTGAGCCCTCTGTGCTCCTCTTGAGCCCTCTGTGCTCACCCTGAGCCCTCTGTGCTCCCCCTGAGCCCTCTGTGCTCATCCCGAGCCCTCTGTGCTCGTCCTGAGCCCTCTGTGCTCTCTCCTGAGCCCTCTGTGCTCCCCCTGAGCCCTCTGTGCTCATCTTGAGCCCTCTGTGCTCCCTCCTGAGCCCTCTGTGCTCCCCCCTGAGCCCTCTGTGCTCCTCCTGAGCCCTCTGTGCTCCTCCTGAGCCCTCTGTGCTCCCCCTGAGCCCTCTGTGCTCATCCTGAGCCCTCTGTGCTCATCCTGAGCCCTCTGTGCTCCCTCCTGAGCCCTCTGTGCTCCCCTCGTGAGCCCTCTGTGCTCATCCTGAGCCCTCAGTGCTCCTTCTTTACTGCGTTCTTTACCGCTTTATTTTTCTGTTTGCACGCCAAGTGCCCATTTACTTTTCTGTTTGCACGCCAAGTGCTCATTTTACTTTTCTGTCTGC
This sequence comes from Astragalus membranaceus, assembly GCA_039519185.1. Taxonomy (NCBI): domain Eukaryota; kingdom Viridiplantae; phylum Streptophyta; class Magnoliopsida; order Fabales; family Fabaceae; genus Astragalus; species Astragalus membranaceus. The sequence goes on along the minus strand of CM076847.1, from coordinate 144,717,228 downwards.
TTTAGTTGAACTTTTCAATCAATCAACCAACAGGATTCGTGAATCCCTTCAGGACCCAAGTGTCCCTTCAAAAACAGACTTCACCTCGTATTCGAGCTGCGGGTAAGTCCTTCAGACCCCAAGTGGTCCTTCAGACTAGTTGTGTCAGCCTAAGACACAACGGACGTCCTTCATGGTTAACATATCAGTTCCGGAGCTGATCTTGACCCATCATGGCCGCTCGAAAGGCCCCCTCAGACCGTTTTACTAGTACCATAGCTAGTAGCGCTCCTTCAGACCACGATGGTCCTTCAATTAAGGCCTAGGCAGCCTCCCAGACCCTGAGTGGTCCTTCAGAGCCTTAGTGCTCCTTCAGACCCTGAGTGGTCCTTCAGAGCCTTAGTGCTCCTTCAGATCCCGAGTGGTCCGTCATTTTCTCTCTCAGTTAATGCGCCAAGTGTTAACCGTTCCCCGTTTGTTCTCAAAACCCATCTATTCAAAAATAAAAAAAGAAAAGAGGAAAATTCGGGTTTCCCCAAGTGGACAAAATCGGTATAATTTCTGAATTCTTTATCTTCATTTTGCCTTGGAATATGTTTCGGCCAATTCATATTCCTCGTTAAAATTCAGATAAAGAGGGGCAGCTGTCATACCCCAATTTTGTCCGGCTTAGGTCCAAACCCTAATTTTCCATACAAAAATAAATTATCCATCATTTTTAGGGTTAGAATGCACGTTTTGGGGAGTTAGAGTCAAAAAGGGCATTTTGGTCATTTCTCACAAAAAGGTCTCTAAAAACAATTTTTGCAATAGGCCTCATGCATCAAATTAGGGTTTTTGAAAATGTGTTATGTATGCACGGCAAGTTTTGAAAAAATATGTTATGCATGGCAAGCTTTGGAAAATATTTTATGCATGCATGTCAAAAAAAACACTTTTGTGGAAAGCAAGAATTGATTTCTATTCTGTTCCAAAGGCTCAAGAATCGATTCCTCATTGTGTTAACTAAGTAAGGAATCGATTTTCACCTATGCAAAAGGTCCTGAAAATCGATTCCCACTATTTCCAAAGGCTCAAGAATCGATTCCTCATTGTGTTAACTAAGTAAGGAATCGATTTTCACCTATGCAAAAGGTCCTGAAAATCGATTCCCACTATTTCCAAAGGCTCAAGAATCGATTCCTCATTGTGTTAACTAAGTAAGGAATCGATTTTCACCTATGCAAAAGGTCCTGAAAATCGATTCCCACTAATTTCTAAAGCCCAAGGAATCGATTCCTATGTTTTCTAAAAGCAAAGAATCGATTATACTATATTTTGCCTTCATACAATAATCGATTCTTCACTTACATTAATTGTCTTTTCAAAATTCTACTGTTGCCTAAGCCTATAAATACGTAGGTGTGATTTTCATTTTTTCAGAGACACATCTCACAAGAGAGGGAGCGACTTCACGAGATCAGAGGAGAACACACACAGATCTTCACACATAGATCTCACAAGATCCGAGAAGAATTGCTCCAGAGACACATTTTTCACGAGATTTGAGAAGTCAACTCTCGCAAAATCTCATTTTCCAGTTCTACGCTTCATTTTTGCTCTATTCGCGCCGTTGGTCCATCTGAGCTGATCTCCTGCAAGGGTTAGTCGGGGTTTGCGTTCTTCAGAGTTGTAATATCTGTCTTCTTCAGAGGTATTTCAGTCTTTACATTTGTTAAAATTTAATTATTCTGATCCATGCCAAAATTGCCCTATGTGATTTAATTTAGCTGTAGTGTCTTTGTTGATGATGAACCACATGATTCCCACTTATGCCTAGTGCATCATTTTCTAAGTGGGGAAAATGGTCTCAGATGATTCAACCTCCCCTTTCAAACCCTTTCAAAAAAACATTTTTCATTAGAACTACGTCGCTTTGATTCCCGTTTGGGATACGTAGGAGCGAGCCACGTTCTCGCCAAGCGCAACAAATAAAAATTCTTTTCATCCCCCTAAACCAATCATTTTCATAAAACAAACAAAAATCATTTTTCAAACCCATTGTTGCTAGTAGCTCATCAGAGCCTCTGTTCGTTTAGCTATTAGTGACAATGTCCTTTTCTCCTAAAAATAATAAACGACGATCCATCATAACTTTTGTTAGTTTGATCATCGTACAAATCAATCTCTTTCGAAAATCATTTTCAAAAACATAATAAAAACAAGTTGTTATCAATAGTCCATCAGAACCTTTGTTCGTTTGACTAGCGGTACAACTCTTTCTGAGCATTTAGCAGTGATTCATCATAGCCTCTGCTAGTTTAATCATTTGCTAATGCTCGTCCTATTTCAAAAAACTCACTAAAAAAGATAAAAAACAAAAACTTTTCAAAAAAAGAACCAAGAACTACGTAGCTTTGAATTCTCCATCGCACCGGGAGATACGTAGGAGCGGGCCATGTCCCGTCAAGCACTTTTTCCTAAAGACCCTTTTTCCCCCCTTTCTCGCAACAAATAAGATTTCCAGTAAGTTTTCTCATTCGTCTTCAAACAAGAAATAAATAGGCAAATCTAGGTATTTTTCAAATCAAACATTAAAACCACACATTTAATTAGAGGTTCCCTTTCGGTAGAAAGGACGTACGCGGTGCTAACACCTTCCTCGCACGTAATCGACCCCTGAACCTATATCTCTAGTTTTCAAAAGACCATCCGCCTTGTCCAAAAGACCTTTTTTCAATGTTTTGGTCTTAAAATTAAAATATTGGTGGCGGCTCCAAAATTTTCCACGTTGTACATTGAGAAACCCCAAACCGGGGATTTTTCGGGGTGCAACAGTGGACAACTCCAGTTTGGTTTGGTTTACAGCTATGTCCTGTGCCTAATTCTTACAATATTTCTCATTTTGGAGAATGGTTTGAATCTATTTTACAAGCCAATTGGTGCTCAGGTGAAGATAAAAAGAGGTTAATTTGTTATGTTATGATAGCTCTATGGAATATTTGGAAAACTAGGAATGCTAAATGTTTTGAGGATAAGAATCCTATTCCTAATGACACTCTGTTTGCAATTAAAGTTAATTGCAATACAATGTTAACTCCTATTTCTAATTCATCTCATCATTCAAACTTATCAAGTTGTAATAGGAGAACTTTGCCTAAATGGAGTCCTCCTAAAAACAGCTCTATCAAGTTTAATTCAGATGCACAATATGATTTGAAGTCAGGAAAAGGTTTTTCAGGTGTTGTTGCTAGAGATTGCTATGGCAAGGTTGTTATAGGGAGTACCTCGAGAATCTTTGCTGTGTCCCCTCTTGTTGCCGAAGCTCTTGCCCTCCGTGAAGCATCTTTGGTTGCTGCTAGCCTCAGTATCTGCGACGTTGAGTTTGAATCGGATTCTCTCGAGTTGATTGAATCATGCAAAGGGATCAAAACAAGGGGTGAGATTCAGATGATTGTGCGTGATATCATAGAGATTACAAAGAACTTTACCTCTCTTGCTTTTCTTTGGGTCAATCGTAGTGGAAATCGCGTCGCGGACTATGTGGCGAATCTGGCTTCAAAAAACTCTCTGCCTCCTAATTGGATCTTGTCCCCTCCGATTGTGTTTCGATCTCTCCTTCAGAAACATTGCTGGCAAAGAAGTTTTTAATTTCGCGGGTGGATCAAGTTGGGTTTATTTGTTGATTTTCTCCCCTAATCCCGGAGTCGTTGCAAATGGTGGTCAGTGTTGTGTTTCTGCTGTTTTAGGGTTGCTGTCCAGTGTTTTGCGTTTTGTGTTTTGTTTTGGTGTTTTCTCACGAATTTGTTTTATCGTGTTTTTTCTTGTTTGACTTTTGGTTTGGGCCTGGTTTGTTCTGAGCCCAGTTTAGTCTTCTCCTTTGTATTGCTGTGGTTGGGCTTCGGCCACTTCATCTATTGGAAGCCATATCTTTGTTGACCAACAAAAAAAAGAAGGAAAAAAAAATTACAAAAAGTGTCCCATCTCCGATTCAACTTGAAATAGGTCATGGCAGGCTGGTTGCTTTGTAGTTATTATTAGGGTTTCTTAATTAATGTGTTTGGTGGCCTCTCTATCCATCCGAAATAGACAGATGTGTTCTTCAATTTCAGATCACAAAATCCTTATTGACCTCATATTCTCAGAAGAAACACATCTTGGCAAAAAAACCATGTTGGTGCAAAAAAAAAATTATTTACCAAAATAATATACATTCTGGGTTATATATCAAAGTAGGGCAGATTTCTTTTCTAGTTCAGAAGTCGCCCCCAGCAGGGGCGACTTCTGAACTGTTTTTTGCAATTTTTTTTTAAAATTCAGTTCAGAAGTCGCCCCCCCAAGGGTGACTTCTGAACTGTGTTTTACAATTTTTTTTTAAAATTTAGTTCAGAAGTCGCCCCCCACCAGGGTGACTTCTGAACTGTGTTTTGCAATTTCTTTTTAAAATGCAATTCAGAAGTCGCCCCCCACCAGGGTGACTTCTGAACTGTGTTTTTTTAATTTTTTATTTTATTATATATTAATATATAAATACTTAAATAAACTATAAATAAATTCCTTTCTTTGTATTCACCGTTCTCTCTACTGTTTCTGTCATCGGAGTTGTTTTAACTGCAGTTGCGGTGATAGATCATGGCGGAGCAACTTGTAGTTCTTCCGCCACCGGTAGAGGATTTAATAGAGAGAATCTGTAAGGAGCAGTCGCTACCTCCACTCGATTTCAAAGTGAGACAACAACTTGCTAGCATTGGAGAAGAACAAGCGATTGAAATTCTCAGCACAATTTCAAAATGAAAAACAATCCGAAGTCTCGGTGGCTACATTATGTTCATGCTCCAAAAGTCTCCATCCTCTCCATCTAAACCTTCTCCTCCTTCTCCGTCGAAACCTTCTCCGTCTCCTCCTTTGCTGGTAGCGGAAACGGCCGCAACAGCGCATTCGACTACTTCCGATGTTCTTTCTGCGTTGGGAGAATTGGAGTTCAGAAAAGCTTTTCTGCTGTTGAGTTATGCTGGAAGGTAGCTAACTACTTAATCTCTTCTTTTTCTTTGCTTTGCTTTGAGTTTGACTAAAGTTGTGGTTGCGATTTTGTTTGTGCAGTTACAGAGAGATAATTGATAGTGTTTTCCATGTTGACTATATTAGAAGACTCAAAGACTCTTCGATGCGAGAGTTTGAGAGTAAAATATGGGAAGATGTTGGAAAATACCACATGGACAAAAGTGATCGACAACTGGTAATGCTATAGTTCACTTTGGGACAAAAGTGATCGCCAACTGGTAATGCAATATGGGAAGATTGTAGGGACCAATTTACCCCTTAGACTTTTTACGGTACACATTGAGATGTTTCAACCTCATACTCGGAGTCCTATCGAATTATCGTATTCCGAGCACATTGAGATGTTTCAATTATAAATAGGTATAATAATTTTTATAAATTTATTTATAGTTTATTTAGGTATTTATATATTAATATATAATAAAATAAAAATTAAAAAAACACAGTTCAGAAGTCACCCTAGTGGGGGGCGACTTCTGAACTGCATTTTAAAAAGAAATTGCAAAACACAGTTCAGAAGTCACCCTGGTGGGGGGCGACTTCTGAACTGAATTTTAAAAAAAAATTGTAAAACACAGTTCAGAAGTCACCCTTGGAGGGGCGACTTCTGAACTGAATTTTAAAAAAAAAATTGCAAAAAACAGTTCAGAAGTCGCCCCTGCTGGGGACGACTTCTGAACTAGAAAAAAAATCTGCCCTACTTTGGTATATAACCCAGAATGTATATTATTTTGATAAATAATTATTTTTTGCCCCAAGATGGTTTTTTTGCCACACACTGTCGCTGTCCCATCTCCGTCCTTGCTATATTCAATCAGAGTTCCTCTTCTCCATCACTTTCAGTCTTTTCTCGCTTTTAAATTATAAAAATATATATATGCTATGGGTCCTTAAGTCCTTTCACATAAGTAATTACTGTATTCCATTATATTGTAAGTTGTATCGATCAAATCTAGGTGATTTTACTTAGATTGTGTTTGCTTTAAACTGAAAACGACTTCATTATAATATCTCCTCTATGACTTTAGTCGGAAAAAGAAAATTAGAAGATACCTATGAATGAATATGAATACGTAAAAACAAACGACGCCATGATTGTCCATAAGGTAGTTAGTATCGTATGTATCGTGCGATTCGAATCGCGATACGATTCGAAATCCATGGCAAACGATGCAAATCGTATGGCGCATCGTTTTTGTGACCAAATCGCTCCCTGAATCGTCGGAATCGCGTCGGAATCGTCGGAATCGCGATTCAGAACTGTCTCGCACGATTCCGCAACAAATTGAGTCGGGTCGGGTCGCGTGGCCCGTTTTCGTAAAACGCAGTGATTTTGCGCTTTTTTGCGAGGAAGAAGACGGTCAACAGGAAACGACGCACAGGATGGAACGCTGCGTTTTGAAGAGTGGAGGAACGGTTTAAATTAAAGCAAAACGCTGCGTTTTGCGTTTCAGTTTAAAAAGAGGGTATTTCTGACATTTCATAATTGCAACAATAAATTAATAAAACACAAAAACACAACTTCTTCTCCACGTTTCACGCTTCACGTTTCACGTTTCAGAGAGGTTCTTCTTCTTTGCGTTTTGCGCTTCTTCTTCTTTCTTTCAGTGGTTCCGTTTCTCATTCAGCAATCAGCAGTAGCAGGTAAATTTCGTTTGCTCCTCTTCTTCTTTACGTGAGACTGGTTTCGTTTCCTGTTTGTACCTGCTGATTCTGGTTTGTTTGGTTTACTTGGTACTGGTTTTTTTTCTTTACTTGTTCCTTCCTTCTGTTGAACTTTCATTTACGGGGAATGAAGATGATTTGAGTGATGTTGATTTAGGAAATGATGAAATTCCACTGATTGTGGTTTGAAGAGTAGATCATAGTATACTAGATAGATGATGTTTTTTGGGGGGTTGAATTAAACACTTGTTATGTTTATTTATGACTTAAATTATTTTGAACTTCGTGTTTTTTGCTAATGCTACCTTAGATTTACTCAAAATGTTATATATATTTTTGTTTATGTATCTTACGATACGATACACGATACGATACACGATTCGGTTTTTGGGCCTAGCGATACACAATGTGTATCCCGATTTGATAACACTGCATATAGGCATAGCCAGTACAAGTATTCCGTTCAGACGTATTTATAAGTAAAAAATTATTTTTTAATTTTATTGAAAAATCGATATATTTGGACAATATTATAATTTAATATATTAGTTTTCTAATTAACTTAAAAAGTATTTTTTTTCTTATAAATAAATCTAGAGAGTAGAAGTTATGTAGTTTAAATTTTAGAAACTCACACTTTAAATCACTTAATTAACCGTTAAATTAGTAAATACTTAAATTGTTCTCTAAGATCCTGAAAACAACACAAAACAACAAGAAAAGCTCTGTATTTTATACATATTCAAATACCAACTTAGAATAAGACAAAATGAAATATTGACATTTTTGTAATTTTGATAAAAAAGTTTGGGCAATCATTTTGGGAAAATAACAAAAATATGTAATGGTATTTTTGTTGTTTTAATAGCAAAATGGAATAATCATTTCAGGATAAAGACAAAAATATGTAATGACATTTTTATAGTTTGGATAAAGAAATGAGGGTAATCATTTTTGAAAAAATATACAACCAAAGTAATGACATTTTTATAGTTTTGATAAAAAAATAATAAGGGCAATCATTTTAGGGTGTTGAAAAACATGACATCCATGAAAGATAAAAGATGAAAGCTTAGATGACTCTCGTATTGAAGTAAATAAAAGTGATATAAAATGATAAAAGATTATACACTAAGTGATTATATCAAACATATTTATAGGCACACTCTAACTATTAACAACTCAATTATAACTACTAACAAACTTATAACAAACTAACAATCTCACTTAAGTACCTAACCAACTAACCATATCTAATAGTCCCCCGCAAGCTGAAGGCATTGGCAACTTCTAGTTGGGAGTGAAAAATATAGAGATACATCAAGTTAAAAAAAAATTACAATGAGAGATGCCAGAAATGCATTGACAAAAAAATCAAAGTTACAAGACAAAAATGCTATAACTACTCAGAGAAAGCTACAATACTATAACCACTCGAAGGAAACGAAAATGCATAACCAATCAAAAGAAGCCACGATGCTATAACCATTGATTGGGAGGAACTCACAATAAGCGACAATGCCATAATGCTCGATGGAAGCAACCAAAAAGGAAATACACACAATTATCAAAGAAAAATAACATCTCTATAAGGCATTTCACCAAACAGGTTGCATGCACACCATTTTCAGATTGATACTCAATGCCAACAAGAAAGCCAAGATGCAGAAAATACCCAATCGAAATTAAATTTGCAAATTGCAATCAAGAGGTAATTTAAAAATCAAGAAATGAATCACGAACCGAAACCAACAAATCAGAAATCGATTCAGAAATGCAAAAGATTTATAGCCAAAAAAAGAAACTGTGAAATCGATTAGAAAATATGAACTTGCGTGAAGAAAATTGTTCGCAAGAAGGTTGAAATTGACACCGTAATTTTCAAAACGAAACCAGAAGTGACTAAACTAAATTAGAATTGCAGAAACGAAATTGGAAACCAAGAAAGAGGGAAGATCAATGAAAAGGAACCGAATTAGCAAGAAACAAGCAAAATCGATCAACAAATAGAAATCGAAATTGGAGAACGCAAAAATCACAAAAAAGACCGAAGAAGAAAGATGCAAAAAAAACATAAAAAGAAATCAGGAAAGGAAAGATATTATGTTTGTTTTGATACCATAGTGAAGAACGTGACATCCATGGAAGATAAGAGAGGAAAGCTTAACTCTCATATTGAAGAAAATAAAAGGGATATAAAATAATAAAAGGTTATCCACTAAGTGATTACCTCGAGCCTATTTATAGGCGCACTCTATCTATTAACAACTCAATTATAACTACTAATAAACTTATAACAAACTAACAATCTCAGTAACTACCTAACCAAGTAACCATATCTAATAGAGGGAAAAAAATGTAATCGTATTTTTGTGGGATTTTTGTTTCGGACCATTATTGGCTACCCACGGAGTGTCCCAACGCTTTCAACGAAAAGGCTAATCTCCATTCGTACTTAGAATTAACGTTCACACCGACCAACATCGAGTTTTTCCATTGCAGGAATCAAACTCGAGAACACCGAGTCGACCTCCCGTGTCCAAAGTAGATTAAGTCATTGGGCCAACCGTGGTTGTTATATATATATATATATATATATATATATATATATATATATATATATATATATATATATATAGGTTTTGATAAAAGATGAGGGTAAACATTTCGAGAAAACGAGGTCGTTTTGTGTGATGCAGAAGCTTTTCATTTGTTGAGTGTTAAACTAAGGGTTGTGATCTAATGGGTTGGGACGAGATTGGAGGTTGAGGGAATGGTGAGTGAGGTGGGGAAGCTCTTTCAGCTTTATTGGTTCGAATAACTTTGTTACGTTCGGCAGCTCTGCTTCTGAAGAAATGGCGATGACCACCTTCCTCGGCGCTGGCGAGCACAGAAAGAAAGAACGATGACAAACAACAGTGTCTGTTAGTTCCTGTTTGCTGAAACCTGTTTGTTTTTCAACGGTCAACAAGTGCATTGCATAGTACGTGGTGCTTGTTATCTTTGACGTATGCTCACTTCAATTCAATAACCTCATTACCCTTATTAGACACGTATCATTATCAGTGGTGGCCAGAGTGGTTGTCGCAGACTATTGGTAATTTCAAAACAAAAACTGAAAATATAAAATCTATTTTTTTTTATTTTGAGTTTTGATGGAAAACTATTTTGAAATTACGAAAAAAATTAACTCAACACCATTTTAACCGAATAGGTTTTGGTGTATTTTTGGCTGTGTGTACAGAAAATTGATTTTCCAAAATTGATTTTAGTCAAAAGTGAGTTAAATATGACACTTTTCCTGAAAAGTGATTTTTATCAATTCTAGTTGTTTGGATAGGTTGTATATATTAGAATTGCTTTTAGGTGTAAAATTACCAAAATGAGTCTCAATTTAAAATTATATTCATAAAAGAAATCAGAAGTTCAAAAAACAACCGATTACTTTCTTTTTTGTGAATAGAAAACTACATGAATCTTCAACCAACAATATTAATTGGATATCTAAATTAGTAATACACCACTTCTAATAATCATACATGAGCAATACAAAAAAGTTGATTTTTATCTTATGAATAAAAAAACTTATTTTTCCTCCTATAGTGAAGAGTTATATACACATATTGTGAATATGTAATTGATTTTTATCTCTTAAGTGAAAAAAATATGAGACCGTAAACTTAATGAGCAATTATAAGAAGGTCATCTTAGAAACAATTTAATCAAACATCAAAAAAAATTTCTTCATTGTAAGAATACATCAGAGGCATTTTATCAAACACCTTATGACTTATTTAGCATCTTCAATAAACTAATTGCTGGAATTGAATTCCTTGCAAATTGTTGGTTCTAATTATTTGATTTCATAATTAAGAAACATTCACCAAACAAGTGGGTAGAACAAAATTGTAATCAATCTAAAAGCTAAATCTCGAAGAAGCGCAATTGTCCTTTCAAGCTAAAAGCTAAATCTTTCACTGATGTCGTGGGTTGGAAATTGACAGTTAGATGTAATGTTCACAATCATAAGCTTCTTACCGCGAGTATTCGCACGTAATGCTTTCTAGTGAATATAGTCATACCCAAGAAAAACAGTAGGTATGTCCTAGCAGCAAATACATGATCACTGTTTTTGAGGTGGTGACTGGGGATTTCCATTAATGTCTGAAAGCGGAAAGTTAATGAACATATATCATTAATGAATAAAATTCAAACATAACTAATAACTAAGGTAATTTAAAAAAGTTAGTATAACTATTGAATAAATTAATTAAAATTATTACCTTTCCTCTAAGAATTTTCGCCAACACGTGTTCATCAAATCGAGTCAGCAAAGAGAAGTCTATCGGTCTGATAACTCCATCATGGACCTATTCCTCAGCCTGCAGCTCATCATATTGTTGAGCCCTCTCCATAGGCCGATAATCACCCTGATCACCCGCACCTCCATCTGCCGAGGAGCCTGATAAGAAGCCTGTTGATACCTCCATAGGCTGATCATCATCACCTCGCCGTGCAACCTCACGTCTCCTTCTATGTGAAGCGTGAGCCGCTACTCTGTGGTCGTATTCATGCTCTTCACTTGAGCGTGAAATCTCACCGCATGACACTACAATAAAACATCAAAACATTAGACAATAAATAATTGTTGTATTTAAAAAAAATTACAAATCGGATTCATTACGCATAAGATGAATCTGGTAACCTAAAATCAATACAAAGCAGAATCATCTCAATGAAGATGAATCTGGTAACCTAAAGTTCGCCCAGAAACATCTCAAAACGCGATGAATCCGTTACCGACAATACAAACCGGATTCATCAAATTGGTGATTCCAGTGACGCCGTTATCAAACCGGAATCATCCAATTTGATGAATTCGGTGTGACAAATTTTGGAACAAAACAGACTCTTTTTTTGTTCGCTCGGAAATGTAAGAGGGAAAGAATTAGCTGAGTGTGTTATACATATAATTAAATGTACTTTTAGTATTTTGCATGACTTATGGGGGTACAATGTCCAAATAAGAGTTACATGATATTGATCAAAAACTCAACCAACGCGAACGGCCGAAAGTAGTTTACATTTTGTATTTGAGTTCAACCATTTTGTTACAAAAAAATTTGATTTGAGTTTATTCAAAATTGAATAACGTTTTAATATCATTGATCACTCCAATTGGAACCCGTGTGTAACACCCCGGTATTTCTATACGATAGAAATACCAGAATGTATAAATTTTAGCTTACATCAGAGTATAAAAATCCCTATTTTAGATATTGAACCAAACTAAACTCGTTGAATTCCAAATCAAGAGTTAACCACATAAGTACTTATCAACTAATCCATAATTCAAGTACTTAAGACATAACCTGTTTAACTGTTCAATATCCAAAAACAAAGGAAATACGAGAGCGGTTTACACAACTTTGCAACAAAGCAAGTTACATAACCCATACAGAAATAACAAGGGAAACTAATAAATATGGATAAAGACACTAAGTCTTCACAGCTCCATAAACACGCCACTTACACGTGCCGCTTAGCCTCCTCCTATATTCCCTGTTTATCTGTAAAAACAATAATAATGATAGGATGAGATAACATATTTCAGTGAGTCCTATCGTGACCCCTAATCACCCTCGATTCATTAATAAAACCTTTACATTTGTAGTTTAATTTATAACCTACTTATCTTTTAAATTTTAGCACATTGCCGACTACCAACAATTGCTAATCCCGGCATTTTAATGTGCTATTCAATTAATTTTAGCTTTCGTAATTTAATTTGTAAATTACCAGCCTCTTTTAATTATCGAAATACTGACTGCCTACAATTGCTAATCCCGGTGAATCGTGCAACAAAACTTAGCATAACATCGGCTGCCATCAATTGCTACTCCCGATGAACCCCCGTTAGTACTTTCCCTAACGGTATACTTGGGCCTAGGTTGAGGGCTCATGACCTTCCCTGCCTAGTATGCTATTCAAACTTGATATCATGAGAAATCATTCAAAGGCCACTTCCTGTAGTCATTCTATGATCATGAAACACAAAACTTTATTTGGAAGGAGGATAATGCAATTAGTTCAAACCGGAAAAAAATCTTAAAAGAGAAATTTAGGCAATTACTTGAAGTTAAAGCTTAGACCAACATAAAATAAATTAAAAGAAACTTATTTAGCAACCGACTTTTCAAACAATATCTTGAATTATTTTGGAGAAGCTTTTGGATTCACCAAGGATCGTAGTGTAAATTATCTAACACTTCAACATACCAATTAATCCGTAGAAAATAAAATCAATAAGTGGTGACACACTTGTAGAAATCATATTCATAATAATTCAAAAATACAAGCTTTTATAAGTCTTTGCTAATGAGATCACATGGAAATCAATGACACTATACCAACTTGAAAACAAAATTTCAATAATGCAAGTTTTACAAAACTTCACCACTTTTATACATGCAAAGTAATTTGAAATAACCCTTCAAATTACTTGGGAAATGAAAATTTATAGGTATGAACTTAAATAGATTGAAGGCATAATTTCGAAATTCATTTTAAGAAAACCCTAGAGTTATCGAGGAGCGCAAAAGAAATTTTCTTTACCTATCATGTGATCTAAACATATAGTCGACTTGGAGACAAACAAAAGGGTAAACAAAACATGACTCCATTGAATAAACATAAAATACGTACAACTTTCATGGTCTATTACGATCCATAGAGCTTCAATAAAAATACTAGTACTATTCAAGTTATTATATCTAAACCAATTGTCATATAACAATTTCTTTAGTTAAAACATAACATACAACCCTAATCATACATTTTTCGAAGAATTAACCAATTGAAATGACAAACTCATTTGCGCCCATAAATTTAATCTTCACCATCCTTACACCGAAACTAAATACATGTACACACATCATTTCATGCCCTTTAAATCATCAAAGCATACTTATAGTAACATGATATAGTTCAAGAAGGGTAAGGCAAAGCATCGGAATCAAAAGAGTTAATTTAAGGCGAAGCGGAAAAAGGTCACCAAAATTTGAGACCCACTCCGGGGGCCTCTTACGGTAAGGTCAAGAAAATGAATTTTCACTCCAATTCGTTTCCGAACTTTTCCTTATCGAGTCTTAATTCGATTTCGTGTTTAGGAATAGTTATTTACATGGTTTCTCATGGGCCAAACACATCAACCAAAGGAAATCCAAATAATTCAAACATCACATAATCTCAAAAGAAGGTATATTGACTTTTGTGATTCAAGGGCTTACAAGTCTCAAAATGTTTCCTAGGACCTATACCATTACCACAAGGGCCATAAAATCATACAAGTACACATACTTTTATTCAACCAGTCAGTCTACCAATCATCCAAACTCAACTTCAAATACTCTACACAAATAAAGTTTATGGCAAGCAAGACATGTATATTTATTTCATACATCCATTTTGATCTTTAAATTTACAATCTGCTCAACCAATAAAACACAATTACTCAATTTGCTCCCAAGGACCCCTCCTAGTCTTCAACCCAAAGTACATGCTACATGTGAAAACAAACAAGGCACGTGTATGAAGTGAGAAGCACTGTTGGTTTTGCGTTGATAAAAAGAGTGTGTATTTTGACTCTAAGGTGGTCAATCATGTGTGAAAGAAGTAAGGAATGGCATTCTTAGTTAAGGTCGTTTTACTCACAATTTCAGGTTTGCTCCTTAACACTATTCATAAGCTTGAACTTTCTTTCTATCATAGCCTACTTACTGGTCATGAAATTAGATATCATATCTCATAGGACTCAAACCTTCTAGGTCACTTAAACTATGAACTTGTGAGGGTTACTACCTCAAGGGATGAAACATTTTTAACACAATCCCGAGTTGCTGGAGCAGTAAATTTTCTCTTAGATTTCTTCGGACGACTGTTAATATAGTGACTGGGTGCCTAATCAGGACTTTTACAGAACTTGAAAACTTCATGAGGAGAGTTATGAATACTAATAGCCATTCACGAGGAATAGCTGTCCATAGAACTCAAAAAGGTATAGTCCTAATCCATGGTCTGAAGACTTAGTCTTGATTGTTGGGGATCCACTACATACTCCTTATGCCAATCCAGGGTTTATATTCTATGAACACTTAGAACTTAAGGGCTTGGGAATGAGTAGGAATTCCTTTTTAGAAGCAGAATAAAAACACAGCCCAATACCTATTCGTACCTGTAGACATTTTTTTTAGCTTTCCAATGCATCCAAGAACACTAAAATCAGAGTTCCGGATCAAAAGTTATGAATAAAACAATTTGGAAAACTACCAAAAATCTCTCAAATAGAAACTGGCATGCTCCAAATTAGAGGGTCGTAGTATGGTTACCCCTATTGGTATAAAATTATTGTCCCCTTTTTGAAAGGAATCCAACTTAGAAATTTTAACAAGGAAACTAGTCTAAGAAACATTGAGTGGTGCTACTTGTCAAAACCGTAGGAACAACTATAGTTCACCAGTTCGGTTTCACGGCTGTGGGTAGTGTGTTTCTGAGGAAAAGGAACATGATCTAGAATCATGATTACCTGAAAGGATCTCTGTTGAGCTGGAACATAAGTTGGGGCTAACGAGAACCACAGTTAGGGTAATTTCCTGACTTAGGATTTTCAAACATCTACATTTCCTTCCTTTAAGGTCTATCTTAAGTCTCGACGACTCCATACCTTCTTGTCATAGCCGTTGTCCGAAGAGCATATGAGCGGTTGACAAAACCCTAAACGCCTCAGTACTCCGAAGAGCCCCGAAGGTCTTCTCTAACGTTTCGCATCCACTACAATTGTGGATAGTCACGCACACGTCCGCTGGGTCTCCCAAAGATATTTCCGCAAAGTATGCATCGAGTTTCAAGTTGATCAAGCTGGATATCTCACAGCATAATAAGGGGAATCACATACAATAGACACAAAAAACTACTAAAATCTAGGTCAGACTAGGCCGAACTGCTCTGATACCAAATTGTAACACCCCGATATTTCTATACGATAGAAATACCAGAATGTATAAATTTTAGCTTACATCAGAGTATAAAAATCTCTGTTTCAGATAATGAGCCAAACTAAACTCGTTGAATTCCAAATCAAGAGTTAACCACATAAGTACTAATCAACTAATCCATAATTCAAGTACTTAAGACATACCCTGTTTAACTGTTCAATATCCAAAAACAAAGGAAATACGAGAGCGGTTTACACAACTTTGCAACAAAGCAAGTTACATAACCCATACAGAAATAACAAAGGAAACTAATAAATATGGATAAAGACACTAAGTCTTCACAGCTCCATAAACACGCCACTTACGCGTGCCGCTTAGCCTCCTCCAATATTCCCTGTTTATCTGTAAAAACAACAATAATGATAGGGTGAGATAACATATCTCAGTGAGTCCTATCGTGACCCCTAATCACTCTCGGTTCATTAATAAAACCTTTACATTTGTAGTTTAATTTATAACCTACTTATCTTTTAAATTTTAGCACATTGCCGACTGCCAACAATTGCTAATCCCGACATTTTAATGTGCTATTCAATTAATTTTAGCTTTCGTAATTTAATTTGTAAATTACCAGCCTCTTTTAATTATCAAAACACCGACTGCCTACAATTGCTAATCCCAGTGAATTGTGCAACAAAACTTAGCATAACATCGGCTGCCATCAATTGCTACTCCCGATGAACCCCCGTTAGTACTTTCCCTAACGATATACTTGGGCCTAGGTTGAGGGCTCATGACCTTCCCTGCCTAGTATGCTATTCCATGGGTCGTCACCTACAATAGATATAATTTATATATCTTACCCGCATTGGGCCGCCTCCTAGATTAAATTTAATCTA
Organism: Astragalus membranaceus; assembly: GCA_039519185.1. Classification (NCBI taxonomy): domain Eukaryota; kingdom Viridiplantae; phylum Streptophyta; class Magnoliopsida; order Fabales; family Fabaceae; genus Astragalus; species Astragalus membranaceus. Next base: position 144,700,652 of record CM076847.1, on the reverse strand, counting down.
TCTATATCATCACACACATCAATTATAGATGTAACCAATAGAACATTTTGTTCGGTTTTGTTTTCAACAACCTGTGCTCACACGTGTACTAAGACAATTTATATCACTGTTTACCGTGGATTTTGGTAAACACCGCTGGTCTCCAATTTGGTTAACTTGCAGGATCAACCAGTGAATCCTAAGACCATTTGTGCCTAGAGTTATAGTTTAATTATGATGTTCTTCAGAGTTTTGCGTTTAAGACAGAAAAAGAGAAGAAATAATTGATTCCTTACGCGTGAAGTAATCAACGTATTTCAGAGTAGAAGGACTGAACGATAAAAACAAGTAAAATGAAAGAGAAAACAAATTAAAATTGCATTAAAGTTGAAGGAAATGGTACACAAGATCATACATTGTTTCTCTGACTCGTTTTTCTCTTGAATGCGGAAGTTAGAGCGTGAGAATTGCAATATGAAGTTTGTGACCCTTGTTTCTTCTCAGAAACTGCTATTTATACTAGAATAAGTAATAAAAACTGCCTTAAAACAGTTACAAAAATAGTGGTAACTGCTCTCCTTTCGACTAACTGCAAGTTTCCCTGCGCGTGATTAACTGCTCTTCTGTCTGTCGAAACTCTGTGCCTATTTCCCTTTTTCCTGCTTTTTGTTTTCTTGAAAGCTTGTCGAATTTGCCCTGTGCATGACCACTTCTTCTGTCGAAATTCTCTGGTCTTTGTCAAAATATGAGTCAAACTTTGTTGACCATTTCCAATGAAGCCTGTCGAAATTACAGGCTAACAATCACATAATATTCAAGTCAGTCCAGTCCATGCAACATCAATCACAAGCAATTGCATTAAGTAATTCGTTATGAGACTTGTAATAACACAATCAAACATTTCAACACGCAGCATGAGTGCAGAGTTTTCTACAGTAATGCACCTAATTTGGCGAATTATTTAAAATAGCAAATGAAATCAAAAAATTGCAAACGATGACTTGTTGGAAAGCTACGGATGTCTATTTTTCAAAGAAATAAGAATATTTCAAAAAGAATATAAATTGAGAATTCAGTGACCAAAATACTGACCCTATATCCAGTATAGCTCCAGAAGTTTGACCTAACTTGTGATATTCATAACTCGAGTTACATAACTCCAAATTTAACCAAACTAGTGTCAAACTGACCACAATTGAGTCTATTTTCAAAAACAATAAGCCCCAAAAATTTTTGACTAACAAAACGTTCCCAATTTTGAAAATACCGAAGCTATATACAAACACTCTCCAGAATTTTACCCTAACTTGTGAAGCCTATAACTTGAGCTACACAATTCCAATTACGACCAAACAAAAGCCAAAATGACCATCATTAAGTCTAGTTTCCAGAACGGTAAGGTACAAAATTTTTGGTTCACTAGAACTCTCGCAGCAATCAGAAAATTGAACATATACACAGTAACTCCTAACAGTGAGTTTCAACATCACAATTTACCAAACTTTCACATATTTCCAGCAACAATAAGTGGAAAAAAAGATAACATATACAGATATAAACACATTTAAACATAGAATACGAGGTGAGGAACTCACCCGGTTGAAGGACAAGTCGAAGACCATGACCACACGTTCAAAAGTCTAAAAACCGAAGTCTTCTAGCCTCAACCTCTCCCAAACTCGAACTCAAGTTCCTAAACAGGCACAGCACCCTATTTGCAGCTCACTCTTCTTGAAGGTTGGATTTCTGGTTCTAACTCAGAATTTCTAGCTCCACTCTCAAATTCCCAGCTCAAAACCGATTTCACAGTGAAAATGCCACGAGGTCGCTGAAATCTCTTTCGTTGACGCCATTGTCGTCATCCCACGACTCCACGCTCAAGCTTGAAGATGACCGATTTCTCTAATTAGTAGAAACAGCCACCTCCATACCTTTTTTAAAACGTAACGCGATTTGACTAATAGGGAGAATTTTGGGTTCTAACTGTGTTAGTGTGTTTTTTAATTTTTAATTACTAGTACTAATTTTATTTTTGGAGAAAATAAAAAAATTATTCTGTGAAAGTATATGGAAATGGAATTTTAGCAAAGGGTTAGAGCCAAGTTATAAAACAAGTGGTTATTTTTAAAACTAACATAAAAACAGAAAAGATTGTCCATAGAGGCACAGAGGGTCAAAATGGAATCTTCCCATAATGAAAGATTGACCATTTTCCCGTCGTAACCGGCACCGTACAAGCCAAAAGCTTAAAGGAAAGCCTTGAAAGACAAATGTTTTAATTTACTATAAAAAGTTAGTATTTTTAACATAGAAAAATTCTAATGTTTGAAAAGGTATAATTTTTAGCAAGTTTGATTTTCACCCAAAGAATTGATATTTGCAAAATGAAAGAATAATCTTTTGAAAATGTATAATTTTTTAGCTAGTTTGAAATGTTTTACGAAAAAGGGGTTTCTTCTTTACACTATAAATAAAATGGGAAGATGGATCTTTAAGAGATTTCACTTTTTATGAAGTTTTTATGTTTCTTTTACTTAGATCAAATTTATTTTAAAGGAAAAGACTTTGATTTTTCCCAAAGAATTAGATATCCATCTGTGATCTATCTATTGTAGATTTATACAAATAAACCTCCTATAAAAAAAAATACTAATTTGAATCTCTTAGGACACATATCTAATTTAAGGATAAAATTGTCATTACCCTATCTTTTTTTTCTTTTTGTTATTTTTCTTCTTACACTCTGTTTCTTCTTTTTTATTTATGACTTCACTTTAGTTTTTTTAACTAACTTTCAAAATTTTCTACTATTTAATCTCCTCTAAATTTATACAAAAACTACTCAAATAAAATAACCTATAATGCCATTTGAAAAAATAGACACTTGAAATAATTGAAAAAAAATGTAAATTTGCCACACTAAAAAACATAAAAAAAAAATTATCACTTATTTGGAAAAATTTATCACCTTAAAATTTGAACTTTACTCTCCGAAATCCAACTCTCATGCATCTAGATTTATACTAATTAATTTAGATTTACTATTTTTCTCATTCTTAAATAAATGTTTTCCACTAACCACTTTATTCATACTAATTTATATTTTGTCTTTATAATATATTTATTTTATATCAATAAATATATTATGTTGTTATTACAAATACATGGTTATTCAATTCTAACAAAAAATATTATTTGTTACTGGTATAATTTGATCTTTTATTTTATCTCTTATTTTGTAATTTTCATATGCATTAAAGTTTTTATTGCTGTATAATTTTATCAACTCTCACAAAAAATTTCTTCTTTTATAATTTTTGTTACCAATTATCTTTTTATATTTTGTGTTTATGATATAGAACCAAATACGACCACTGTAATTTTTAAATTTTCTATTGTTATTACAAATTTATTTTTGTTAAGCAATTCCAACGGAAAAATATCAATTGTTACTGCTAATTTTTTTATTGTTTAAATTTATCAACTCTCTTATTTTATAAATTCAGTTCCAACTGGGAAACATTGGATATTGTTGTCATATGAAAATATGATGTTAGACATTCAATAAATTTGTCACATTCAACTATGGGATTAAATTGGCAATTGACAAACAAAAAGACAAAATATATCACTTTTTACTTTTTTCTCGCTCTTTTACTTTTTCCTACGCTTCACAATATACTTCCTCTTTTTTGGGTAGACCTGGTACCTACGCCTGCTGCCACTCGAAGCACCTACAATGAAATAGAGGTTAGTTACTGCTGTACGGGCGGTGCATACCCGAGTTTACCCAAAAACTATCTTTCCTCTTTTCATTTCATTCCAGTCCCACCAAAATATCAAACTAAATTTTTTTTAAAATTTAATAATATAATTAAAATTATTAACTTAATATTAAATGATCTAAAATTTACTATTTATTATACTTTACAAAAACTACTAAAACCAATAAATATAATCACTAACGGTTGACAAAACAAAAATTAACCAATATCAAAAATACCAAAATAACTCTTTTTTATAAAAATTGTTAATTTTAATTAAATTTTTTAATATAATATTAAATAATCAAAAATAAAAAATATGAGGCTAAGTAAAATGGGGGAGGCAATAGGGAGTGGCAATAAGGTGCATAATTTAATAATTAGTTTATTAATTTAATTTAAATAATTTAATGATAATAAATGATCTAAAATTCACTTTTTTATTATTATTTATTAAAACTACTAAAACCAATCAATTTAACCACTAATAATAGACAAAAAAAGTTCACGACTATCACAAATACTAATATAATTTTTTTTAAAAGTTAATAATGTTAATTAAAATTATTAAGTTAATATAAAATGATCTAAAATAAAAAATGAGCCTAAGTGGCAAAAAGAGAGGCAACATATGGAGGCAACGACAGCGGAAACAGAGTGCATAATTTACTAATTAATTTATTGATTAAATTAAAATGATCTAATAATATTAAATGATCTAAAATTTATTATTTATTATAATTTACTAAAACTACTAAAATCAATAAATTTAACCACTAATAATTGACAAAAAAAATTTAACTATGATAAAAAATAGTAAAATAAAGTTTTTAAAAAAACTAAAAACATTAATTAAAATTATTAAATTAATACTAAATGATATATAATAAAAATATGTGTCTAATTGAAAACAGAAAAGGCAATAGTGAGCACGGGGAGCGGCAACATGGTACATAATTTACTAATTAATTTAACTAAAATGATTAAATAATATTAAATAATCTAAAATTTACTAAAGCTATTAAAACCAATAAACTTTACCACTAATAATTGATAAATAAAATTGAACCGCTATCAAAAATATCAAAAAAAATTAAAATAAATTTAATAACTTTATTTAACATTATTAAATTGTTGTTAAATGATCCAACCGGGAGAGGCAACCGGGAGCTGCAATGAGAGAGCATATATTATATTAGATCTCATTTTATTTTTCAGATTGTTACGCCAATATTAAGATAAGAAGAAGATACTGACTTTTTTTTAACTTTTTACAACACGCTAAACAACTTGAAATATAGTTGTTTGATCGAATTTTTCCTTTTTTTTTAATAAAGTATTATATTTTTTAAATATTTATGAGATCATAAGAAATTATAACGAATACACGATACTCGTGCAGATGCGCGGGTAAAGTACTAATTTGTAAAATGAAAAGATATCTTTTGAAAATGTATAATTTTTAGCAAGTTTAAAGTTTACACTTTAGAGTCACCAAAATTTTTTGTTTAACAGAATATTTTTGATCTTGATAAAGTACTGAAGTAGATTTTCAACATCAAACGTGTGCAAATGATTTTGAAAAAAAATATCTAACTTAGAAGCTTTTAAGTTTTGAGATAAAACTTAAGAGATAAGTTTGACCGAAAAGATATTATATTCTAAACATACACTTCATTTTTAGCTGATTATTTATTTTTTGAAATTATTTTTATATGAATTATTTTTCCTCAATTAAAATATTTTATAACATTAAGTTGTGCCTATGTCAAAAATCAATAACATCCACTATAATGTAATGTATTTTGCAGGTGGACCCAATGTTATTTTCGTCAGATTACTGCATGACTAATTATGACTTATTTAAAGATATTAGGCTGCACAGATATGAAAAGTCCTACTTATAACACCCCGATTTTCATATCTTATGGGTTGTATAGTATATTCGTGTTTTATTAATTATTTTGAAATGATAAGATTAATATATTTTAATTTATTGTGTGTTTGAATTATTAAAACTAGTGGAAATTACATAAACGTATTTTTCGGTATTATTGGTAATATATAGTTTTTATTATAGAATTATTTTATTTTCATAAATATTAGTTATTTTGATATTATTATTTTAGAAAGTTACTTTGAGTCATTGAAGTGGTAAAATAATCATTTTAGTTAAATTGGGTTTTAAAAATGATCCAAAAATGAATTTTAGAATGGATTTTAGAAATTTTTACTGATACAGCCCTTGTTTTCTTACTTCCTGCACCCCTTCGACCCACTTACCACAACAGATCAACCCATTCAGTGCCCTTTTACTCGCCACACCCATGTTTTCACGCGCACACCCCCTAAACCTAACCTAGTCCACGCGGCCCACAAACCAGAACCCGACCCACGCCCTCCTTTCTTCTTCTTCGCGCAGCAGCTGCTGCGAAACCCTATCCTCTCCCTTCTCCTCCTTCGTTCTCCCTCCTCCCTCCACGGCCAACTCCCAAACTCCACATTCCCACTCGAAATCACCTTCGAACACGATTCTGGCCTTGATTTGAGCTATTAGAGCGTGGTTCTACCAGTAACAATCGCAAGTTGTCGCGCGATCGGAGCTCTCTCCTCTCTCGTTTCCTCCTCTTTGCCTCCGCGATCAGCAGCCAAGGCCATGGCAGTACCTAGACAACTCGCTTTCGTCAAAACTGCCTGATTTCGACTTTGCATATTACCAATGGATTTCGCCCAAAACAACAACATCTCCGTCGCAAGTATGCTGGGAACAGTCCTAACTTGCCGTAAACTAACCTTCTCATGTCAAGCACTTCGTAATCGGCATATGCAATTCTAACACCGACACTTCGGTTCCCAGTTTCGCGAATCCAAATCCTCTCCTCGCCGGGTACCTTTCGACAGACTCTTTTTTGAAATTACGAGAAATTAAGTATTTTAATATTTTTGTTTGGCGATTAATTAAATGTCATTGTTATCTAATTATGTGGGTACGAGTCGACGGGCACACCATATAATATGCTCGAGAACTTGTGTTTTGCTGTTGTAAAGTTTACTTTTGGAAGACTTTTCAATATCAGGTACGGGAAAGGGTCTCTTTTTTATATGGAGAATAGGAGATAGGACTAAGATAGTATTAATTATTGCTATTCTTATGTGATTAATTATGTATTCATAATATATGTCTGTGTGTTTAATTACTTATTTGTTAATTTAATTATTTATTGGAAGACTGTAATATTATGATTTGGATAACTTTAACTCTGTAATTTGATAAATTAGTTGATTATAGCTAATATAATATGCTTGAGTATAGTGAATGATTCTAATATGACTTAAGATAGCTAGATTGATATTGACAATTAATTATAAGTCACTTAAGTGAGAAGATAAAGATTAGTTATAGAAGTTAAAAGATGAATTGATGTTTACTGTGTTAAATGAGTAGAATGATAGACAAGTTTAAATGATATACAGTTGTTGTTATGTGAAACCGAAATCAATAGTTTATCCTTAGTTGTTGTAAGTCAAGTTTGACTTGGGATTGTTTAAGTCACTAGGTGACTTGACGTCCACACCTTGTTATGATCATTGATTAGTTTGGTATGTACTGTTACGGAGAACTTGTCGCAAAATGCGCAAGTTACTATTCGTTGATGATCTACAAACTGTTTTGCATTGAAGAATCTTGTCGCAGAATGGGCAAGAAATCGTTGCGGTATGAACATGCTACATCTTCGTGATCAGGATTAATGGAGAAACATTGTCGCAGTATGGGCAATGACTCGTCGCAGCATAGAAAAACTGTATCTCAAGTTGATGATTCGTAAGAGGAACCTTGTCGCAGTATGGGCAAGGACTCGTCGCAGTATGGACGAGCCGTACCTCAATATTTGAAATTTGTAGGAGGAACCTTGTCGCAGTATGGGTAAGGACTCGTCGCAGTATGGGCAAGCCGTACCTCAAAGGATGATGTTGATGATGATGATAGGTGGGGTGGTAAGCAACCGACTATGGGGATAGTATTAGAGACGGCCACGACCTGGCCTGGCGGGTAGGCCCAGGGGGGAGGTCCTAAGCGGGGCACCGCTGGGGCGTTCTGAAAACTATTGGGGTACCCTGACTAGACTCTATCTATTTCCTGGGATGTGAGGGCACTTGCATCCGCTTACCCAGAGTTAGATTGATTTTGATTTATCGCGGAAGTAGTGGGTAGGATCGTTTCGGCGTTGCATCAGATGTGGATGGCGGCACCAGTGAATGATCGATGGAGCACGTGTGGCATGTTCGGCGTATCCACTCTTTTGGTACTCTCCGTTCGTTGATGATGACGACCTCAGTTGATGATCAACTGAGTTTGCAGGTTATGTTCGTTGTATATATATTTATGCTTATGTGTGTTGCATGATGTGATCTCATCACTCGTTGTGTGTGAGCCCTCCGTGACTTTAAATTGTAACATGTCGTTGTATGAGCCTGTTGTGTTTGTCCTTTTTAAGAATTGACTCTTTAATCATTTTAGTGAATTGTGGTAGTCTTACTATTCTAGTTTCAGTCTTATGTTCTTTATATAGCTTAGACGCTCTTTCTCATCCGTGCACCACCATTTTAGTGTGTGTTCCAGGTGCCATGGGAATAGTCTCTTGATCGTGCCGCGGGCAAGATAAACGATATAGGTGTTGACGTCACTTTGTTTTTATGTCCTTGTATTTAAAAGGTCAACTACTCTGATTATGTGACATCGGGACTTGAGTTGTACTCTTTTTATTGTAACTAAGGCCATTTTTGTAATCATATTGAGAGCGAAGTTTTATTGCCTTAGAATTTAATGTTATATATTGTGTTTATGTTCGTGAAGAAATTTGACGACATTCTTTACTTGTGAAAAGTATTTTAGAAAAAGAATTGGAAATCCTATTTGAAAAAGTTTTTTATCCATTTTTCCCTTATAAATATTTTCGGGGTAAAGGGTGTCACACAACTAATACACAAAGACTTGCGGTGTAGATGCCTCGTGAACCAACATTTTTCAACTTTTAGGGTCAAAGTAACCGAGCCATGAAGTTTAGATATTGTTATTGTTGGGTAATTGGAATCTAGACAACAAGGAGGACAATGACAGAACGTATTAATCTGGGTATAGTTACAACCAATGGCACAAAGAAAGTTTAGGTAATCATCCATGGTCAAATCATAGATCAAGCCAGGATCTATGGCCTGATTTGGTCTCTCATGACTAGAGCCATAAACAAATATGGTTGCCTTTGCATTATTGTAATCAAGCATTGGCAAAAAATGTGGATCAACATTAATTTTGTTGCCATTGTCCTTATCGTTACAAAAAATAATTCCAATTGCTATAGTCTCCAAAGCAACAAAGCTCGTTTCCAGTCTTGCAGTCGTCGCACCTCTAAGACGAACCAGTATTTTGCCCTTCGCCCTCTTGGGGTCAGTGGTTCCTTTCTTACACAGAGTACTGCACAAGAACAAAGGCAACATCATTGGCATAATGATATAGACATATCATTGGATGAATAAAAAAGTTGTAATAAAATACTCGTGTCTTACGTGTTTTCGATTTATGCTTCAGATGGATGGAGCAAATGTTTTTGGGTTTAGTAATTGTAACACCCCAAATTTTTGAATATTCGTTTATCATAATATTAATAATATGATTTACAAATTTTCAGTATAATTTTTGTGAATAATCAAGTTAATCAACGGTGTAAACTTACACTATTTGTTAATTTGATTAAATTAGAAAATGCGGGATCAGAGTCAAGGTATTGACTCATGATCAATCTTATATCTAAAACGAAAATCAATTTGAAAGTAGTAATATCTTTTTAAAAATAATTTTCAAGTTATATCTTATTAATATAATGAGAATTGTATATTTTTATACATTTGACACGAAAATTAGTGTATGAGCTAATTTCTATTGAGAAATATAATTTTAAGTAATTGAAAGTAATATAAATTATTTTGGAAGGGAAATATTGTCATTCTGAAATTCCATTTTTTTGTTGTGCGGTTTTACATTATAGTTAGCCGTATTAGCACCCAATTACATATATTCTCAACGATAGATCGAGAGTGCGAATTCAGCCAAACCGAAAGTAGATTTAGGACCTAATATATTATATTAGGCCGAGGTTTAAATTTCGTTCCAAAACTCCACACGAAATTTGGGCGCGTTTTGAACTTACTGGGCGAAATTAACCGTATTTTTATTATACTAATATATCTTAGAAATATCTAAGATATTTTCTAAACTAACTTAATCTACAAGTAGCCTATAGATAAATAAAAAAAACTATTGACACCACACAATCTCTCTTAAGTTTTCATATCTTCATTTTTACTTGGCTATTATTATTTCATGACTTAAGCCAAAAATATATATTTATCATCTCCCTTGTAACTCCCTCCCTGATCGTGAAACCCATTCCCCAATCACTTTCATTTATTTTTCTCATTTCATCACCTCACTTCATTCTCTCCATTTCCTCTCCTAACTATATTATCAAGCTTTTCCTCATCTTCCCACCTTCTCCAAAACCGTAGGCCATCTCTCTCTCTCTCTCTCTCTCTCTCTCTCTCTCTCTCTCTCTCTCTCTCTCTCTCTCTCCCTCTCTCTCTCTCTCTCTCTCTCTCATCTTCTCATTTTCTTTCATTCTCCATTTTGTCATCAAAAACAAGCAAAGATCAAGCACACCATGGAGTTCTGAAGTAATGTGTCATACCCCAATTTTGTCCAGCTTAGATCAAAACCCTAATTTTCCACAAAAATAAATAAGTTGAGGAGTGAGAAGCATTATGCATTGCATTTTGGGTCTTAGAAGTCATTCCAAGGTCTTTAAAGTCATTTTTAGGGTTGGAATGCACTTGTTAAGCAAATTAGGGTTTTAGGGTCAAAAAGGGCATTTTGGTCATTTTTCGTAAAAAGATGATTTTCTCGCAAAAAATGCACATCCACAAAAAGTACATTTTTATTCTATCAAGGATAATTTTTGTACAATTTTTTAGAAAGAAAACCCTAGTCAAAATAATTAAAAATGTATTTTTCCACTTTTAGTGCATAGAAAAATAAAAAGGACCATTAAATATTCCTCAATTCTTAAGTGACAATTTTTATTGTCATGGGTGACTAGAGGGAATATTTTATGGTGCCCAAAAACATGTGCCACATTTTCAATAGTTGCATTCCCATTATTTCCCATGCCCAAAATTTCAAATTCAAAAAAAACTCAAAAAAGGGAAGTGTCCTCAATAAGACAAAATGTACTATTTTGTGCAAGCTTGCATTTTTTTTCCTTCCCTCCTCATGGCTGCGAATTCCAGCCCATTTTTACCTCATTTTGTGTTTCTTCACGCCCTTAATCCATGTGAGTTGTACTCCTAGCCATTGATTAAAATTCTAGATCAAATCCTAGGCTACAACTATGTGCAAATTGACCTAATTGCCCCCAACAATTTTTGTGTACAAAAAAACTCTTCAATTTCATATGACACCAGCTCATTCCCTTCCATTTGTGCTTTCTCATTGTCCCTAATCCATGTGCATTGCAATCTTGGCCCTTGATTCAAATTCTATCTCAAATCTCAATGGTTGGCAAAAGCACAATGTCCTATATACCCTTAATTTTGCACCTCATATAAAACCCAAAAATAAGAAACCAAAGGGGGGATTCTCATTTTACCCTAGCACACAATCAGATCACAATTCCTCTCCTCCTCCCCTCTCAAACCCAAGACCACCTCCCACCATTTCCACCACCAATTCTTCAATTTTCAACCATCCAAACTTCATTATTCTTGATTCCTACACTAGATCCACTTCTAATCTTGCATTATCTTCAAAGTTCATCATCAAATCCTTCAATATCAAGTGATTTTAGTGGGATTCAAGAGGAGGTTCAAGTGTTCTTGGTTTCTATTTTGATCTTCTTCTTCATTTCAAGCAAGATCTAGAGGTAAGCTCACAAACTCTTGCATTTTCTTTAATTTTCATTATGTAATCTCTCTTCTCCTCATCTCAACTCCTTCATATATTGTTGTTGATGCTTTGAGGAGCCATCTCAAACATTATTGACAAGCACTTAGGGAGGCTTGGGTGTTTGAGGTGGCTCCTTGGCTTTGAAGGAATTGTTCTTGTGTCTTCTTGCATTTTATTGTATTTTAAACCTTGTTGGTATAATTTTCATCAAATAAAAACCCATTCTCATACCCATTTTGCTAGTTTTGTTTCCTTTGATTTTGCGTGAATACATGCATGATTTGGTTGATGTTTGTCTTAGGAACTTGCATGATAGATTAGGTCCTCTTCTTTTGTGTTGTTTTGTGTGTTAATTTGTCAATTTTTGCATGAAATAAGTTGATGATTCCATGCTTGTATGCATTCGGCCATGACTAGGTTTTTACCCCTTTGATTGCTTGAAGATTGTCATTTTGATTGTGGTTGAGTAAATGCAAGTTATGTCATTGTGTTTGTTTACTTTTTACCATTTTACTTTACCACTTCATTAACTTTTTACCAAAAAAACATAAAAACATTTTACCACTTTGGTTTTTACCATTTCACTTAGTTTTTACCAAAACATTTTTATCTCATCACATAAAACATTTTCACCTTCATTCAAAACATTTTACCACTTGCATCTTTGCATAAAAACCCCAAAACATTTTCTCATTTGCATTTCATACTTTTTCAACTTTATAAAATAAACCCCAAAATACTTTTACCACTTTCAAGACCAAAAACATTTCATCTCATTTCCAAAACACCAAAACCCAAAAACATTTTACCACTTTCTTACCTAAGCCTTTTACCAAAACATTTTCACCCTCATGCATCTTCATCCATCCCTATTTATGCGACACTCTCATGCATTCTCGAGTATTTATGCCTTGCATAATAAATGTAATCATACTCAAATGCTCATGCATTCTTGTATGCTCATGCATCCTCTTGTCTACTCATTCATGCATTCATTCTTGTATGCTCATGCATTCACATGCTTGCCAAATCATGCATCATTGCTCACATGTTCATTCACCTAACCTAGAATACTCTATGCCTATGATCAATTGTATTCCTTTGTTCTTGATGCCATTTGAATGTCTTGACTTAATTGTGCACAAACCCTTTTACACAATCATGTGCCCTTATAAGGCTACCAACATGTGTAGCATAGAGGCATATGTGCCCCTCTTGAGATTGCTTCCAACTTGTGTAGCAATTCTCCTTCACACACAAACGCTATTGTTTTGAGAACTTTGTCTTGCATCTATGACAATTAAATCTCTTGATTATATTGGCATGCTTAATCTTAGTTGATGATCAACATGTTCATGATTGCTTGATTAGTTGAATATGTTTGAACTTCATTCATTCATTTTGCATTTGGTTTTGGACATAGAATTCGATTGAAAATGATTTATTTATTTTTCTAAAAACTCTTTTCCAAACCAATTAATTTTCAAAGCATTTTCAATAAACAAAAATAAGCAAGTAGTGGAGGTCACCCATAACCTTTGTTAGTTTGATCTCTATGAACGCTCTTCAATTTCACATGAGTACTTAGCGATGATTACTCATAACCTTTGTTAGTTTAATCATTCGCTAATGCTCGTCCTACTTCGAAAACCTTTTCGAAAATATAATAAAAGCAAGTTGTTACTAATAGTCAATCAGAGCCTTTGTTCGTCTGACTAGAGGTAACAACTCTTTTTGAGTATTTAGCAGTGATTACCCATAGCCTTTGTTAGTTTAATCACTCGCTAATGCTCGTCCTATTGCGAAAACTCACCAAAAAGATAAAAAAAACAAAAACCTTTTCAAAACTAAAGAAATTAGAACTACGTCGCTTTGATTCCCATTTGGGATACGTAGGAGCGAGCCACGTCCTCGTCAAGCACAACAAACCAAAATTAATTCGATTGCGAAAGCCCTTTTTGATCATCTAAAATAAAAACCGATTATCATTAATGATCACTCGCGCCGTTGCCGTTTGGTTGTTAATGATAATTTCATTTTCAAAAGAGTTAGTAGCGCGGCCACTCTAAACCGTTGTTGTTTGGTCGTCGCGAACACTCGAATCAAAAGCAAAACCGATTATCGTTAATGATCACTCGCGCCGTTGCCGTTTGGTTGTTAATGATAATTTCATTTTCAAAAGAGTTAGTAGCGCGGCCACTCTAAACCGTTGTTGTTTGGTCATCGCGAATCCTCACTCCTACTGCGAAAACTCATCTAAACAGACTAAAAAACAAAAACCTTTTTAGGACAACCAAGAACTACGTAGCTTTGAATTCTCCATTGCACCAGGAGATACGTAGGAGCGAGAGGCCAACTCTCGTCAAGCGCCAAAAATAAAAATTTTCATTAAGTCTTCTCACTCCCTTTTCAATAAAGAGGCAAAATAAAAGCATTTTCAAATCAACACTTCAAACCACACATTTAATTAAAGGTTCCCTTTCGGTAGAAAGGAGGTACGGGGTGCTAATACCTTCCCCATGCCTAACCGACCCCCGAACCCATATCTCTAGTTTTCGAAAGACCATCCGCCTTGTCTAAAAGACCTTTTTTCAATGTTTTGGTCTTAAAATTAAAATATTGGTGGCGGCTCCATACCTTTTCCACGTTGTACAATGAGAAGTCCGAACCGGATTTTTTGGGGTGCAACAGCTGGCGACTCCGCTGGGGACCTTTTTTAAAAAAAAAGATGAGGGTCAAGCCTAACTAATTAAGATGTGTGGTTTAATGTATTGTTGATTTGACTGATACCTTGTTTGTCTTCATTCTTTTTCCTTTCTTTCTTATCATTTCCATGTTGTCTTCTTCTATGTTTGTTCCCTATCTCCTTTTGGAAATTGTGGAAATTGTAGGCATACGCATTTGTCTTCTTCTATGTTTGTTCCCTATCTCCTTTTCTTTTATTGCTTATGCTCATGCATTTCTCCCCAATTCTATCCGGATCCCCCCTTCTTGGCTCCCTTTCTTGAGGTAAGCAATGTACCTGATTGTTGTTGAAACCCCAGACTAGCTTATTTGATATTGAACCCTAGGGTAGACGACATGTTATTACCTGCTATTATCTGGACTGTTCTGGGTTTTCATTTGCAGGTGGGGGGATATATGTGGGTAGTTTTAGGCGGTATGCCCTTGCTGCACACACTCACACCTTATGCTTACTATGCTTTGAGAGAGGCCTAAAACCCAAGGTCTGAAAAACACCTAGGAGAGTGGAAACGAGTAGTGACTGCCAATTGGACCGATGTCCTTCTGCTCTCACGAAAGTTTCAGCCAGAGTATGCTCTTTTATGGTACCTCACACCAGATGGCATTCCATCGTTGTGGGTGTTATCATGAGAGAGATTTAGCTCTGGTAGCCTTTGCGAGGGAGTGAATAGAGACACATGGGAGGATTACCCTTTAAATTGCCCTAGATCGTAGGTCTCATCTCTTTTTAGGTCACAAGGGCTTTCCAAATTGTGTGCTGCATTGTTGCATTCAGTTCAGTCAACCTTTTTCCCTCAAATTTTTTTTTTTTTTTTTTTGAAAATCAAAAAAATATGCTTTTCCCTTTCAAATAAACACCTATATGGGGGAGCATATAGAGTGTAAATTTTCAAAATTCCACCTGTGAATACCCTCTTTACGCAAAAATACCAAAAAGAAGCATCTTGCATTGCATCATTGCATTACATCGCATCATTTGCACTAAATAAAACTCCAATTTTGAAAAAGTACATTCATCATACATTGCATAAGAAAAATGAAAACAAAAGGGGTTATCATTTGCATAGCATTTCAGCGTCAACCTCATGGGCATCATGCAAAAAAGAAGAGAAAGGACATGGTAGAACTACGTACGCTTTGATTCCTCATCACAGTGAGGATACGTAGGAGCGGGTTCGCCCCGTCAAGCATAACAAATGAAAAAAGCCATTTTGAAAAAGCATCATTCTTGCATTCAAAAATGCATTGAAATTTTGTATTTCATCTTGCACAAAAAAAAAACAATTTTTTTTATTTATTTTTTATTATTTTTTTTATTTTTTAGAATAAGTACACTTCTCAAGTGGTCATTTTTCCATGCATTTGCATATCATGATCTGTACAATAAAGGTTTTGATGAGAGACGAGACGGTTTTGCAAAATAGTCATTCCCCAAAAAAAAAAAAAAAAAAAACTCAAGGTGTTCCAAAGTACCCAGTTCTCGAGTCAGCAGCTCATTCACATAACTTCAAAATTTTTGCATCTCATCCATCCCATGATAAAAGATTAAAATTGTTCATAAATTTTTTCTATCATGTGAAGCATTCTTCTAGGCATGCATGCCATGTGCAGTCGCCCCTGTCCGTGTCCGTCAGTTTCCCTGCTTTATCATCATTCCCCGTCCTAGTCTAGCCCCGCCCGTAAAGCCTAAAGTGTCGCATGCATTTGTTCAGTCATTCGTTCTTGCGCTTATGTTGTGTGCCCTGTTATCTCTAGAAAGAGGCCAACTGGTTTGCCGATATCCGCTTCAGACTCAAGATTCATGGCGACCAATCAAGGAAACCTAGTGATTGAGAATCCCGGCAATTCAGGTCTAGATAATCCGATTATGGAAGTCCTCAAGCAGCTAGTCCAAGGGAATCAGGCACTAGTCCAAGAGAATCAGGCGTTAAATAATAAAGTCGGGGTGATAGAAATGCAGATGGATGCGATAAGAATGCAGATGACTGAAATGATGGGCACCCTGCAAGCTTTGAAAAACGGGACCACTACCGAAGATACTGCTGTTGTAAACCCAGGTGGGGCCGCAACCATCCTTCCTACCTCGGGACCCGCTGAAGCTGTGACTGCTATTCCCCATCCGGGATCTGGGGTTAATTATCCTGCTCACGCCCTGGGAGGTGCTGATCCACATGAGGTTTCTCTTTTCAATATGGATAGTGATCCTCAAGGTCACCTATTTGAGAACTCTCAACCCAGAGATCAGTTGCATGAGTTGGAAAAGCGTTTAAAAGCCATAGAGGATTCAAAGACCAAAGCTAAAGACGCCCGTGATCTATGTCTTGTTCCAGACTTGGTTATTCCCCCAAAGATGAAGGTGCCAGTCTTTGACCAATATTGTGGTACCAGCTGCCCAAATAGACATGTAACCATGTACGCCCGAAGGATGACCGCATACAATCACGACGACAAACTGCTCATCCACTACTTCCAGTACAGCCTAACTGGGGCATCTCTGGATTGGTACATGCAGTTGCAGCCTTCCGACATCCACAGTTGGAAGGACCTTTCTGAAGCTTTCTTAAAGGAGTACGAATACAACAAAGACATGGCTCCAGATCGGATTCAGCTGCAGTATATGAGCAAGAAAGATCATGAGTCCTTTAAGGAATATGCTCAAAGATGGAGGAGCATAGCTGCTCAGGTGAAGCCACCATTGACTGAAAAGGAGATGGTGTACATGTTTATGGAGACTCTCCCAGCTGTTTTCTATGAACGTCTGGTTGGAAGTGGGTCCTCAAGCTTCTCAGATGTGATCAAAGTAGGGGCAAGACTTGAAGTCGGGATGAAGAGAGGAAGAATCCCCTGCAATCCTACTGGCACCGACAATGCTAGTGATTTGCCTGCAAGGAAAAATGGAGAAATCAATGCTATAGTGGGACAAGGAAAGTCACGTCAGTACGACCCCATTCCTGTGTCGTACACTGATTTGTGCAGCTATCTAATCAACCATAGGTTGATCTCTCCTCGTGGGATGAAGCCAGTCCAACCTCCATTCCCAAGAAGGTATAATGCAAAGGCTACCTGTGAATTCCATTCTGGGGCAATTGGTCACTCTACTGAGAATTGTCATCCTTTGAAGCAGTCGGTTCAGGATCTTATTGATACAAAACAGTTGACCTTTGATGAGGGAGGTGAAGGACTAAACCCTTTGAGATCAGGGCTGTCAGGCCGGGATGGCAGTAGTTGAAGAGGATCGAGGTGTTGATCGTCAAGCATTTGTGTCTTCGTCATGCATTTTCATGTAGTTTTCAGTTCAAAGCAAATTTTATGTAATGCAATCCTCTGGCTCTGCCCAAGGCCTTAGGATATTTCAATAAGGGCACATGTTTCCTTTTCAGCATCGTCATCTATAAAAGTTACCCTTTTCAGTCACTTTTGTTCAAGATCGTCATTGCCCTGTTTTATCATAAGTCCATCAGTGCATATTTGACTTTTAGTTCAGTCTAACGCTTTAAGTCCTCCATGCTGGGGCAAGACTGTGATGACTAATTTTCCTTGTTAATATCATATTCCTTCAGTGCAAGTCTTTCAAAAGATAATAATAAACAAGAAAATAAGCTCGCTAGGTGGAAAACCCGCAAAGGGCGGCCTAGGCAGAAAAAAGCGCCCGATGGATCGAAAACCCGCAAAGGGCGGTCCAGGCAAAAGTTAGGGCATAAAAAAAAGAGAAAAAATGCAAAGAAAGGAGCAAACACATATAGATAGATGAACCGTTATCTTGTTTTACAAAAATAAATAAGCCATCGGGATTTGAGATGAAGTGTGGCCACCTCCCTATACCCTCAAGAACCCAAAATCCCAGAAAGTCCCTTTCCTACCTACCTTAAGCCAAGAAAAACCAAACTCAAAAATATACCCTCTAATCACCCTAGACCAGGATCACTTCAAATATCAAAAACAAAAATAGTGCATCAGCTCACTCAACTCAAAAGCAAAGAAAGAAGAAAAGTCCGAAAAATGAAACAAATGAGTCAAAAAAAAAATCAAAAAGACAAAAAATAATAAGTTGTGAGCTGATACATGTTGCCACAAAGCACAAGAGACCCGTGTCTCGATAAATCTTCCAACACCTGGTTCCATAAACCTTCAAACACTTCCTTTGGCCCCAACACCAAACCCCTCAGCCATTCTACCATGAGACACAATTTTGCCTTAACAAAGCCCAAATAAGCCCAATAACCATCTCCCTCATAGATCGTTAACCGTCAACCAACGCCGAACAAAACTCATCCTCCCATTAGCCTCAAACACTTCATTAAGCCTAACTATCCTTCCTCCACAAAACACCACAATCCTGAAAAGTCCATTCCGATCAATGACCGATTGCTTTTGTTCTCTCAGATTCTAATCTTAGGACGAACAAGCTTATCTATGTACAATGTGTTTGCTCAAAAGAAAAAACAAACGATCAGAAAAAAGAAAGCTGATCAAGAAAGAATAAACCCTCAGAAAAAAAGAGAACTGAGGAAACAAAAACGAACAGTCAGAAAAAAGAAAGCTGACAAAATAAAAAAAAGAGGGACTTGCACTCCAAAACACACTCAAGTTGCATTAAAACAAGGTTTAGTGATCACCAAGTAAGGTTTCTTTCATGCCAAAAGTTGAGACATTCACAGAGAACCAAAGATTTGCACTGAGAACACCACTCAGATCTAAAAGTTGGGGTATTCTCTTCACCACCTGCCCACCCTAGTCCGGGGAGAGTCTGTTCAGTGTCCATCCATGGCCATTCATCCTTTCACCCGGTGTCAGCTATGGCACTAGTTCCTGCGTATTCGCTCTTTCACTCCGCTTCCTTTCACACTCCGGACAGGGGCAAGTCATTCATTCACAGTCGCCGAAGGCCTGAATTGGGGCAGTCTGGCATTCATCCTAAACACTCACCTGGCGTCTGCATATTCATGTGTGTTCACTTGGCAATGTTTCATAGAGAAAGCACAAGATTGTTATTGAAGGTTCAGTTATCATGGAATGGAGGAAAACATAAATGGGTTTGCTTGTAAATAATAACCTTGAGAACACCGCGGTTTAAATCAAAACTAGTTTTTCCAAAGAAAAAGGATGATCAAATTCACCCCCACTTTTGCATCCAAAGTCTCGCGTCTCATCATTATGAAAGTATTCACAAAAAAAGTATTTGAATACCCCAAAAATTTTGTCATATCATGCATCAAAATACTGCATTTGCATCCTCACATAGCAAAAAGACAAATAGGAAAAATTCTTTAACCAGCTATCTCAGCACATGAGGGGGTCGCCTAAAGTTGGCCGCTTGTAGGGCTTTAGTGCTCGCCTTAACCCTTAGGGATTAGGTTGTTATCTTGTAGGGCTTCGGTGCTCGCCCGGATCCTTAGGGATTAGGTTGTTATCTTGTAGGGCTTCAGTGCTCGCCTGGATCCTTAGGGATTAGGTTGTTATCTTGTAGGGCTTCAGTGCTCGCCTGGATCCTTAGGGATTAGGTTGTTATCTTGTAGGGCTTCAATGCTCACCTAGATCCTTAGGGATTAGGTTGTTATCTTTTAGGGCTTTAGTGCTCGCCTTGATCCTTAGGGATTAGGGTGTTATCTTGTAAGGCTTCAGTGCTCTGGATCCTTAGGGATTAGGTTGTTATCTTGTAGGGCTTTAGTGCTCGCCTGGATCCTTAGGGATTAGGTTGTTATCTTGTAGGGCTTCGGGGCTCGCCTGGACCCTTAGGGATTAGGTTGTTATCTTGTAGGGTTTTAGTGCTCGCCTGGATCCTCAGGGATTAGGTTGTTATCTTGTAGGGCTTTGGTGCTCACCTTAATCCTTGGGGATTAGGATGTTACCTTGTAGGCACTTGAAGTGTTGATCCTTAACCAAAATAAAAAGGAAGAAAATCAAAAATAGTATCTCATAGCATCCATCATTCCATTGAAATCATCACATCACATACACTTTGCATAACATACATTCACACTCCATTTACATAGATATCTGCATTCCATAGAAAAAAAGAGCAAATAAGAAAGGAGAGAAGAAAATCACAGAAGACGGAACATAAAAGAACACAACATATTCATATCATTCATCATTCTCATATCATCCATACCAGTCATCACTCCATGGCATCAAACAGTACATTACGCCTTCAAATTCGCATCTCAGAAGAGCGAAAGAATAACAAAAGGAAAAGAAGAGAAAAATCAAACAGAAAAGGCATCCCACCAAAGTCAATCATTGCATTCATGTGCACCCCAAACATCCAAGTGCACGCATTTCATGCACCATCCAAGAGAAAAGTTACTTCGGACCAGAGAGTCCCAAAAATCTCATTTTTAGAAAATCATCAACCCCGAGTTAGTAAACTCCCTCAACCCCGAGTTAGTAAACTCCATCAACATAGAGTTAGTGAACTCCCACAGAGTTAGTGAACTCCCACCGAGTTAGTGAACTCCTTCCACAGATCACAACATTGTGTACGAGCACGCAATGGATCCATCAGACTTCGTCAAGTCCTTCGGATTAGTTGTGTCAGCCTAAGGCATAGCGTAAATCCATTGATCAAATCAGTTCCGGACCTGATGTTGATCGGTCGCTCGAAAAGGCCACCCCCCAGAGCTCGGACTCGACAAGAGTCCGTTAGAAGGTTTTAGGCAGCCGCCGAATTCCCAATTTACCGCTTTTCTCAATTTATTTCCCGCTTTTGCTGCCCGAGGGCTAGCACCAATCTATTTCCTGCTTTTGTTGGCTTACTGAGGGCTGACGCTTCATCCACTGCATTCATCTCGGGCCAATGTCCATTTATCAAAAAAAAAAAAAAATCTCTATTCTCGCATGCATTAGAATTTCATTTTTCACCTTACATTAACAAAAACGGAAAAAACTAGAGAGATGGAAAAAGGAAAAATCGGGTTTCCCTAAGTAGACAAAATCGGTATAATTTCTAAATTCTTTATCTTTATTTTGCCTCGGAATATGTTTCGGCCAGTTCATATTCCTCGTTAAAATCCAGATAAAGAGGGGCAGCTGTCATACCCCAATTTTGTCCAGCTTAGATCAAAACCCTAATTTTCCACAAAAATAAATAAGTTGAGGAGTGAGAAGCATTATGCATTGCATTTTGGGTCTTAGAAGTCATTCCAAGGTCTTTAAAGTCATTTTTAGGGTTGGAATGCACTTGTTAAGCAAATTAGGGTTTTAGGGTCAAAAAGGGCATTTTGGTCATTTTTCGTAAAAAAGATGATTTTCTCGCAAAAAATGCACATCCACAAAAAGTACATTTTTATTCTATCAAGGATAATTTTTGTACAATTTTTTAGAAAGAAAACCCTAGTCAAAATAATTAAAAATGTATTTTTCCACTTTTAGTGCATAGAAAAATAAAAAGGACCATTAAATATTCCTCAATTCTTAAGTGACAATTTTTATTGTCATGGGTGACTAGAGGGAATATTTTATGGTGCCCAAAAACATGTGCCACATTTTCAATAGTTGCATTCCCATTATTTCCCATGCCCAAAATTTCAAATTCAAAAAAAACTCAAAAAAGGGAAGTGTCCTCAATAAGACAAAATGTACTATTTTGTGCAAGCTTGCATTTTTTTTCCTTCCCTCCTCATGGCTGCGAATTCCAGCCCATTTTTACCTCATTTTGTGTTTCTTCACGCCCTTAATCCATGTGAGTTGTACTCCTAGCCATTGATTAAAATTCTAGATCAAATCCTAGGCTACAACTATGTGCAAATTGACCTAATTGCCCCCAACAATTTTTGTGTACAAAAAAACTCTTCAATTTCATATGACACCAGCTCATTCCCTTCCATTTGTGCTTTCTCATTGTCCCTAATCCATGTGCATTGCAATCTTGGCCCTTGATTCAAATTCTATCTCAAATCTCAATGGTTGGCAAAAGCACAATGTCCTATATACCCTTAATTTTGCACCTCATATAAAACCCAAAAATAAGAAACCAAAGGGGGGATTCTCATTTTACCCTAGCACACAATCAGATCACAATTCCTCTCCTCCTCCCCTCTCAAACCCAAGACCACCTCCCACCATTTCCACCACCAATTCTTCAATTTTCAACCATCCAAACTTCATTATTCTTGATTCCTACACTAGATCCACTTCTAATCTTGCATTATCTTCAAAGTTCATCATCAAATCCTTCAATATCAAGTGATTTTAGTGGGATTCAAGAGGAGGTTCAAGTGTTCTTGGTTTCTATTTTGATCTTCTTCTTCATTTCAAGCAAGATCTAGAGGTAAGCTCACAAACTCTTGCATTTTCTTTAATTTTCATTATGTAATCTCTCTTCTCCTCATCTCAACTCCTTCATATATTGTTGTTGATGCTTTGAGGAGCCATCTCAAACATTATTGACAAGCACTTAGGGAGGCTTGGGTGTTTGAGGTGGCTCCTTGGCTTTGAAGGAATTGTTCTTGTGTCTTCTTGCATTTTATTGTATTTTAAACCTTGTTGGTATAATTTTCATCAAATAAAAACCCATTCTCATACCCATTTTGCTAGTTTTGTTTCCTTTGATTTTGCGTGAATAAATGCATGATTTGGTTGATGTTTGTCTTAGGAACTTGCATGATAGATTAGGTCCTCTTCTTTTGTGTTGTTTTGTGTGTTAATTTGTCAATTTTTGCATGAAATAAGTTGATGATTCCATGCTTGTATGCATTCGGCCATGACTAGGTTTTTACCCCTTTGATTGCTTGAAGATTGTCATTTTGATTGTGGTTGAGTAAATGCAAGTTATGTCATTGTGTTTGTTTACTTTTTACCATTTTACTTTACCACTTCATTAACTTTTTACCAAAAAAACATAAAAACATTTTACCACTTTGGTTTTTACCATTTCACTTAGTTTTTACCAAAACATTTTTATCTCATCACATAAAACATTTTCACCTTCATTCAAAACATTTTACCACTTGCATCTTTGCATAAAAACCCCAAAACATTTTCTCATTTGCATTTCATACTTTTTCAACTTTATAAAATAAACCCCAAAATACTTTTACCACTTTCAAGACCAAAAACATTTCATCTCATTTCCAAAACACCAAAACCCAAAAACATTTTACCACTTTCTTACCTAAGCCTTTTACCAAAACATTTTCACCCTCATGCATCTTCATCCATCCCTATTTATGCGACACTCTCATGCATTCTCGAGTATTTATGCCTTGCATAATAAATGTAATCATACTCAAATGCTCATGCATTCTTGTATGCTCATGCATCCTCTTGTCTACTCATTCATGCATTCATTCTTGTATGCTCATGCATTCACATGCTTGCCAAATCATGCATCATTGCTCACATGTTCATTCACCTAACCTAGAATACTCTATGCCTATGATCAATTGTATTCCTTTGTTCTTGATGCCATTTGAATGTCTTGACTTAATTGTGCACAAACCCTTTTACACAATCATGTGCCCTTATAAGGCTACCAACATGTGTAGCATAGAGGCATATGTGCCCCTCTTGAGATTGCTTCCAACTTGTGTAGCAATTCTCCTTCACACACAAACGCTATTGTTTTGAGAACTTTGTCTTGCATCTATGACAATTAAATCTCTTGATTATATTGGCATGCTTAATCTTAGTTGATGATCAACATGTTCATGATTGCTTGATTAGTTGAATATGTTTGAACTTCATTCATTCATTTTGCATTTGGTTTTGGACATAGAATTCGATTGAAAATGATTTATTTATTTTTCTAAAAACTCTTTTCCAAACCAATTAATTTTCAAAGCATTTTCAATAAACAAAAATAAGCAAGTAGTGGAGGTCACCCATAACCTTTGTTAGTTTGATCTCTATGAACGCTCTTCAATTTCACATGAGTACTTAGCGATGATTACTCATAACCTTTGTTAGTTTAATCATTCGCTAATGCTCGTCCTACTTCGAAAACCTTTTCGAAAATATAATAAAAGCAAGTTGTTACTAATAGTCAATCAGAGCCTTTGTTCGTCTGACTAGAGGTAACAACTCTTTTTGAGTATTTAGCAGTGATTACCCATAGCCTTTGTTAGTTTAATCACTCGCTAATGCTCGTCCTATTGCGAAAACTCACCAAAAAGATAAAAAAAACAAAAACCTTTTCAAAACTAAAGAAATTAGAACTACGTCGCTTTGATTCCCATTTGGGATACGTAGGAGCGAGCCACGTCCTCGTCAAGCACAACAAACCAAAATTAATTCGATTGCGAAAGCCCTTTTTGATCATCTAAAATAAAAACCGATTATCATTAATGATCACTCGCGCCGTTGCCGTTTGGTTGTTAATGATAATTTCATTTTCAAAAGAGTTAGTAGCGCGGCCACTCTAAACCGTTGTTGTTTGGTCGTCGCGAACACTCGAATCAAAAGCAAAACCGATTATCGTTAATGATCACTCGCGCCGTTGCCGTTTGGTTGTTAATGATAATTTCATTTTCAAAAGAGTTAGTAGCGCGGCCACTCTAAACCGTTGTTGTTTGGTCATCGCGAATCCTCACTCCTACTGCGAAAACTCATCTAAACAGACTAAAAAACAAAAACCTTTTTAGGACAACCAAGAACTACGTAGCTTTGAATTCTCCATTGCACCAGGAGATACGTAGGAGCGAGAGGCCAACTCTCGTCAAGCGCCAAAAATAAAAATTTTCATTAAGTCTTCTCACTCCCTTTTCAATAAAGAGGCAAAATAAAAGCATTTTCAAATCAACACTTCAAACCACACATTTAATTAAAGGTTCCCTTTCGGTAGAAAGGAGGTACGGGGTGCTAATACCTTCCCCATGCCTAACCGACCCCCGAACCCATATCTCTAGTTTTCGAAAGACCATCCGCCTTGTCTAAAAGACCTTTTTTCAATGTTTTGGTCTTAAAATTAAAATATTGGTGGCGGCTCCATACCTTTTCCACGTTGTACAATGAGAAGTCCGAACCGGATTTTTTGGGGTGCAACAGTAATGTTTAAGGATCATCACCAACAAGTTTTCTCCCTCACTTTTCCTATTCAACTTGTGGCTTCTCTCTCTTTTGTGGGTGAGAATCTTTCACTTTTCTTTCTATTTTCCCAAGTTTAAGTTGAATGTTTTGATAGGGTTTTACAAAATTTGGATCGCACTTTTACTATTCTTTTCCTTTGTAAAATTACTTTGAAAGCAAGTTGTAAAACTCCCTAGTTTTTTTTGAAAACTATAACCATGAGTTTTCAAAAGAAAAAAAAAAGCTTTGTTTTCTTTTCCAGTGAAGTCGATATTTGTAAAATGGAAATAAATATAAACCTTTGAAAAGGAATAGTTCTTAAAACTTTGACTCTGATTGAAAACGGTTTGTGAAATTTAGATTTAAAAGAAAAATGAAATCCTTTAAGAAAAAATTTAGGAGATTTAATTAAGGTATTGAAATTGTTTAAAATGATTTTTTGAAAAGTATATCTATGTTTATAAGAAAAGTTGATTATTTTAGCTAAAATATTGTTTTTTTTAGAGGAAAAAAAAGTGGATTCTGTAGGACTAGTTTTGAAACGTTTTGTTACTTTGCTCTAAATTCATCAAATGTTTTTTTAAAAGGATTTGGTTAGTGATTTGAAATGAAGCTGGTATAAATCAAAATGACTACTTTATGCTTATAAGAAATGATTTTTTTATGAAAAAGTTTGCGTCTCTAAAACATCAATCAAAAGTGTTTAAATGATTTTGTGAAAAATATAAGAGCTAGCTTTAGAAGATTTTGAGTTTTGCAAAAAAAAAAAGGATATAACAACCAAAAACTTATGTTTAACAACAAAGCCGCTTAATAGAATTGGAAACCTGAGTTTCAAGTATTGTCCAAATCCTACGTGAAGAATTAGGGACTGTAACAGCCCAGGTCCACCGCATCGGCCACCCCGGTCCCACTGTTACCTCACGGTCTTCTCTACCCCTCTTGTAGAATTTTTGCCTTCCGTGGGAATCGAACCTTGCACCTGAGGCATAAGTGCAAGTTAAACCCCCTTCCCACTACCAATTGATGTAACAGCCCAGGTCCACCGCAGCGGCCACCCCGGTCCCACTGTTACCTCACGGTCTTCTCTACCCCTCTTGTAGAATTTTTGCCTTCCGTGGGAATCGAACCTTGCACCTGAGGCATAAGTGCAAGTTAAACCCCCTTCCCACTACCAATTGAGCGTATGTAACAGCCCAGGTCCACCGCAGCGGCCACCCCGGTCCCACTGTTACCTCACGGTCTTTTCTACCCCCCTTGTAGAATTTTTGCCTTCCGTGGGAATCGAACCTTGCACCTGAGGCATAAGTGCAAGTTAAACCCCTTTCCCACTACCAATTGAATTGAATTGTGTAATATGTGGTAGTAATATTATCTGATTGGGTGAGTTAATGATGTGCATTGATTTCTGTGAATGCAATTAATGTGTTTGGATATTGTTGTGCTGATTTGTTGAAGTGATGGAGGCGTAACTATTGTTATGACCTGTGATTGTAAATTGGGTTGATTGAACTTAAAGGAAAATTGTAGATGTGTCAAGGATGTGACCATGATAATGTTAGAAATAGATCACGTGAGATTTTTGAAATGAAAAAAATTGTATTTTGAGAGTTAATAGGATAAAGTAGCATTAAAAGAAAATTAATAAGTTAGACATTATTAAAAAGCAAAAGACTTTACGAGAACGCGTATCATTTTGTGAAAACCCGAACTTCTCCAACGAATATTCTGAGTCAACTTTTTTTTAAAAAAAACACGCTCTTATTTCGAAAAGAAAACCTTAGGCATTAGAATGACAAAAAAAAGCAGAAAGTGAATTAAAGTGTGGTTGATCAACGATGAAAGTAAATTTAGTAATGACAGCACTTGAGTAATCTGTCCTTATGAATTGAAGTGTTTCCGAAAAACTCAAAGGGTGTTCTTCATCCGTTAAAGGATGAGACTACTCGAAAATCTATGCTAAGTGGAATGGGACACTTAACATAGTGCTCTAAACTTTGAGCGTAACATTTGTAAGGAAGAATTTATTAAAATTTGATTACTCAGTGACTGTCATTATGTAAAGAAACTTTCAAAGTTAAGTGTTGGGTAGAGTTGCAATCGTGAATAAATTTTGATAAGAGAAGATAAATAATCAAAGTGAAAAGAGTTGACTAAGAGTTGTTGGTTAACGATGAAAGTAAGTTAGTAAAGACAATATTTGAGTACTCTGAATTTATAAAAGAGGAATGTTTCGAAAACTCAAAGTGGTGCTCTTGTCCGTCAAAGGATAAGAATACCCAGAAAACGATGCTAAGTGGTATGGGACGCTTAGCATAGTGTTCTAAAAGCTTTGAGCATACCATGTTAAAAAGCGAATTTATGAAAAATTGGGTTACTCAAGGATTGTCGTTATGTAATGAGACTTTCAAAGTTAAGTGTGGATTAGCGATGAGAACTTGGGGTCGAGTCTTAATCTAGTTGTGTGAAAATCTAGTATAAGATTCGTATTGATTATCTAGGTACCATCGGGGACCTAGAGCGTTGAGAGTATAGAACGTTTTTAGGGCGTTGTTCCAACCTGGATGCTAGATGGTCCTATGTTGAAGACTGCCTGAGTAATTGCTGTAGGTCTGACGGGGAATCCAGATCTAGGTTACTTGGGACACGAAGACATAAACATGGTATAAATGTTATGTTCCGTCGTTGTTGATCTAATGGTGTGTTTAGATCACAGTATTGGCCTAGGTGACGATCTAGTGCTATTCCATTTCATATGGAAACTTTGATGATATTAATAATTGATGTGAGGAACGATTACTAACGTGGATCGTGGATCCGTGATGTTCGTGATTGACTAACCATAGCTTGCTGAGTTGTACGACTTGCTATCAGTTGATGTGTTTATTAATTTCGTGAGTGATTCTTGTTATAGTTACGTGATATTACGCATGTATATTATATGTATTAGTAAAATACTTGTCCTTGTATTACGTATTAAGTATCCATGGAATAGCTTGCGATGAACTCATGTATAAGGGATTCACCTTGCCAGTTTTTTTGTCTACCCATGTTTGGGGTACTCGAGTACAATGTTTCAGGTATATTGGAATGAATCCATGGACATGGAGAAGTTGAGTCGCGATTAGCTTTGTGACGCATCGAAGGCGTGATTCGTGTGAAAGCGTGAAGAACGTCTCTATGAAGAAACGATGAATTTTCTGGACTTATCAAATAGGTGTTTGGTAAGGGTCCATGTTTAGGTATGTGTCCAAAAAGGGTTGTGATCCCCTTTCTGGCGTCTCTGACTAGTAATCTAGATCAGGAGACTTAGAGTTTTATCTTAAGACCAGCTCATGCTCATTAGATTGTGTCCTTAGTCCGGTTCTCCAAACGTGACTAAGTGTATTGTTTTTGAAGATGAATGTTGTACGCCTAATGGCGAATAAATTCTGTGATTAATGAGGAATGATTCTGTTGTGTTGTGTGGTGGTATATAAAAAAAATAAGTTTTTATCTCGTATCAGATTTTCTGGAATTACTTTGTGAAATTTTGTTTTCGAAAAAAAAAATTTAATTACAAAATTCGAAATTGAGTGTAGAGTTTGTGACACCTGGAGAGGGTGTTACAGTAATGGAACTGCCAAATGTGGTTTTCCTAAAGTCAGACTAGCTACTTACAGTGTTTGTCGGGAATCAACACCATTAACCGAAAGTCGTGGTTGTTTTGATGTTGATATCATGGCAACCTTTTGTCATACCCCAATTTTGTCCGACTAATCGAAAAATCCCAAAAATTTTATCGCTTCGCATATTGTTCTAAATGCGGGTGTATTTGGCACTCTCGTGCAACGGTTTTGTTTGGCGCTCGTTGTTTTCAAAAAAAGAGTCCAAAAAATAATAAAAAATAATAAACGCAAGCGCGCGTCGGTTTCGAGTCGTGTGAGCAAATGCGTCGGTGCGCTTTTAGTTTTACCGTGCGTATTCAAATCACGTATGCGTTCCTAGTCTTAAGGCGAACGCGTGTTTCATTTCGAGTCGTTGTGTCGGTACGCGTTGTTTTTACCGCTTTTATTATCATAAAGAAAAATAAAAAAATAATAATAATAAATAGTAATAGTAAAATAAAATGAATTTTATTCAGCTGTCCCTTCTATTGGTTTTGTTATATATACAAACAAAATTAATTAATACAAATAGTACAAAAGTCAAAACAAAAGCAAAAATTGTACAAAATAATAAAATGAATAACAAAAACTGAAAAGAGAGGAGGAGGACAGATGCAGCAGCGCATAGGTGCTCCTCTATTTGGAGAGCCAAGCCCAAACTTCCTTCTTCTTGTCCCTGTACTGACCTCCCATTTTCAGCAAAGAAAAAACATTGCTGCAGTGGCAGCAGCCCTGCTGCTATCCTTGCTGCTCCACTGTGTCACTGCTGCCAACAGCTTGGTCTCCTATGAGCCTTGATCCCCTGCATTAGCATCCACACCTACACCACATTTCCCTGCCTATAAATGCAATAAGCAGAAATCAGTTTAGGGGACCCTCAGACAGCAATATACAGAGTGCAATATACACACAGCCACACAGGGGGGCAGAAACGGTGACACAGAAATACTCACACACAACTAGGGGGCAACAATTCACAAACAGCAAATTTGTATGCATAGAAAACACTGAAAAATTCTGAAGCGGCGGAAGTAATAAGCACCAGAAGGCTACTTCAAAAATTGGAAGAAGGTTGGTAACCATGTTTTCATTCTATTTAGACAAGTTCAGTACATAATAGGTATGTTTTTTAAAAAAAAATAATAGTATCTGTCCGTAGTTGAAGGTCAGCATAGAAATTTTATGAAAATAGTTAGATTCTGTTTGCATGAGAAACGTAGAGCCATGATCAGATTTAGTTTGTTGTAGGATTAATAAGTTAAGGTATGGGAAAAATGAAGTTTATAGTTATGATAGTTACAGAAAATATAAAAAAAAGGATTAGGATTTAGAGCCACACAAAAATCTGTTAGCAAAATAAATTAATTAATTAAGTAAAAAAAACAGAAAAATGGTGAATAGGTGAGAAGAGAAAAATAGAGATTTACCTCCGGCCACCGCGTACGGTGGTCGTCTCCGCCGTAGACAGCCACCATCCGAGCCCTCACCACCGCAATCCCTCAGTCACCGTAAACCCAACAACTCCCCTCTTCGTACCGCACCACCACTATCCATCAACAACACCCCCCACGGCTAGTCACCGCTACAAACAGCCGGCCACCGCCGCCACCTAACCGTCCGGCCACGAAACATACCTCACGCCACCCAACGATCCATCTCCCCAACCGCACCAAAACCGCACCAAAACCCCACCACGAAACCACCACGAAACCCCCCTCAACCGCCGTACGCACCACCCACAGCGCTACAAACAGCCACCCACCGAAGCACCGCCGTAAAGCCAAACCACATCACCAACGGAAACTAGATCTAAGAAGAGAGGGGGATCGATTCGAGGAGAGGAAGAAACGGCGGCGAGGAAGAGAGAGATCACCGTGAGAGGGAGAGGAGAGTGAGACGGCGCAAGGGAGAAAGGGAGACACGATGGACAGAAGAGAGGGAGGAGGATGCGCTGTTGGAGAAGAAAGGAGTTGGGATTTTGTGAGGGGAGTGGGGATCGGCCGCAGCAAAGGGGAGGGAGAGGAAAAAATCAGATTTGGCTTTTTTTTTAGAAAGGGGCGCCGTGGGAGAAGAGAGAGCAGAAATTAGGGTTTCCAATTTAGGGTTAGGCTTTTATATCAGGGAAGCAAGGGTAGTTTCGTCTTTTCGCGTTTTTTTAATTTTCAGATCTCTATTTACACCCCCTCATTTTACTCAGTTCGCCCCCCCCCCCCTTTTTTTTGAAGCCCACGATTTCTTTTTGAAGCGCAGCCCAGCTTACAAAAACAAGCTGGGCTTATTGTTTGCACCCCCCATCTTAATAATACGGCCTCCCTGCTACTTGCACCCCCCATTTTATTATTTCACCCCCTGTTTCTCTTTTCAAATTTTATTTCTTTCCCCTAGATAAATGTTTTTTTTACAAAACCTTTTTCCCAAATGATAAATTTTCTTTTCCCTAAACGAACTTATTTTTTTTCTCAAACCTTTTTAAATGATGGATAAATGTTTCCCCGAACAAAAATCAATCCAATTGCAAATTCCTTTCATCACGACGTTCTCACCAATTAAAATCAACGAAAACACTTTTCAAAAACAAATCTTTTCAAACGTCGAAATCAAAACTAATCATCACTAATGATCACTCGCGCCGTTGCCGTTTGATTGTAGGTGATGATTTCATTCCTGTGGGAGCTAGTAGTGTGGCCACTCTAAACCGTTGTTGTTTGGTCCTCACAAACGCTCTCCTTCAATTGCGAAAATCTTTTCAATGCCCAAAATAAAAACTGATTATCATTAATCATCACTCGCGCCGTTGCCGTTTGGTCGTTAATGATAATTCATTTTCATAAGAGTTAGTAGGGCGACCACTCTAAACCGTTGTTGTTTGGTCACTGCGAATGCTCAACCCCTTTGCGAAAAACTCCAAAAAGATTAAAAAACAAAAACCCTTTTCAGGACAAACAAGAACTACGTAGCTTTGAATTCTCCATCGCACCGGGAGATACGTAGGAGCGGGCCATGTCCCGTCAAGCACTGCTTTCTAAAAACCCTTTTTCCTCCTTTCTCGCCAAAAATAAAATTTTCATTAAGTCTTTTCATTCTCTCTTCGAAAAAGGGCAAATTTAAGTATTTTCCAAATCAGCACTTAAAACCACACGTTTAATTAAAGGTTCCCTTTCGATAGAAAGGAGATGTGGGGTGCTAATACCTTCCCCATGCCTAACCGACCCCCGAACCCAAATCTTCCGGTTTTCCAAAAGGCCATCCGCTTTCCAAAAAGGTTTTTCTTCAATATTTTCCTTATAAAAAAAATATTGGTGGCGACTTCATTGATTTTCAAAAAGTTGTAAACGAAGAAAGATCCCCTCAGGGACTTTTTCGGGCGCAACAGCTGGCGACTTCACTGGGGACTTTTCTTTTTTTAAGTGGGTCAAGCCTAACTAATTAAATGTGTGGTTTAGTGTGCTATCGATGTGATTTGGATGCTTTGTTTGCTTCTATCCCTTTTCGGTTTGCCCTTCTTGTCATGTTGCCCATGTGCATTTATTTCCTCTCCTTTCATGTTGATTTTTCCTCGTCTTTGCTTATGTGCTTAGTACTCTCATGCATTTCCCCCCATCTTGTTATGTTCCCCTCTTCTTGGCCCCCTTTCTTGAGGTAAGCAAAGCACTTGATTGTTGTTGAAACCCTAGGCTAGCTTATTTGATATTGAACCCTAGGGTAGACGACATATTATTGCTTGCTTCTGCCTGGACTGTTCCGGGTTTTCCTTTGCAGGTGGGGTATATGTGGGTAGTTTTAGGCGGTATGCCCTTGCTGCACACGCTCACACCTTGTGCTTACTATGCTTTGAGAGGGGCCTAAAACCCAAGGTCTGACAAAACCTAGGAGAGTGGAAACGAGTAGTGACTGGCAATTGGACCGTTGTCCTTCCGACTCTCACGAAAGTTTCAGCCAGAGTATGCTCTTTCATGATGCCTCGCACCAGATGGCGTTCCATCGTTGTGGGTGCTATTGTGAAAGAGAATTAGCTCTGGTAACCTGGTGAGGAAGTGACTAGAACCCGCATGGGAGGAACATTTGAGTTGTCCTAGAACTTAGGTCCCCACCTTCGTAGGACACAAGGGGCATACCAAATTGTGTGTTGCATTGTAATCTAGGCATGTTTTCAAAAAAGAGAAGGGAATTTTTCCAAAGAAATAAAAAAAAGGAAAGTAGAGAAAGAGCTGCCGTTGTAGCCTTTCTTTTGTCGGTCCGTACGAGGCAGTATGTGGCCCACTTTATTTTCAAAAAAAAAGAGAGATAGAGTTGCCGTTGTAGCCTTTCTCTTACTTGGTCCATATGAAACCACGTACGGCCCGCATTTTTCAACAAAAAAAAACTTGAACTAATGCCAATAAGGGTTTTGCCCTAATCTGCATATGCATAAAACATCATCATCATTTTGCATGCATCCTCGCATTGCATCCAACAGAAGCTTTTACAGTTCATGCATGCATCCTTGCATTTCATCAAAGTTTGTTTACCGAGAATCCCAAATTGAGAAAGAATCTTGTCATAGGCACGATGTGGAATCAAAAGTGAAACAGCGCATACTCCGAGGTGCGAGTTTGTTTAAGTTTGAATGCATGGAATGTGCTTTGTTTCGCTTATTGATTCTAACCTTGTTGTGTTTCAAAGAAAAAATAATCAAAATCCACCGTTAAACCTATGGCAAGACATAGTACACCGTGATTCCCGGCACTAAGACAAACATGAAATCATACATATTGCATTGCACTTGCATTCAAACAAGTATTAGTGCATACCGTCTTTTATCAAAAAAAAAACCAAAAATCAAGAAAAATCAAAAATTATTATTTTCCACAAGTTTTTTTAGAAAAACATACTACATGCATTTTTTCTTTGCATTACAAAAAATAATCAAATAAACATCTCATTTCGCATGCATTTTCATAAGAATCATATCTTTCCACGCACTAAAAATAATTGTTAGTATCAGGCACTCCATTTCATAGTTCAAAAATAAAACGAAAAGCAATCATCATCCACACTTTGCATCATGGCATCATGCATTACAAAATTCTGAAAAAAAAATTATCATCCCTATGGTATTTCATTCGCTCATAATCATGAAAAATCATCAAGTGATGCAATTTACGTTATCCTCATTCAAAATGCACATTCGTTCATTCATTCACCCACTCATTCCGCCGTCCGTCCATATCACATCATCGCATTAATACTTTTCTGTGTCGCAAATCAAAAATAAGCATTAACGTCTCATCACGCATGCATCTTCATTCAATATCTCCCATGCATTAGGAAAGTAATTGCAAGCATCACGCATTTCATTTCATTGCATAAGAAAAATGAAAACCAGAAGCATCTATCATCCATATCGCATTTCATTCATCTTTGATTATGCAAAAACTATCATCAAATAATGCGGACATCGCGTCAATGTGGCGCTCATGCATCATTTCATTAACCTCATCACTTTGTTCGAATACATCATTTCTCCCTGCATGCATTCTTTCAAAACAAAGAAAAATTTCTCAGGTGATGGCTTAATGGATAGAAGTGCACCTTTGAACGACGAAGGGTAATGTCTCAAATTTGTTTGTCGACTACAAACTTGAGATGTTACTTTACGATGTCAGAGCACTTTGACCCAGTCGCACGTATTGTAATTTCAAGTAGGAAATTAAATTGAGTCAACTAATTGTCAAAACGTTTCAGTACATTGTGTGAAGTATTGAGTCAGGATCCACTCAATGTTTCAGGCAAGTTACTCAGGGTAACGACAATCAGTTGCCTCATATCACCATTCTTGCATCTCTCATCATTCAAAAAAGGGGCATTGGCAAATCGCATCTTGTCTCGCCTCTAAAAAATAAAAAAAATCAAAAATCATTTGGAAAAAAATGGGGGGCATCATTCTTGCATCATTCGCATTGGTATTCCATATTTTGTCTTGCAACAAAATAATTTAGAATAAGCCACACTTTTCGAGTAGTCGTTCTCCACGCATTTACATCATACTTGCATATCATAATTTGTTCATTCATTCATTGCATAAAATAAAAGTTGTGATGAGAAGCGAGACGTTCTTGCAAAACAATCATCCTTTTTTTGAAAAAGTTTATCCTTACTTGGTTGCAAACTCAAGGTGTTCCAAGGCACTCAGTTTTGCAAATCAATAGCTCATTTGCATGTCTTTCAAAAGCACTGCATCCCATCCATTCCATGAAAAAATAAAAAAAAACTGAAGCAGCTCATCAATTCATTGTTCTAACTAATGTTGACTCTCTGTGAAGCATTC
The DNA here is from genome assembly GCA_039519185.1 of Astragalus membranaceus. Classification (NCBI taxonomy): domain Eukaryota; kingdom Viridiplantae; phylum Streptophyta; class Magnoliopsida; order Fabales; family Fabaceae; genus Astragalus; species Astragalus membranaceus. Next base: position 144,665,210 of record CM076847.1, on the reverse strand, counting down.
CTATAGTGAACGTGCATGACACGTGCAGTTTCTCTTGCTTGAGTCAGTCAGTTTCCTTCCTTGTCATCATCACCATCCCAGTCTAACCCTGCCCCGACCACCCATAAAGTACATATCCCCCACATCAGTACCTAGTTGATTATTTGGGTTGTTCTCACTAATGAAACATCACTTTAGACCCTCATTACTAGGGGCAAATTTGTGGTCACTACGATACCTTGTCAATATTGTTTTCCCTTGGTGCAAGTCCTTTACAAAAAAAAAAAATCAAAAAAGGCCCGTTAGGTTGAAAACTCGTAAGAGCGGCCTAAGCAAAAATTAGGGCACAAAAAAAAAGAGAAATAAAGGAAAAGAGCAAGTATATAAAATAAGTAAATTATTGCCCTTAAGTCATTTTTTGAGAAAACGAGCAATCATGATTTGAAATGAAGTTGAACCATCTTTCCATATCCTCAAAAAAAAAAAATCCTTTACCACCCACCTTAATCCAAAAAAAAACATTTCAATCACCCTAGACAAGGATTAATTCCACGTTGAAAATGGTGTATCACTTTTATCAGCTCACTCAGTTCAAAAAAAGAGAAAATAAGAATCACAAAAAGTGAAGTCAAAAAAGAGAATTGAAAAATTCAAACAAAAAGAAAAAAAATAAAAAAGGAAGCAAGGTAGTACAAATTGTGAGCTGATACTTTATACCATTAAACGCTTGAGAGATCCTTGTCTAAAATCAATCTTCAAACACTTCCTTCGGCCTATCCCCCCCACAAACCCTTTGCCAAGTCATAATCCTAAACAGGTCCATTTTACCATGAGACACATAAGAGGTTCTCATCTCAATAAGACCTCAAACACCTCATTAAGCTTAATAACTCATACTTTCATTAACCACTAGCCAAATCATACCACTAAAAAAAAAAACATCTGTTCCATCAATCATCAAATACTTCTTTGAGCCCAATTATCCCTCCCTTCATAAATCATTAATCATTAGCCACATCACAACTCCAAAAATCCATTCTGATCAATGACTGATTGCTCCTGTTTTCTCAAAGTTTTAATCTTAGGACAAATAAGTTTATTTATTTACAATATGTTTGCTCAAAAAAAAAAACAAAAAAAAAAAAAAAGAGAAACTCAAAAGAAAAGAAAAATCAAAAGGCTTGCACTCCAAGAATCATTCAAGCTACATCAAGACAATGTTTAGTGATCACTAAGTGAAGTTTTCATCATAGCGAGCTCAAGACTATCATAGTCTGAGACTCATTTTGTAGACAACCAAAAGGTTCATGCCAGGATGTTCGCCTTGAATCTAAAGTGGGGTACTCCTTTCACTATTTATTCCACATAAGCTCGGGGAAATATGTCCAACATCCATCCCGCACCACACCCAGTCTATGCAGCCATATTTGACCATCTCCAAAAACCCATAGCCCTAACTCCGTCACCTTTTCCAATCCTCACTTAAAACAACCATCTGAAATCCCATTACCAAGTGGGGCAGCCCCGTCGCTCGTCACTCCACCTACAAATGGGAGGATTCATCCTACACCCATCTCATCCCCTTGCCATATTCACATGCCCAAAACCATACCAGGGCAATTTCTCAACTCATTATTCTGCCACTCTAGTCGGGGCAACCTTGTCCTTACCATAATTAGGGCAATACCAAACTCTGTGGGTTGAGGAAATTCTTTTGCCTTCCACCTTTCACTCCAAAGCCAATTCATCATTTTCTACGCCCCCAGCCTGTCACCACTAGACAAGAGCAAGTTATTACTCACCGTCATCAAATCTAAATTGGGGGCAGTCCCACATTTCTTGGCTTGGAAAAACCTACCTTTCACGACCTTGACAAAGACCAATCAGTCATTCACCCCTTCATGCGCCACAAATATCCTCACCCTAGGCCTTTAAAACCCCAAGTTAACTGACTCATTCATCTATACTTGCACTAACGTATGTCTTTACTAAACAATGCTTCATAGAGAAAGAACACAAGTTGATCATGTGATGCTAAAAATCCACTTAGGTAACTTTGTGGACATAAACTTCGGTCATCATGGGGCATCATAATGGAAGAGAAAAAGAAGCGAGCTTGCAAATATGGTCAAGTACCTTTTCATATCAATACCTGTAGATAACAACCTTGAGATTACCAAATTTTGAATCAAGCCTAACTTTCCAAGGGATAATCGCCTCCGTTTCTTACATATAAAGTCTCATGTCTCATCATTACCAAAAGAAATGTTCTATACTTCATATCATACCATCGCACCATGTGCCATAACATTTGCATCGAAGCATTTCATTCGCATCATATTCACATTCGCATACCAAAAAGAAAAACAAAAAGCAACAAAAGAAAAGTAAAAAGGAAAAGTCATTCTGCATCCCATCAGAAAGCAATCATGGCATTTGCATTGCATGCATTCGCTCATCTCACTTGCAGAGTACTTAGCATGCCAGCCAAGTCCAGGCTACCAGCCAATGCAACATGATTTTCCTGATGAAGATATCATGGCATTGTTTCGACGAGGGGAAATCCCAAGAAAATGAAAGATGGCGGATGATCTTCGACGGTGCGTCCGACATATGGGGGCATGGGGCAGATGCTGTGTTGATATTTCCTGACAACCACTTCATTCCCGTCACTGCAAGACTGAGCTTCTACGTCACAAACAACATTGCCGAGTATGAAGCATGCATCCTGGGCATGCAGGCAGCCCTGAAGTGGAAAGTCAAAAGGCTTGATGCGTACGGTGATTCAGTGTTATACCCCAATTTTGTCCGTCTTCTTTTTCTAATTTTAGTCGTTTATTTTTTGTAAATCGTGTTTTGAAGTCGCGTGATTACGAGAATTATCAGTATGGCGTCTCAGTTACTAATCCTAGCCAATTTCAATTACCCTGTTCAACTAAATCGAAATACCGTTGTTTTAAATTAGGCATGCACACGAATGATCGGTCGTTTCGTGCGTTCTTCAATTTAATCTTTGTATTTGGATTTAGTCGAACCTAATTGAGACTACCAAAGTCATTTTTCTCGCGATTGGGCCTGTCGTTTCAATTTGGGCTTAAGAACGCGATTCTGAGATAATTTTAGCGTTTAGTGGTCAACGGGCTTATTTATTCTATTTGGGCCTCGTTCTCACACACTTGTCTAGTTGGGTCCGATATCACTTTTGTATTTGGCCCAATTTCTTTTATTATTTTCACTTTATCTATTTTCATTAGTAAATATAGTCTAAAAATGTCAAAAAATTATATTTATTGTTTATTTACATTTTAATAGTGTCCAAGATGTCCAAAAGTCCAAAAATACAAAAAATAATAATCACCCAAAAATACCAAAAAATACAAATCCGAAAATACAAATAATAATAGGCAGCAGCAGATCCATGGGCTAATTCTTGTTGCCCAAGAGTCCAATACCTGAAATAGGAAAACAAATCAAATTAGAATCATAAATTAATTTCCTAAACCTGAAATTTGCCTATAAAAACAAGCTTGAATCAAAGAGAAAAGGGGGGGCAATTCAGATACAGACAGAAATTACAGAGAATTCAGAATCAAAAGATTAGGGTTTTCCCATTGAAACCCTAATCACGAAACATTAAGAATTCAGAAACAGAAGTAGCAGGAGCAGAAACAACAAGGATAGCAGTAGCAGTGGTTAATTAACAAACAGCAATCAAGCAAAGGTTCAGAAGCTGGACAGCAGGTTGGTACCCTATTAACTTTGGTTTGAATATACATTGTGTTGTACATAAATTTGGTATTTCTTCTAAGTAACTCATCCAAAAAAAAACAATAACAGGTTGATAAACTTTGTTAGAAACCGAAACAGATTTCTCAAAGATTAATAAATCTGTTTTTCTAAAAACAAGATGAAATAGGGATAGAACCAGATAGAAATAAGACCTGAAGCATGCTTTCGTTTTGTAAAAAAAAATCAGAATTATTAGCTATAGCAAAATTGGATTTAGAAATAGAGATCAGGAAAAATACAGAAAAAATGTGTATATAAAAAAAAGGGGATCTGAAAATACCTCCGGCCACCACGTACGGTGGTCGTAAACCGTGTCGCCACCACGAGCCACCGTCGACAGCTCCCCTTTTCGCCGGTCTCCAAAACTGAACCAGAAACGCGCGACCACTATACGGTGGTCATTCCCCGTCGCCAACCCCCGTCCGTCGTCCTCCTTCCGCTCGCGCGCTCCCACTCTGCCATCGTCGCCGTCGTAGCTCCGTCGTCGTCACCTTCGCGCCGCTGTGTCCTTCGCTCTTCTCTCCCTCATCATAACTCTGTTTCTCTCCTCAACACCGACGGCCACCCATCTCCGGCGGAACCGTCCTTGTCGTCATCCTCCCCAGCTTTCTTCACGGCCCCTTCGCGTCCTCCTTCTCCTTTCTCTCTCAATCGCAGCTTCCTTCCTTCACCAATGGCGAAAGTTTCGCCCTTTCTCTCACTCTCCGCCCAACTCTCTCCCCTTCCCACCATTTTAGGCAAATTTCGTTTCTCTCTCTTCAATAACTTGCAACAGCGGCGCCTAGGGTTAGAAGGGGGGAAGTGCGGCGCAGCTGATGAAATAATGGGAAGGAAATTAGGGTTTTCGGTACCCACTTCCCTTTAAATACCTCCCCCATTTTATCTTATTATTATTTATTTATCTTTTTTAAATTTCCTGGTTTATACTTACACACCCCTCATTAGCGCGTACACCCCTCCCTCACTTAAGCCCAGTTTCGCATTCTGGGCCCTCAGATGCGAACTGGGCTTCTTTTTTACACCACCTATTAATTATACAACCCCTTGCTGCTAATAACACCCTATTTTATCATTTCACCACCTTTTTCTCGTTTTTTTAATTTAATTTAATTCTCTTCAAGACAAAATATTTTCTCATAAATTAAAAACTTTGTTAATAGTCTTGTGAAGCCTTTGCTTGCATGATTATTAACAACGAGGTACTAGTGGTGATCACTTGGAGCCTTTGCTCAATTGATCATCATGAATGCCTAATTTTCCTAAAAATTTTCACTAAATCAAAAACTTTGTTAGGAGTCTTGCGAAGCCTTTGCTTGCATGATTATTAACAATGAAGTGCTAGTGGTGATCACTTGGAGCCCTTGCTCAATTGATCATCATGAAAGCTTGATTTTCAAAATTAAACAAGATAAAAAACAAAAAAACCTTTCTTAGGACAAAGAAGAACTACGTAGCTTTGAATTCTCCATTGCACCAGGAGATACGTAGGAGCGGGTCACATCCCGTCAAGCATAACAAATAAAAATCATTTTCACAATAAATTTTCAACAATTATTTTCGAAAGAACCTAGAACTACGTCGCCTTTGATTCTCCACCCGGAGATACGTAGGAGCAGGGCCACGCCCCTGTCAAGCGCAAAAATAAACAATTTCTAAAATTAAAGAATATACAAACAGATCTCCTTCATTTCAAAAGCAAAAGTCTTATTTTCAAAGTAGGGGATTAAGTCGGACGTACGGCCGGGTTAATCATCGTTTTAAGATAAGTGAACTGTGGTCCCTCAGAGCCCCAGCGCTCCTTCAGCCCTCAGTGGCCCTTCAGAGCCCCAGTGCTCCTTCAGACCCCCAGTGGTCCTCCAACACAGATCACACAGTCCTAAAACCCCTACATTAAAAAACACCAACCCACAAACATTTTCTACACAGAAGAACTACGTAGCTTTGAGTTCTCCATCGCACCGGGAGATACGTAGGAGCGGGCCATGTCCCGTCAAGCGTTTTTTCTAAAAAAACCATTTTCCCCCTCTTTTTTTCATAATAAATAAAGATTTTCATAAAGAGTTTTTTTTCAATGAGAATTAGAGAGGAAAAATTAAGTATTTTCAAGTCAACACACTAAAAACCACACATTTAATTAAAGGTTCCCTCTCAGTAGAGAGGACGTGTGAGGTGCTAATACCTTCCCCGCGCGTAACCGACCCCCGAACCCTATTCTCTAGTTTCGCAAGACCAATCGCTTTCCAAAAAGGTTTTCCTAATATTTTCCTTAATAAATATTGGTGGCGGCTTCATTGTCTTAGGAAAAGTTGTGAACGAGGAAGGTTCTCTCTCGGGGACTTTTTCGGGCGCAACAGCTGGCGACTTCATTGGGGACACTAAAAAAAAAAAAAAATTTTAAAAAGTGGGTCAAGCCTAATTAATTAAGTTTGTGGTTTATATGATTGATTCGAATATCTTGCTTTGCCTCTCTTCTTCTTCCTTTTTCATAAGCATATTACATCCATGTGCATTCTTCTTCTATGTTTGCTTTTGTTTAAAATAATAGATAGTTACTTCTTTGCTTAAATGCTTAGTTCCCTCATGCATATTTCCCCTCTCTTGTCATATCCCCTTCTTCTTTGCTCCCTTTCTTGAGGTAAGTAGTGCATTGTTATTGGCACCCTAGTTTAGTTTATATTGGATCGATATTGAACCCTAGGATAAACAACATGCTATTTGCCTGGACTGCTCTGGATTTTCATTTGCAGGTGGGGAAGGGTAGTTATTCCTAGGTGTTGTGCCCTCGACACACACTTCACATCCTATACTTGTGAGCATTGAGTGGGGCCTAAAACCCAAGGTCTGAACAAAAACCTAGGAGAGTGGGAACGATTAGTGACTGCCATTCGTAGACCTTTGTCTGTATGGCTCTCATGAAAGTTCCGCCCAAGAGTGCGCTTTGTCATGATGCCTCACACTCGGTAGCTTTCTACGATTGTGGGTGCCATCATGAGAGAGACTTTAGCTCTTGGTTGCCATTGTAAGGAAGTGATTAGAACCTACATGGGAGGATTACCCCTTTCGTCGACTTTAGACCCTAGGATTCCCACCCTTTGTAGGACACGGGGGCACGCCTTTGTTTGTTGCATTAATTTAGGCATTCCTTTTTCTTAAACTCTATTTCAAAAATCGTAGAAAATAATATCCTTATTTTCTTACCCTCTTTTTATGTAAATGACACATCATTTCGCATCCTCATCATTTCGCATTCACATCGTTTCGCACCATTGCATTTGCATCTAACAAAAGTTTGACAAAAAAAAAAAAAAGAAAAAAAACCATTCATCTTGCATTCCCTTTCATTACACAAAGATAAGACAAAAAACAATTATCATCTGCATAGCATAAGCATTTCATTTATAATCATGCAAAAAAAAAAATCCTCGTCAAGTTCATCCAAGATGAGACATTCATGCATAAGCATTATTTCAAAAAAGACACAGTAGAACTACGTAAGCTTTGATTCCTCATTACAATGGGGATACGTAGGAGCGGGTCATACCCCGTCAAGCACATTTTTCTAAAACCCTTTTTTCAATAAATCATTTGCATCTCCAAATAATTTTCAAAATCATGTTCCAAAACTAAAAAACAAAAAAAAGAAAATCATTGTGAGTATCATGCATTTCATTGCACCAAAAAAATGAAAACGAGAAAGCATCTCATTCATAATCATGAATAAAAATCATCATGTAGCATTCATGCACCATTTCATTAACCTCATCACTTTGGATCAAATACATCATTCCTCCATACATGCATCTTTCAAAAAAGGAAGGGGCATTGGCATTTCATACCTTGCCTTGCCTCTAAAAAAAAAAAAAAATCATCATCATTTAGAGAAAAGCATCATTCCTGCATCTTTCATCATTCGAAAGAAAAAGGGGGCGTTGGCATTTCATACTTTGCCTTGCCTCTAAAAAATCATCATTTAGAAAAAAAAGAAACATCATTCCTGCATCTTTCATCATTCAAAAGAAAAAGGGGGCATTGGTATTTCGTACCTTGTCTCGCCTCTAAAAAATAAAAAATCAAAATCAAAAATCATTTTGAAAAAAAAAAGGGGCATCATTCTTGCATCATTCGCATTGGCATTCCATGTTTTGTCTTGCATTAAAAATAACAAAATTATTTAGAATAAGCCACGCTCTTCGAGTGGTCATTCTCCACACATTTGCATCATACTTGCATATCATAATTTGTTCATTCATTCATTACATAAAATAAGAGTTGTGATGAGAAGCGAGACGTTCTTGCGAAACAATCATCCTTTTTGAAAAAGTTTATCCTTACTTGGTTGCAAACTCAAGGTGTTCCAAGGCACTCAGTTTTTCAAAAGCACTGCATCCCATCCATGACAAAAGACTGAAATAGTGTATCAAAGAAAAAACAAATTTTTAACTGATGTCAACTCTCTGTGAAGCATTCTTCTAATGAGCGTGCATGCTATGAGTACATTCTCTTGTTTGAGTCCGTTGGTTTTCCTCCCTTACCACAGTTTCCCGTCCAAGTCTAGTCCCACCCCGTCCACCCATAAAGTGCATATTCTCCCCATCAGTGCGTATTTGACTTTTGGTTCAAGTCCTCCATGCTAGGGCAAGTCTGTGATCATTAATTCCCCTTGATTAATGTCATATTCCTTCAGTGCAAGTCTCTCAAAAAAAAAATAATAACAATAATATAATAAACAAGAAAACAAGCTCGCTAGGTTGAAAACCCGCAAAGGGCGGCCTAGGTAAAAAGGAGCGCCCGGTGGACTGAAAACTCGCAAAGAGCGGTCCAGGCAAAAACTAGGGCACAAAAAGGGAAAAAAGAGCAAACACATGAAGATAGATAAATTATTGTTCTAAGGTTAAGTCTTATAGAAATAAGCAATCGGGATTTGAAATGAAGTTTGGCCATCTCTTCAAAAACCCCAAAATCCCAGAAAGTCCCTTTCCTACCCACCTTGAGCCAAGAAAAACCGAAATCCAAAAAATCACCCTAGACAAGGATCACCCCAAATAAAAAAAAAGTGCATCACTTTTTATCAGCTCACCCGAGTCACAAAAAAAAAAAAGGAAAAGAGAAAATCAAAAAAAGGGGATTCAAAAATGAAAATCCCGAAACAAAAGAAAATACAAAAGAAATGTACGTGGTGAGCTGGTACATGTTACCACAAAATACAAGAGATCATTGTCTAAATAAACCTTCAAACACTTCATCATCCCAACACCTGATTCCATAAACCTTCAAACACTTCCTTTGGCCTCAACATCAAACCCCTTACTCATTCTACCACGAGACACGAATTTGCTTTAACAGAGCCCAAACAAGCCCAATAACCATCTTCCTCATAGACCATTAACCGTCAATCAACGCCGAACAAAACTCACCCTCCCATTAGCCTCAAACACTTCATTAAGCCTAATCCCTCCTTCCTCCACAAAACACCACAATCCCGAAAAGTCCATTCCGATCAATGACCGGTTGCTTTTGTTCTCTCAAATTCTAATCTTAGGACGAACAAGCTTATCTATGTACAATGTGTTTGCTCAAAAGAAAAACAAACGATCAGAAAAAAGAAAGCTGATCAAGAAAGAATAAACCCTCAAAAAAAAGAGAACTGAGGAAACAAAAACGAACAGTCAGAAAAAAGCTGACAAAATAAAAAAAGAGGGACTTGCACTCCAAAGCACATTCAAGATGCATTAAAACAAGGTTTGGTGATCACCAGGTAGGGATTCTTTCACACCAAAAGTCAAGACATCAGTAGAGAACCAAAGATTTGCGCTGAGAATACCACCCAGACCCAAAAGTTGGGGCATTCTCTTCACCACCCACACACCCTAGTCTGGGGAAAGTCTGTTCAATGCCCATCCCATGTCACTCCAGTTGTCAATGTCATTCCAAAGTAGGGCAAATGCATTCCCATTCCTTCATCTCATTCATTCCCATAAAGACCTCACCGGGGCAATCTCTCAACTCACTATCCTAAACAAGACCTTGTCATTCTGATTGGGGCAGCTTTGTCCTTGTTATAACTGGGGCAACATCAAATTCTGTGGGTTGAAGCAAAACCCCTTTCATTCCAGCTTTCATCCCAAGAGCCGAAGCGTTCCCAATTCATCATCTTCTACACCCCTAGTTGTTGTCACCACTAGACAGGGGCAAGTTATTCACTCGTCAAAGACCTGAATTGGGGAAGTCTTGTGTCTCTTGGTCCCTCATAAGCTTCGGCAATAACCATGTCTGTCATTCCTTCACTTGCCATAAATGTCCATGCCCTAAACCAATTCCAAGTTAACTGACTCATTCATTCACATTTGCACTCCTATGCATGCTTACTAGATAATGCTTCAAAGGAGAGAACACAAGTTGTTTACGTGATATCTAAAATTCAGTCATCATGGAAAGAAAGAGAAAACAAGTGAGGTTGTTTGTAAATAAAAACCTTGAGAACACCATAGTTTGGATCAAATTCAATTTCTCAACAGAATGGTCAATAATCATCTCAAGTCCTTGCATTCAAAGTCTCGCATCTCATCATCACAAAAATGTTTACCTCACGCATCTAGGCATCTCAATCTATTCATTATAGCATATGCATCAAAGCATTACATTTGCATCTTCACATTTTGTGCATTCATCACATAGCAAAAAGAAAAACGTTTCACGAAAAGAAAGCTAGAACATCCCATGTCATTCATCATTTCATGTTATTCATCATTTTATAGCAATATTCCCATTTCAAAAAAAAAAAAAAGGGAAGAGAAAGTTTTCCTTTGCATGTCATTCCATTAAAATACATGAGCCTTCCATCAAAGCTTTGCATTCGCATACCCATGATTCTTAAAAGAGCAAAAGAGAAGCCAAAAGAAAGAAAAAAGAAGAGCCAAGAGAGCAACAAAAAGAAAAGAAAAGAAAGAAAAAGAAAGAAAAAGAAAGAAGAGAAGTTAGAGAAAGAGAAAAAGACAGGAGAAAATCATGCATTCATCAGACATAAGCAAAAGAAAAAGAAAATCATGCATTGCGTACAGACAAGAGAAGAAAAGGAAAATCGTTGCATTCATCAAAGCATATAAGAACAGTAGAAGATCATGCAGTCACCCGACATAGACAAAGGAAATTAGGAGCTCATCATTCATCATAAGAAAAAAAGAAAACAGCAATCATGGCATTTGCATTGCATGCATTTGTTCATTTTCAGCTACAGGTACAAAGAGAGGATGAGCACTTCGGTGTTAGCCCTCGCCCCCAGATTCCAGAAAATGTTCCCCCAAGTTGGGAGTTCAGAAAGAAAAAAGAAAAGAGAGAAATAGAAAAGAGAGCGCTCAAGCGCGCATTGCGGATTGGAGCACAGAGATCATCGCTCCCTTCTGCCCAGGTCTCACGTCGCGTACGAGCAACGCGATGGACCGCAGCCCCATGTGAGGTTCAACGGAATAGTTGTATCAGCCTAAGATACAGTGGACGCCGTGCATTGATCAGTATATCAGTTCCGGAGCTGATAACGATCCCCCCGGTCGCTCGAAAAGGCCAACAGGAAGCGTACTCCTCAAAGCCACGTGCAAACTCGGATTCACCAAGAGTCCGTTTAAGGATTACAGGTTTTAGGCAGCCTGGGCAATTTACCGCTTTCTTTCTGCACGCCAAGTGCCCATTTACCGCTTTCTGCACGCCAAGTGCCCATTTACCGCTTTCTGCACGCCAAGTGCCCATTTACCGCTTTCTGCACGCCAAGTGCCCGTTTTACCTTTTTTGCCTCAGGTTTCTCTAGGTAGACAAAATTGGTATAATTTCTGAATTCTTTATTTCTATTTTGCTTCGGAATATGTTTCGGCCAATTCATATTCCTTGTCAAAATCCAAATAAAGAGGGGCAGCTGTTATACCCCAATTTTGTCCGTCTTCTTTTTCTAATTTTAGTCGTTTATTTTTTGTAAATCGTGTTTTGAAGTCGCGTGATTACGAGAATTATCAGTATGGCGTCTCAGTTACTAATCCTAGCCAATTTCAATTACCCTGTTCAACTAAATCGAAATACCGTTGTTTTAAATTAGGCATGCACACGAATGATCGGTCGTTTCGTGCGTTCTTCAATTTAATCTTTGTATTTGGATTTAGTCGAACCTAATTGAGACTACCAAAGTCATTTTTCTCGCGATTGGGCCTGTCGTTTCAATTTGGGCTTAAGAACGCGATTCTGAGATAATTTTAGCGTTTAGTGGTCAACGGGCTTATTTATTCTATTTGGGCCTCGTTCTCCCACACTTGTCTAGTTGGGTCCGATATCACTTTTGTATTTGGCCCAATTTCTTTTATTATTTTCACTTTATCTATTTTCATTAGTAAATATAGTCTAAAAATGTCAAAAAATTATATTTATTGTTTATTTACATTTTAATAGTGTCCAAGATGTCCAAAAGTCCAAAAATACAAAAAATAATAATCACCCAAAAATACCAAAAAATACAAATCCGAAAATACAAATAATAATAGGCAGCAGCAGATCCATGGGCTAATTCTTGTTGCCCAAGAGTCCAATACCTGAAATAGGAAAACAAATCAAATTAGAATCATAAATTAATTTCCTAAACCTGAAATTTGCCTATAAAAACAAGCTTGAATCAAAGAGAAAAGGGGGGGCAATTCAGATACAGACAGAAATTACAGAGAATTCAGAATCAAAAGATTAGGGTTTTCCCATTGAAACCCTAATCACGAAACATTAAGAATTCAGAAACAGAAGTAGCAGGAGCAGAAACAACAAGGATAGCAGTAGCAGTGGTTAATTAACAAACAGCAATCAAGCAAAGGTTCAGAAGCTGGACAGCAGGTTGGTACCCTATTAACTTTGGTTTGAATATACATTGTGTTGTACATAAATTTGGTATTTCTTCTAAGTAACTCATCCAAAAAAAAAACAATAACAGGTTGATAAACTTTGTTAGAAACCGAAACAGATTTCTCAAAGATTAATAAATCTGTTTTTCTAAAAACAAGATGAAATAGGGATAGAACCAAATAGAAATAAGACCTGAAGCATGCTTTCGTTTTGTAAAAAAAATCAGAATTATTAGCTATAGCAAAATTGGATTTAGAAATAGAGATCAGGAAAAATACAGAAAAAATGTGTATATAAAAAAAAAGGGGATCTGAAAATACCTCCGGCCACCACGTACGGTGGTCGTAAACCGTGTCGCCACCACGAGCCACCGTCGACAGCTCCCCTTTTCGCCGGTCTCCAAAACTGAACCAGAAACGCGCGACCACTATACGGTGGTCATTCCCCGTCGCCAACCCCCGTCCGTCGTCCTCCTTCCGCTCGCGCGCTCCCACTCTGCCATCGTCGCCGTCGTAGCTCCGTCGTCGTCACCTTCGCGCCGCTGTGTCCTTCGCTCTTCTCTCCCTCATCATAACTCTGTTTCTCTCCTCAACACCGACGGCCACCCATCTCCGGCGGAACCGTCCTTGTCGTCATCCTCCCCAGCTTTCTTCACGGCCCCTTCGCGTCCTCCTTCTCCTTTCTCTCTCAATCGCAGCTTCCTTCCTTCACCAATGGCGAAAGTTTCGCCCTTTCTCTCACTCTCCGCCCAACTCTCTCCCCTTCCCACCATTTTAGGCAAATTTCGTTTCTCTCTCTTCAATAACTTGCAACAGCGGCGCCTAGGGTTAGAAGGGGGGAAGTGCGGCGCAGCTGATGAAATAATGGGAAGGAAATTAGGGTTTTCGGTACTCACTTCCCTTTAAATACCTCCCCCATTTTATCTTATTATTATTTATTTATCTTTTTTAAATTTCCTGGTTTATACTTACACACCCCTCATTAGCGCGTACACCCCTCCCTCACTTAAGCCCAGTTTCGCATTCTGGGCCCTCAGATGCGAACTGGGCTTCTTTTTTACACCACCTATTAATTATACAACCCCTTGCTGCTAATAACACCCTATTTTATCATTTCACCACCTTTTTCTCGTTTTTTTAATTTAATTTAATTCTCTTCAAGACAAAATATTTTCTCATAAATTAAAAACTTTGTTAATAGTCTTGTGAAGCCTTTGCTTGCATGATTATTAACAACGAGGTACTAGTGGTGATCACTTGGAGCCTTTGCTCAATTGATCATCATGAATGCCTAATTTTCCTAAAAATTTTCACTAAATCAAAAACTTTGTTAGGAGTCTTGCGAAGCCTTTGCTTGCATGATTATTAACAATGAAGTGCTAGTGGTGATCACTTGGAGCCCTTGCTCAATTGATCATCATGAAAGCTTGATTTTCAAAATTAAACAAGATAAAAACCAAAAAAACCTTTCTTAGGACAAAGAAGAACTACGTAGCTTTGAATTCTCCATTGCACCAGGAGATACGTAGGAGCGGGTCACATCCCGTCAAGCATAACAAATAAAAATCATTTTCACAATAAATTTTCAACAATTATTTTCGAAAGAACCTAGAACTACGTCGCCTTTGATTCTCCACCCGGAGATACGTAGGAGCAGGGCCACGCCCCTGTCAAGCGCAAAAATAAACAATTTCTAAAATTAAAGAATATACAAACAGATCTCCTTCATTTCAAAAGCAAAAGTCTTATTTTCAAAGTAGGGGATTAAGTCGGACGTACGGCCGGGTTAATCATCGTTTTAAGATAAGTGAACTGTGGTCCCTCAGAGCCCCAACGCTCCTTCAGCCCTCAGTGGCCCTTCAGAGCCCCAGTGCTCCTTCAGACCCCCAGTGGTCCTCCAACACAGATCACACAGTCCTAAAACCCCTACATTAAAAAACACCAACCCACAAACATTTTCTACACAGAAGAACTACGTAGCTTTGAGTTCTCCATCGCACCGGGAGATACGTAGGAGCGGGCCATGTCCCGTCAAGCGTTTTTTCTAAAAAAACCATTTTCCCCCCTTTTTTTCATAATAAATAAAGATTTTCATAAAGAGTTTTTTTTCAATGAGAATTAGAGAGGAAAAATTAAGTATTTTCAAGTCAACACACTAAAAACCACACATTTAATTAAAGGTTCCCTCTCAGTAGAGAGGACGTGTGAGGTGCTAATACCTTCCCCGCGCGTAACCGACCCCCGAACCCTATTCTCTAGTTTCGCAAGACCAATCGCTTTCCAAAAAGGTTTTCCTAATATTTTCCTTAATAAATATTGGTGGCGGCTTCATTGTCTTAAGAAAGTTGTCAACGAGGAAGGTTCTCCCTCGGGGACTTTTTCGGGCGCAACATTCAGCCCTGGTGATTCATCAAGTAAGAGGCGATTGGGAGACCAGAGATCCCAAACTGATCCCTTATTGTGACTATGTGCAAGAATTGATGGAGTCTTTCGACGAAATCCCTTTCAAACACATCCCTCGAAGTGAAAACCAGCTGGCCGATGCCTTGGCAACCTTGTCCTCCATGTTTAACATCAGCTGTGATAAGAGTTTAACTCACATCCGAATCCCACATCGGAACCTGCCTGCGCATCATTACTGCACGAAGAGCCTGATGATAAGCCTTGGTATCATGACATCAAGCGGTACATCATTAATCAGGAATACCCACCTGGGGCATCAGAAAATGACAAGAGAACTATCAGAAGATTGTCACGGAATTTCTTCTTGAGTGGAGACGTCCTTTACAAGAGAAACCATGACTTGGTACTCCTCAGGTGTGTAACAAGAGAAGAATCAGTAAAGATTATGCGAGATGTTCATGAGGGCTCATTTGGGGTTCATTCCAGCGGGCACGCAATGGCTAGAAAAATCCTGAGAGCTGGTTACTACTGGTTGCAGATGGAATCAGGCTGCTACAGCTTTATAAGAAAATGCACAAATGCCAGATCTATGCCGATCACATTCATGTACCGCCTGCTTCCTTGAATGTTCTGTCTGCCTCTTGGCCGTTCTCAATGTGGGGAATGGATGTTATCAGTCCTATTGAGCCTAAAGCGTCGAACGAGCATCGCTTCATTTTGGTCGCCATTGACTACTTCACCAAGCGGGTTGAAACTGCCTCGTACTCCAGTATAACTAGTGCTGTGGTTGCCAAGTTTGTAAAGAAAGATCTGATTTGCCGTTACGGTCTTCCAAACAAGATCGTCACGGATAACGGCAACAACCTGAACAGCAAAATAATGAAGGACCTGTGCAAAGAATTCAAAATTCAGCATCATAATTCCTCTCCCTACCGCCCGAAGATGAATGGGGCAGTTGAAGCAGCCAACAGGAACATCAAAAGGATAGTGCAAAATATGGTGGTAACCTACAAGGATTGGCATGGGGGGCTTCCCTTTGCTTTGCATGGCTACCGAATTTCAGTACGTACCTCAACAGGGGCACCCCCTTACTCACTGGTTTACGGGTCAGAGGCAGTCCTCCCCATTGAAGTTGAAATACCATCCCTGCAGGTGTTAATGGAGACAAAACTTGACGAAGCAGAATGGGTTCGGTCCCGTCTTGACCAGTTGAACCACATTGAGGAAAAAAGGATTGCCGCCTTGTGTCATGGGCAGCTGTATCAACAAAGGATGAAGACAGCTTTCGACGAGAAGGTTCGTCCCCGAGAATTCAGCGAAGGAGACCTTGTGCTCAAGCAGATCTTGCCGCTCCAGACGGACCCCAGGGGCAAATGGGCTCCCAAATATGAAGGACCATATGTTGTCAAGAAAGCTTTCTCCAGAGGAGCACTGATACTTACCAACATGGACGACGAAGATCTCAAGAACCCAGTCAACTCAGACTCTGAAGAAGTATTATGCTTGAAAGAAATAGACAAAAAAAGAGAAAGATAAGCCAAAAGAGCAAAAGTGCTAAAAAAAACAAACAAGCAGAAAAAAGAAAGCTGCTTAAAGAAAACAAACAGAATAAACAAAAAAAAACAAAAGAGAAGAAAATCACAGAAGACGGAACATAAAAGAACACAACATCTTCATATCATTCATCTTTCTCATATCATCCATACCATTCGTCACTCCATCGCATCAAACAGTAGTGCATTACACTTTCAAATTCGCATCTCAGAAAGAGCGAAAGAATAACAAAAGAAAAAGCAAAGAATGAAAATCAAACAGAAAGAGCATCCCACCCAAAAAATCAATCATTGCATTCATGTGCACCCAAATACCCAAGTGCATGCATTTCATGCACCATCCAAGAGAAAAGTTACTTCGGACCAGAGAGTCCGAAAAATCTCATTTTTAGAAAATCACCACAACACAGAGTTAGTAAACTCCTTCAACACAGAGTTAGTAAACTCCATCAACACAGAGTTAGTGAACTCCTTCCACAGATCACAACATCGTGTACGAGCGCGCGATGGATCCATCAGACTTCGTTAAGTCCTTCGGATTAGTTATGTCAGCCTAAGGCATAGCGTAAATCCATTGATCAAATCAGTTCCGGACCTGATGTTGATCGGCCGCTCGAAAAGGCCACCCCCAGAACTCGGACTCGACAAGAGTCCGTTAGAAGGTTTTAGGCAGCCTCCGAATTCCCAATTTACCGCTTTCTGCACGCCAAGTGCCCATTTTACTTTTCTGTTTGCACGCCAAGTGCCCATTTTACTTTTCTGTTTGCACGCCAAGTGCCCATTTTACCTTTCTGTCTGCACGTCAGTGTTCATTTACTGTTTTCGCATCAACACGAAAGTGTCTATCTTTCCAAAAAAGAAGAAAGAAAATTCGGATTTCTCCAAATGGACAAAATTGGTATAATTTCTGAATTCTTTATTTCTATTTTACCTTCGAAATATGTCTCGCGCAATTCATATTTCTTGGTAAAATCGAAATAAAGAGGGGCAGCTGTCATACCCCAATTTTGTCCGACTAATCGAAAAATCCCAAAAATTTTATCGCTTCGCATATTGTTCTAAATGCGGGTGTATTTGGCACTCTCGTGCAACGGTTTTGTTTGGCGCTCGTTGTTTTCAAAAAAAGAGTCCAAAAAATAATAAAAAATAATAAACGCAAGCGCGTGTCGGTTTCGAGTCGTGTGAGCAAATGCGTCGGTGCGCTTTTAGTTTTACCGTGCGTATTCAAATCACGTATGCGTTCCTAGTCTTAAGGCGAACGCGTGTTTCATTTCGAGTCGTTGTGTCGGTACGCGTTGTTTTTACCGCTTTTATTATCATAAAGAAAAATAAAAAAATAATAATAAATAGTAATAGTAAAATAAAATGAATTTTATTCAGCTGTCCCTTCTATTGGTTTTGTTATATATACAAACAAAATTAATTAATACAAATAGTACAAAAGTCAAAACAAAAGCAAAAATTGTACAAAATAATAAAATGAATAACAAAAACTGAAAAGAGAGGAGGAGGACAGATGCAGCAGCGCATAGGTGCTCCTCTATTTGGAGAGCCAAGCCCAAACTTCCTTCTTCTTGTCCCTGTACTGACCTCCCATTTTCAGCAAAGAAAAAACATTGCTGCAGTGGCAGCAGCCCTGCTGCTATCCTTGCTGCTCCACTGTGTCACTGCTGCCAACAGCTTGGTCTCCTATGAGCCTTGATCCCCTGCATTAGCATCCACACCTACACCACATTTCCCTGCCTATAAATGCAATAAGCAGAAATCAGTTTAGGGGACCCTCAGACAGCAATATACAGAGTGCAATATACACACAGCCACACAGGGGGGCAGAAACGGTGACACAGAAATACTCACACACAACTAGGGGGCAACAATTCACAAACAGCAAATTTGTATGCATAGAAAACACTGAAAAATTCTGAAGCGGCGGAAGTAATAAGCACCAGAAGGCTACTTCAAAAATTGGAAGAAGGTTGGTAACCATGTTTTCATTCTATTTAGACAAGTTCAGTACATAATAGGTATGTTTTTTTAAAAAAAATAATAGTATCTGTCCGTAGTTGAAGGTCAGCATAGAAATTTTATGAAAATAGTTAGATTCTGTTTGCATGAGAAACGTAGAGCCATGATCAGATTTAGTTTGTTGTAGGATTAATAAGTTAAGGTATGGGAAAAATGAAGTTTATAGTTATGATAGTTACAGAAAATATAAAAAAAAGGATTAGGATTTAGAGCCACACAAAAATCTGTTAGCAAAATAAATTAATTAATTAAGTAAAAAAAAACAGAAAAATGGTGAATAGGTGAGAAGAGAAAAATAGAGATTTACCTCCGGCCACCGCGTACGGTGGTCGTCTCCGCCGTAGACAGCCACCATCCGAGCCCTCACCACCGCAATCCCTCAGTCACCGTAAACCCAACAACTCCCCTCTTCGTACCGCACCACCACTATCCATCAACAACACCCCCCACGGCTAGTCACCGCTACAAACAGCCAGCCACCGCCGCCACCTAACCGTCCGGCCACGAAACATACCTCACGCCACCCAACGATCCATCTCCCCAACCGCACCAAAACCGCACCAAAACCCCACCACGAAACCACCACGAAACCCCCCTCAACCGCCGTACGCACCACCCACAGCGCTACAAACAGCCACCCACCGAAGCACCGCCGTAAAGCCAAACCACATCACCAACGGAAACTAGATCTAAGAAGAGAGGGGGATCGATTCGAGGAGAGGGAGAAACGGCGGCGAGGAAGCGAGAGATCACCGTGAGAGGGAGAGGAGAGTGAGACGGCGCAAGGGAGAAAGGGAGACACGATGGAGAGAAGAGAGGGAGGCGGATGCGCTGTTGGAGAAGAAAGGAGTTGGGATTTTGTGAGGGGAGTGGGGATCGGCCGCAGCAAAGGGGAGGGAGAAGAAAAAATCAGATTTGGCTTTTTTTTGAGAAAGGGGGCGCCGTGGGAGAAGAGAGAGCAGAAATTAGGGTTTCCAATTTAGGGTTAGGCTTTTATATCAGGGAAGCAAGGGTAGTTTCGTCTTTTCGCGTTTTTTTAATTTTCAGATCTCTATTTACACCCCCTCATTTTACTCAGTTCGCCCCCCCCCCCTTTTTTTTGAAGCCCACGATTTCTTTTTGAAGCGCAGCCCAGCTTACAAAAACAAGCTGGGCTTATTGTTTGCACCCCCCATCTTAATAATACGGCCTCCCTGCTACTTGCACCCCCCATTTTATTATTTCACCCCCTGTTTCACTTTTCAAATTTTATTTCTTTCCCCTAGATAAATGTTTGTTTTACAAAACCTTTTTCCCAAATGATAAATTTTCTTTTCCCTAAACGAACTTATTTTTTTTCTCAAACCTTTTTAAATGATGGATAAATGTTTCCCCGAACAAAAATCAATCCAATTGCAAATTCCTTTCATCACGACGTTCTCACCAATTAAAATCAACGAAAACACTTTTCAAAAACAAATCTTTTCAAACGTCGAAATCAAAACTAATCATCACTAATGATCACTCGCGCCGTTGCCGTTTGATTGTAGGTGATGATTTCATTCCTGTGGGAGCTAGTAGTGTGGCCACTCTAAACCGTTGTTGTTTGGTCCTCACAAACGCTCTCCTTCAATTGCGAAAATCTTTTCAATGCCCAAAATAAAAACTGATTATCATTAATCATCACTCGCGCCGTTGCCGTTTGGTCGTTAATGATAATTCATTTTCATAAGAGTTAGTAGGGCGACCACTCTAAACCGTTGTTGTTTGGTCACTGCGAATGCTCAACCCCTTTGCGAAAAACTCCAAAAAGATTAAAAAACAAAAACCCTTTTCAGGACAAACAAGAACTACGTAGCTTTGAATTCTCCATCGCACCGGGAGATACGTAGGAGCGGGCCATGTCCCGTCAAGCACTGCTTTCTAAAAACCCTTTTTCCTCCTTTCTCGCCAAAAATAAAATTTTCATTAAGTCTTTTCATTCTCTCTTCGAAAAAGGGCAAATTTAAGTATTTTCCAAATCAGCACTTAAAACCACACGTTTAATTAAAGGTTCCCTTTCGATAGAAAGGAGATGTGGGGTGCTAATACCTTCCCCATGCCTAACCGACCCCCGAACCCAAATCTTCCGGTTTTCCAAAAGGCCATCCGCTTTCCAAAAAGGCTTTTCTTCAATATTTTCCTTATAAAAAAAATATTGGTGGCGACTTCATTGATTTTCAAAAAGTTGTAAACGAAGAAAGATCCCCTCAGGGACTTTTTCGGGCGCAACACCTTTGATATGATGATACATGAAGGTGTTGATGTTTTTTCCATCTCTCTTGGAGATGATCATCCTGCTGAATACATGAAGGTGTTGATGTTGCCATTGTCCTTATCGTTACAGAGAATCATTCCAATTGCTCTAGCCTCCAAAGCAACAAAGCTCGTTTCCAGTCTTGGAGTCGTCGCACCTCTAGGACAACCCAGTATTTTGCCCTTTGCCTTCCTGGGCTCAGTGGTTCCTTTCTTACACAGAGTACTGCACAAGAACAAAGGCAATATCATTGGAAAAATGATAGACATATCATTGGATGAATAAAAAAGTTGTAATAAAATACTCGTGTCTTGCGCGATTTCAGTTGATGCTTCAGATGGATAACGCAAATATTTTTGGGTTTGGTAATGGAACTGCCAAAGGTGGTTCTCCTAAAGTCAGACTTGCTACTTATAAGATTTGTTGGGAATCAACACCATTAATCGAAATTTAAAGAGTCCTCCTTTTCTTTCCGAGTAAAAATCTCTCTGGTATTGGGCAGCAATCGACATCACAGCTACACAGTGCATGTAGAGCAATGTGACCAGTGCTTCTACCATCAATCTCACCAAACCTATACCGTTAACTACATTCTCAGCTTTTAATTGAGCCGTGCCGATCGGCTCCTGAGCCATCTCAACTGCGGTTTGAAATCCAAAACATTTATCCATTATTTTAAATCTACTG
Source organism: Astragalus membranaceus (assembly GCA_039519185.1). Lineage (NCBI taxonomy): Eukaryota > Viridiplantae > Streptophyta > Magnoliopsida > Fabales > Fabaceae > Astragalus > Astragalus membranaceus. The sequence continues at coordinate 144,643,635 of CM076847.1, read as the reverse complement.
AAATTTTAAATTTATACTAATATTTTTAAATTTGTACTCAATTTTTAATAAATTTATCTAATTAATTTCTGTTGGAGATTATTTATAATACTTTAAAAAATAATTTTACGAATTAATTCTTATTTTATTATACTTTAAGAGTTAAATAAGTAATGTCGGATAATCTTCAAAATTAATTTAATAATTTATTCTTAAATAAATTTAGAGTTGAATAATTTAATTTCTTAATTTTAATAAATTAAACAAAAATATTTTAAAAAAACAATTAAACAATCTAATTAATTAATATTTTTTATAAAACAATTTTTACCACTGTCCTAGGTCCAAAGAGGTGGTTCTAATGCTAAATACCAATACTATGTGCCGCAAGGTGGTTTTCTAATACCATATTAGTTGTCGGGAACAGAAGATGTCAATTTTAAAGGCTGCCAAGCTGAGTTAAATAAAGGCTAGCACATGGATACATGGCAAAGACAAAATTGTCTCCTCCTGAATGCCTAATTCCTACACGGTTTTTTTAGAGCATTTTAACGAGAGTGAACTAGATGAATAAATTAATAAATTAAAGTGATTTTTGTGAGTTTAAATTATTTTATCTGTCTTATTTTATAATTAGTTTTAATAAAATTAATTTGTCTTAAATTAATTATTGTTTTCATTTTCAATTAAGTACTCCCTTCAGATCTACTTATAAACAAAAAATTAATTTTTAGGTCAATTGAAAAACTGATGAATCTGAACTATAATAGTTCAGATTCATCAGTTTTTCAATTGACCTAAAAATTAATTTTTTGTTTATAATTAGGTTCAGAGAGAGTATTTAATATTATTTTCCACTTTTCTCCTTTTTAATTATGACAAATTTTTTACATTTAATAAATAATTCACATTTACCAATAAAATAAATAAATAATTAAATTGTAAATTAAACAATACTTTTTATACAATCAAGATCATCAATCATTTTTTTAAAGAGTGTCTTAAAGCTTTAAACTGAATATAAAATGAGATGGAAGGAGTACCATGTAGGAATTAAGGGGGAAAAACGAACGTGAACCAAATTTTTTTATTATCAAAATAACACACCTTTTAGATTATATACCAAAATAGAACACTTTCTAAACTTAGTTTAGAAGTCGCCCCCACCCACAGGGACTTCTAAACTGAAAATTTCATTTTTTTTTTACTTTTCAGTTCAGAAGTCGCCCCCACCCGTAGGGACTTCTGAACTGTGTTTTTTATTTTTTTTCTTTACATTAATTAATAAATTGTTATAATTATTATTTTAATTAATTTAAAAATTTAATAATATTAATTTAGAGATAATTATAAAATTTGTAGAAAAATATTATACATTAGATAAAAAAAATGTAAATAACTGTATTTATTTAATAAATAGCACATTACAAATATCAAATAGAAATTGGAATTATGAAAGGGTCGTGATTACTGTGGATTGCGGTTTGGACAGTTATTTTTATTGTGACCCTCATTTCTACAAATGCCACATCTCTTAGTCCGAGTACCGCTTTCTCTTTGATCCATTTCAGTACGAATACGGGTAGACTGTGAACGACCTTTTTTATCTCTCCGTTTAGATGGATCATGCTGTAGTTTTATGCTATTGAAATCAGGCCATGACAACTCAGATGGCAATGGTGGAAACTCCTCAAAGTATGTATTGAAGACATACTGCATTTTGTATTGTGGCTGCACGAATTGCATGTGATCGTAATTAACTTTTGAACATGCTGCGATCACATGGGAACAAGGATAGTGCAGTGCTTGAAATTCGCCACACTCACATATCCTGTCTTTGAAGTTAACCACAAATGTGCCTGCAGGTCTCCCACTTTGTGGTCGTATAATTTCTTCCACTCCGAATAATTTTTGGGCACGATCGTGAATTGCCACGTTGTGGGTGTTCGAGACAGCTCGGTTGTGCTCTATTTTTTCCATCAATTTTTCAGAGAACATAGTTCCCGACTCCAACATTGCCTGTGTCTTGATTCCCCTTTTGATAAAAATCTCATTTAGCCTAAAATAGGAGGCCGCTATCAATGAATGTATAGGAAGATTTCGCAGACCCTTGAAAACGTTATTGATGCACTCTGTAAGGTTTGTTGTCATTAGGGGTGTTCAGTGGTTCGGGCAAATCCAAACCAACCCACGATCCAATCCAAACCGATATGTTTGGCTCGGATTTTTTCGTGTTCGGGTCAAAATCGAACAAATCCAAACCAACCCGTAGTTGTTTGGATCGGGAAACGGATTTTAAAAATCAAATCCGCGAACCCGAACCAACCCATAATACGTCATAACAATTTTGTAATTTTAGATGCACACGATTTTATTTGCTTAGAATTTTTACCTTAATAATTTATGATTAAGTTGTAAAATTTTAATACTATGAATGGGAAGACTATTAGTGGATTTGAGTTTGATTTCGTGTGATTTTCAATTTTTTTAGCTATTTAAAAATTATTCGGGGTCTATATCCTCAACCCAAGCAACCCCATCAGGACCCACTTCATTACCAATCTTGACTTTGTAGTGATTAGCAAATTTCTCAGTCATTGAGTATGCTGAAACAACAAAAAATAATGTTGGCAAGGACGTAATAGGAAGTATTAAAAATATTAGCATTTTTAAAAATAAAAAAAACTTACCCATATTGACCACAGCTTTCCTGGCAGAAGTGTTCTTGAAGTGTCTCATAAAATTCTGTGCTATATGGCAGATACATATAAGACATGCTTCCAACTGCTGTCTATACGCCTAACAGCACTTTTGATAGACTCGTGTCTATTTGAAATCAAACAGAGACCCTCCTGGGGTGTCACAAACGCTCTCAAACGAGATAGGAAGAAGTACCAAGCATCAGCTGTCTCACCATCCACAACTGCGTATGCTATTGGGAAGCAATTGCTTCTTCCATCTTGTGCGATTGCTAATAGAAGACATCCTTTATACCTACCGTACAACCATGTTCCATCGATAGAGACAACTGACTTTCAAAAATTGAAGCCTTTGATGCACGGCCCAAAACTCCAGAAAATGCGGTGGAAGACACCCTTGCCACCAACTTCTTGGCCATTCTCGTAGAATGGTTTGTACTCCCAATCGTACACACTATTTGGAATGTTCCATTAGTCGTTAATAAAATGGTATCTAAAATAGACTGGTTAAATTTTTTATCATAGTGACAATCTGATAAGACTTATAAAAAAATTAATGGGTAAAATATGTTTTTAGTCCCTACAAAATCAGCTCATTCTAAGTTTAGTCCCTACATTAACGAAATAGGCGTTTTGGTCCCTACATTTTTTTTCCGTTTTCATTAATAGTCCCTGTCGTTAAATCCATCTGATTAGGCAACGGAAATGTGACGTGGCTGTTACACGTGGAATTTTTTTATCTACGTGACTTTTTTATTTAGGGTGAAATATGTTTTTGGTCCCTACAAAATTGGGTCATTCTAAGTTTAGTCACTACATTAACGAAATAGGTGTTTTGGTCTCTATCTTATTTTGCTGTTTTCATTATTAGTCTCTGACGTTAAATGTTGCTGATTGGGCTAACAGAATCATGACTGTACATGCCACGTGGACATTTTAATTGATGTGGTGTCCATGTGGCATGCTAACTCACATTTTTTATTACTTATATTTAATATTTAATTCAGTTTAAAATAAAATAATTTTTCAGCAAAATAAATAATATTTAATTGATGTGAGTTAGCATGCCACGTGGACGCCACATCAATTAAGATGTCCACGTGGTATGGGTCTTGATTCTGTTAGCCCAATCAGCAACATTTAACGTCAGGGACTAATAATGAAAACGGCAAAATAAGATAGGGACAAAAACACCTATTTCGTTAATGTAGGGGCTAAACTTAGAATGACCCAATTTTGTAGGGCCCAAAAACATATTTTACCCTAAATAAAAAAAGCCACGTAGATAAAAAATTCCACGTGTAACAGCCACGTCACATTTCTGTTGCCTAATCAGATGGATTTAACGACAGGGACTATTCATGAAAACGGAAAAAAAATGTAGGGACCAAAACGTCTATTTCGTTAATGTAGGGACTAAACTTAGAAGGAGCCGATTTTGTAGGGACTAAAAACATATTTTACCCAAAATTAATTTATAGTATAATTTTTTTTTCACTACAAATTTTATAATTATCTCTAAATTAATATTATTAAATTTTTAAATTAATTAAAATAGTAATTATAATAATTTATTAATTAATATAAAGAAAAGAAAAAATAAAAAACACAGTTCAGAAGTCCCTACGGGTGGAAGCGACTTCTGAACTGAAAAGTAAAAAAAAATTGAAATTTTCAGTTTAGAAGTCCCTGTGGCTGGGGGCGACTTCTAAACTAAGTTTAGAAAGTGTTTTATTTTGGTATATAATCGAAAAAGTGTGTTATTTGGGTAAAAAAAATTTTTTGTGTGCACAATCGTTTCTTTTCCAGGATTTAAATAACTTTTAGTTCACTCAACTAGTTTTTATTATAACGAGAGTTATGTATAATAAATCGTATATAGTCTCACTTGTTTATATATTTTATTTGTATTTAATTTTCAATTCAATTTAATGTTCATTTAATTATTTTAATTACTTATTTTAAGACTTATTTTACTCACTTCCCTCTACGGGTGAATAGGTTGAACTAGGCTTTGCATTGCTTGGGCCTGACCTGTGTTGAAAGTGCTAGGCCTGAGTCTGGGCCTGTGACTGGCCTACAATAGGTCTACCTTTTAGACTTAGCATGGCCTTTGTGAAAACCTGGTAAGGCCTGAACGCCTGTTTAAAATGCTATTTCACAATTTTTTTTACAAAAACCTACGATCTTTGACTAATGTATGCTTTTATAAATAGACTAAGAAGCTAATAGATCAATAGCATGCAGTCTGACCTTTTTCAATAGTATGCAGTCTGGCTTTTTTAGTTTTTATAATTTATATTATATGCTTATTTATTCAAAGAGTGGATAATGGTGTAATTGATTTATGTAATTGAATTTGACTATTATTTATAGACAAAAACTAATATTATGTAATAAATTGAGTTTGACTATTTATGATTGATTTATGCATTATTTAGGAGTGATATAATGGTTAAGCTTAAGAAAATTAATGCTTTTATATTGACAAAGAGTTAGCTGAAAACTTTAGCTCTGATTCAATTATTGATGATTTCAAGTCTTCAAAAGAACGAAGGGCGGCGCTTTAATTCTTAATACGTCTCTTCTTATATATATATATATATATATATATATATATATATATATATATATTATGTTTTTATTGTGTTGATGTTATTTTATTTTTATAAATTCCAGTTATAATATTTTAGTTAGTTGTTAGTTGTTATCAGCTCCTCTTAAACATAATTTTTAATTGTGAAAGAACATTTGGTCATATGTTTAATGTCATTTGCATCAAGTCAGATACAAAAATGTTTTATGTAGGATGCTATCATAGCATAACTCAGGCATGTTGATTGGGTTCATTTTCTCCTTTCATCTCTTTATTGTTTTGGCTTTCACAAGTATGTCTTAAGTTAGAATTTGAGTCTGTAACAATCGGAATCAATAGAAGTCATATTGGATGGTAATTTTATATCATTATTGGAATTCTTCCAATATGGTAACTTTTCGTGAACCATACTTTTATAATTTCAATCATTTCCTTCCCTGGTTGGCTAGCTCAGTCACACGCAAAAAAAAACAAAAAGTGCTGCCATCTATTACTTCTTTTTTCATGCTCACCTTCCGAAATTACATTAGGTCTGCTTTGGAGTTAGAGGGGGAGAGGAAGAGAAACCTTGGGAGAGATAGAATATGCTCAATTTGCGGGGAACTCCTTTTTGACCAGTGCTATAGTAAATATATAATTGTGAAAGTAAGAAAATTTATTGACGAAATTGCAATATGAAAAACGTTGTTTTAAATATAACAAAAGACACAATTGCGAGCTAAACTAAAGTGTACAAACATAAGTCACACAAATTGTTTCATATGTTGAGTAAAAAAACCAATATCATAAACTTAATCTATAATTATAATTATGAGTAGAATGTTAAAAGACGTAAGATGTATAATTCAAAGATAATAAAACATAACTGCTTTCACCTAATTATCTAAGTTAATAAAAATTAAATGATTAGGGTTTTCTTGATATGCGTGTCGGTGAGGATATTACACATCACTCATCGACGACGGCTATCAGAAACAATCTCCTAAAGTAACAAGAATTTTGATGCATGGGACCTTGAGAGATATGTGATCTCTCGAAGTGTTGAACCTTGAAGAAGCTAAAGCTCTATTATAGCAGCAGTGTAACATAAATATTTGTAAATAAAAGTAACTATATCTTGTAGAAGTATCTAACATGTGAACTATAGTTGTAAATATAATTTTTAATTAACAATGACATTGAAATTGTACATCTATAGAAGATAATAAAAAGAAAAAGTCTAAACAACATTGAGTATTTGAAAATTTAAATTTTTTTTTCGAAATTTAAAGTACTCAAAAAACACATGTGATATTTCAGGTTTGGACTGAACCACTGTGTAAGGAAATAAAATAGGACACGTTGGTTTCAGATAACTTACTAAAAACAAACTTATCACAACACATGTGATTTGAGGCACTGATATTTATTATCCACAAGCTTCATTTAGAAACAATGCTATGACATTGTGGAATAGCATAGCATATACCTGCAAAATTTGTATTGATAGCACTCACACTTGGCTGTTCATCCATAATCTTAAACTAATTCGGAGCTGTAATGAGATGATTATATTGATCCATTGTGGAGTTGATTTTGAACAGATTCTCCATAAGCTGCAATTGAAATTTTCTTACTCTTAAGAAACTTGAAATCTGAGGGATATCCATCAAGTTTATAACATTTTTCTTTTGTGCGCCCTGGCTTCTTCCAATAGTTACATATTACATTTTGTTTCTTTGGTTGTAGAGACCTATTCATGGACACATTCAAAGTAGCATCTCCAAATAAAAATAGAACAACTGGAACTGGTATTTCTTTTTTTATTTCTTCATGCACTAACATCAAATAACATTGCTTTACTGATGGCAAGGAACTCATCCTATGAATAGTTTTATTGCTTTACAAGATGGGGACTTCTTTTTTCTTATGGTTGGGTGTGGGGCATGACTTTGTAAATAGTTTAGTTTTATGTTATCATGTACTCAACATGTTTAATAAAATTGTTTTGCCTATCAAAAAAATAATCAAGACAGAAACATGTAAAGCAAGAGATATTTTAGTCCACCAATCACCCACACCACATCCTACCACCTCTCCTTCCCCCGCCATATATCATCTCCTATATTCCTTCGAAGTTTCTTCTCGATTTTATTTTTTACTATGTCTTACTCAACTTTGCAATGGTTTAACATTTGCAACCCTAGCTCTGCACCCTCTCTCCAACTTGGTGGGTGAGATCCAGAACCTCTTGGTTGAGCAGAACATGTCTGTCGAGCATATATATGTAAGGAAGCATATCAAGTGGTAGATGGGTTGGCCAAGTTTGTGTTGGGCCTAGACAGTGTTAGTGTATGCTTTCTTAGAGTCCCACCAAATTCCATCCGGGCGGCTTATAATGCAGATTGTGCAAGGACTGCCTACCTGCGTGGTTTCTAGTCTGATTGTTCCTTGGGGGCTTGACCCCCTTGTGACCACAAAAAAAAAACATTTGCAACCCAAAAATACAAAGCAGAATTTACTAGATAAACATATATATATATATATATATATATATATATATATATATATATATATGAGAAACATTACAATTTACAACACAACATAAAGCACACGACCTTTAATACAAGCTTGTGATACCCTGCAGCTTATTCAAATAATTATGTGCGCAGACAGCAATTGCCTCCATGGACAATAAGTGAAGTCACCAGAACAACGTCAACCACACCTGGTTATCATTACCAGTCCATGGCCAAAGTATAATCTGTTTAAGGCTTGGATCAGAATTTCTCACATCCATCACCATGTCATCATATAAACTATAGATGGTGCCGTCATTTTTGAACACCCATCTTTGGCTAGCCCAAGCATTGCTACAATCCATCATAACAATGGTAGCTCCTTGTTTGTGGTCTTCCGAAGTTAAACATTTGTTTGTATTCTGCTTCGGGCGCACAGACCCGTCTGGGTAAAGTGCCCATTTCTGCTCTTCTTTGTTGTTATCACAGCTCGCCAACCACATATTGTTGTTTCCTTGAGCTTCCATGCAGAGATCCGAATAACCAGAGATTGAAGTTACAAACGAGCTTGTGTCATTTCCTGGACGCCAACCCTGTCGCATTCGATAGTCATTCTGTTGTACAGTGAGGGTCGCTCCCATGGTCCCCTTTTCGGCACTCAAGACCAATCCAGATCGTGGATTGATAATAGTTCCGTTGTCCCATATCTCCCAATAAGTGGCGTCCGGAACCGCGGTGCTGCAATCATAGATCATGACATAATTCCCAGCAGCATAACCGTAAGTGGTTAAGCACCGCCCCTTAGATCTAATCGTCTTGTCTTGTTTCAACGTCCATAGCTGGTTCTCTTCTAGCTGATCTTTGCATCTCCACAAGATGATTGGATTTCCATCGTTGTACATGTTGTCAGAAACATCCACACACATCCCATCGCGGCCAGCAATTCTCACTGTTGGTTCAAACACATCACATGTTTCTGATTTTTCCACAATGGACCTTATCAACAGAGGGGACTGGTTTGAATCCCGTTTGCAGACAAAAAGCATCAATGCTATGACTCCAATGCTTTGATGTGACAAAGAATCTACGTTAATTGTGTTGCGATTAATGGTTTGTATGCTGACAGGATGTGGAAAAGTTCCTTGCACTGATTCTTGAATACCTGATGAGAGACCACCCCAGTTGTTCTCCAAACTCAACACCGCGGGATCAGGCGTCCTCGGACTACTTCCGATCATGTCACCAACCCGGTCCGATATATACCGAAATCGAGCTGCTTCACACACCATTTGGATAATCACAATTAGGGAACGAGCTATTTGTGCGTCACCGCCAGTACCACTTCTTAGAGAATAGATGGCGTTGGATAAGGGGTCCAACCCTAAAGGTATGTCTTCCCTTCTTTGACCTGCCACTCTTTCTAGATCAGTATAGGAACCACTGTAAGAAAGAGAGCGCTGTTGGGTGCCAGTGAAAAGGTAATCAGATGCAGACCTTGGAGCATCACGGAGGAAATACGACCGATTATCTGCTTGATATGCTACCACATATGCATTGGTCAGATCTATGCCTATCGTAATAGATACGTCGGCTGAGCTTGAGAGTACCACTGTAGCATATCGATGACTTTCATCCAGTGTTGATGGGTCCGGAAGCACCGGTACGCCGTGTATCTCTCCGCTTCTTAACTCCTCTCGGAACGCTTCGATGAATTGTTTGTAACTTTTCTTAGTAGCACCATCAGTCGTGAAGTTAATAGGGTCAGCCTTTGTTGAAACGCTAAGATCTGCTCTTGCCGCAAATCCCATTGCCGAGACTGAACAAACCCATGCTGCTGCACACACTATAAATAGCTTCAAGCCTCCTCCCATTTGAAACTGCACTAATTATACTAAACAATATTTTAGCACATAATCAAAGCCAATGAGTTTAACATAAAAATGACTAAAAAGCCTTTAAAAAAGTCCCCTAAAACAGAGGAAGCTTCTATTATCTCCCTTTCTATATGTTCAACCGGATAGTCCACTTGGGTTAACAGAATTTATATATAATGCTATTACGGAAAAAAAAACTCTTATGCTATTATGAAAGGTTAACAAAATTTATATATAATGCTATTACGAAAAAAAACTCTTATGCTATTATGAAAGGTGAACAAAAAGTTTGTGTTTTGATCATACAAAACATCAGATGAACATATGAAAAAAAAAGAGTAAGCATGAGAATGCAAAACTCAACATTTATTCACGATTTACATTTTAGAGTCTAAGAAAATAAATAGAGGGTGTAGAGTACCAACTTGACTTTGAAATTTCTGAAGTACTCACGACACAACACAACTTTGCTTGCTCTTGCTCTTCTCTCAAATAACTCAGCAATATTTATCTCTCTATGAAATTTCGATTTTTTGGTATTCTGATGATGATGGTATCAGTTGTGTCTTTGCTGGCTTCTCTCATATAGGGGTCTCTTATTTGTCTTTTTTATGAAGCCAACTAATGGCTCCTCATATGTCTCTCTCACATTTCCTATTCTAGGATGCTGCTAGTCCTTTTTTTCTGACTCCTGCTTACTTCCTTTGTCTGTTTGCAGCGTGGGTACATAAATGGAGCAGTGTGTACAGTGCAGTAGTGGAGAGCTAGAAAAGTGGTGTTTCGCTTCTGATCTAATCTAATCTAATCTAATACTTACTATAATCAAATAACATACTAATATTTTTACATTTTTAAACATTCTATTAATGCGCCACGTGTCCTAATTTTTTGACTTTTTAATCATTACCACAAAATAACAAAAACAACTCATTTTTGTCAACAACAAAAGGAACATGCGGGGACCACAGCTTCACCAACAACAACAAAAAATAACAACTTAATATTTTTAATTTCACTTTTCTCTCTCTTTCAATCTCACATTCCCCATAATGTGTGGTCCCCACATTTCTCATTTCAAATATTTTTTCTTCCCACTCTATTCTATTATAATAAAATCATATTCTAATATATTTTAAACTCCAACTTCTCAAATTATACAACTCTCTTTTATATTACCTTATCTAAAATTAATATAAAATTAATTAACTAATTTTTATCAACAACAAAAAACAACATGCGGGGACCACAACTTCACCAACAACAAAAAATAGCCACTTAATATTTTTAGTTTCACTTTTCTTTCTCTTTCAATTTTACATTCCCATAATGTGTGGTCCCCACATTTTTCATTTCAAATATAATAAAATCATATTCTAATATATTTTAAACTCCAACTTCTCAAATTATACAACTCTCTTTTATATCACCTTATCTAAAATTAATATAAAATTAACTAAAATGATTAAATTAATATAAAATTTAATATTTACTATAATCTACTAAAACTAATCAATTTAACTATTAACCAATGACAAAAAATATTTTAGCCCTATGAAAAAATCTAAAATAACTTTTTAAATAGTCTATTTTAAAATAATGTCATAATTTAATTAAAAGTATTAAATTAACATCACGTGATCTCAAATTTATTATTCTTTATAATCTACTGAAACTATTAAAACCAGTCAATTTAATCATTAATAAATGTCAAAAAAAAAGAACAACAATCAAAAAATTTAAAATAACGTTTTAATTATTTATTAATTTTATTAAAATGATTAAATTAATATTAATTGATCTAAAATAGAAATATAAACAAGTGGCAACAGGCGTAGGAGCGCCAACTAGAGGGGGCAATGAGAGACTAGCAATAGACTCGACAACAAGAGAAACTGGTGATGAGATCGGTAATGTAAGAGACTGACATTGGGATTGACAACAGGAGAGGCAAAATGAGAGGGACAACAGGAGCGGCAAGGGGGTGCATATCTTATATTAAATTTCTTTTTTCCTAAAAATTTCAAAAAAAATTTTTAATAATCTAAAAGAGCAACTACAAATTAAACAGTAATAAATGATGGGAAAAAATATACTCTATAGTAACAAAATTTCAATTTTTTTTTAGTAATCTAATAAGTTAATTAAAATTATTAAATTAATATAAATTTATCTAAAGTTTACTATTTACTATAACGTACTAAAACCAAATAATTTAACTATTAATCATTGACAAATAAATATTTTAGCCCTATCAAAAAATCTAAAATAACTTCTTAAAACAGTTTTTTTTAAATAATTTCATAATTTAGTTAAAATTATTAAATTAATATTAAATGATCTCAAATTTATTATTTTTTATAATATACTTAAACTACTAAAACTAGTCAATTTAACCATTAATAATTGTCAAAAAAAATGAATAACTATCACAATTTTGAAAATAACATTTTATTTATTTATTAATTTAATTAGGATAATTAAATTAATATTAATTGATCTAAATTAGAAATATAAACAAATGGCAACGGGAGAGGCCATGAGAGAGGGAAAAGGAGAAGGACGGCGGGAGTGGTAACGGGGTGCATGTCTTATATTAAATTCCTTTTTCCTATTTTTATCCTTTAATAATTTTTTTAATATAATTAAGATGACCAAACTAATATTAAATCATTTAAAATAAAATGAGTAAATAAATGGCAACGGGAGTGGCAATGACAGACTGTCAATAGGATCGGCAAATAACAACGAAAGTGACAATAAAAGCACCAACGGGGTTGAATATCTTATAATAAATCTCATTTTCTTTTTTTATGATTTTTAATTTACTATTAATATTATAAGAAAATATCATTTTTTTTATTTTGTATTGACTTCTTTTGTTACATTTTTTAACTTTCAATATATTTATATTTTCATAACAAATATAACGAATAGTGGCCCAATTGTTAAAGAAGCTCCACCCCATAATATAATATTTCAATATAAAATGTCTGACAAGTAGGAGACATCACACGTAAAAGGGGAGCCACAGCAACAGAAATATGTGGCATTTGAGGAGAAAGGAATAATTAAAATATATATGGTGATGTGTTTCAAATGGAAGGTGTGCTTTAAAGGAGAGAGAGACATTTGATTGCTTATATTATTTTCATTTCATAAGCTGGAAAAGAGGGGAACGCAGGAGACATTGATTATTCAGATCTTTTCACTTTGAAAAAGCAAAAGTGTGGAGCCGCTTGAGATGATGAATGCACAGATATTATATATAAAAAAATAAACAATGGATGAACTGGAGATATAATTGAACGTGGTGAGATGTAATTAGGGTTGTTCATGGTTCAGTTCTAAAGTTGAACTGCACCGAACTGAACCGAACTGTTAAGACAGTTCGACCGAACCGAACCGAACTGTCTTAGCAGTTTGACGAACCGAACTGTCTTAATAGTTCGGTTCGGCAATTCGAGCTCGAACCGACTGTTTAAATTTTGACCTTTTTTTCGAACTTTTTTTTTCAGGCTCAAAAATTCAAAAAAAAAAAAAATTTTAAAATAGTTTGGTTCGAACTCGAACTGCCGAACCGAACTATTAAGACAGTTCAGTTCGGTTCGGTCGAACTGGTAAGACAGTTCGGTTCGGTTCGGTCGAACTGACTGAACAGTTCAGTTCTAAACTATTAGCAAAAGTTTAGTTAATTTTGGTTCAGTTCGGTTCGGTTTGGTAGTTCAGTTCAGTTTTTTGGTTCAGATGAACAGCCTTAGATGTACTGCACAAGAATTATATAGTGATAAGATAAGACCGGTGTCCCTGCAGTTAATTATCAATTTAATAATTTGACTTCTAAATTGAAAATGGACTAAATTTGATTTGTTTGACAAGAAATTAAAGTGAAAAACAATAAATATATTTTTGTGATTTTTATTTGAAGAGAATAAAAACACAAGTGTGAATTTATATGAATTAAAAAGCGTTGGGGAAGAGCTTCAATTTACTTCACTCTTATATCTAACGAATCAAACATGTTATTGAACTTATTTTATGAACTATGATCAAATTGCTATAATTATTCTAATCCTAATTCCTTAGGTAAAGAACCTTTATTTCTAATAAAAATCTCTAATTCTTTAGGTGACCTTAAAAAAGAAATAAGCAGTAATAACAACAACTATCCTATGATTTTGAATATCAATGACTATTCCTAGCCTAGAGATAAACAAATTTCAATTCTCAAGCACATGTAATTCAAATTTCCATTCATTATCACATATCATAAATCATCCTAAGAGTGATCAAATCCTAGAAAACACTAAGAACAGATATTGAAACATAAATCATAACAATCATTCAAATAATAAAAGTTTGATTCAACAATATAAAAGATTCATAAATTGTTATTCATCTCCAACAACAGGAAATTTAACTAGACATAGAAATAGAGATAACAATTAAAAGAGAAAAGGGGAATAAAATAACTCCATAAAAAGATCAAGATGATTCGAGTTCCGTCGGCTCTCCACCATCTCCTCACTAAGTTCCCAATTTTTCTCCTCTAAAAGACCACATCCAACAGTCAAAAGCTTATGCCGAGTGTACTATTTTTTTCCTCTTCTCCACGCTGTCGGGCCTCCTTTTCCTTTCTTTCTTAATTCTCCTCAGCTTTCTCCCTCAATTCTCACGCCTCTCATCTTCTTTTATTCTCCTTTTTTTTCCTTTTCTTTCTCCTCACGTTTCTGGCCCTTTTTCTTTTCCCTTAATTCACGCCTCCTTTTCCTTCTTTTCTTTCCTTAATTCTAGCCTTCCTCTCTTTAATCCTAGTTTAGGCCCTTTCTTCTTCTCCAAGTGAAGTATTTCCTTTGGGCCCATAAATAGATTTTTATAATGGGCCTATTTATAACTTATGTGTAACACCACAAAGCATCAGTGTTTTATTTATTTATTTTTGCTCCAACACATACAAAAGAAACATTCCATTAGATTTATAATTATTGGGCACAAAATTTCATTCCAATTGAGGTATAATCATCAAAACATTTTAAGAGATGAATCATGCCCAATTAACCTCAAATTAAGACAAAAGCAAACTATAAATTTAGAGAATATGACAATTTTCCCTTTATATAGAATAGAAAAATTAGATAATTTAGAAAATTTTCATTGTCCCCACCATGGATTTGAGAAGTGGCAATTGCTTGAATATTTTTGTAATGGATTATCTTATCAGAATAGGGGAATTGTTAATATGACTTGTGGGGGTTCTCTACTGAATAGGGAGCCTGGAGAAGTTTATGACTTAATTGCACAAATAGCAGCTGATAATGCTCAATGGGATACAACTGATAGACATATCAAGAAATCAGCTGAGATATATAAGGTTGAACAGGACACCAATATTGATATAAAGATAGAAGCTCTATCTAAACAAGTCCAATCTTTGATAAATGCACCTTCCACTAGTGAAAACACAAAGAACCTTTGGGGAGGCCTAACTGAAGAAGTTAATTATCTTGGTCAAAAGGATTCACATCCATGCATGAGTGATGGACAAGACTGATGAGAGGTTACAATCTATTGAAGATCTGATAAAAGCACAGGGCCGACCAACAACTTTAACTGAAGAGGCCAACTATATTCAAAATTCCAATTAACTAATATTCTTGATTAAATATTTATTTTTACCATTATTCTAGGTTTCTAGGTCCAAAGAGGTGGTTTTAATGCTAAATACCAATACTATGTGGTGCAAAGTGGTTTTCCAATACCATGTTAGTTGTTGTGAACACAAGATGTCAATTTTAAAGGCTAACAAGCTGAGTTAAATAAAGGCCAGCACATGGATACATGGCAGTAAAAGACAAAATTGTTTCCTCCTAAATGATTAATTCATACACGGTTTTTTTAGAGCATTTTAACAAGAGTGAACTAAATGAGTAAATTAAAGTAACTTTTGTGAATCTAAATTACTTCTTCTGTCTTATTTTATAAATAATTTTAGCAAAATTAATTTGTCTCAAATTAGTTGTTTTTCATTTTCAATGAAGTATTTAATTTTTTTTTTCACTTTTCTTCTTCTTAATTATAACAACTTTTTATATTTAATAAATTATTCACATTTATCAATAAAAAAATAAAGAGTTAAAGGATAAATTAGACAATACTTTTTATATAATCAAAATAATCAATCATTTTTCTTAAAGAGTTTGCTAAAACTTTAAACTGCATGTAAAATAAGACG
The DNA here is from genome assembly GCA_039519185.1 of Astragalus membranaceus. Classification (NCBI taxonomy): domain Eukaryota; kingdom Viridiplantae; phylum Streptophyta; class Magnoliopsida; order Fabales; family Fabaceae; genus Astragalus; species Astragalus membranaceus. The sequence goes on along the minus strand of CM076847.1, from coordinate 144,627,760 downwards.
AAAGGAGTACCATGTAGGATAATAACTTTTAGCTCACTTAACAAATTTTTACTATAACGAGAGTTATTTATAATAAATCATGGATCTGGTTTGTCTCCAGTAACCTCCAGTCATCCTGTCAAGAAAATCAAAGCCATTGATTAAATCTAATGGTATATATTCAGCCAACTAATTAAAACCAAAGTTAGAAATAAATAAATAATAAAAATGAAGGCTCTGTTGCTATTATTTGGCAGGAATCACTACATGTGGAGCCATTTATTGTTTTTCAAGGTAACGTTTTTGCCATCATCTGTCTCCTTGTTATTTCTATTTTTTTTATTTTGCTTTAATTTGCTTTTCTCAAATCATTTTGGTTTATCTTGATTCCAAATGTGTAAAAAAAAAAAAATTAACTATGGAAGATTAAATGATATTTGATCCTTATAAAGTAATGGACCGTTAGAAGGGAATCAACTCTACAAGAATAAATGATAATTTACCCTTATAAGGTAATATAATGGCAAACTAATAACCTGCTGACGTTTTTTTTTTCCTGTTTCATGATTTTGATTAAGAAACAATCAAACTAATACTTGTTGCATTTGGATGTTCAATTTGTTCTAACATTAATTTGTTAATATTATTTTTATGTTGAAATTGACAGGTTTAACCTACAAATGACAGTCACTACAACACCTAGTGTTGGCATGGATTTTGGTAGTGTAGATGAAGCTTGGGAATTTTGGGTTGAATATGGTAGAAAAATTGGTTTTGGAGTTAGAAAAGAATACTTGAACAAGAGAAATTTGTTTGTTGCAAGGAGGGCCATCGAGTGGTTGATAAAAGGTCATTTTCGATTAAGAAGGCAAGGGCTGGGACAAGAACTGGTTGTGATGTAAGAATTGGCTTTAGTGAAAAAAATGGGAGGTTTGTAATCCATGAGTTTGTGGAGGACCATAATCATCCTTTGCAACTTGCAGAAACAACACACATGTTAGCATCACATCGTAAAATATCTGAAGTTCAGGCATATGAAATTGAAATGGCTGAGGACTCTGGACTAGGGCAAAAGTCAACATTTCAGCTTATGAGTACACACGCAGAAGGTATAACTAATCTTGGATATATACGAATGGATGTCAAAAACTATCTCAAAGCACGAAGACAACGTAGCATGGTCTATGGTGAAGTTGGTAGCAGAAATTTGTTTTGGTGCACCACTCATGAGTGTGCTACTTTTGCACCTAGTGTTAGAAATATACTCAGTAGTCTTGTTAGAAATATACTTAGTAGTCTTGTTATACTGAGCAATGGAAGCTAATAATCAACTTAGTGCATCTCTCATTCTTAGCTGATATATCAGTAACTCAGCAATGGTAGCTTCTAACCAACTTAGAGAGCAACAATCAAATTCAATATATATATATATATATATATATATATATATATATATATATATATATATATATATATATATACCTCTTTATGCAGTGAAATCAATTAAAGTTGTTTCTCAATTTTTGATTATGCTGTAGGTGATCATACATTGATCTATTTCCTATACGTTTTGTAGGTAATAATAAATAATACTCATCTTATTGTAATAAAGTCATGACGGTATTTGAGAATGGATGAAATTCTTCTCATTACAATTAACTAGACCTTGCGCCCGTGCTATGCAGAGCCTTAAGTTATAATATATAATACATATTTTGTTACTCGAATTGAATGAATCATAATTTCCATTTTATAGATCTAATGAAACATCAATATATTTTGTTGATAGGCATAATTACCGCACATATTATTTGAGGTAATGACCTCAGGTTAACAAATTGCAAAAATTGAGAGCACTGATTGCAAATCATATATATATATATATATATATATATATATATATATATATATATATATATATAGACACACAACATAATTACATAAGGGTGGTCAAATACAATAGTGAAATCAGCTTGTAGAGTTCTGATACCGCTAGTAATCACCGATCAACATAACTATGGGTAATGAGCAAGTGAAAGCAAATTAGAAATGTAAAAGTATGACTATTTTCATTATGTATTTGGTATGGCAAAATAAAAGTAGTTTTCAAAGATCAAATAACACATGATTGAACAATTTGCTAAACGACTAAAGTTAGGCAAGAAGAGCTACTCTTTCAATTTGCTAGAGCCGAAGAGAACTCAACTAACTGAGCAAACAGTTTGCTAACTGACAAATGTGCATTTTAACATTCATTTGGTGATAAACTATATTAAAATCAAATAACGTTCTCGTACAAGTAACGAACAATAGTCGAGGGACAAAATCCATTACAACAAAACCCAAAGACAATCATTGCTTTGGTAGGAGCACTATATGTTACGTTTACTTGGAGTTGAAATCATCATCCTCTGAGTCAGCCTCAGGTGCACCACCGGTTGTTGAAATTTCATTCTGGTTTGCTTTGATATTTGCATAATCATCATTATGAGCAAGGATGTGGCTATCAAGGTATATATCCAGATCCCCATGGAATGAATCACTTTCGTTGAAATCTTTGACATGGAATGAATCTCAAGAGTATCTTTTTCCAAACCTGAGCTGCCCACAGCACACCCTTTTCTTATTGACAAAAACTAACACTAAAAGTTGGGATCCAGGATGAAAGCTACTCAAACTTGTCCAGGGTTCCAACACCATGTTTGGATGTATATCTGTTAATTCATGCACAAAATTTCCAACCTCAGATAACCTGCATGATATTATAAATTACTGTAGTACATATTAACTATTATGCACATCCACATACTTTAAATCGAAGTATTATTTCTTACATGTCCCATACCAGAGCCTTTGAATTTCTAGTATGTGGATGTGCACAATGGATAACATTGCCTTTCGCATATAGAGTTATAATAAAAGAATCAAAGATGCACAATACAGTTTATACTTTATATATATATATATATATATATATATATATATATATATATATATATATATATATATTATGCAGGTTATCCATTAAGATGCAAGTGTAAGTAGTAGTAAAATAAGAGAATCAAAGAAAACAGTTCAAACATATTAATAAATTTAGAAGATTAAATAGTTCTAATATTTTTGTATTTATGTTATAAACTGATTTCTCCTTTGCTTAATTCTCCTCTATGCTATACTATTGGTATTCTTACTATGTGTCTGGTCAGCAACGACGGATCCAAAAATTTTCACTAGTGGGGGCAAAAAAAGTAGCCTATAAAGTTTTCTTAAAAAAATTATTATAAACTTTCTAAAAAACATAATTTCATTACAAAGAAACCTTAAAATACCTAAATTTCTATAAATACATAGCTAAAAAGATAAAATTAGTACCAATTTACGTTTCTTTTTATTTATGTATTGTGAATTTCTACATTTAATTTATCTTATGGAGGCAACCTTTATTTTTTTATAGGGGCAAAATAAATTTGTTATATATATTCCCAACCAAAATAATTTTTTAAGTGGGGGCAAATGCCCCCGATTAACAACAAGTAGATCCGTGCCTGCTGGTCAGTAAACATTCATTTTGATACCGGATCTTCTAAATTTCTATAAACCTCTATACTGAGATAGAAATAAGAGAAACTTAATAAATAACTGAATAGGCAGTCAAATACACAATAGTTCTCATAGTTTAAAGGCAAACACCTTACTTTTGCCTCGGTGATCCTTTTACTGCATCTTTTACATGCATATGGGACTGGTTCTACTTCCCTTTTGCATTTTCAACATGACATATAGTTCCAACTAATATTAACACAGATTTTGTCAACTTTCGCATCTATTACACAGTATTTATCTTAATATTCATAATGAATTGTTGAATTTAAAAGGAGAATAAAATATTGATGGACATAAGAATATATATCACTTCAAGCAAGCAAAGTAATTCAGGATTACTTACTTCATACTGAAAATGTAAAAGGGGAATTGAATTGAATTGAATTGAATTGAGTCGATTCAAAAAACAGATATGAATTCACACGAAAATAAAAATAAAAACAAAAGAGAGGAATTGAAAATGTAGAACAACATTGGTCAAGTAGAATGTGATATGATCTAGCAACTGCCAAGTCACGTGTTGAAGCCTCAATTTGGGACGCAGATAAATATAAGTTCTAGATCATACCTGTTAGCTTTTCCCGCCTTAGACCGAAATGCCATTCTCTAATCATAAAATTTTCAAAAGCAAAAAAGGTTATAACACAAATGAAAAGTCATAGCAAGAGCCCTTGAGGATGATTTACAACACTCCTTTGACCTTGAGCTTCATCTATTTTCTTTTTCTGTTGTTTAATAAGATCAGTCGGAGCTTGCTTGCATTCATTAGATATCTGAATGACTGGTTTTCTAAATGAATAAAGTTGGAAATCAGAACCTGTCGAAAAAACTTTATCTATCAAGTGTGTGTGTGTGTGTGTGTGTGTGTACTGCCGAGGCAACCTACCAATTTTTGCTTTTAACTCAATTGGCACAGATTTTTGTCATGGAAGCAATTTGGTTGGTAACTTGGAATAACAATAGTAATAAAATGAAAATCAGACTTTGGAAAAGTAATTGGGAGGCAAGAATACACAAGCAGATGCACTACCACAAACTAAATAACTAAAGTCGGCATAAGAAGGATAGAGTCTACAACTCTACCTTCATATCTTCCAATAGCTTCTCCAATCTGCCCCTTCGAACATCTTAATGATGGACCCTCGGGCATTGAAGAGAGCAACATTGACAGATTTCTATGCAAACTTGAAAATGTCAATGCACTGATCACCCTCTAGTCCTCTACATATTCCTCGGTCCACTGCTCAGAACAGTCTATTCAGGAAGAAAAAAAAGATAAGGAGATCTACAGATTCTATACAACTGGTCAAGACTTGAAATGAACATTAAACACGATCATAATTCATAAAGGTGCTCAGGGTTCGGTTCCCTATTTGCTTTGCCTTTTATGGTATTGGCCTCCATATGGATAATATAGAAATAGACCCTTTGCCTGGCAAAAACTCAAGGCATTAGAAAAGGTTTTTCCCATTTCTTCTACCTTACAACAGGGCCTGGCAAGACTTGCATCTTCAAAATTATCATGTGATAACCTTCCAGACATAAAGTATAACAAACACACAGCCAATGAAAAGCCAAACAAACAGGACCATTACGGTACCATATTACCAATGAATAAGGTGAATTGGTGAACCCGCATTGACATGAAGCGAAACTGATCAATGGAAATCCTGTTTCTTCCCCACTGTTTTGTTGCATTCAAATCCTAGATATGCATTTTGGAGAAGTAATCTAAAATACAAATTAATAGAAAAGAAAAATTAATCTCTTTAACAGGTTGGAATCAAAAAATTGAATAGGAAATATTATTAGAAAAGAAAAATTAATCGAAATTTAAGTAGATTGACAGTCTCATGCTCGACCGAGTGAAAAGTTGAAACTTGAAATCACTTTTTCTGGGAGCGGTGCAGCAGATCAAAAATGAGAAATCTTGAATCAGCATAAACCACACAAAATCATAAAATATGAATAATACAACAAATGGGGGTGGGGAGACAGACCAGAGACGAAGAGGTAGGTGTTGTCAGTACCTCACCACTATCTTAGTTGTTTTCCATCCACCACAACCATGAAAAGGGTATCTCCGTCGAAAGGCTTTTCATATTACGATTTTGTCGTTAAATATACTCAAAGGATTTCGATCTATATCTTTGCTGCTGAAGCCAGCAAGGAAGAAACCCACGGAATCGTTGTGTGTTGCTTACACGCGCCGAATAAGCCGTAGAAATTGGCTGTGGGTGTGTTCGCTTGTAGCGGTGGATTGCGGTGAGAATTGGCTTTAGTGATGTAAGAAGGCATTGGTTTCCTAAATACTCTAATAGAGCATTCATTTCTGTATGTGGCTGGCTAAAACTGTTTTAGAATTAATTTATTTTGTTGGAACCTAGGACATCAACAAGATTAAAGAGACTTCCATACAGACCAGTTTGAAGTCTGCTACTGTTATATTTTGGATATGGTAAGCTATTAATGTTAAAATCTGCTACTGTTAAAAGCTGCTACTGGTTAAAATCTACATATGTTAAAATAAGATGTTATTGCTTTTCAGATTCTGGTTAACGTAGTCTTTTTGGCCAAGGAAGTGCTGATTCTGGTTAGGCTATTTGGCTGTAGTTATTCTTTTCAGATTCTGTTTAAGGTATTCATTTTAGATTCTGCATATGAATTAGTATTACTGTATGTTTGGTTGCACGGTGAGCAAAATTGAGTTTGGCAGAATTGAGTTTGCAGAATTGAGTTTAGTTAAAAGTGAGTTGAATGTAACTTGATTTTTGTTTGGATACATATACTGAAAAGTGAGTTTCACCAATTATTGTTGTTTGGATAGATAAGATTAAAAGTGTTTTTGGGTGTAAAATTACAAAAATGGGTATCAACTTAAAGTGAAATTTAAAATTACAATTAAAATTAAAATAAGCATATTAAATATCTAATAAATAAGCATATAAAATATCTAATAAATTAAGATTAAGAAAATAAATGAAGTTAGATAAATGCAACCATAATATGAACTCTGGTGCATATAACAGAATCTGGTGTATCAATTAAAATGAAAACAAGTTAGCTGCACTATAATGAAAACAAGTTAGCTGCACTATAAATGAAAACACGTTAGGCGCACTATAATATGAAAACAAGTTCCACTATAATCAATTAAAATGAAAACAAGTTAGCTGCACTATAATATGAAATCTGGTGCATAACAGAATCTGGTGTATCAATGCATAACAACAAATGAAACCAAGTTAGATACATGCAACCATAATATGAACTCTAGTGCATATAACAGAATAATTTCAAACTCTTTATATTATTTTTATCAAACTGGACAGACATTTTATCAAACTAGAGTAGTCATTCTTTATATTATTTTTATCAAACTCTTTTAGACATTTTATCAAACACAAGAAAGACATGGCTTCAAAGTGATTTTAACAACCTAAGAGATGGATAAACAAGCATATAGCCAAACACAATCAGATTAATGGAAACTAACAAGGTCACTACAACAAATTTGCTATATACCCACGGATACCTTTAGTGACGCATATTATATCTGTTGGTATAGGTGTCCTATACCCACAGGCGTGTAAAAATAAACCGTGGGTATAGATATTCTATATCAAACCGTGGTATAGGTGACCTTTCTCATTCACGCATCCCGTCAAACTTTTTTTTTATCGGAACATCAAACTTGAGAGAGAGACGCAACCAAGGTTCTAAATAGCGGTTGCGGTCACGGTCGCGGTCGCGTTAAGGCTTTCGCGTTTTCGGCCGTTGCGGCTGTTGCGTTACAAGTCGCGGTCGTCGCGGTGTGAATTAATCACAATAATGCATAAATTTTATTAAAATTATTTGTCGCGGCCGTTTTGTCGCGATAACGATCACTACCGAGACAGTTTTGTCGCGGCCGTTTTCGGTGTAACGGACCGTTTTTTAGAACCTTGGACGCAACTGTTTTTTCTTCCTCTTCCAACAACACCACATGCTTCTCCAAATTCTCCATTTTAGCAAAACCCACTACAAAGTTCACACCTTTCTCCAAATCCCCAAACCAAAAAAAAGCGCAAGGGAGAGAGAACTAGATGAGAGAGACGCGAACTTGAGAAAGAAACAGAATGAGAGAGACGTAGAGGAGGAGTGCGGTGGAAGTTGAGAAGCTATTAGGCGATGGAGATGATGGTGGTGAGGGAGGGTGTTTGGCCGATAAAGAGAGGAGTGGGGGAGAGAACGCGACCAAGAGAGAGGAACGACGGCGGAGGGAGAACTGCGAGTGAGATGTCAGGAGGGCGGTGGTGATGGTCCTCGCGGTGGTGGTGGCGTTCCCAGTGGTTCGCCGGAGTGTGGTGGAGGTTCTCCCTCTATTTCCTTTTGCTTTCTTGGTTTCTTTACTTTTCTTCCTTCCCCTCTTTCAAATTTTTTTACTGTCTTTTGCTTCAATCGATTCCTCTTTCTCTACCTTTACAGTTGAAGGTTATATAATTTGATTTTGTATCTCTTGATTTTCTTCTAAGTGGTTACCACTCGCATGCTGTTTGATAAAATGCCCCAATATTGAGTTTCAACATATGGAAGCCAATATTGAGTTTTCTTACTCATCATTGAATTAGTCATTTTTATTATTGGCCGTTGCCACAAATGACATATTAGCATATTCATATAGTTTTAGAGGCTGAAATTCAGTTATCTCTAAATGAGCTTGACTGTCACCTGTTAAAGGTGTGCGTGTGTGTGGCTATTATGTGCTCCGAAGTTCTTTACATTAGAGGCTTACACATTTAATTATTGATTTTATTCATCATGTTTTTGTGGATGCAGAAAGCCTGTATGATTGTAATAAGAAATTATTCAAAGACCATTGGTTAAATAATAAATAATAGATTGGGGAAACTTCTTGGTGCAGGAAAATCTATCAGTCATAGTTCTAACTTCTAAATGGCTTCCTCCACTCTCATCTCTGACACTCAGTCATGGAAGGAGTTAAAGGTGACAGAGACTATACTTCTTAGCTATGTACAATGCAGAAATACTATAGTGGGACATTCTATTAAGTTCATCTTCGTTGTGCAGGCCCATGTTGAGGACATAAAAAACGCTCATTTACGTGATTTATTGACTAAGGAAGAAAGATCCCGGTCAATGTTGGTGTAAGGCACTTGCTTTATGAAACTATATAATCTTATGATCTGGTGTTTTTCCATTTTAGCAGTAACAGTGAACTTAAGAGATTTCTGTTTTGATGATTGAAAATATCTAGTGCTAAAAAGTTGAGCCAATACTAGTGCACTTACAATTTGATGTATAACCTTCCGAGTTTGCATTCTTTGAAGTGAATTTGATGGAATTCTATTGGACTACTCAAGGCAGCAGGCCACCCTTGAAACAAGGGAAAAGCTCTTCCAATTGGCAGAGGTAAGTTCCTTTCCTTCTAGGTATCTGGGCAACTCGTGTTATCTTTTGTCCCTCGTGCATGTTTTCTTTTAAAATTAAAGTTATTCCAACTGAAATGAAATCACATGGTTAACGATTATTGTATCTGTTGGTGTGATGTAGGTTGCATCCCTCAAACAAAAGATAAACCGGATGTACAATGGGGAGCATGTAAGTGTTTATATACTGATCCTCTCTCTTTAGTTTTCTTGTGATTTCATGGCTGAGTCCCAGAACAGACCTCCCAGTACTATGTTTGTGCGCATGCTCTCTCGAACAAGTTCCAAAGGGGTAAATACGATACATTTGTATATTTTGTATCCTTTTTCTGCAGTTTGAGCTGTGTTATGTTAAATCACGTTTTGCAGATTGCTTGATATCTTGAGGATGTTTAAGTCTATGCCCTTTTACTCTTTACCAGGGTTCTTCAGGACAATATATATGTGCCACCCTTCCATAACCTACCTGGCTGAAGTTCGGTCCATGGCTGAGTCCCAGAACAGACCTCCCAGTACTATGTTTGTGCGCATGCTCTCTCGAACAAGTTCCAAAGGGGTAAATACGATACATTTGTATATTTTGTATCCTTTTTCTGCAGTTTGTGCTGTGTTATGTTAAATCACGTTTTGCAGATTGCTTCATATCTTGAGGATGTTTAAGTCTATGCCCTTTTACTCTTTACCAGGGTTCTTCAGGACAATATATACGTGCCACCCTTCCATATATTCGAACGGAAATTCCTATCATTATTGTGTTTCGAGCACTGGGATTTGTCGCCGACAAGGATATACTTGAACATATATGCTACGACTTCTCAGATACTCAAATGATGGAATTGCTTCGCCCTTCCCTGGAAGAAGCATTTTGTAATTCAAAATCAACAGGTAGGTTATGCTACTGCTACATATTCTTTGTGAATTGTGACTGCCGAATTGATGATTTCTTGTCTAGATTTTGTATTAGTTTCAAATGATATTGTGGAGAAGTTAATGAGAGAGCTTTTGCAAAACAATTGAGATGCAGAAGAAATTAATTTCAACTCATGGTTATTGCAAGATTTTTTTCAACGTTTTCTGCTATAAGTACGTTCGTATTGTAATTACTCTATGTTAATAGCATTGGCCTTTCATATTGTGTCATCTGATTTTGCAGATGAATTTTCATCTTTTTTTAAGCTGTTTAGATGATTTAGAACTCTCGTTACTTGTGAAGCATTGCATCATTTGATGCACACTTTTCTTGGTACTCCACGTATTTGGTATTAGGAAATTTTGTTTTGATTTCTTATATATTTATCTCCACTTCAGGTTGCACTTGACTACATTGGGAAAAGAGGAGCAACTGTAGGTGTAACCAAGGAAAAGAGAATTAAGTGAGTTGAGTTGTATTTCTGTAATGCCTGATGATGATTTGCACATACCCTTTATTGAGTAAGGGTTAAACTTGTATCATAATCTGTAGGTATGCTAAGGAGATTCTTCAAAAGGAGATGCTTCCTCATGTCGGTGTTGGAGAATATTGCGAGACAAAGAAAGCGTACTATTTTGGGTAAGTTTGTTCCTTGTCTGATCTTGTTTTTTCATTTTGATGACATGGTGTTTATTATGCTTATCACTACCTTGCCCCACAGATATATCATTCACCGGCTACTTCTGTGTGTACTTGGGCGGAGGGCTGAAGATGATAGGGATCATTACGGCAACAAGAGGCTGGACCTGGCAGGTTCTCTACTTGGTGGTCTGTTTAGAATGGTTTGTTTCTCTAGCTATTGATATGTTTTACTTAATTGGTCATGTTATGTGGTAGTTCCCTATTTCTCAATTCCTGGTTGCCATAATCTGTGATGCAGCTATTCAGAAAGCTAACTAGAGATGTCAGGGCTTATGTACAGAAGGTTTGTTCTACTTTTGAGTACATTTGCTGCTCTATTCGTTTAGCATTGCCTATACCCTTCTATCTCTTGAATGGTACAGTGTGTTGATAATGGGAAAGATGTCAACCTGCAATTTGCTATCAAAGCAAAAACCATCACAAGTGGACTTAAATATTCACTTGCTACTGGTAATTGGGGGCAAGCAAATGCTGCGGGTACTAGGGCTGGAGTGTCACAGGTTTGATTATGGATTATACCTTTATTTTTATGACTCAGCAGTCATGATCTTTTTCTTTTATAGAGGAAATAGGACATCAACGCTGAATTTTTTGTCCTGCTTCAGGTGCTAAATCGTTTAACTTATGCATCCACTTTATCTCACTTGCGAAGATTGAATTCTCCCATAGGGCGTGAAGGTAATTGCCTGGCTATTCAAGCCTGACCCTGCTTTGAATCCCCCCTCCCCCCATGTGCATTGCTTGTGCAAATTGATACTATCAAGCAGTATGGGAGTATGCTCTTGTTATGGTTATATAACTTTAGATCCACAGATTAGACACTATTGCTTTTATGAATATTGTTTGTCTAAGTTTTGATTTTTATTGTCTTTTCTTCACTTCATTTCAGGGAAATTGGCCAAACCAAGACAGCTGCATAATTCACAAAATTCATAAAGTATATATAAAAGTTATAAAACCAAGACAGCTGCCAAACCAAGACTTCATTTCTTATCTATAAAAGTTATATTTTAGCAATTCCAAAATTATCCGCCAGGGATATCTTCCTCCTTATCTTTTGTGGTGTAGTTATGGAGAAGATGTGAGTGACATTATACAAGCTGCAAAATAGGTATGTTATATTTTAGTCCTATAGTTCTTATCTTATGAATGAATTATGGGAAAATCGATGAAGTCGGGTTTATAAGTTTTATTCTCTTTTTCAACAGGTTTCAAATGCTTCAAGTTTCCCTGACTAAATGAATTTCAAGAAAAGACACTATTGAAGATAATGACAAAGATTAGAAGCTAATTTTTTTGTTGATGGAGTAAGCTTAGAAATTAAGTGGATGAGATCTTATTTCTTTGTAACTTTTGAGATTGTTATAAGATTTTCTATGTTTTTTAAATGTCAATATGATACTCTTAGTTCGACATTTTTATCTATTTTGTAATTTGACATGCTTGTAAGTTAGTTTTCAATATGATTAGAGTTTTATTTTATTTTATTGTTTCATATATATATATATATTATATTTAGCTTTTAATTGGTTGAATGACAAGAGGTGTCACTAAAACCTACAAATGTTAATAAGTTCTTTACCAACGAAATGGTGGGTATAGCAAATTAGGAGGCGTCAATAAAACCTATACCGGTGGAGATTCAGCCGTGGGTATAGCAAAATTAAGAGTGTTGTTAAAACCTATACCAACGGAAAAGTAACCATGGGTATAGCTCTAAGGTTTTGTCCAACGGTAAAAAAACTGTCACTATAGGCTATAGCAACGCCATTTTTCCGTGGGTATAGCCAAATAAAGACGACGAAAAAATTGTCCGTCGGTATAGGTTTTTGGTGCTATACCCACGGTTTTTAACCCTTTACCCACGGATTTTTGCCGTCGCTATATGTCAATTTTTTGTAGTGATATATTGTAAAACCAAACTTACCTTCAATTGGAGATATGCACTGAATATGGCTTGAAGGTAAAAACGAATTTCGGATTTATGCTCTGTGTTTTGCTCTGTGTTCTGCACTGAATATGGTTTGGTTGGTGAATGATGGTAGTAACAGAGAGAGGGTTATGAGGGAAGAAAGAGTTATGAAGGTTGGTGATGATATGGAGGGCAAATCAGAGAAATCAAGTTGAATAAAGATTGGACGTGAAAATTGTTAAACGCAGAAGCTACGATTTTTGGCTTCACACATGTCGTGATTTTCGTCCATGAATTGCGTCGCCGCTGCCGCGATTTGAAACAACCAAACAAGATGGAAGTGCTTCTATGACTCTCACCGCAAGTTTAGAGGTTGCAAACGTGCAACCAAACATATACTTAGTAGGTTTGAAATTGGTTATTTCATTTTGCAGATTCAAGTGGATTATCTTCACCTTATTAGCTTCATGAAGTAGCTTGAAATTCCCCTTGCATGGGTGTAAATTGTAATTTAGACTGCAATTTACTAGTTGGAAGTTGGAATATAATTAGTAACTTAGACTTAGTAGTATTAACTGTTATTTCCTTTTGTTGGGTGTCTTTTAAATTGGTTGATGTTGAGCCTGTGATATTAAATCTGTTACTGCTTGTTTGTTAAAACTTAAATGGCAGCAGCAGTAAACTTCAAAGGTTTTAGTTTGAATTGGGTTTGTGTTGTTAAGCCTGTCAATAGGTGATGATATTATGTTAAATGTTTGCTTTGAACAGATAAGGGTTTTTTTTTTGTACCCCCATCAACTCTCATCTACCCCCATCAGCCCTATGAAAATACCAAAATACCCTTAAAATTTTGATAAAATTACAAAACATTTATCATTTATCACTTGCATCAGTTTGACTAGAATTTTTTTAGAGATTATCGGATTTAACCTTCAGAGATACATCTGATTTCCCATCGGACTTACGCATCGGACGTAGCTATATCCGATCCACACATCCGCTTCGTAAACAAGTGAGTCGGAATTACGTAAATCCGATTCTCCAATCGTATATACCTATATCCGATTTCCCATCGGATATAGGTAGATCCGATTTGGTTTTTATTTTTCTAAAAATTTGTTTTTTTCAGTGTCAAACAGGTATCGAGGGGAGTCTTCGTCTCGGGCATCACCAGGTGCTCCGAGTACACGCACCTGCCACAGGATTGCGGGACATGCGTCTGCCCGCCATAGGCGACAGCAGCAGTATCAGCAGGTGGAGGAGGCCCCGGACTATCAGTATGAGGAGGGCCAGCAGGGGCATCCTCTTGATGAGCATTCTATGTCCGAGGGCCATTCTATGGCTGAGCAGGAGTATTATCAGCATAAGTAGCAGCAGTACCAGGAGGAGCCCTATCATCAGCCTCAGCAGCATGAGGAGCAGCATGAGGAGCAGCATGAGCTATTCACTGGACTAGGATCTCATGTCTGTTCTATTATATTGAGAGACCCGGTAAATTTTATTTATTTACGTAGCCTTTTTAGTTTAATTTTTTTACATAGCCTTATTTTTTTATTTTTTTTATAATGCAGACATATGAGCGTAAATTGAAGGTTACCAACCATGGTAACAAGCTGGCTCAGAGATTGCTTGGGTTTTCCCAAAACACCCGGATGTGGGATTTTATCACTGGTTCCAGATTAGCCCCTCTTGTCTCGACCGGTCATACAAAGGTGGACCATGAGCTGCTGTCTGCTTTTGTTGAGAGGTGGCACTCAGAGACATCGTCATTTCACCTACCATTTGGTGAAATGACGATTACTTTGGATGATGTCTCCTGTTTGCTGCATCTACCCATTACGGGGAACTACTTCAGAGCCCCACCTACATCGGATTTAGGTGACTTCAAAGGTAAATCCGTTTTCTAATTTTTACAAATCGGATATAGCTTCATCCAGGTATATCCGATTTGTTAAACAATAAAGGCGGATTTAGCTAAATCCGATTTCGCATCGGATTTAGCTAAATCCGATTTGTAAATATTTCGCCTCAGTATTAAATCGTATTTAAAGCTAATCGGATTTACCTTCCATTTAGGTAAATCCGATTTCCAGATTAAGTGGTCCCCCGCCAGAGAATCTTCCAAAAGTCAATTTTTGTAATTTATGTCAGGGGTATTTTTGGAATAACGTTTTTGGGTGGGGGTACATAGAAGCTGATGGGGGTATAAAAAAAAACCCAACAGATAATATTGTGTTGATGTGAAGAATGGGCCTAGTGTAGGCCCAACAATCTAGTAAAATTGAAAAAAAATAAAATTAAAACTTTGGTTTTAACGTGAGCAATTTGTGTGTTTAATCTTTCATTTAAAAAAAAGTCACTCATGATAAAATTTGGCCCAGTGAAGGCCCAGCATATAGTCAGATTTGGATAAAAATAAAAAAAAGCAATTTTTTCAAAAATTACCAAAAAACAAGTATTGAGCCGGTGAAGGCCCAAACCAAAAATACCCACCCGTGGATCCGTTAAAATCCGCCAATCCGAACCCGCCCAACCCGTTTTTGTCAATGGTCATTATATATTGGGCCTATAAGTTGCATTCGTGGATTGGGCCAGATAAGTGTTATTGGGCCCAAATCCGCCCAAGCCCGATCAATGGCCAGCCCTGCCATAGAGCTTTAATAAATAATAATATAAAAGCTTTAACTTTCAATTTGGTTGGTTTGGTGGTTGTCAAATCAAAGCATTAATAATAGCTATGACAACAAGAAGAAAAATAGTGAATTCAATCAATCACCCATCACTCTCTTCCTTTGTTTCACTCACTCACTGAAAAGAAAAGTACGGTCATGTTCTACCAAAAATATTTGGTTGGTTCCAACTTCCAATCGAACTCATTCGAAACCAATGAAGAGTGTGTTTGTTTGGTGCGAAAGATAAAAAAAAAAGAGTAAAAAAAGAGAAAATATAAAAAGAGAAAGTGAGTTTAGCATATTTGGTTAAGGAAAAAATAAAGAAGTGAGAGTGAAATGTGATTAAACTAGTGATTTTTGTAATCTCTTCAAATGTGAAGAGAAAGTGGAGAGAAATGACTCTTAAATCTTGTTTTTACCATTTTAATTATCATTAACTCAATTGTAATTAATTAAAATAAATGATTAAATAGCTAAAATAAATATGTAATTAATTAAGTTAAATAATTAAAATAATTATTTAGCTAATTAAAATAAAAATTTAAATAATTTAATTAAATAATTAAAATAAATAATACTTGTCAAAAAATTAAAATAAGTAATAAGTTAAATAAAAAAAATTAAATCAAATATATTGGGGTATTTTTGTCCTTTTAAAATTAGTATTCTTTCTGTGTTCTTTCTTTTGCTCCAAACAAACTAAAAGACACAAAACTCTATCTTCTCTCTTTCTCTTTTCTTTCTCTTGAACCAAAGAACCCTCTTAATCTACTCTAATTTTCTCATTTTTCTCTATTCCCTCCCTTTCTCTTTCCTCTTTCTCTTCTCTAAACACACTTTAAAAAATAATGCACGGAGGTTTGAAAGTGTATTTCACGTAAAAGTAATTTTTAAATATTTTAAATTTAAAATTGTATGAGAAATAGAGAAGAGTGGCTAATCTAATGACCTTCTCGGTTTAAATGCTTGTTTAGCCCCTGCAAATATACGCGAAATCCAGTTGAGCCCCTGCAAAAAAAAAACTTTAAAAAAGCCCTCGAAATACTAAAAGTCTCACGGTTAAGCCCCCCGGTCAGTTTTTAGGCCAAAAAGTTGATGTTACTGCCACGTGTCACCATTTAAGCCCCTGCAAATATAGCGATAATCCATTTAAGTCCCTACAAATATTGAGATAATCCATTTAAGCCCCTATTGATAATGTTACTGAACTTAGCAATCTCATGGATCACCAATTGGAACTAAACACTAATGTTGGGCCTCACCATCCTTTGGGCCTTGTTATGCATGAACAATGGGCTCTCCATCTAATTCCTAGCCCTCCAAATGTTTTTCTCGGCTGCCAATTGCGCATGGTTTGCTCACTTCAACAATGGGCTCTCCATCTAAGTCAAAGCCACCAGATCAAATTGCTCCCATGAAAACATCTCTATCTGCATGATGAGGCCCAACATTAGTGTTTAGTTCAAATTGGTGATCCCTGAGATTGCTAGGTTCAATAACATTATCAATAGGGGCTTAAATGGATTATCGCTATATTTGCAGGGACTTAAATGGATTATCGCTATATTTGCAGAGACTTAAATGGTGACACGTGGCAGTGACATCAACTTTTTGGGCTAAAAACTGACCGGGGGCTTAACCGTGAGACTTTTAGTATTTGCGAGGGTTTTTTTAAAGTTTTTTTTTTTGCAGGGGCTTAACTGGATTTCGCGTATATTTGGAGGGGCTAAACAAGCATTTAAACCTATTTTAATTAAATGATTCAAAACATTAATTTCCAGTAGCATTTCTATCTATTGGACACACTCAAATGCATCAGATCCTTTCATCTCGCTCACAGCGCTCTTTCCTCTACCTATTCTCCTTCTCTCTAACTTCATCTCACATGCTCTCTGATTCTTTCATCTCACATAGCTTCTCCCGTTTTTTAATTTCACACACTGTCATAGCTCTTTGTTTTCATTCACCGATTTGTTCAATTCGTAGCTCTTTGTTTTCTGCTAGTTCTACCACATTTCTCGTACCCAATCTTCCACCGTTGTGCAACCCCTCCAACCGCTGCCACTGCGTGCATCGTGGAATTGCTCTTCGTCACCGTCGCTCTCCACATGCTACTCCGCCATCGCTCTCTGCGATCTACACTATTGAAGGTTTGTTTTTCATTCACTGATTTGTTAAAATTTGTTTGAACTGCTACTAATTTTTTCAAATTGTCACTGACTTGTTCAAAAATTTTACTGGGCTGAGTTGATTTGTGTTGCTGCTATGTTTAAAATTTGACAGGGTTGGTGCAAATTCACAAAGTAATCAAAATTGCTCTCACATATTCAGTCATAAAAATTTGATACAGAGGACTGATGCTAATTCACAAGGCTTATGCAAACTCACAAAGTCACAAGGATCTGTAGTGTTGTTACTCAAGGCTTATGCGAATTCACATGGATGATGCAAATTCAAGGGATCTGTAGTGTTGTTACTCAAGTGATTCATTGTTAATCAACTCTTGTGTTGAATTGTAATCAAAAGAGCTCTTTGAAGTATAAAACCACGGAATAGTATTAAAAGTTCCCATCAATAAGTTCCATTGAACTACCACTTGATCCTTTAATTAAATGAACTCTTAAAAATGGATATATATATATATATATATATATATATATATATATATATGCATCTATAAATATGGTTGTCTCTGAAAGTGTATCCCTTTAAACTAAACTCTCACCACTTGTCAAAGTTGCCATCGTACAGCCCTTTAGATTGTAATTTGTACGTAGCCTCGTTTCCATTACCACAATGTGGTCTTCATCCCATCCCTATATATTCTACCCTCTCCCCCGTTGGATACTCATACTAGAACTCAAGAATCGAAGATGAAGTTTTCCCAAATTCTGGAACTGATACCGAGTTTCCAAACCTCGAAAGTACGTTTTCTATATGTGTTGTTATTATTATAAAGAAACATCAAATACTCATTCTTCATCGGTTACATTTATGTAAGGCAAAATGTTTGTTTATGTTCGATTGGGCTATGGCTTGTGATACTAAGCATTTTATTTAGTAATTTATACTAAATAAATAGTATAAATTACTAATACTAAGCCATTCACCACCCCACATGTTTTTTATTTTCAGCTGAAGTATAATGAGGTAAGCTTTGTTAAAACTTTCTTTTAAAATCTTAGAAATCAAAGCAAGAGATGGAAGACATTTTTTCGCGACCTTGTCATTCGGAAACAGGATAATTTAGGTTACCTTTATTTGCTGATGTCATGCGGTTTCACTTAATATAGGATTTTAAGAAGCTTCCCGAGATTTTCTGCTACAAGTATGGTCCTACAATTCCCGACAACGTAAGCATAAAAGACCCTGTTGGAAACTTCTTCTACATCAAACTGAAGCGATGGGGAGACGAGTGGTACGTCAGCCATGGTTGGAAGATGTTGGTTGACTTTTACAGCATGGCTGGAGGTGTTTTTATTCGCCTCTCCTACGCTGGTTTGGGTATTTTTCACAGCCAAGTTTTTGATAACAAAGAACAGCAAATCAGAATTCATGTTGATCATAGCAGCTCTCCAACCAACATAATGAGAGCACATCCTTTGGTTAAGCCTATTAACCCATCCAACTTTATTTTCACTATGGAGAAAACTCTGGACTTCGAGGAAGCCATTGGTGTCAAGCTGGTATTTGTCTGTGTTTACCATTTATATAAGTAATGAAATACATTAAGTTTAGTGTTTAATAAAGTAATAAGTTCCCATCCTCATGTTATCGTGTTATGCAGAAATTGGAGAAATCTTTTTGTGCTTGTGCCTTGATTAGGAGGGGTGGTGATGTTACTATCATCGACGAGGAGTATAAGCCATGGCATTGTCATATCACGCATCAAGTATCCGATCCTTTTTATTCATGGCTTACAGCTGGTTGGGCTCCTTTCTGCTCCGCAAAGAGGCTTCATCATGGTAAAAGTATCAAGCTTGGTGTGCCGAACTCCAGTGTTCTTTACTACATCCCTTGTTGACGAAACTTGTTTGCAAGAGCTGAAGTCAAAAAGTTTAGTTTATAGTAAAGTTTATATTCTGTTGCTGAATGTACCCAAATCCTAGGCTTTATTCCTCTTGCATGCCTTACTACTATAATGTACTGCTATATTATATTCACTTTCGACCAAGTGTTAGACTTATTCCAGGCCAAGTCTTTCCGTACAACGACTAAATGTAATGCGTACGTCTGTCTGAGACTTTTGATAATGAAACCGCAATATAAATATATATTTATATATTCATATGTATACATTTTTTTTAGAGCAATGCTATTTAGCCAAATATTTTTAGACAAAAATAGATAAAAACCACATTACAACATCAATTAACCAAATTTTTTAAGCAACTAACCAACCTACTTTTTCACAGTTTTCTAGGCCATTGACTAAAAACTGTGAAAAAGTAGATTGGTTAGTGGCTTAAAAAACTTGGTTAATTGATGTTGTAAGGTGGTTTTTGTCTATTTTTGTCCCAAAAAATTTGGCTGAATAACATTTTTCTTTTTTTTATTATAAGTAACCAGCCATATATACTTTACCACACATATAAATCTCGATATTCGACTTTCGAATGATATCCACAAGAGTTGAGATATACACGGGTGTAAGTTTGTAAGGATCGATGTCACATAATTCCACACGAGTTGGTCATTATAATAGTTGTATATAGTAACTTTAATATATTTTAGTTGTATATAGATATAGATATTATCACATAATATCAGTGGCGGATCTACGTATACGTGAAGGTGTTCAGCTGCACACTCTCAAATTTAAAAATTTGCACCAATACCCTTATGAAATATATATTTTGACACTCTTAGTTTTATTTTTTGCACATCCTACTACTATTTTTCTCTTTCCATTCCTAGCTGCTCTTTCCTATTGCAGCTTCAGGAGCAGTTGGTAGTGTAACTATGGGGTAGTTTTGGTTATCAAAAAATAATATATGTATTTAGATAATTAGGTATATTTTAAATTCAGCTACCCCGATAATATGTTATTTAGCTACTCCAACTAACTTTATTTGTCTAATGAGATAAAAGAATAATAACAAGTCCATTAGTCTAATTAGTCTCATTTGATCAAAAAAAGTCTATTATTATCACAAATAAATATGGTGATTTTTGTTAACTTGGTGATTATAGTCTTTTTATTTTACTTTGACAATTTTTGCCCCCAATTTTCCCCTCAAAATTATATATTATTTGCTCTTTTGGTCCTAAAAATTTTTGAATTTTGGAAAAATAAAGGAATAAAATTACACAATCCATGATTTTTAGCAACCAAAAGTGCAATGAAAAATCACAAAGACCAAAATTACCAAATTAGAAGAACAAAATATGTTTATTTGGTATACACCATCGCGGTAAAAACTTTTTAAGGTAGGTGAGATAAAGTCAAACATTTTTTATGATGTGTTGTTTCGTGATTGACTGCCGTTGTAAAAAAATTCTACGCGGCGATATATATTAATTGTTAAATTAAATCGTTTGACCACCCTGGACCAGAGTCCTAGATACGCCACTGCATAATATAGATATATAAATGCCCCAATTGTCATAGAATTCATCACATGCCCCAAGTTGTCGTGCCTAAAGAAGAGACCAACAAATGGATAGACAGGGTGCGAGAGCAAATGATATGCAAACTGCAAAACTTCAGTGCACAACCTAATGATTTTAAGTATAAAGTTTGCGACCATTTGTACAAAATCCTTTTCACTCCCGGCACCCTTCTACGTGAATTAGATAGCTCTGAAGTCTCGCATGATGATTTTAAATTTATAGATTTTGGAGACATACTCAATGGGAATTTTAGAGCTGATCTATTAGTAGGTATGATCTTATTCCTATTCCTCATTTATATTGCTCAACCATTTCATACTCTTTTAGTTTTAATCACTTTTATTAACCATAGATGTTATTGGAGCTGTACATGAAATTGTCTACTCTAAAACAACTGCTGCACACAAGATGGTGTCTCTCTGGTTGATGGATTTAAGGTAACATCCTAACTTCTATAATCTAAATTACAATGCAAGAATTTATTGCCACTATCAACAAGTTTTAATATTCCATTAATCTCATTTCTCAACTTAGTGGAAACATTCTGCCCTGTACCTTATGGGAGGAGTACTCCGCGAGGTTTCTAGCTGCATATCACGGAAAGGAATCTACTACTGGACCTTTCATTTTGGTTATCAAATATGCGAGAATTAGGCCAACAGATGGTATATTCATCTTTTACACACTACAAATTTCAGATAAATAAAAGATCATTATGGAATACTAATCCAATCTTATATCCAACTACTATTTCATCTTCACGTTGACTTCTTCTTCCTCAATCTATTGAAGGAACATATCCAGTGACAGTCTCCAACTCATATAATTATTCAAAAGTTATCCTCAATGAAGAAATACCACCAATTCAACAATTTAAAGAAAGGTGCACTACATTCTATAGTTTCGTGATTATTACTTATTTATTCAACAATTTAAGTACATTGGCCAGTGTTTGTCTTAGTTACTTAATTTTTACTTATTTATAGTTTCTCATATTCTCACATTGCTTTTATATTTTCCCCATCAACAATCTCACCCCAGTTGAAGTCTTACAGCTTGCAACGCAAACACAGACACAATTCAGTGGGGGGACTCAATTTTCTGATCTGGACAGGTTCAAGTATAAGGCTCCACCAATCAGCCTTACAATCATCAAGCAACTATATCAGGTAACACCTACTCCAACTGCTAATTCTTTCTCTTATTGACATGCTGTCGGTTAGAATTCAATCCACTAACACCTACTCACTCATATTAATACATTCTCATGATAGAACACAACCTGTACTACTGTTATGACCACTGGGCGGTTAGTCGTCAGCAAGTACGGTTGGAGTTATCAAGGCTGTGGCATATGCAGGAAAGGTGCAAAACCAGTTGGTGGATTATTAGTTGGTGGATTATTTGTTTGTGACGAGGGTCATCAAAACCAAGCTTCTGTACCAAGGTTCTACTACATTTTCGCTATGACCCTTTCCTTTTTTTTCTGCAACATTTCAACACAGACTTATCAACCTCTCTTACTTGCCCATTCAATAGATATAGAGTATTAGTCAGATGCAAAGATAACAGCGGTGCCGAATATAACTTTTTGTTTTGGGATCAAGATTCTGAGCAACTGATCAATTCCTCTGCTATTGACTTGGTTGACAGAATGATTGCGGCAAGTCCTCAAACTTCACTTACATATTGTTTTTTGATTAACTTTACAAAATAAATTGCTTTAGCTTCAAATCATTCTCTAACTGTATCTTTCATCCTTTCATACTTTTATTCTCATATTAGGAAGGGGAGGATGACCCCATGTCATACCCAGCTGATCTTGATCATATCCTACAAAGAACCATGGCTGTTAGAGTTAAGGTTGAACCTCGAAATCGCCAAGCTTCCGTCATGAGGTACTCAGAGAGAACAGATTTCATTCAAAATCTTATGGAGGAAATGGCAACTATAGAGGTAAAACTACAAATTATATGGATTTATTCCCAGTGACAAAATTAACTCATCTTAATCTAATGACCTCCTAGTTCCTTCACAGAATACTTCACAAGATTCCAACTTCCAAGTGTTTAGCTATTTGCAGCCAAAATGTCAGCTTCGAAACAGTAAGCAATTATTCCCAAATACCTATTCCATATACTGTTATTGCAAAATAAATTATGGTAATCCTCAAATACCTGATTTTTGGTGCAGAATTCATGTCAAATTGATAAAGCCAAATCTGTCACGAGTGATGATTTCGACCTTAATAACGTATGTTACATACTTATATCCCTTAGAGTTATTGCTTCTGAATTCAGTCTCTTAGAAATACATTACCAACAGTAACAGAAGTTTGTTTTCATTTTCAATAGCAGTCACTATCTGCAACTGCAGACCACGACCCAGACCATGTCGCTACAATTACACCTGCAAAGAGACAAAATGATGAGACCGATAACATTGATTTAATGACTCCAGAAAACTTAAGTGCTAAGTTCTCTTCCACTGCTAAGTCTGTGGTGATCAAGAAGGAAAAATCATGATTGCTTCTGATTTGCTGCTACAAAACTATTTGCAGCATTAGTCTATTGTCTTGAAGAAAGAATTTGTGACTTATTTTGCACTGCCACTCAGCTGGCAATATAAACATAGCTTGCCTGTTATCTATTAGGTTACCAAATTTGGATAATTGTCAACTATCTTTTTGCGTCAATGTAATATTTTGGGATACATGACATTCTAACTTTGCATGAGGCACACTATAAGTAATCTCTGTAATATGTTGCTCAATGTGCTAACAGGATCTAATCGTTGTTCAGAGTACTATCTATATATAGTCTATTTAGTATCATACATATTGTTCAATGATAAATGAATGTCTTTGTATATGCTTAAGTGCTGCATCTATATATATATATATATATATATATATATATATATATATATATATATATTCTCTTATTACTATGATGCTACTTAATTACAATAATTGTAGTGCTAATGGCTATGCCAATAATCAATGTTTGCTTAACAAATTCAGTCACATAGCTCAATCAGCCTTCTTGCAAACCAATCTGATAGAAATTCCAATGTTGCTTACTCACATACGTCAATTAGCCTTCTTTCAAATCAAACATGACATTCTTAATTTAAAGGGCAATAATGCCAAATCACCTATTAATGTTGAACATAGATTGTTAAAGTTAGCTACAGTCTTCCATATTGTTGATTATATCAATATTGATGTGTACTATCATAATTGGTTTCAAACTATAATACTCAGCAGAGGACTATAATACCCACTATCGAAAATAACAATTCTTTTTCAATAACATCTAATTTTTTACTAATGCAAATATTTGTGTTAACGAGAAGAAAAAAAATAAAAAACACCATCAAGAATGCTCTCTTATTTTAACTTCGATAAAAAAACTAACTTCTCATTTTTTAGAACTACGCAACACGATCGTTATCAATTATAACGTCTTTTCTAGTATTTCATTTTCTTTAACATTTTTGTCAAATGAATCATTTTTTTGGGTGGAATCTCAAATGAATCATTCTCTTTTTTTAGTTCATCATAATTAAATCTCAAATGAATCATTCTCAAAAATTTAGTACACAATAGACATCAAACTATTTCAGTATAACATGTTATCTATCACGAACAACCCGTGCAACCCGTGCGGATGCACGGTAAGTTACTAGCTGTTTTATGCAAGCAACACTTCTACCAGACCACGAAATGATTCCCCAGTGTGCTTCCCCATGTTTGAATTTAAAAGTATTCACAATGATTCCAAATACATTTTAATTAACCGGAGATGATGATATATGACTGCCATTTTTTTAACGTTCTAGCCATTTAATTTTTAGTTTTGAGTATTTAAATGATTTTAATTAGTATAAATATTAAAATATGATGTGGCAATACACACGTGGCATCATTAAATGATGTGTGCAAGCTGAGTCAGCTGCCACGTCATTTAATGAGAGCCACATCAGCATTTTTTTTTGGCAGAAGGCTAACTCAGCAAAAAAAAATAAAAATCCCTCTTTGGACTAAATGTTCTAAATTTTTTAAAATAGGGGGACTAAATGTCTGAGTTTTAAAATAGAGGGACCAAATGTCCAGATTTATGAAAATAGGGGGACCAAAACTATAATTTAGCCTATTTATTATTCTATTACAAAATGCAGCATCTTCCACTAGAATTCTGCCGGTTAGCATTTCGTCAGACAGGTTCGACAAGAATATTGTTTGGCGAATATGGGCTCCAGAAATCGTGTGTAGTAGACTTTCACAGGAACCACCCAAACTTATGCGGTATAACTGAAGGTTGGCTGGAGTTTTGTTCAGCCAAATGGTTTTTTGAGGGTTTGCGAATTCAAATTGCTGTCCCAGTTTCCAATTCCAATCTGATTAGTGTAATTGCTATGGAATGAAGGGGATTATTTAGAGTATTTTAATTACTAGTTTGTTGTATGTGGCTTTAGATTTCGACATTTATATTACTTGTTTATACGGTCTATCTTAATTTCTGTTGTACTATTCCACTTAGTAATTTTTTTTGACGGATCCACTTAGTAAATTTTAACGTCAATGCTCCCCAAATATCAAGTCAATAGTAATAACAACAAGGCAAGGCATCTTAACAGTTAAAATTAAAAGATTATAAATTAATAACAACCTTTCAATTTCATAGCTGGTGCAACTTATAAATGGAGTAACAATATTATTTTGGTTAAAAGGTAATAATATATTTTAATACATTAAAATAAATAAGTAACGCCAAAACAATTGGAGCATATATAATGCTCCTTATTTTGTTGTCTATATTTCTGATTCTATTTAATATAACTTTCATATAATAGAGGCTTTAATATTTGCTTTTCACGTACAAGATACTATTAAATGCCATTTTTACATTTTTTATAATAATTATTATTCATTTGATTTCTATCAATATATATTATTTTAATTTTTAGAATGTCAAATATAAACAAATACCTAATTTAAATATCAAAATAGGATAAAATAATTACTATAAAAAACTAAATTAAATATATGATATTTATTTAAAACTCTAAATCTTTCACTATTATTCTACTAACTCATGAGTATATTAACAATTAAAGAAATAATTTTTATTAATGTGAAATGTTTCCCTTTCAATCAATACAAGAATTTCAAAGGCTTACAAATTAACTAAATAATAACATTATCTAAATTAAATGATAAAGAGCAAAGATTTATAAATTTTGTGGCCATAAACTCTAAACATTAAGTAATGTTATTTCTTATTAATAGATATAATGAAAAATGTTTTACTACTCTAAAAAACAATATAAAAATATTATTGACAACAATTTGTGTTATGAACACACGCGGACAGTTAAATGTCATTTTTCATTTTTTATAATAATTATTATTTATTATTAATTCTGTTGATTTCTATCTATTGTTGATATTATTTTTAATTTTAGAATGATAAATTAAACAAATACATAATTTAATTATCGAAATAAAATGAAATAATTAAAATAAAAAACTAAATTATATTTCAAAACAAATAATTTGATAACAAGTATTAGTAATCATTTATATTAAAAGACATTTATTCCATATACGAATATTGCCTATATATCAGATAATTTTGATAGAAAAAATAAAACTCATATTTATATTATATTACATTATATATATAATTTATATGAACAATTTATATATTTTATGAATCAATTTAATAAAATTAAATAGAAAATTTTAGAACAACCCGTGCATCGCACGGTTATTCCCCTAATTACAAGTATAGTAAGGTGCTCATAATTGTAACTGTTACTTTTTATTATATAATAAGATAATTAAACTGTCAGGCTTATTAAAATTTAGCAGTCTTTCAAATTTTGTTTCTACTGTTGATTTTTTTTATATAACAAAAATAATAAATAAACTAGATTAAAGGCTTAAAGCTGCTGGCAAAACTAATATTCATTCTTTTTGCAGGTTCCTAATGTTGCAATTGTGACATGCTTGAAACGGAAGATGAAGACTCATTTTTATATTTTTTTAAGCACTGGATCGTGCTCATGTAAAAAAAAAAGCAACAATTGTTCTGATGTTTTGTAAGCATGATCTATTTATTTATTTGAACAACATACCAAAATACCATCAATAACTAATATCATAGTTCAAAAAGTTATAGATACCAGTATATAGTTCTAGCTTTCCTTTTCCAACGTCTTCTTTGTATCCTCTTGCAACAACTTCTTAGTATATTCTTCTACTCTCAAGTTTCGGATTTTTTTATAATTTTTTTTATCAATCCTGTTATGGTAATTAGAATTTTTACTTTTTACACCTCCTCCAAGGCCCAATTGTTGAGGCCCATTAAAATCATTAAAGTCCATTCTTCAATGGCCAAGATCACTCTGCAAGATCGGACGGCCCAAATCGACCACAGCAAACAGCACTCAAAGTCTATAAATACAGCATTCAATGCTCATTAAATGGTAAGCACTTTTCCAACGAAATACTCATTTACTCAAATACTGACTTGAGCATCGGAGTGTTATTGCAGGAACAACATCGGACATCTTAAGATCGGACAACATCGGACATCTCAGGATCGAACAGCATCGAACATCTTAAGATCGAACAACATCGGACATCTCAAGATCGAATAACTTCGAACATCTCAAGACCTGAAGCCAGAAACAAAACCATGGATAAAACATCTACTAACTGCATAATACCAATCACTAAGATTGGAAGCACAGTACCGAACATTGGCGACCACAGTGGGAGAATCAATACCTTATTTTCTCACCATCTCCTTGATCTTAAAAAATGGCACCAAGGCGCCGTTCAAGACCGGCTAGTCCCATAGCCAGGCCCGAGGTCCGTCCTCAACAAACCCCTGAAGGCCACGTCCAGGAACTCACAAATTCATCACAAGCTCGAAACCGATATCCCAACACAGGTCCACCCCGGATACATTCAAGCACGAATGAAGCTAGCTTACCACCTCCACCTCAATTGCTTCCAGTTTTGACCGACGCGGTTCAACAACTCGTTCAGCTACTAACTCGACAGGAAGCCGTAAACGAAGAAAGAAGCAACCGTTTCACTAACCTCGAAGCCGAGGTAGCAAGACTCCAAGCACGCGACGTTCCGAATCAGGAATCGACCGAACAGGACTCCCTTGAGAAAAGAAACTCAACTCGAAGGAGACTCTTCCATCGATCACCCGCTAGGAGAAAGCTCAATCATCGTTCTCCCCCACGCCGTCAACGAGGGAATGGCTCCCGTTCTCCTCTGGCTCAACAAAATGACGATCTCGACGATCCTCATTCTCCCCCATACCATCATCGAGGGAATGGTTCCCGTTCTCCTCCGACTCGACAGCATAGCGATCTAGACGTTCCTTATTCTCCCCCACGCCGTCACCGAGGGAATGGTTCCCGTTCTCCTCCGTCTGGAGATTATGACGATATTGAAGGCTCGAATAACCCCCCTCAACGTCATCCACAATGGGACTCAACCTCGCCAAGACGGCGTTCAAGAAGCTGTGACAACATTCAAAACAATCAACCTCGACGTTACGGACGTCCCGATCATCATTACGGACATCAACCACAATCTCGGGCGAGTCAACCTAGGCGAAAATGTTCGTTCACAAAATCAATCGATAACTTCCGAGTTCCACGATACCTTGAAAAACCACCAGGAGGATTGAAGACTTACGACGGAACGGGCGACCCCGACAGGCATCGACTCGATCAGTTTGACACGACCATGCAGTACCGAAATGTACCGATGGAAATGAAATGCCGAATATTCCCATTAACCCTGGACAAAATGGCCTCTGAATGGTTTCAGACTTTAAGATCGAATACCATATCCTCTTGGGACCAGGTAGCAAAACACTTCTCGATACACTTTGCTCATTCCAAAAGCAAACCCAAAAACAAGAATGTCTTTGCATCTATCATCCAGAGGGGAAACGAGCCCCTGAGAGAATACATAGAGCGATTCAATAACGAAGCTCTTCAGGTTCGACAGCTAGACGACGCTTTTCGAATCTTCTTCATGGCTCAAGGTCTATTACCTGGAAGCCCGTTCCGAAAACATATTAACACCTGGGAACCTAACACCTTACAAGAGTTCCTTGAGCTATCCCAGTGTTTCATCAATGAAGAGGAAAATTCCAAAATCGACAAAGCATCATCACATGCAGAACCATCAAAACAACACATCGAGGTCGATCCTCGAAAAACTTCGTGGAACGTCGGTAGGAAAAATCGTCACCAGATATATACCGAACTCAACGTCTCCAACGCCCAATTATTGGGGGAATGTTGGAACGTCGAGTTCAGGGACGTCAAACCTCCCAGACCCCTACCTATCCGACCGGGACAAAAGGCCAACAAATACTGCTGATACCACAGAAGCAATGGCCACGACACAAACCATTGCAATGCCCTGAAGGACGACATTGAAGATTTGATAAAACGAGGAAAACTATCTTCCTATGTCAAAAGGGAAGGAGGACTGTAACACCCCGATAAATTCTATCATATAGAATTACCGAAATGCACTAAATGGCATACATCAGAGTAACTTCCTGTTATTGAAATATTGAACACATCTAAAACTGACGATAATACATATGAAATGGTTCTCTGAACCTCATAAACTTCCTGAATTTGCTTAAGTTTCAAAGCTTAAGACTTGTACATAATCCTGGTGTTCAATACTCAAAACATAAAGTAGCGGAAACGATTTATAACTTATACATGATAGTTATACAACCGATGACAAAAGTACTACAGAAGGGCAAGGGCCTAAAACATGAAACATAGACTTCCGGACTCCTCGAGTCACACCAGCTAATCGTGCTTTGTCGCCTTTGTCTTCCCCTGTTTCTCTGTAAAAACCACAAATATGAAGGGTGAGATAAACATTATCTCAGTGAGTCCTATCGAGACCCCTGACCAACTCTAACGGTTTGTTATACTTGAATCTGAACTCGAGGCCCTAATAAGCGACCACGTGAATACATGATGTTTTCTCGTAACCTGTAGCCCTAATAAGCGACTACTCGTTACATTTCTGATTTTTCCTGATGTAGCCCTAATAAGCGACTACGGATCATATTTTAACATGAACTTAGCACAACCCGAGATATAATGCTAGACAATCTTGATTGCCCAATATCTGCGGAAACCCCAATCCGAAATTCTATCTGAATAATGCTAGGGTCCTAGCTTTGGATTCATGACTCCCCTCCACTAGGTATGCTAATAACTGGAGGATCGTCATCCTCGATATACACAAGGTATACCATCTACCTTTCCCCGAGGGAAAGTAACTTGATTTGAGTTTACATGAATTGAGAGTTTTTATGTCTTTATAGACTTACAATCAATAAGCTTACATGACATGATGAACTTGAAGTTCGCTATCGTAACATGATTGGACTCAAGGTCCGTTGACATTTCTTGACTTGTGTTCTCACGCGTCCTCTAAGTACGGTTTTCGTCACATTCATAATACACAAGTTTTCTATCAAACATGATTAACTCCATGATATCAATCTTTACATTGTTGGGGAACCATGAGGAAGGGATTAGAAGAGGATTGGGATCATTTGGAATGGATAAAAGGTACTTTGAGTTTGAAGGTCAGAAAGTCCCACACGACCCGTGCGACTAGGCGCATGACCCGTGCGTTGTTGAACAATTTGTAGAAGATTTCCAGAAAGATACGCACGACCCGTGCGAATAAGCGCACGATCCGGGCGTTATCCAATTAAATTGTAGAAAGTTCCAGAAACATACGCACGACCCGTGCGACTAGGCGCACGATCCGTGCGTTGTTTAGAAATCCAGTTCTTGTAGTATCAGATGGGGGCGCACGACCCGTGCTCATAGGCACACGATCCGTGCGTCTCTATCAGTTTTCCAGAAAACAGACTTTTCATGAGTTAATCCATTCCATTCCGATTCCAATTTCTCTCCCGATCGAGACCCAAACTTAAACACGCATTAAAACAGTATATTATATCAATCTCAATCAAGTACCCCCAAACAATCAATCAACAATTTATGATCTAAAACACAATCCTCTTGAGAAAACGGTTTTTAATAAGTTTCCTTTCGATAACAGAAACGCGTAACCATAGTTTTCGAAAACAAGACTCAGAAACACAAACACATTCCTTAAGCGAGTTATAGAACTCACCCGAAGTGATGAAAATCACTCAAACGACGAATCTAGCAGCTGACGCGTTCTAATAGCCTCACGAACCGTCTCCGAACTCGCTCCAAAACTGAACCCGAACTTCCCAAGGATCTATGACTCGAACTCCGCAACTCAAATGAGCTTCAAACAGGTTTGTTGCTTGGATGTGAGCTTTGGTACTGAATATAGGGCTATAACAAGGACATGCAAACTATTTGGAGCATCATCACTCCATTTTTGAGCTTGGAGCTTCAAAGGTACACAAATGGTGATTTGTGGTGAAGAGGGTTGATTGGAGATTTCTGGGTATCAGTGTATAGAGGAAGAAGAATGATGAACAATGGTGGTTTTTGATTCAACATGCATGAACAATGGAGGTAGGATCCCCTTCCCTTTCTTCTCCACTCTCTCTCTCTCTCGAATTCTCTCCTCCTCCTCCCTACTCCTTGCTGTTTTTCAGAAAATGAGGGAAAGGAAGTGTGTGGTAGTGATTTGGTCCGCTGAAGCCTCATTTAATGAGGTGAAAGGACCAAAATACCCCTACTCTCTAATATTCTCTTAAATTACTCCTAACACCACACTAATCCCATAACTCACTAACTTAACATAATATTCCAATTATGCATGACTATAATCTATTAATTTCCAACATCACATAATTAAATAATTTATGCTAATTAATCAACTCATAATAAACCTCTTCGCTAAATTTTCCATTTAGCTAATAATTCACCTTACTCTCTTTGCTAATTTAAATAAATTAGATTAGCTAATTAAGGGATGTTACAATCACCCCAACTTTTAAAAATTTTGTCCTCAAAATTGACAAAACGTACCTCATTCGAACAAATAAGGATATTTCACCCGCATGTTCTCCTCTACTTCCCATGTTGCTTCGTCGGGTGATGCACCGTCCCAAAGCACCTTGATAATAGGAATTGATCTCGTTCGGAGCGTTTTCTCGCCACGTTCGATGATCCTGATTGGAGTAGGCTGATAAGACAAATCTGGTCTGATGTCAATCACTTCATAACTTAATGGTTGATTCGGGTCATGAATATACTTCCTTAACTGCGATACATGAAACACATCATGTAATCTGGACAGTTCTGGTGGCAATGCAATGCGATACGCTACCGGCCCAACTCGCTCGACAATCTGGAAGGGTCCGATATACCGAGGACTGAGCTTCTTTGCTCGCAAAGCAATACCGGTTCCGATGGTTGGAGAAAGTCTCAAAAAGACATGGTCTCCTTCTTCGAATTCTAACGGTCTTCTTCTCTTATCCGCGTAACTCTTTTGTCGACTCTGCGCGGCTTTCATCCTTTCTCTTATCTGACGGATCTTCTCCGTAGTCTCATGGACCAAATCCGGTCCCAACAATCTCTGCTCACCTACATCCCACCAACACAATGGTGTTCTGCACTTCCTTCCATACAATGCTTCATATGGAGCCATTCCGATACTAGAATGGTAACTGTTGTTGTATGAAAATTCCACCAATGGAAGATGATCCTCCCATCTGCCTCCACTATCGAGTACACAAGCTCTCAACATATCCTCCAATGTCTGGATTGTCCTCTCAGTCTGCCCGTCTGTCTGAGGATGGTAAGCGGTGCTAACGCATACCTTTGTTCCCAACGCCATATTCAATGCTCTCCAAAATTGAGATGTGAACTTGGGATCTCGATCACAGATGATACTTGTAGGGATTCCATGCAACTTCACGATATTCTTGAGATACTCATCTGCTAACCTAGCAACCTTGTGATTCGAACGCACTGGAATAAAATGAGCGGACTTGGTCAGACGATCCACCACTACCCAAATAGAATCATTTCCGGCTTGGGACCGTGGCAATCCCATGACAAAATCCATAGATATGCTTTCCCATTTCCATTCAGGTACATTCAACGGTTGTAACTGGCCACCTGGCTTCTGGTGCTCTATCTTAACCCTTTGACAAGTCAAGCATCGAGATACAAACTCTGCAATATCCACTTTCATACCTGGCCACCAGTACAATTGCTTCAGATCTCGATACATCTTGGTAGACCCAGGATGTATTGAGAACTGACTCTTATGAGCCTCTTCTAGAACTCGCCTCTTTACATTCTCATCATTCGGCACACAGATTCTACCATCAAAACGAATTACGCCATTACCGTCTTCGGTGTAACTCGGCAATCTCTTTTGCGCTTGCAGCTCCACATCACCTTCTTGGGCTGATCGAATTAGATTTCTCAAGGGACTTGAAATTCGAATGTGACTCAACACCAATCTGTTCCTTCTTGACTTCACTCTCAAACTAAGGTCTCTGAATGATTCCAACAATGACATCTCGTGCATCATCAACTCTGCAGTATGGATAGATTTTCTGCTTAAAGCATCGGCCACAACATTAGCCTTACCAGGATGGTACTTCAATTCAAAATCATAATCTTTCAGGAATTCTACCCATCTCCTTTGTCTGTTGTTCAGCTCCTTTTGGTCAAACAAATACTTAAGGCTCTTGTGGTCACTAAAGACTTCGAAACGAGACCCATACAGGTAATGTCTCCAAATCTTTAGAGCAAACACAATCGCCGCCAACTCTAAATCATGAGTTGGGTAATTCTCTTCATGCGGCTTCAGCTGTCTGGAGGCGTAAGCAACCACTTGTTGATTCTGCATTAGGACACATCCCAAACCCTTACCAGAGGCGTCGCAATAGATTTGGAATCCTACGGACGGATCTGGAAGAATAAGGACAGGTGCAGAAGTTAAACGATTCTTCAATTCTGCGAAAAAATTATCACAATCTGAGTTCCAAACAAACGGTTGACCCTTGCGAGTTAACCGCGTGAGTGGAAGAACCAGCTGGGAAAATCCTTGAATGAATCTTCGATAATACCCAGCTAATCCCAAGAAACTTCTTACTTCAGTAACTGTAGACGGCTGTTCCCAGTCTACCACAGCTTCAATCTTACTGGGATCCACTGCAACACCCTCCTGAGATATCACATGACCCAGAAACTTAACTTCGGGCATCCAAAAGTCACATTTGGACGGCTTAGCATACAACTTCTTCTCTCAGAGTACGTTCAGAACAATTCGGAGGTGTTTCACATGCTCCTCAACCGTCTTAGAGTATACCAAGATGTCGTCAATGAAAACCACAACGAACTGGTCCAGATACGGATTGAAAATCCGATTCATATAATCCATGAATACGGCTGGAGCATTGGTCAAACCGAATGGCATCACTACAAATTCATAGTGTCCATACCTCGTACGAAAAGCGGTCTTTGGTACGTCCAAAGCTCGAACCCTGATTTGGTGATAGCCAGACCTCAAATCAATCTTTGAAAATACAGAGGCTCCCCTCAATTGATCTAGCAAATCATCAATTCTCGATAGAGGGTACTTGTTCTTGATAGTCACCTTATTCAACTGACGATAATCTATACACAATCTCATACTTCCGTCCTTCTTCCTGACAAGCAACACTGGAGCACCCCATGGTGAGGCACTTGGCCGGATGAACCGCTTGGAAATTAGCTCTTCCAGTTGAACTTTCAATTCCCTCAACTCTAATGGCGACATTCTATACGGGGCTATAGATATAGGTCCAGTGCCTGGAACCAACTCTATAGAAAATTCTACCTCACGATCCGGAGGAAATGAAGGAACTTCATCGGGAAACACATCAAGAAATTCATTAACAACTTGCACAGAAGATAAATCCTGACCTGTCTCAGTGGATGCAGACAGCATCATGACATAAGCTTCTGCGCCTTGGAACAGATAGTTACTGGCCGAAGTGAAAGAAATAACAGCTTCAGAATTTGGCGGTTGTAGCTCCACTGACTCGGAGGTGAAACCGATAGTTCGATGGAAGCAATCTATGGTCACATGGTTGGCCGTCATCCAACTCATTCCTAGGACGACGTCCATGCCCTTCATTTGTAAACAAATGAAGTCTACCACAAAATTCGTGTCTCCAATGGATAGAAGACAGTTTTCACATATCGCTTGGGTCTGAATACTACCCTCAGCAGCAGTCTTAATGGAGATTGGTTGAGGCAAAGGAGTTAAAGCCAATCCCAACCACTCGACACAAACTTGAGATATAAAACAATGGGTCGCACCTGAATCATATAAAATACTAACGGAGTTATTAAAAAGAGATCCCATACCCCTTAGTAGATTATCTGACGGCGTGACCTTCTGGGCGTCCAAGGTGTAAACTCTCCCATGAGTTGTAGTAGCACCTTCTTCCTGACCTCTCTTCTTTGGGCAATTAGCAGCATAATGACCCTCCTTCTTGCAGTAGTAGCACTGAGTTGATCCCACTTGACACTTACCCTGATGGTACCTTCCACAGTTGGAGCATGCACTGAACTTTGGTGAATTGGACGACTGAATCTGTTTCCCTTTGTTGGAGTTGTACCTAGGACCCATTTGATTGTTGGATGATCCAACATTCTTCTTACTCTGATGGAATACTTTTCTACTTGCATACAACCTCTTCAGATCACTTTCGGCTATATGAGCTTGCTGAACCATGGCCGCATAATTGGTATATGCAAAGGAACTTAGACTCTGAGCAATGTCTTCCCTCAACCCATACTTGTACCTATCGGTCTTCCACTTGTCATTGGGGGCATACCCAGCCAACCCGAAGAATTGATACAACTCTTCAAACTTGGCGGAGTACTGACCCACCGTTAGACTCCCTTGAGTGAGAGTTAAAAACTCATTCTCCTTTTCGAACCTCATTGCCGTCGGAAAGAACTGCTCCAAAAACACTTGTCTGAAATGCTCCCAAGTCTGAGGAGTACCCATAGTCACCATCATAGCCCTAACATTAGTCCACCAGTTGTGAGCCTCCCCTTTTAGCATATGGGATGCCAACCTTAACTTGTCCTCATCCGTAACTTGCATAGTCAGAAAAATCTTCTCTATATCATCCAGCCAATGCTGGGCTTCCATGACAACCGGTCCTCCTTTGAACTCAGATGGCTTCATCTTCAGGGATTCTGAATAAACTTGCCTGGGGTTAACTTGCGGCTCTAGGGCCTGCTGAGGTTGAACTTGAGCATTCTGCTGCAATGCTACCATATCTTCCAACATCTTTTGTTGCCTTTCCATCATGCCTTGCATCCAAGCAGCATGTGGATCGATTGGTGGGGTGTTCCTTGATCCTCCTGCCATAATTCTGCAAATAATACACCAAGTATTAAGTTGATCAGTCTCAATGTCTCTTAGCATCATAAGAAGCATAATGGCAGAGTTACTCAAGGGACAAAACCACCCTAACTAATCTAAGCCCGACTAGGTCGAACTGCTCTGATACCATAATGTAACACCCCGATAAATTCTATCATATAGAATTACCGAAATGCACTAAATGGCATACATCAGAGTAACTTCCTGTTATTGAAATATTGAACACATCTAAAACTGACGATAATACATATCAAATGGTTCTATGAACCTCATAAACTTCCTGAATTTGCTTAAGTTTCAAAGCTTAAGACTTGTACATAATCTTGGTGTTCAATACTCAAAACATAAAGTAGCGGAAACGATTTATAACTTATACATGATAGTTATACAACCGATAACAAAATTACTACAGAAGGGCAAGGGCCTAAAACATGAAACATAGACTTCCGGACTCCTCGAGTCACACCAGCTAATCGTGCTTTGTCGCCTTTGTCTTCCCCTGTTTCTCTGTAAAAACCACAAATATGAAGGGTGAGATAAACATTATCTCAGTGAGTCCTATCGAGACCCCTGACCAACTCTAACAGTTTGTTATACTTGAATCTGAACTCGAGGCCCTAATAAGCGACCACGTGAATACATGATGTTTTCTCGTAACCTGTAGCCCTAATAAGCGACTACTCGTTACATTTCTGATTTTTCCTGATGTAGCCCTAATAAGCGACTACGGATCATATTTTAACATGAACTTAGCACAACCCGAGATATAATGCTAGACAATCTTGATTGCCCAATATCTGCGGAAACCCCAATCCGAAATTCTATCCGAATAATGCTAGGGTCCTAGCTTTGGATTCATGACTCCCCTCCACTAGGTATGCTAATAACTGGAGGATCGTCATCCTCGATATACACAAGGTATACCATCTACCTTTCCCCGAGGGAAAGTAACTTGATTTGAGTTTACATGAATTGAGAGTTTTTATGTCTTTATAGACTTACAATCAATTAGCTTACATGACATGATGAACTTGAAGTTCGCTATCGTAACATGATTGGACTCAAGGTCCGTTGACATTTCTTGACTTGTGTTCTCACGCGTCCTCTAAGTACGGTTTTCGTCACATTCATAATACACAAGTTTTCTATCAAACATGATTAACTCCATGATATCAATCTTTACATTGATGGGGAACCATGAGGAATGGATTAGAAGAGGATTGGGATCATTTGGAATGGATAAAAGGTACTTTGAGTTTGAAGGTCAGAAAGTCCCACACGACCCGTGCGACTAGGCGCACGACCCGTGCGTTGTTGAACAATTTGTAGAAGATTTCCAGAAAGATACGCACGACCCGTGCGAATAAGCGCACGATCCGGGCGTTATCCAATTAAATTGTAGAAAGTTCCAGAAACATACGCACGACCCGTGCGACTAGGCGCACGATCCGTGCGTTGTTTAGAAATCCAGTTCTTGTAGTATCAGATGGGGGCGCACGACCCGTGCTCATAGGCACACGATCCGTGCGTCTCTATCAGTTTTCCAGAAAACAGACTTTTCATGAGTTAATCCATTCCATTCCGATTCCAATTTCTCTCCCGATCGAGACCCAAACTTAAACACGCATTAAAACAGTATATTATATCAATCTCAATCAAGTACCCCCAAACAATCAATCAACAATTTATGATCTAAAACACAATCCTCTTGAGAAAACGGTTTTTAATAAGTTTCCTTTCGATAACAGAAACGCGTAACCATAGTTTTCGAAAACAAGACTCAGAAACACAAACACATTCCTTAAGCGAGTTATAGAACTCACCCGAAGTGATGAAAATCACTCAAACGACGAATCTAGCAGCTGACGCGTTCTAATAGCCTCACGAACCGTCTCCGAACTCGCTCCAAAACTGAACCCGAACTTCCCAAGGATCTATGACTCGAACTCCGCAACTCAAATGAGCTTCAAACAGGTTTGTTGCTTGGATGTGAGCTTTGGTACTGAATATAGGGCTATAACAAGGACATGCAAACTATTTGGAGCATCATCACTCCATTTTTGAGCTTGGAGCTTCAAAGGTACACAAATGGTGATTTGTGGTGAAGAGGGTTGATTGGAGATTTCTGGGTATCAGTGTATAGAGGAAGAAGAATGATGAACAATGGTGGTTTTTGATTCAACATGCATGAACAATGGAGGTAGGATCCCCTTCCCTTTCTTCTCCACTCTCTCTCTCGAATTCTCTCCTCCTCCTCCCTACTCCTTGCTGTTTTTCAGAAAATGAGGGAAAGGAAGTGTGTGGTAGTGATTTGGTCAGCTGATGCCTCATTTAATGAGGTGAAAGGACCAAAATACCCCTACTCTCTAATATTCTCTTAAATTACTCCTAACACCACACTAATCCCATAACTCACTAACTTAACATAATATTCCAATTATGCATGACTATAATCTATTAATTTCCAACATCACATAATTAAATAATTTATGCTAATTAATCAACTCATAATAAACCTCTTCGCTAAATTTTCCATTTAGCTAATAATTCACCTTACTCTCTTTGCTAATTTAAATAAATTAGATTAGCTAATTAGGGGATGTTACAAGGACGATCTGACGATGTCAGAACAGAAAGAAATGAAGATCCTAAAACAAAAGGTAAAGAAGTGATCGAGCCAGACCACGATGAATTGAATGAAAGATCAAACGGACGCTCGATTATAATGATGATAGCAGGAGGATTGGATCATGAAGGATCCAGAAAATCAATGAAAAGAAAGTGGAAGGAACTGTTAAACGTAGCTTCGACATCGGCAACCTCGACCAAGACAAATCGACCTCCATTATCTTTCGGCGATGACAACCTTATAGACGGGAAAGCTAACAAACACGTACCTCTCTTAATCTCAGCAGTCATAGCCAATAAAGAGGTACGTAGGATCTTGGTCGACCAAGGAAGCTCATCAGACATCCTTTTTGTCGATCTTCTAAACAAAATGGGGATCGACAAAGAGGAACTCACCCCTTATAGAGGAACGGCCTTGTCCGGTTTCAACGGATCTCGAACCAAACCCCTTGGGCATTTGGAACTGATGGTCACTTACGGAACCGAACCAATGGTTCGGACCGTCAAAACCAAGTTCCTCATCTTGCCTTGTGAGTCCATATACAACGGTATTATTGGAAGACCGACCTTAGGTAGACTCGGGGCGGTTACCTCCACCACACACCTAAAGATGAAGTTCCACTCTCTCTGCAACAGGGTTATCACTTTG
Source organism: Astragalus membranaceus (assembly GCA_039519185.1). Lineage (NCBI taxonomy): Eukaryota > Viridiplantae > Streptophyta > Magnoliopsida > Fabales > Fabaceae > Astragalus > Astragalus membranaceus. Next base: position 144,588,224 of record CM076847.1, on the reverse strand, counting down.
AACTCCGACTTAGAGTCTGCTTCTAGGTGTTTCTTCTTATGGACGAAGACCGAACGAAAGGCTTCGGAGCAAGAAGGGGTTCCCCCTTCAGAAGAGCTGTCGGCTCCCAAACAAGTTAAAAATAGATCGACTGAAGTTAATACCACTAACATAGAGACACGGTGCGATCCGAAAGACAAAAATGAAAAAGATGTTGATGAGCTAACCAAAGAGCTCAAACGAAAAATTAAAAGACCGGAGCCCGACGGAAAGTTCATCGAAATACAGCTCGGATCAGACCCCTCCCGAACTGTCAAAATAGGGACCGACCTACCAGAAGAGGTTAAAATCGATTTGACCAAATGTCTTAACGACTTCGAAGACATTTTCGCTTGGTCGGCAGAAGACATGCCTGGAATCCCGCCAGAGGTTGCTTGCCATCGGCTCGCGATTAACCCGGAAGCCAAATGGATCGCCCAAAGAAAGCGGGCTCAAAGCAGGGAGAAAGCCATTGTTGCTGCCAAAGCAGTAGACGATCTCATAAAAGCAAACTTCATTTTCGAGGTTAAATACACGACCTGGTTATCAAACCCAGTCCTGGTAAAGGAAAATAACGGAAAATGGCGTATGTATGTCGATTACACCGATCTTAATAAAGCTTGTCCAAAGGATGCTTTTCCGGTTCCCAGCATCGATCGGCTGGTCGACAACGCCTCCGGTTTTCGATTATTATCCTTTATGGACGCATACTCCGGATACAACCAGATCGCCATGTTTCCCCCTGATCAAGAAAACACTGCCTTCATCACCGACCGAGGTAACTTCGCGTACCGTGTCATGCCATTTGGGTTGAAAAACGCAGGAGCGACTTATCAAAGAATGAAAAACAAAGTGTTCCAAAACCAGATCGGCAAGAGCGTGGAAGTTTACCTCGACGATATGATCGCCAAGAGCCATAGTGACGACGACCATATAAATGATCTAAGAACAATTTTTTATGAGGTTCGAAAAAATAGAATGAGGCTGAACCTAGAGAAATGTACATTCGGAGTTCGGGCAGGAAAATTTTTGGGTTTTTTCTTAACAGAAAGAGAAATCAAGGCAAACCCTGATAAATGTCGATCCGTCACAGAAATGCGAACTCCGACATCCAAGAAAGAAGTACAAAAACTTAATGGCATGATAGCTGCTCAATCTCGTTTCGTATCTAATGCAGCATTCAAATCTCTTCCACTTTTCAAAATCCTCAAAAAAGAAGAAAGGGATTTCGAATGGACACCTGAACAAGATGAAGCTTTAAAACAACTCAATATATCTCTCTCTGAGCCTCCTATATTAACTCGACCGAACGAGGGGGAAACCTTGTATCTATATCTGGCGGTCTCGGAGGAAGCTTTAGCTGCCGTTCTGGTGCGCGAGCTCGAAACCGGACAAAGCCCAGTCTACTTCGCAAGCAAGGCTCTACACGGAGCTGAGAGTCATTATCAGAAGGTCGAAAAGACCGCCCTGGCTCTTGTCGTCGCAGCTCGACGCTTCCGAGCCTATTTCGTCGCTCACCAGGTGGTCGTCCGAACTAACTACCCCATCAGGCAAATACTCCATAGACCCGATCTTGCTGGAAGAATGATTAAATGGGCTGTGGAACTCTCAGAATTCGGGATTAAATATGAAGCTCGAACAGCACTAAAAGCACAAGTTTTGGTGGACTTCATAGCCGAGATGACACCTGCTAACATCGAACCTGATGTAAGGATCCTATATGTTGATGGATCCTCTAATCCAAAGGGAAGTGGCGATGGAATCATGCTAGAAAGCCCGACAGGGGTCATCATCGAAGTTTCCCTTACTTTCGGTTTCCCAACCTCGAACAACCAAGCAGAATACGAGGCTTGCATCGCCGGACTACGCCTGGCAGTTGACCTCCAAGTTCGACAAATAAAACTACATACCGACTCTCTCTTGGTGGTCTCCCAGATCGGAAATAAATACGAGACGAAAGAATCGATCTTGCAAAAATACCTACTTCGGGTATGGTCGCTATTGGCAAATTTTGAAGCAAGCGAGATAGTTCATGTGCCAAGAACGGAAAACCAACGAGCTGACATCCTCGCCAAACTTGCAAGCACAAAACCCCCAAGGAACCAGAGGACGACCATCCAAGAAACACTCCACAAACCCAGTGTGTCTCTCGAGCCTCTGTTTAACTCGACCATCTGCATGCTCGAAGAGACCGACAGCTGGATCACTCAAATTATAGAATACATCGTCACGGGAGCTGAACCCCTAGACAAAAACGATGCTAAATACATCAGGAGAAGGGCTTCAGCTTTTTCAGTCGTCAATGGAATGCTTTACAGAAGAAGCCTCTCTTCCCCCTTGATAAAATGCATTGAGGGAGAGGAAGCAGCCTATGTCTTGACAGAAATTCACGAAGGAATCTGCGGCCAGCACATGGGAGCTCGGTCTTTAGCTCGAAAAGCTCTTCGAGCTGGTTATTACTGGCCGAGCCTGGCAGGCGATGCCAGTGATCATGTGAAGAGATGTAAAAAATGCCAAATCCACGCCAATGTCCACATAGCTCCCCCCACAGATCTCACAAGCTTATCCTCCGCATGGCCCTTCGCATGGTGGGGAATGGACTTGCTCGGACCGTTCTCAAAAGCACCAGGACAAGTCAAATTCTTGATCGTCGCCGTAGACTACTTCAGCAAATGGATAGAAGCGGAACCCTTGGCCACCATCACTGCAAAAAACTGCATAAAATTCTTCAGGAAAAACATTATGAGCAAGTTCGGGATTCCCGAGGTAGTAGTAACTGACAACGGAACTCAATTCACAGATGCGGGATTTCGAAAGCTAATGCTCGATCTAAAAATCAGACACCATTTTACTTCAGTAGAACACCCTCAAACCAACAGACAAGCAGAGGCGGCGAACAAAGTAATACTGAACGGACTAAAGCGACGTCTGGACGATGCTAAAGGAAACTGGGTGGAAGAATTGCCTTACGTCCTCTAGGGGTATAGGACCACCCCCCAAAGCTCCACTGGAGAAACGCCTTTTAGGCTCTCCTACGGCAGCGAGGCGGTCATCCCTGTCGAGATTGACGAACTTAGCTGGAGAACGGCAAATCCCAAAACTCAAAGCAATAACGACCAAGCCTTAAGAGAAGAACTCGACCTCATCGATGAAATCCGAGGTCGGGCTTCACTCCGAGAAGCAATCATCAAACAAGGAGTAGCAACAAGATACAACGCCAAAGTCGTTCACAGAGATTTCGATCCAGGCGGTCTAGTACTCAGAAGAGCTGACGTCGGTCAGAAAAATGCTTCCCAAGGAAAGCTCGCTCCGAACTGGGAAGGCCCCTACCGAATTTTGTCTAAAACCGGTACGGGAGCTTTTAAATTGGAGACCCTCCAAAGAAAAAAGATTGAGAGAACTTGGAACGCAACAAAGCTGAAAAGTTATTATCTTTAGAAATCATGTACTCCGACCTTATGTAAACACAAAACGAGTTATTCATAAAGAAGAACGCAACCTTTCAAATATTTTCGAAGCTTCTCGAGGTTCTCACCAAGTTTCCACACATTCTTGATTTCATCAAACAGAATGTACGGACCAAAATTCCCTCTATGGGGAAACAACTGGGACCGATCTTAGATGATCTCCCCGAGGGACCACCCAAGGTCGCAAACTCTTTGAGAAAACAGTTAAATCCGAGCCGAGTCTCAGTAAACTATCTTAAAGAGACCAGGTCTTCGAGGATCGAAACGTCCTAAGAACGACCATCGGCCACAGCTGCCGATACCCCTGTAGGGCGAGTTAAATCTGGGCCGAGTCCTGGTAAATTGTCCTATAGGCTCGAACCCGGTAAATCGAGTTCCTCATTTACCAACGTTCTTACATCATACATGACATGCAGAATTAAAAAAGCATTCATAAAACTCATAAACGAGTTCCGAAGATAAACTCTACAAAAACGACATACATGACATGCAGAATTTAAAAAGCATTCATTAAGCTCGTAACAGGGTTTGAAAGATAAAGATCTGATGAAACGTGTTCCAAAAATTACAAACATCTCGGATATAACCGAGCCCTCAAAGTTCTGGATCTATACAAAACCTACACAGATAATAGCAGATACCCAGAACTTCTGCAAGAAAAAGAACACACTTAAGACATCAAGCAGTAGAGGTCGGAAAGATGACGGTTTTCTCTTCTGTTTGAGCGTCGATCTTAACAATCTTACCCCCTTCGACCTCATGATTGGCAACAATAACCGCCCGATCCAAATGGATAGAAGGATTGACCAAAGCAACTTGCTCAAGGGCATACTCAAAACCTTCCCTATACAGCTCGATTGCAGAGTTTGCGGCTTCACGAGCTTCCTTCCTAGCTTCATTGGCAATTTTCGCAGCCTCCTTGGCATTTTTTCTGCTCTGCTGAAGGGCTGTGTTGAGCTCTGCAATTCGAGCTTCAGGATCGCTGCTGGTGCCGACCCCTGCCTCAGAGGCTTTTCTCAGATTGTCTTCCAAAACGACGATTCGACGCTCCAAGCTTTTAATTGTTTGGTTAGCCTCGGCCACTTGCTCCTCCAGACCTCTCCTCTTTTCTTCAAGCTCCTTCACACGAGCCTCTGCAAACTCCGCCCGACGTATAATCTCCCCCTGGCCTTCCTTCAAAGTCTGAAGCTCTTGCTTAGTTCGAGCCAGCTCTTTTGACTTCAAGGACATATCTTCCAGAAGTTTCCCCCTTTTTGACTTTTCGAGCTCCAACAAATCTGCGAACACGAAAAATAAAGAAAAAATCAAGTTGAGGGAAAAGTCATAAAAGCAAAGTCAACAAAAACAAACAAACATGAAAACACATACCCTTAGTCCGTTTCTCATATTTTTCTTTTTCGATCTTATGAACCTCGCCCAGGTTTACCAAAATTTGAACTGATGCTCCGACAGGATCCTCCCGCCACCGAGCATAGTTTTGCTCCAGGAAACCCTCCTCCAAAGGAACGACCTTGTTTTTATGTTTCGGTCTCCTCGAGATTTTACTCCTTTTATCCGGCCTTAGCTCGCCACCAGCATCGGTACGCACCCTCTTCGCTGAAGTCCCTGCTAGGGGAGGAGAACTGGAGACAAGATCGACCCGATCCTCATGGGCAAAGTCCTCCTGGGTAACTATATTGATCGGAGAAGCAGGAGTAACCGTCCCGACGGCAATCTTAGTTTGGGGAGACGTCGGAACCGGAGCACCCCCTTCTTCAACATCGTCAGGGATGTCGACACTCTTCATCGCCAATGCCTTCATCGCGGCGAGCTTCTTTGGGGCCATGGTATCTAAAAAATAAAGAAAACTGGGTTATGCAAACTACAATCAAAATCAAAATACACAAAATTCGACCCCAAAAAGACAAATACCTAAAACTAATTGCACCCGTCTTCGTTTCCCAGCCTGAACTATCTTCGCCGCAGGGATACCCCGATATTTATGTTTTGAAAACGGAATGCTCTCAGAAATAAATATCAGGATCCTCTTGGTAAGAAGATCGGCAGCATTTAGTCGATCCTCACCCACAGAAAAAGAATGGGTAGATCGTTCAAAATGGGCCTGACTCCAACCAATGGGAAATTTGGTGGACACCAAAGTCTGACCATCCTCGCTAAACTTTCCTACTTTCTCAATCGCTTCATCGGTCACCGGCTCGACCCAATAATACAACTCCTTCCAATTCCCCTTCAATGAGTCCGCATAAGCCCTAAAAGTCTTGGTCCCTCGCTTCGAGCGAAGACTGACGTGCTCACGACCGGACTTGTTTTCACTACTGTTTCGGTTAATCTCAAACAAATGGAAGAAGAGCAACGGTGAGACCGGTCTATCCAGATGAAGACACAGTAATTAGTAGGCTCGAACGAAAGCCCATGCATTTGGATGCAATTGGGAAGGCGCTGCATCTAACCTCGCCAAAACCATCTGCTCAAACCAGGTAAAAGGAGGCCGGATATTCATTTCATTGATCAGCATGTGGTACAAGGTAAACTTGAGCTCTCCGGGCCATAAAGCCACATGCTCTCCTTTCTTCATACCCTCAATCCTCCAAATTCGGTTCGAGCGACCGGAAGCCTTCCTGCCGACCATCTCCAAATTAAAGCCATACTGGTACAACGATTCGATCTCCAAAATATTTCCGGAAACCCAATCATATTGAGACACCTCCCGTACCGGTACATCGAGGTCCCCACAGCCAGTACTCGAGTAACCATCCATAGAAGCAACAGAAGCTCGACTGGAACCTGGTTGACTCGAAGGGCGAGATCCAACTTGCTTTCCAGCATCACCTCCATCGGACCCATCGGGAAGGTCGGAACTTGTCCCGAGGTCGACCTCGGAACCCTCTGATTCCTCCATTTGGATTTCCTCATCGAACTCAGAGGTAATGGTCATCACATCCACCAAACGATCCTCCTCCACATCTTCAGGAGCCTCCTCGTTTGGCTCATTAGCATCGCTCACAGGAGAAAAGCTTTCACTTTCAAAATTATCTTCCGCCTTATCACTCATGGGGGCAGAAGCAGATTGCTCTTGCACGTCAGGGGCGGCAACTTCAAGAGGATCGGTACGAACTTCAGGAATTTCGCCACCAGAAGCCATCACGTTCGTAAACTCTTTACGATACTGAGTAACGTCTCTCCGAGTTTGTTTTATCCTCGCCAGAACGAATCTACAGGAATGGGGGACGAAATGTCAGGGTTAAAGATCGAAAATGGGTTCGCAAGCAAATCGGAACCCGACCTGACGACCCCCCATTCTGAGATCATAAGGGACTGGGGGAGGTCCAGGCACAAACGAAAAGAAAAGGAAAGACAAATCAAAAAAGGAACTAACCTCGGAACGGAGCCCCAAATTTGATCGTGTCTGGAAAGAATGCAGTTGCCAATCCACAGAAACCGACCTTAAAAAGTGCTTCAAAACTCTCCAAACTCGTTTTGCTCCAAAAAGAAGCTCGGGAGCTCTCGAAGAGCGACAATCCAAAACAAATAAACACCAAGCGACAAATGAAAAGGTGAGACCCTTTATTTATAGCAAGGCGAAATTAATGGGCTTGGGCCGGGAAGTCGAAACGTCACGTCCAATCAAGGTCCATTAAGTTCGCACGCTAAAAAATAAAACGTCACCATCATGCGCCGCCACTGCAAAATCGCGCCTTGTCAGAAACAGTAAAATTGGCACTGATTCCAAAGCAGCACTGATTCGAAAAAACTGTCTACCTCGCTCAGAAGCTCGACGTTTATTTAACATCAACCAAAATCACGGGCTCGATATCAGCTCGAGACCGAAGAAATTTCTACTCAAGAAAGACAAAAATGCGAGACTATATCGCCTTATCAAGTCAAGGTCGCTCCTCAAGCGACCAGACTTGGGGGACCACTGTTATGGTAATTAGAATTTTTACTTTTTACACCTCCTTCAAGGCCCAATTGTTGAGGCCCATTAAAATCATTAAAGTCCATTCTTCAATGGCCAAGATCACTCTGCAAGATCGGACGGCCAAAATCGACCACAGCAAACACCACTCAAAGTCTATAAATACAGCATTCAATGTTCATTAAATGGTAAGCACTTTTTCCAACAAAATACTCATTTACTCAAATACTGACTTGAGCATCGGAGTGTTATTGCAGGAACATCATCGGACATCTTAAGATCGGACAACATCGGACATCTCAGGATCGAACAACATCGAAATCTTAAGATCGAACAACATCGGACATCTCAAGATCGAATAACTTCGAACATCTCAAGACCTGAAGCCAAAAACAGAACCAAGGATAAAACATCTACTAACTACATAATACCAATCACTAAGATCGGAAGCACAATACCGAACAAATCATATTATAGAATATTAAATTTTAAAGAAATAGGAGTTTTTATGATAGTGAATGGTCGAGTGTTGTGAATATGGGATTGAAGCATGCCTGAGTGATGAATTTAAAGTGTTGTTTTTGTCTTCTTATTTCTGTCTCAACATGCACTATCATTGTTGCATTTGAAAAAGGTTTCGTGGCCGTCGTGGTATCCAACATTCAAAGTATGGAATAAAGTGTTTTCCAAAATTGCTGATACAGAGTTTTCCAAAAAAAAAAAAAGATGGAATAAAGTTAAGAAGAATTATAGCCCTCATGGAATGCATGGACCTCGTGGAAGCAAGTCCATGTACTCTCTATGTTTTATTTTATTTGCAGATTAAGGTTTTGACATATTTTAAAAAAATAATAATTAAGAGTCTAAATTTTTTAAAAGGTGTTATTTAATTTACCATTTAACTTTTTATCTCTCTATATAGATAAATATGAATTATTTATTATATGTAAAAAGTTGTCATGACTAATAAGGGTATAACTGAAAAATATTTTTAAAAGTTGCATTGAAAATCTAAAACAATAAATAATTTGAGACGAATTAATTTTGCTAAACTGGTCAAAATTATATTGGCAATTAGACCGGTGAATATTATTGCACATTAATCTAGTAGATATTTTTACTATTTGTAACCAGACTAGTGGATATTTTTACTATTCGTAACCAGACTGAAGATAGATTTTTTACTATTTTTACCCTTATTTGAAGAGCCCCTGTTTATGTCACATTTTCACTATGAATAAGCAATTATCCACTGCAACTTACATTGGGTATTTAAAAAATAGTAACTATTTTTTCACAAAAATGGTTTTTTTTTTTTTGAGATTAAACGGGGCCTAAAGCCCAAAGGAACTACACGAGGATCAGTCTAGGAGTAGTGACTCCAATTACATCAGCATCAACTAGAATTCTAACTTGAGGAGGGGGGAGATCATAACTAGTTAACCCATCGCCAAGGTCACACCCTGTGTTGGCAAGGGCATCTGCGACTAAATTAGCTTCACGATAAATATGGATAACATGAACTGTAGCGAAGGTGGACATGATTTGCTTGATCCGGTTGAGGAGATGGCGACCAGCACTGCTACCTTGACAATTCTTAGTAAGACTCTGCACTAGAATCATAGAATCCAATTGGAGCTCTAGGTGTGTGTAACCTTTAGAAGCCGCCAAGTTGAGGCCCTCCAAAACACCCCACATCTCAGCCATATAAGCAGAGGTGACATATAGCTTCTTAGCGAAACCTCCCAGCCAATGGCCCTGGGCATCCCGAAGCACACCACCACAGGCAGATCTACCGAGACCATTCTTCATAGCACCATCCGTATTAAGCGTCACCATGCCTGCATGATTCGCTTTCCAACTGATGTCCACGGTTTGAGCCTTACGATCCCTCACAGAGCTACGAATTGCTAAACCTTTGTTATAATCATGCGCTGCAGCCAAGGCATGGCGCGAAGGATAAGGGGGCCTATTATAATTGTCCTCGTGCATTTGCTTATTGCGCCAGAACCAGAGGAGATAGCAACCAGTAGCCCAAACATTACACCAGCGCAAAGAAGTGTCCACAGTGGTAGAATTCGTAATATTGATTGCCAACCAATCCTCCACACTGCAGCTATAGAATGCCAACAGAACCGTAGCTGGGATCAAGTGATTCCAAAGGTCTTTGGCATATTGACAATCTCTCAAAACGTGCACAATAGTTTCCGGAACATTATGGCACTTATAACAATTCGTATCACCATTCCCCCACCTGCCACAATACTCTTTGGTTGCCAATTTACCATGCATGATTTGCCACACAAAGCACCGAATACGCTCCGGGACATGAAGCTTCCAGACTAACGGCCAACAAGCATCAGGAGTAATATTCTCGGTGTTAGTCATCCACTTATAAGCAAGAGAAACTTTGAACTCACCTGTACCGTCACCAGGCCAATAGCGCTCATCAGCTCCGTCGTGGGGTAGAGGAGCAGGCTGCGCCAGAATTTGTTGAATGATAGAATCTGGGAGAAGATCCAAGAGGTGAGACAAATCCCATGCTCCATAGTCATCCACAATGTCACTAACCTTCAAATCATTAAGATGCCCAGGGATATTGATGGCAAAATCTCTCAAGCGAATGCTTCCATTCAACCATTTATGATGCCAAAGATCAACACTAGTGCCATTCCCAATAGTCCACGCCTCATTCATGCTGATTTCAGGCCAACAGTTACATAAGAATTTCCAAAGCGATGAGTCACTAGCCTTGGCTATTATGTGACCCGAAGGTAAAGTGCCACGCCCATATTTGCCAATTAAAACCTGCTGCCATAGCCCATTGGGATTAATTTTTAACTCCCATGCTAGCTTCATTAAGCAAGCCTTGTTCATAATTGTAAGGTCCCTGATGCCTAAGCCACCCAATTGCTTTGGAAGAGTTAAAGTTTTCCAATTGATCAAGTGTAATTTACGAGAATCATCAGTATCTCCCCACACAAATCCACGCTGAAGCCTCTGAATCTCTTGGAGGCAGGACTTCGGAATCGGAGTGTTCATCATAGTATAGACCGGAATAGCTTGAATGACAGATTTAGAAAGTGTAACTCTCCCAGCAAAGGAAAGATGCTTGCTTTTCCAACCTGATAATTTATCTCGCACTTTGTCTATAAGATAAGTGAAGTCACCTTTTCTTGGGCTCTTCCCAAGGAGAGGGACCCCCAAATATTTCCCCATGTTTGCACTAGTTGTGAAACCAGACATGCGAGCAAGCGTACTCTTCATGGAGGGAGGCACATTCTTGGAGAAGAACATAGAAGTTTTATCAACACTCACAACTTGACCAGACATTGCACAGAAAGCATCCAGAGTCCGGGTGACGCTAGTCATATTTTCTTCAGTAGCTTTGGCAAAAAGAAGCAAATCATCTGCGAACATGAGATGAGAGATTGATGGCCCGTTCCTGCCTGCACGGATGGGAACCCAAGCTCCAGAATCCACTTGCTCAGCGATAAGATGAGTTAACCTGTCCATACAAAGAACAAACAAATAGGGTGAGATGGGGTCCCCCTGGCGGATCCCCCTCTGAGGCAGAAAATAATCTGATCTATTGCCATTCCACATGACATTCGTCTTGACACTAGTGACTGCGTGCATGATGATGTTGATCAAATTCATTGGGATGCCAATTTCAGCAAGGACTTCCTGAATAAAGCTCCATCGGAGTCTATCATAAGCTTTTGCCAAGTCAACCTTGACAACAAAGAAACTATTCCGACCTTTCATCTTCTTCATATTATGGATTAATTCTTGTGCCACAATGATATTCTCATGAATGCTTCTAGTAGGAATGAACCCAGTCTGATAAGGAGAGACAATAGAAGGCAAATGGGGCTTAAGACGATTCACAATCACCTTTGTGATGATCTTATAAGAAACATTACACAGAGAAATAGGTCGAAACTGAGAGACGAATTCCGGCTTGGTGATCTTGGGAATAAGACAAATATCTGTGGCGTTGACACGCCCCAGCAAAGAGGGATCAGCCCAAGCGCTCTTGGCAAAACTGTAGAAATCAGGAGCAACAGTGTGCCAATTAGCTTGGAAAAAACCAGCTTGAAAACCATCCGGTCCCGGGGCCTTCCACGCACTCATGGCAAAGAGAGCATTATCAATTTCATCATTCTCAACCATACGCCCCAAGGCTGTAATAACATCCGCAGGAAGTCTTTGAAATCTGTAAGCCAACGGAGATGTGACATGGTCACCATTTTCCATGAAAAGATCATGAAAAAAATTATTGACATGATTTTTTGTAGCAAGTTCATCTGCGAGCCAAACACCATCATTACCACGGAGAAGCTGAATCCTATTCTTCTTCTTTCTGTTAGCGGTTTTAATTTGATAATATCTAGTATTGCGGTCCCCATCTTGCAACCACTTAGTCCTGGAGCGCTGGTACCACATGAGCTCTTCCCGATACAAAATTTCATTAAGCTCACCTTGAAGAGTTTTTTCAAGCTTGCAAAGAAAAGTATTCAGGTTCCCAGCATGAAACTGCTTTTGAATTCCTCCCAATCGGGCCAGAATGTTGCGTTTCTTGGTTCTCATGCAGCCAAAGGTTACATGCTTCCAAGTTCTAAGCTCCCCTTCCACATGCTCTAATTTTTTTTCAATAGCGCCCTCACTTTGCCACCAACCACGCAGACTGTTTCTGAAAGACTCATGAGTGAGCCAGGCACTCTCAAAACGGAAAGGTCTTTCCCGCCGATCCTGCATGTTGCCATGAAGGGAGATAAGAAGAGGATGATGATCCGAAAATTCAATCCGGGGAAGGACTCTAACGTAGGCGTTGGGGAAGGCCACCCTCCACCTATCGTTGCACAAAGCTCTATCAAGACGAACAAACTGTCTGCCAACTAATCCACATCTAGGCCCTCGCCAAGTGAAGCGGGGACCAACAGACCCAAGATCCAATAGATTACAATTAAGAATTCGCTGCTTGAATACCTGGCACTTTCGTCTAACATCATTTCTCCCTCCTTTCTTTTCACTAGGATCAGCAATGTCATTTAAATCCCCAGCTATCAGCCACTGACCATTAATAGTACTACTCATGTCTGAGAAGGTCTCCCATAATTCTTGCCGTAAAGTGTCTGAAGGGCTAGCATAGGTAGGAGTGAAATACCAAGTCCAACCATTGCTCATTGAAATCTGGAAGTGAATGAATTGAAAATTGTTGACAAGCTCCACCATAGTGACCAAGTGAGATTTCCAACCAACAACTATACCACCTGAAAACCCACGGTTTTCTGCAAAGGTAAAACCATCATAACCCAAGAGAGCAAAAGTATGCTGGAGTCTCTGAGGATGAGTACGGGTCTCCATTATAACAAAAATCTCAGGCCTGTGTAAGTCAGTGTATTGCTTGCAATTACGAAATAAGTCCGGGCTAGCTGCACCACGACAATTCCAAACAAAAATATTTTGTAGGGTCATTAAAAAACAATTGAAAGAAAGGAAAGAAACCAACCAGAGCTCACAAGTTGGGGGTCGCATGGACCACCTCCATCTCAGCTTCTCCAAGCGTAGACCCACCTTGGTCATCTGCATCCAAATATTCATATGTATCCATCATACCATCCTCATTGACATAGACAGCAGGGGGAGTGTCATTAGATAATTGTGAGGTGGAATCAGGAGGCCTGGTAGAGTATTGCAAGACTGGCCCAGGGTCATTTGGGTTATTGGGCCGGTCCACAGCCATATCCTCGGTTGGGCTATGCTGATGCTGAGTTAGTGTAGCATGAGGCGTAATATTGTTTGTGATTTCGTGAGTAGCACGTGTTGCAATACCACGGTGGGGCTTGGCAGCTGGCATGGGAAAAGCACGTGGAGTAGGAACAGGCTCATTCATAGGCGTTTCCTTAACAGCAGTACCCTGGGTCCCACGTGAAACAGAGTCAGTGACAATATTCTCATTGTTGCGCGCGTGAGACTTGGGTTTGCGGCTGGCAGTGGCATACTGGAATCCCTGATTTTTTGGAACGTTATTAGCATTTATTTCCTCATCAATAGTAACCGTTACTCCTCTATCTTCATGATTCAGATCCAAGTTTTCAGCATTTTTTAACAAAATATTAAAACGTGATCCCCCGGAATTCATTGCACCATTAATCACCACCGGTTGCTGTCTCCCACCGCCGGTGCCCGTAACTGCCTTTTCTCTCGGCTTCCTTTGGAAACGCTGCTTTTGAACTATGGTCTAGGGGCCATTGTCAGGCTTGGGAGGTGTCTGTTTGACGTTGGAACCAGTCTGTTGCACCGTCATCCCTTGATGGTCGTTGGTAGCAGGTTCCATGTGTTCCACACATTGGTCCCGGTGATGGCCAAATTTGCCACAAGCCATGCACAACAAATGCAAACCTTCATATTCTATCTTGTAAATGTGGCCCTTAAGCTCAAAAAAGGCCAGCAAGGGTTTGTTCAAATCCACTTCAACACACAACCTAGCATATTTTCCTCGAGTCGTCAAGGATGTTGTCTGATCCACCTTAACCGTTCGACCAATTCTGTTGCCCAGGAAGTGTAAAAAGGAAGAATCATAATACTCTATCGGGAGCTCAGGCAAACGCACCCAAACTGCCACACGTTCCACTTCTTCTTTCTCGGGACGGAAGTTGGGTCGCCATTCTCTGATGATAAGATAGTGATCGTAGATCAGCCAAGGGCCATTAGTAAGGGCCTTCTCATAGTCTTCCGGATGAGATAAATACACTAGGAAGAAATCGCATCCAAGATCTACAATATTCATCACTCCTTTCTTCACCCACATCTGATTCAATCTATTCTCCAGAGCCTTGAAACCGATCCGTCTTCCCAACAAGTTAACAATGAGCCCCTGTTTCCATGGTCTTGCTAGCCGTTCTTCAGCATGAGGAGGAACAATGATCTCAGGGCAATCGTATCCACCATGCTTTTTCTCTATGATCTGAAGGTTCATGTCTCCTATAGGACACTTGCTCTGGTCAGTGGTCGCCTCTTTCTCTCCTGGTATTTCGTTGGGTGTCTCCTTGTTTCCACCGGTGACTCCTAGTACCGTCTCTTTGTATGTTCGCTTTGAGACTTCCTCAAGGTCCACCTCCTCATATATGTCAGAGTAGTCTACCGGCATAGTTGATTCGCTAGTAAAAGGATGCTCTCCTCCCTTCACTTTCTTGGTGCTCCGTTCGCGGAGGTCTTCCTCCTCCCGTGATGGTGGCCGATTTTCCGAAAGATGGTGAACTATGCCTGAGCGGGGCGAAGCCAGAGGAAACTCTGGTGGAGGCCCGCAGCGATACTGACGTACAAAAATGGTTTTGTAACTAAGACTTTCGTACCATTGCCAATTATTATAAATATAAAAGAGTGTTTTTTTAATAATAAAAAATGAAAGTCTAGTTCTAAATTTTACAATATATTACAATGTAAATATTTGAGTTTTTACCCTTATTTTGACTGCTTTTATACTATTAATTACTAATCATTTTAAATAATAAAAAATGTTTTTATGAAAGAGGTAAAAATCTAAAATGTTGAAAACGGTATTACCACAACGTATATTTACTTTGTCAAACATCGTAAAAAAATTATTTTTTACGCATTTTAAAAATTCAAGTATTTTACCAAAAAAATTATTCAGACATGGAACAGTGGGAGGGTGACATGTGTGACGCGTGTATGTCTTCACAATACAACATTTGGACCATTGGAAGATGTCGGCAAGATCAGGTGCATCCACAGTTTGGGATGAATATCTAGTCCGTTGTATCATGTCAGCATAGATTGTATAAGTGTGGAATACGAGTCCTTACAATAATGGGGGCATAATTATGCATTTCATGGTAGGTCCCATTATGTTGATACTAGGTACCATTGGGTGCAGGATGCTTTAGACCAAAAATTATTTGATTTGGTTAAAATTCACACTGACAAAAGTGGGGCTGATATGTTGACTAAACCTTTACCTAGGAATAAGTTGGAGTTTTGTAGAGACTATGTTGGTTTGTGCCCACCTGTCGGGAGGGGGAGTTTTGTTGGGTCGGGTCCCTCCAGTGTCCCAAGTCCACCAAACCCAGGCAGGGCATATCGAACCGAATAATTTTCTCTTTGCCATTTTACTTCCTGTTTGATTTGGTCGCATGTTCTGAACGGTCATCTCTTCACCGGCGATTTTTTTGGAAGCTAAATCTCCAACGGACAAATCACCTAAACCTATATCTACTCTAACCTTCTTCCGTTCGACTTGCCATTGTTTTGTGCGATCATCAGCCTTTTTTTGTGCGAAACGGTTTTGTGGCTATCTTCTGGTTTCCTCCATTGCTGTTCGGCCTTGGCTAATTTTTCTTCTGGCCTCTTGTGCGAATAGCTCTCTTGGAAGCGTTTCAGTTGCACCATAGTTGTTCTTGGCGATCATATTTCCTGGTGTGCGGATTGCTGGTTGCAATTGCTGCTGGTTCGTTGATTGTGCTAATATGCTTGTGCATTGTTGATGTGCACTGATTGCTAATCCACTCCTGTGCTGGTTGTTGTATTCCTGTGTGGTGCTATTGCTGTGCACCATCCCCTGCCTCTCACTTGTTTGCTACTGTGCATATTTGGAGGAGGGAGTTTTCACATGCTCTTTTATTTTCTGCTTATTATTGTAGAACTTTTAGATCGAAATTCAAAGCTTTTGTTTATTCAAGATTCTGTGTTTTGTTTGATCTTGGACCCGGCCTTTGTCCCCAACAATAGATCCACCACTGTGTAAGGAAATAAAATAGGACACGTTGATTTCAGATAACTTACTAAAAACAAACTTATCACAACACATGTGATTTGAGGCACTGATCTTTATTATCCACAAGCTTCATTTAGAAACAATGCTATGACATTGTGGAATAGCATAACATATACCTGCAAAATTTGTATTGATAGCACTCACACTTGGCTGTTCATCCATAATCTTAAACTGATTCGGAGCTGTAATGAGATGATTATATTGATCCATTGTGGAGTTGATTTTGAACAGATTCTCCATAAGCTGCAATTGAAATTTTCTTACTCTTAAGAAACTTGAAATCTGAGGGATATCCATCAAGTTTATAACATTTTTCTTTTGTGCGCCCTGGCATCTTCCAATAGTTACATATTACATTTTGTTTCTTTGGTTGTAGAGACCTATTCATGGACACATTCAAAGTAGCATCTCCAAATAAAAATAGAACAACTGGAACTGGTATTTCTTTTTTTATTTCTTCATGCACTAACATCAAATAACATTGCTTTACTGATGGCAAGGAACTCATCCTATGAATATGGGATTTAACTGAAAAGAAATGGTCACTGAGTCCCATGAGGAAGTTAATTAAATTTTTCTCTTCAAAGTATCTAAAGAAAAGACTTGCCATTTCAAGTAGTGACTGAAAATTTTGTAGTACATCCCAAGATCTTTTGATTCTTGTTGAAATTGCATGTATTAGTCTGGCTTGTATACGGTTTTGAAACTTCACCATTTACAAATCCTGGATTGTTCTTTGCAGCTAATGCGATAGTCATTGCCTCTTCCAAGCATGAAAACTTGAGCTATCAAAACAACCAGATATGAGGATATTACCAAGATGATCAGCAGTACTGAGATATAGAGGGTTTGAGGAATCAATTTGAATTCCTCAAAATTGTTACATTAGAAGATTGACCTAGGTTTTTCCTTTCAGGAGGCATGATTGGAGATGAAATAGAGAATGAGACGATTTCAAGAAACTCGAGGACAGAAAGAAAGAATGAAAAACAAGATGGGGACTTCTTTTTTCTTATGGTTGGGTGTGGGGCATGACTTTGTAAATAGTTTAGTTTTATGTTATCATGTACTCAACATGTTTAATAAAATTGTTTGGCCTATCAAAAAAATAATCAAGACAGAAACATGTAAAGCAAGAGATATTTTAGTCCACTGATAAGTCTATTTTTAGAGTCTTTTTAATAGTTATTTTATTAAGTCTTTTTAGTATTTTAATTATATTTTTTCTATTTTACTGCAAATGTTTACTTTTTATCTTCAGGTTTTATTTTGAAGCAATTTGGGCTGCTTAAGTCTCAGCAGGTCAGAATTCGACTGGATCTCTCAAAATTCGACCAAGATCTCTCAGAATTCGACCAAGATCTCTCAGAATTCGACAGCATCTGTCTCAGCAGGCCAGATTTCGACTGGATCTCTCAGAATTCGACCAAGATCTCTCAGAATTCGACCAAGATCTCTCAGAATTCGACAGCATCTGTCTCAGCAGGCCAGATTTCGACTGGACTTCCCAGATTTCGACTGTGCCTGCTTCTGCTGGCAAGATTTCGACTGTACCTGCTTCTGCCACCAGATTTCGACTGTACCTCAACTCTGCTATCCAGAATTCGACTGAAACAGTCAGAATTCGAATTGCCCACTTGCTGATGGATATTTTGCCCACTTGTTGATGGATATTTTTTCCCACTTGTTGATGGATATTTTTGCCCACTTTTTGATGACCATGTGCTTTGACCACTTGCTCATGTGCATTATCCACTTGAGGATGGCTCTTTGATGACTACCTTGGCCAACTTGATTTGCCACTTTTTCCTCTTTTGGACCATTTTGCCCCTCATATTTTCCTATAAATAGAGGCTTGATCCTCACTTGTACCTAAGCTTAAATTTTGTGAGAAAAATCCATGACAAGGTTTCCTCTAAGATTCATGACTTCACTTTAATTTCTCGCTTTTTACTTTCTCGCTTTTTACTTTCTCGCCCTTTTGATTTTCCAAGTCATTTACTTTCATTGCTATTTAATTTCTTGCCCTTTTATTTTCCAAGTCATTTACTTTCCTTGCTATTTAAATTCTCGCTCTTTACTTTCTCGCTCTTTACTTTTTCGCTCTTTTATTTTCCCTGCTATTTACTTTCTTGCCCTTTTATTTTCCAAGTCATTTACTTTCATTGCTATTTAATTTCTCGCTCTTTACTTTTCGCTCTTTACTTTTTCGCTCTTTTATTTTCCTTGTTATTTACTTTTTTGCCCTTTAAATTTCCAAGTCAAGTAAACTACTGGCAAGTCAAGTAAATTACTGGCAAGTCAAGTAAATTACTGGCAATTTACTTTTTAAAGCAATTTACTTTCTTGTCATTTACAATTCCGCTATTTATAATTTTGCACTTTACTGCTTTCTTTTATTTCTCGCTATTTAACTTTATGTTTTCTTCTTTTATTTTCTTTTCTCCTCTTTTGTCTACAATGATCATGAGTGAGTAGACTTTACTAAAACATTCCTTCTTTCTAGAAACACTTTCTTTTCAGTTAATCAAACTTTGAAAAATTAAATTGGTATTCACTTAGGCTCTCCCTGTGGACCGATACTCTTTTATTACGCGATACGACCCGTGCACTTGCGGGGCTATCAAGTTTTTGGCGCCGTTGCCGGGGAGGCAGTGATATTAATTAAGTTTTTCGAAACCGGTTATACTGAAACTTTATTTTCTTTATTTTTTCTTTTTCTTCTCTTGTCCCTCGAATGCGAAGAACCAGAAGTTTCGGTGAAACTGTTCCACAAATTCCCGAAATCGAAAGGTTCTTACATAGAAGGAGGAGAGAAATTCCCGATAACCAAATGGCGGCTAATGAAAATCGTGCTCTCAAAGAGTACGCAACACCTTCAGCAGAGCCATCGGCTGCCATTGTACATCCAAATGTAGAAGCAAATAATTTTGAACTCAAAACATCTCTACTTTCGATGGTACAACAAAACCAATTTTCTGGTTCTCCCACGGAGGACCCAAATCTTCATATTTCAATTTTTCTTGAATACTGTGGAACTCTCAAATTAAACGGGGTACCTCCGGATGCCATAAGACTAAAACTCTTCCCTTTTTCATTAAGGGATAGAGCTAGAGCATGGCTACATTCTTTGCCTTCGGAATCCATTACCAACTGGAACCAGCTGAAACAAGCTTTTCTTACTAAATTCTTTCCCCCGAGTAAGACAGCTCAAATGAGAAATCAAATTACTCGATTTTCTCAAAACGACGGGGAATCTCTTTATGATGCTTGGGAACGTTTCAAAGAAATGTTAAGGCTATGCCCCCATCATGGACTAGAGAAATGGCTTGTTGTTCACACTTTTTATAATGGATTACAATATGCAACAAGAATGACTGTTGATGCAGCTGCAGGTGGAGCTTTAATGAACAAAAATTTTACCGAAGCCTACGCACTCGTTGAAGATATGGCTCAAAACCATTGTCAGTGGACAAGTGAGCGAGCCATAACGAATAAACCAGCCTCATCAAAAGAGCCAGGTAAGTATGAAATATCTGTTGTTGATCATCTTGCCTCAAAAGTGGACGCACTTTTTCAAAAATTTGAAAAATTAAATATAAGTGCCGTCTCACAAACTACTTCTCCTATTACTCCACCATGTGAATTATGTGGGGTTGTTGGCCATATTGGAGCTGAATGCCAGCTTGAGGCATCTAGTGCTGGAAATGAGCATATTAACTATGCTCAAAAGGAAGATCCGTTTTCAAATACTTATAATCCTGGGTGGAGGAATCATCCAAATTTTTCTTATAAAAATCCTCCACCCAATCCAGCACCTAGACCACCTCCTGTCTTTCAAAATCAAAGGGTTTTTAACAACCCACAAAACAACCCACAAAAGTCGAACTTGGAATTTTTGATGGAAAAATTTGTGTCATCTCAAACAAAACAAAATGAAGAATTCAAAAATCAAACTGGTTATTTGAATGACACACTTATCAAATTAGTATCAAAAGTCGACTCTATCACCACTCATAACAAAATGCTTGAAAATCAAATAACACAAGTGGCAACACAGGTAGCTTCATCCTCTAAGACTTCAGGGGTATTTCCTGGGCAACCAGAACAAAATCCAAAAGGCCAAATAAATGCCGTCACCCTTAGAAGCGGAAAACAATTAGAGGAACCAAGAGCAGACCAAGAAAAAACTGTGAGTGAAAAACATAATTTACCAGGTGAGCTAGAAGAGAAAGAAAAAGGGAAAGAACCAGAAAAAGAAAGAGAAGAACCACACACCCCCCTCCACCATACAAACCACCCATTCCTTTCCCCCAAAGATTTGCAAAAAGCAAAATTGACGAGCAATTCAAAAGGTTTGTCGACTTGCTTAAAAAGCTTTACATCAACGTTCCTTTCACTGATGCATTGTCTCAAATGCCGTCTTATTCTAAATTTTTGAAAGAAATTTTGTCCAAGAAAAGAAAAATAGACAACTACGAGACAATTGCATTAACGGAGGAATGTAGTGCAATTATCCAAAACAAGCTGCCACAAAAACTCAAAGATCCAGGTAGTTTTTCCATACCTTGTGTGATTGGAAGTGAAACTATAAACAGAGCGATGTGCGATCTAGGAGCCAGTGTAAGTTTGATGCCCCTTTCTCTTTGCAATAGACTAGGGATAGGCGAACTCAAACCCACAAAAATGACAATACAGTTGGCAGATCGTTCCGTTAAATACCCCACTGGAATCTTAGAGGATATCCCTATCAAGGTAGGGCAAACTTTTATACCGGTGGACTTTGTTGTAATGGAAATTGAAGAAGACTCCCAAATTCCTATTCTTCTGGGGAGGCCTTTTTTAGCTACTGCAGGGGCAATAATTGACGTTAAAAACGGTAAGTTGGTTTTTAATGTGGGGGATGAAAAGGTTGAGTTTGAAGTTTCAAAATTCATGAAAAGTCCATCTGTAAAAGACTCATGCTGCAGGATTGACATTGTAGACTATTGCGTGCGAGAATGCTCTTTAGCATCATCTTCACGAGATAGTCTGGAAGATTGCCTTTTAGGCAACACAAATACAAATGCAGCAGGGGAAACCCAATTCTACATAAAACTTTTGGATGAAAATCCACCATCAAAAGAATTGGGTACTGAAACCTTGGGTGAGGAAAAGCCTCAGCCTCTCCCAAAAGAAACACCAAAAATAGAACTGAAGCCCTTACCATCATCTCTCAGGTATGAGTTTCTTGGCCCTAATTCTACTTTTCCAGTAATTGTAAATGCAAATTTGAAACAAAGTGAGACTGAAAAATTACTTAATGTTCTCAAGAAGTATCCCAAAGCCATAGGGTATACTATTGAGGACATTAAGGGAATAAATCCGTCAATATGCATACACAGAATACTACTGGAAGAGGACTATAAACCTTCTATCGAGCATCAAAGAAGATTAAACCCAAACATGAAAGAGGTTGTAAAAAAAGAAGTTTTAAAACTCCTTGATGCTGGGATAATATATCCTATTTCCGATAGTAAGTGGGTTAGTCCTGTTCAAGTAGTACCTAAGAAGGGAGGCTTAACAGTTATTAAAAATGAAAAGGATGAATGCATTTCCACAAGGACAATCACGGGATGGAGAATGTGTATTGATTACAGAAAGCTTAACAAAGCTACCCGGAAAGATCACTTCCCTCTCCCGTTCATTGATCAAATGCTAGAAAGGTTAGCGCGGCACTCACATTTCTGCTATTTGGATGGTTATTCGGGATTTTTCCAAATTCCCATCCATCCTAGCGACCAAGAAAAAACAACTTTCACACGTCCTTTTGGCACTTATGCCTATAGAAGGATGCCCTTTGGTCTATGTAATGCTCCCGCTACCTTTCAAAGGTGTATGATGTCCATATTCTCAGACTTTGTTGAAAACATAATGGAAGTGTTTATGGATGATTTTTCCGTCCATGGGTCAAATTTTGAAAACTGTTTAGCCAATCTGGAAAAAGTCTTAGAGAGATGTGAGAAGGTGAACCTAGTTCTAAACTGGGAAAAGTGTCATTTCATGGTTAATGAAGGAATTGTCCTAGGGCACTTAATTTCTCACAGAGGTATTGAGGTAGACCGTGCAAAAATTGAAGTGATTGAAAAAATGCTACCTCCCACCACAGTAAAAGAGGTGAGAAGCTTTTTAGGCCATGCGGGTTTCTACCGTCGGTTCATAAAAGACTTCTCAAAAATTTCAAAACCTATGACAAGTCTGCTCCTTAAGGATGCAGCATTTATTTTTAACGATCTTTGTCTTGAAGCTTTTAACAGGTTGAAAAAGGCTTTAGTTACTGCCCCGATCATACAGCCACCAGACTGGAATCTTCCGTTTGAAATAATGTGCGATGCAAGCGACTATGCAGTTGGGGCAGTCCTGGGACAAAGAAAAGAAAAAAAATTGCATGCCATATACTATGCAAGCAGGACCTTAGACGAGGCACAAATGAATTACGCCACAACTGAAAAAGAATTATTGGCGGTAGTTTTTGCCGTTGATAAGTTTCGATCATATCTGGTAGGTTCGAAAATCATCATTTTTACTGATCACTCGGCCATAAAATATTTGTTGAACAAAAAAGATGCCAAGCCGAGATTGATCCGATGGGTTTTACTCCTACAAGAATTTGATCTTGAAATAAGGGATAAAAAAGGCGTTGAAAATGTTGTGGCTGATCATTTGTCCCGTCTACAAGGAACAAAAGAAGAAGAGTTGCCGCTTAATGATACATTTCTGGATGATCAACTCTTCTCATTGATCAAAACTGAAGCACCATGGTATGCAGATTTTGTAAACTACCTTGCAGCAGGAGTACTCCCCCCAGATTTAAATTATCAGCGGAAGAAGAAATTCTTCCATGATCTCAAACAGTATTACTGGGACGAGCCACTGCTTTTTAAAAGGGGAGCTGATGGGGTGTTCAGAAGATGCATTCCGGAAGAAGAGGTAAGTAACATTCTATACCATTGTCATTCTTCTTCCTATGGCGGCCATGCCAGTTCTTCAAAAACTGCTACGAAAATTCTTCAATCTGGTTTTTATTGGCCGTCCCTTTTTAAAGACACGCATCAATTCATTTCTAAATGCGACCAATGTCAACGCACCGGAAATATTTCAAAAAGAAATGAAATGCCCTTAAATAATATCTTAGAGGTTGAAATTTTCGACGTCTGGGGTATCGATTTCATGGGACCATTTCCTTCTTCTTTTGGAAACCAATATATTCTGGTAGCCGTTGACTATGTGTCAAAATGGATCGAAGCCATTGCTTCTCCTACAAACGATGCAAAGGTAGTCATAAAACTTTTCAAAAAAATAATTTTTCCAAGATTCGGGGTCCCTCGTGTTGTCATAAGCGACGGAGGATCCCATTTCATCTCAAAACATTTTGAAATGTTACTACAAAAGTTTGGAGTAAGGCACAAAATTGCAACGCCTTATCACCCTCAAACAAGCGGTCAGGTTGAGGTATCGAACAGAGAAATTAAAAGTATTTTAGAAAAAACTGTTTCGACTTCAAGGAAAGACTGGTCGGTAAAGCTTGATGATGCTCTCTGGGCTTATCGGACTGCGTACAAGACTCCCATAGGAATGACTCCTTTCAAATTAATTTATGGGAAGTCTTGCCACCTTCCGGTAGAGCTAGAGCACAAAGCTTACTGGGCAATTAAACGCCTTAACCTGAACATGGAATTAGCCGGAGAAAAAAGAAAACTCCAACTAAACGAATTGGAAGAACTGCGAATGGATGCTTATGAGAATGCCAAACTTTACAAAGAAAGAACAAAAAATTGGCATGATAAGCGTATTATTCGTAGAGAATTCAAAGAGGGTGACCTGGTGTTATTGTTCAATTCCAGGCTAAAAATTTTTCCGGGAAAATTAAAGTCAAGATGGACCGGTCCTTTTGAAATCCGTAAGGTTTACCCCTTCGGATCTGTAGAGATCTGGAGCGAGAAAACTGGATCGTTTAAAGTCAATGGTCAAAGGTTGAAAAATTATTTAATTGGTGACCCAATTGAGAAAGGAACTAGCTTAGTTCTACATGATCCCAATTGAAAAATTCTTTTTGACCGTCAAGCTAGTGACGTTAAAAGAGCGCTGCGTGGGAGGCAACCCACGGCTTAATGTATTTTTCGATTTGTTGAAAAATAAAATACCCCAAGGCCGAGTATCCTGAACCAGACAGCCAGGTGAGCTCTCCTAACCCCTTTTTATTTTATTTAAAAAATCATTGAGGACAATGCCTAGTCCAAGCATGGGGGGGTATTTTATTTATTACTTTTATTAGGAATTTCTTTATTGTTTTGCCAAGTTTTTATCTTTTTACTTTGAGATAGTATCTGCTCCCTCCATCGCGAAACTTTGTGAACCTTAAGCATGTTTTAAAATAAGCCTTTTCTGAACAAAAATAATTTTTTAATTTTTCAATTTTTCATTAGCAATCATCTAGGTGGACTGGTTGGGAACAACAAAAATTGTATCATGGTTCGATTTCTACTTATATGGCTTTTTCACACACACACTACTGAGACTGTTTTCAGTTGTTAATACAAATTAGAAGGACTGAAAAGAAACTAGTAACCTGGTTCTCTTGGTGACATTTACTAGATGCGCGGTTACTGGAGAAAAACGTCTGAGTTGAGGTATTCAAAAAAAAAAAAAAAAAAAAAATTTTACATATGTATATATGCAAAACCAATTCAAAAATGCAAAAGTTAGTGCATTTTTATCAAAATAAATGGTTAGCATATAAAATCAAAAAAAAAAAAAAATGCTTGAATACCCAGCGTATAAAGACCCTCCTTTGAGACCCGGTCTTAGTAAATGGAGGACCCAAGCTTAAGAATGTTGGGGAACCGGTTCTATGATAACATGGATATCCTCTCTAATGTATTTGATACTTTAAATTTGTCTCCCAATTCCACAAGAAGCCCAAAAAAAAAGTAGCTCTCAAACCAAAGTGTTAAAAATTGCCCCACAGTTCACCCAAGGTTTCAAAATGAAAATAATTTTCCTTCAGAATTGGCCTAAAAATTTACACTGTTTTTGCTTGAGGACAAGCAAAGGTTCAAGCATAGGGGAGTTTGATAAGTCTATTTTTAGAGTCTTTTTAATAGTTATTTTATTAAGTCTTTTTAGTATTTTAATTATATTTTTTCTATTTTACTGCAAATGTTTACTTTTTATCTTCAGGTTTTATTTTGAAGCAATTTGGGCTGCTTAAGTCTCAGCAGGTCAGAATTCGACTGGATCTCTCAAAATTCGACCAAGATCTCTCAGAATTCGACCAAGATCTCTCAGAATTCGACAGCATCTGTCTCAGCAGGCCAGATTTCGACTGGATCTCTCAGAATTCGACCAAGATCTCTCAGAATTCGACCAAGATCTCTCAAAATTCGACAGCATCTGTCTCAGCAGGCCAGATTTCGACTGGACTTCCCAGATTTCGACTGTGCCTGCTTCTGCTGGCAAGATTTCGACTGTACCTGCTTCTGCCACTAGATTTCGACTGTACCTCAACTCTGCTATCCAGAATTCGACTGAAACAGTCAGAATTCGAATTGCCCACTTGCTGATGGATATTTTGCCCACTTGTTGATGGATATTTTTTCCCACTTGTTGATGGATATTTTTGCCCACTTTTTGATGACCATGTGCTTTGACCACTTGCTCATGTGCATTATCCACTTGAGGATGGCTCTTTGATGACTACCTTGGCCAACTTGATTTGCCACTTTTTCCTCTTTTGGACCATTTTGCCCCTCATATTTTCCTATAAATAGAGGCTTGATCCTCACTTGTACCTAAGCTTAAATTTTGTGAGAAAAATCCATGACAAGGTTTCCTTTAAGATTCATGACTTCACTTTAATTTCTCGCTTTTTACTTTCTCGCTTTTTACTTTCTCGCCCTTTTGATTTTCCAAGTCATTTACTTTCATTGCTATTTAATTTCTTGCCCTTTTATTTTCCAAGTCATTTACTTTCCTTGCTATTTAAATTCTCGCTCTTTACTTTCTCGCTCTTTACTTTTTCGCTCTTTTATTTTCCCTGCTATTTACTTTCTTGCCCTTTTATTTTCCAAGTCATTTACTTTCATTGCTATTTAATTTCTCGCTCTTTACTTTTCGCTCTTTACTTTTTCGCTCTTTTATTTTCCTTGTTATTTACTTTTTTGCCCTTTAAATTTCCAAGTCAAGTAAACTACTGGCAAGTCAAGTAAATTACTGGCAAGTCAAGTAAATTACTGGCAATTTACTTTTTAAAGCAATTTACTTTCTTGTCATTTACAATTCCGCTATTTATAATTTTGCACTTTACTGCTTTCTTTTATTTCTCGCTATTTAACTTTATGTTTTCTTCTTTTATTTTCTTTTCTCCTCTTTTGTCTACAATGATCATGAGTGAGTAGACTTTACTAAAACATTCCTTCTTTCTAGAAACACTTTCTTTTCAGTTAATCAAACTTTGAAAAATTAAATTGGTATTCACTTAGGCTCTCCCTGTGGACCGATACTCTTTTATTACGCGATACGACCCGTGCACTTGCGGGGCTATCATCCACCAATCACCCACACCACATCCTACCACCTCTCCTTCCCCCGCCATATATCATCTCCTATATTCCTTCGAAGTTTCTTCTCGATTTTATTTTTTACTATGTCTTACTCAACTTTGCAATGGTTTAACATGTGCAACCCTCTGCACCCTCTCTCCAACTTGGTGGGTGAGATCCAGAACCTCTTGGTTGAGCAGAACATGTCTGTCGAGCATATATATGTAAGGAAGCATATCAAGTGGTAGATGGGTTGGCCAAGTTTGTGTTGGGCCTAGACAGTGTTAGTGTATGCTTTCTTAGAGTCCCACCAAATTCCATTCGGGCAGCTTATAATGCAGATTGTGCAAGGACTGCCTACCTGCGTGGTTTCTAGTCTGATTGTTCCTTGGGGGCTTGACCCCCTTGTGACCACAAAAAAAAAACATTTGCAACCCAAAAATACAAAGCAGAATTTACTAGATAAACATATATATATATATATATATATATATATATATTTACAATTTACGACACAACATAAAGCACACGACCTTTAATACAAGCTAGTGATACCCTGCAGCTTATTCAAATAATTATGTGCGCAGACAGCAATTGCCTCCATGGGCAATAAGTGAAGTCACCAGAACAACGTCAACCACATCTGGTTATCATTACCAGTCCATGGCCAAAGTATAATCTGTTTAAGGCTTGGATCAGAATTTTTCACATCCATCACCATGTCATCAGATAAACTATAGATGGTGCCATCATTTTTGAACACCCATCTTTGGCTAGCCCAAGCATTGCTACAATCCATCATAACAATGGTAGCTCCTTGTTTGTGGTCTTCCGAAGTTAAACATTTGTTTGTATTCTGCTTCGGGCGCACAGACCCGTCTGGGTAAAGTGCCCATTTCTGCTCTTCTTTGTTGTTATCACAGCTCGCCAACCACATATTGTTGTTTCCTTGAGCTTCCATGCAGAGATCCGAATAACCAGAGATTGAAGTTACAAACGAGCTTGTGTCATTTCCCGGACGCCAACCCTGTCGCATTCGATAGTCATTATGTTGTACAATGAGGGTCGCTCCCATGGTCCCCTTTTCGGCACTCAAGACCAATCCAGATCGTGGATTGATAATAGTTCCGTTGTCCCATATCTCCCAATAAGTGGCATCCGGAACCGCGGTGCTGCAATCATAGATCATGACATAATTCCCAGCAGCATAACCGTAAGTGGTTAAGCACCGCCCCTTAGATCTAATCGTCTTGTCTTGTTTCAACGTCCATAGCTGGTTCTCTTCTAGCTGATCTTTGCATCTCCACAATATGATTGGATTTCCATCGTTGTACATGTTGTCAGAAACATCCACACACATCCCATCGCGGCCAGCAATTCTCACTGTTGGTTCAAACACATCACATATTTCTGATTTTTCCACAATGGACCTTATCAACAGAGGGGACTGGTTTGAATCCCGTCTGCAGACAAAAAGCATCAATGCTATGGCTCCAATGCTTTGATGTGACAAAGAATCTACGTTAATTGTGTTGCGATTAACGGTTTGTATGCTGACAGGATGTGGGAATGTTCCCTGCACTGATTCTTGAATACCTGATGAGAGAGCATCCCAGTTGGTCTCCAAACTCAACACCGTGGGATCAGGCTCCCTCGAACCACTTCTGATCATGTCACCAACCCGGTTTGATATATACCGAAATCGAGCTGCTTCACACACCATTTGGATAATCACAATTAGGGAACGAGCTCTTTGTGTGCCACCGCCAGTACCACTTCTTAGAGAATAGATGGCGTTGGATAAGGGGTCCAACCCTAGAGGTATGACCTCCCTTCTAATTTGACCTGCCGCTCTTTCTAGATCAGTATAGGAACCATTGAAATTAAGAGTTTGCTGTTGGGTGCCTGTGAAAAGGTAATCAGATGCAGAGCTTGGAGCATCACGGAGGAAATACGACTGATCACCCGCTTGATATGCTACCACATATGCATTGGTCAGATCTATGCCTATCGTAATAGATACGTCGGCTCTGCTTGAGAGTACCACTGTAGCATATCGATGACGTTCATCCAGTGTTGATGGGTCCGGAAGCACCGGTACGCCGTGTATCTCTCCGCTTCTTAACTCCTCTCGGAACGCTTCGATGAATTGTGTGTAACTTTTCTTAGTAGCACCATCAGTCGTGAAATGAATAGGGCCAGCCTTTGTTGAAACCCTAAGATCTGCTCTTGCCGCAAATCCCATTGCCGAGACTGAACAAACCCATGCTGCTGCACACACTATAAATAGCTTCAAGCCTCCTCCCATTTGAAACTGCACTAATTATATTAAACAATATTTCAGCACATAATCAAAGCCAATAAGTTTAACATAAAAATGACTAAAAAGCCTTAAAAAAAAAACCCCTAAAACAGAGGAAGCTTCTATTATCTCCCTTTCTATATGTTCAACCGAATAGTCCACTTGGGTTAACAAAATTTATATATAATGCTATTACGAAAAAAACTCTTATGCTATTATGAAAGGTTAACAAAATTTATATATAATGCTATTACGAAAAAAAACTCTTATGCTATTATGAAAGGTGAACAAAAAGTTTGTGTTTTGATCATACAAAACAACAGATGATCATATGAAAAAAAAAAGAGTAAGCATGAGAATACAAAACTCAACATTTATTCACGATTTACATTTTAGAGTCTAAGAAAATAAATAGAGGGTGTAGAGTACCAACTTGACTTTGAAATTTCTGAAGTACTCACGACACAACACAACTTTGCTTGCTCTTGCTCTTCTTCTCTCAAATAACTCAGCAATATTTATCTCTCTATGAAATTTTGATTTTTTTTTTTGTATTCTGATGATGATGGTATCAGTTGTGTCTTTGCTGGCTTCTCTCATATAGGGGTCTCTTATTTGTCTTTTTATGAAGCCAGCTAATGGCTCCTCATATGTCTCTCTCAATTTAATATATCCACATATCTGACATTTTGTGTATCATACACAAACCCAATCTGACTTATAATTGGCAGTTGCATCAGTTTATTTGTTTTTGTGTTTTTGGCCTACAAGTTTCACGTATAGTAAAATATACCCTAACAATACCTGTAATTGTAATTAAAGCATTGAATGAATTATTGATTTTGTTTCACTTTAGTCTCAAAACAGTCTTTATTGATTTTGTTTTACGCATATAGCTTGAGTTTTTGCTCAAATTTCGTTTTTCTTGTTAAGTGTGTTTCGTCCTGAATCGTTGGTTGCATCTTGTTCCTTGTGAAATTTGTAACATAACACACCTTCATTTCAGTGGATTTGAGCAATATTTGCTCCATTTCGAGCCCAAAAACCGTAACACCAAAACATTTTTAATTTCACTTTCGTTCTCGATTTTTGATCTTTTTGGTGAATTTTGTTGTTAAATATCACTTACTGAGTTGATTTCGCATCTATTTCAAGTTGTTTCATGAATTTTGGTTGAGTCTTGAGCAATATACCATAGTCACACAAGCTTAGACGCGTTTTTGCTCTAAAATCGCATTTCCAGTAAGTTTTTGTCTTTTTTTTGTGCAAATTGATCATTTATTCGTGTTCCTTGTGAAATTTCGCACAAAATGGACTACTCATTTGCTTAATTTGGTTGAGAATTGCAATTTCTAGAAATTTTGGTTTGAAGGTTTGAATCTTCATCTTCAACCTTAATTTTTCTGAATCACTTTTCTATATAAGTGCTGGTTAGGTTCTGAAAGTTGCATAGTTGAATTCCTTGTGAAAAATTAAGTGAAATGGAGTCCAATTTTGTCTGATTTGGTTGAGTATTAACTGAGATATCCACATTTTAAGAAATCAATCATTCACTTATGCTCTTGGTGTTCTTCATTTCCAGAATTTCTTTGATCCAAAATTGTTTGCTTAAAACTTCAAATGGTGTTTCTGGATTCAATATAGCTCGGTTTACCTTGATTCAAAAGCCAATTTGTTTGTCTCAAATTCTAGTATTATTTGAGATATTGAAAAAAAATTCAAAAAAAGAAAATACTGAAAAATAAAAAAATAGCAAAAAAAGTATTATTGTCAAAAAAAGGCATCAACCTAATTACGGGAACATGAAAAGAATTCCAAAAAAAATCGAGAAAAATTCCTATTGTTACTCAACTTTTTTTTTTGGATCAATGAGAAATTTTCTCAAATATTTTTTAATTAAAATAGAATAACGATTAAAATAGATTAACAGTTAGTAACTTAGTATAATGGACATTTACTGTTTTTTAATTTTTTTAGCAAAACATCAAGTTTATGTTGTAGACACGTGCATAAATATTATAATAGACATTTATTATTTTTTAATATTTTTACTCGTCATTATAACAATTTAAAATAAAATAATGGTTAGTATTATTTTTAACATAATTATTTTTATTTTCGTTTGGGACATTTGTGTAATTAGGTACTAAAACAATTCCTTTATAACAATTGCATCAGAGTTATGCTGAAACCTTTTCAACAATTAACCTTTCTTCCATCATGACCCTTCAATAAATATAGGCTAAATAGCACTTTTGGTCCTTTATCTTTGCTCCAGATTTCACTTTGGTCCTTTATCTTTTTTTTTGTCCGTTTTGGTCCCTCATGTTTCGTTTTTGTTTCATTTTGGTCCCTCACGTTAGTTTTGACTAACGGACGCCACGCTGGCAGTTAACTGCTGACGTGGCGTCTCAAATTCATTAAATGACGTGGCAAAATATGTATTATTTAATTGGCTAACATTTTACACAAAAGCAAATTTGTTTTTGAATTTTTAAAAAATCAAAACAATTCATTTCATCATCTTCAACAATAATTCTTCAACGTCTTCAACAACCCAGAAACATTTTCTTCAACCCATCTTCAACAATTCATCTTCAGAAACATTTTTAAATTCATCTTCAGCAACAACCCAGAAACAATTCTTCAACAACAATTCTCATTCATCATCTTCAACAACAACAATTCATTTCATCACAAGAACAACAACAGTTCATTTGAATTTCGTTCTAGATCTAAGAAACATAACAACCTAAAAAATGAAACGCAAATTCGCAAACACAGACCCAAAAAATAAAAACAGTAAAATTAAACTAAAAACATTCAACATCTACATTAATTGAATCTAGTGATTTAGGCAACCGTTTTGTTTGATCTTGGATGGGTTTTGATTGCAAGAAAGAGATCTAAAGAAACCCTAAATCAATTTCGTAAAACAACGAGTTTCTGGCTTTTCGCCATTGATGCAGAGTTGCAGTTTCAATTTAGTTTCAGTTTGGTCCTCTACGTTTTCTTTTAGTTTCAGTTTGGTCCTCTACGTTTTCTTTTAGTTTCAGTTTGGTCCCCAACGAAAGAAAAAACCCAGAAAACCTATTTTTTTTTAGTTTCATTTTGTGAGGAGCGCTGAGATGTTGTTGTTCTTCGTTTGGGTTGTTTTGTGTTTGGGTTCTTCGTTTGGGTTGTTCTGTGAAAATGGTTTTAAATTTTCGTTCTTCTTCTCTTATCAAAAATGAAACCCAAGAGAAGAAAAACGATGAGTGAGAAGAAGAACCCAGGAGAAGAAGAATGATGGGTGAAAATGCTTTTTGATTTTCGTTCTTCTTCTCTTCTCAAAAACGAAACCAAGGAGAAGAAGAACGATGGGTGAGAAGAAGAACGATGATACAGATTGAGATGAGTGAGATGGGGGTGAAGAAGATTGAGGTGGGGTGAAGAAGATTGAGATCCAGATCCAGATTTTTGTTCTTCTTTTTTAATTTTTGTTTCTTTTTCAATTCAGATTTGCTTTTGTTTTTCCCCTTTTGTTTTTTGTTTTAATGTGTTAATTTATTTGTTAATTTATGTTTTTAAAATTTTAAAAAAAGTTTATGCTGATGTGTAAATTGATGTAGAATTAAAAAATATATTTAAAACGCCACGTCAGCAGTTAACTGCCAGCGTGGCGTCCGTTAGTCAAAACTAACGTGAGGGAGCAAAATGAAACAAAAACGAAACATGAGGGACCAAAACGGACCAAAAAAAAGATAGAGGACCAAAGTGAAATCTGGAGCAAAGATAAAGGACCAAAAGTGCTATTTAGCCAATAAATATAATATTTATCAAGGGTTAATAAGGCTTTTGTGTATGATACACAAAATGTCAGACACGTGGTCCTTAAAAACCACTGTTAGGTGGAGGAATGGCAAACGAATCTGTGAGTGCATTGAAAGTCCAATTTTTATTGTTGTGCATGTGGTCCTCGTGGCCTTCGGGAGTCATAAGAGACATGTACAGGGCATTGAAAGTCCAATTTTTATTGTTGTGCATGTGGTCCTCGTGGCCCTTGCGAGTCATAAGAGACATGTACAGAGCATTGAAAGTCCAATTTTTGTTGTTGTGCATGTGCTCCTCGTGGCCCTCGTGAGTCATAAGAGACATGTACAGAGCATTGAAAGTCCAATTTTTATTGTTGTGCATGTGGTCCTCGTGGCCCTCGTGAGTCATAAGAGACATGTACAGATTGAATATATTAAAAATTGGTTTGGTTTGGTGCGGGTTGGTTCATTTTTGAGCAAAAAAATGAATCGAACTGAAGGTAAAAATTGATGCGATTTGGTTTAGTTCGATTAGCTTAAAAAAACCTAACAAACCAAACCAATACAGTTTGAATTGGTTCGATTTTTGACAAGACAATATTTGGTGTTGTGTTGTTGTATGATGGTCTCCCTTGGGTTGCTTACTATAAGATGAATGTGAATATCCCATTATATTTTAGTAAAAAAAAAAATCTCATTACCAATATAAAGAAATTATGTAGATTTTATAGTCAGTTATTTAAAACTAATGTTATGGTCACTGTCTCATATAAATACTTTATGATATCGCAAAGAAAAGTATAAAAAATTGTATAGAGGATGTGTGGTTTGCTTTGGTTCGGTTTCTATAATTAAAACCGCGAACCGAACCAAACCGCGCAGTCCACTTATAATAAAAACCGAACAATACCAATAGAAAGCGTTTATTTGCGGTTTTCGATTTGGTTTAGTTTTATTTGCGATTTTCTATTAGTTTGGTTCTGTTTTGAACACTCCTACCCACCATCAGGTTCAGATATTTGTTTGCCAACAACTCTAGATATCTTTTTTATTTTGAATAGTGTATTTGTGGGAAGGAGTGGCCCCCTGCTCCTACGTATCTCCTAGTGCGATGGAAAAATCAAAACTACGTAGTTCTTGGAAGAAAATATTTGTTTGTTTGTTTTTTATTAATGTTTTTTTGGATTGGTTATAAGGAATTTAAGACTCGTGAGTCGTACAACTCATTCGTCTTAAAATACAGATTAATCCGACCGTACACTCGACTTAATCTCTTGTTATTATTTGGTGGGTTTGCCAAAAAAAAAATTAAGAAAGATAAAATGAAAATTGTGTATTTTTGCGCTTGACGGGAGGTTGCCCCGCTTGTACGGATTTTCGGGTAGAGAATCAGAGACTACGTAGTTCTTAGGTAGAAAAAAGTTTGTGTGATACTGCTTAATATAGTGATTTTAGGAGTTGAGTCGTACACACATTCATCCTAAAACAATAATTAACCTGATCGTACGACCGACTTAGTCTCCTATCTTTTGAAAATTAGAATACGGTTTTTGTTGAAGAAATAATTTGTGTATGAGATTATTTGATTTTATTCTTCATAGAGATTTTAGTACTCTTGAGACGTAAAACTCATCTGTTTTAAAACGATGATTAACCCGATTGTACAACCGAGTTAATCCTCCATAATTCTTTTGCCAAGTTTGCACAAAACGAAAAAGAAAATAAAATTGACTTAACGAAAGTTGTTTATTTTATCACTTGATGGGAGTGCATCCTGTTTCTATGTATCTCCCGGTGCAATTGAGAATTGAAAAGCTATGTAATATTGTAATTCTTTGAAGAAAACATTTGGGTGTTGATTGATTTGAAGGAAATGATTTCAATAAGAAAAATATTGTTTGTGAAATAAAAAGTATGATATTGACGTTGATTTCAAAATTGATGTTACTATTGTTGTTAAGTTTATGAACACTAAACTATCACAGCCGAGCCGAGCCGAGCCGAGGCATCTTAAAACCATAGTCAACGAAATGCACATCTGATCAACCATTTTTTGGTAAAAGAAAAAATCTGGACATGATTCTAAATTTTAATAAAATATTGTATATGAAAATATATCTCTATTTTTTTATTTGAGTTTAGATTGATAAAATTAGAATGGATTATGTCAGAGATGATTTTAAATGACTGGAGTAAACGGCTGAACTCGATGAGTAAGTAAAGAGAAAATATCAAAGTAAAAACACAAAACATAATATACATTTGTCAACTTTTAAATTTTCCTCCACACTGAGTTGTGTCAGGATACGTAATATACATTTTATTCGGTTGTGTACCGAACTAATAAATATAAATATTTATTCGGTTGTGTTTAGCCAAACTGATTTGGTTGGACACAGTCAAATCTGTTAAGAATTAGAAACACACCCATTTACACATTTTTATAGGTACGGCTGAACCAGTTCGGCTGTGTCCAACCGAACCACACAGAAGCTCAAAAAATGAGAGGTTATTTTGATAAAATCATAGTGTCAAGGGGTGCTTGAGGAGTAGAGGGGGGAGTGGGAGAAGTAGTCGCCAAACACAAAAAGGCCTATGACCCAAAACCAAAAACCTAAAAATTTCTAGGCTTTTAATTTTCATACCCCCACACTTATCCTTTATACCCATACAAATTGCAAAACTTCCAATTTTACCTCCACGCATTTTTGTAATTTCCGGATTTATCTCTGGATTTATCTCTTATAGATAAATCTGGAAGCTAATTTTTGTGTTCCGGAAACATCTCAATAGATAAATTCGAAAATATTAAAAAAATACCTTTCGAATTTATCTTTTAGAGATACATCCGAAAGCAAAGTTTGAAACGCACTCCCCTTTTTACTTTCGGATGTATCTTGAACATACATCCGGAACATATTTTTTCACTTCCGGATGTATCTTTTTATTAAAAGATACATCCGGAACTGAGTATTTTTTTTTAAAAAAACATTTATTATGTCAAAAAATAAAAAACAAATCAAACATCATCTAAAAATTATAAAACCACCACCAAAAATCTAATTAAATCGAAAGAAAATTATACAATTTTTTTTTAGATTTTTAAGAGATTATGCAAAATTTAAAAATTTAATAAAAAATAGTTAACGATAGAATTAATAAAAAATCTAATAAAGTCTCTTATTGAGGAGTAGTGATCATTGATTTTTTTTTTGATTTAATTGCTGTGGTTTGGAGATAATAGGAGAAGGATGCCCAAAAACCAATTTTCCAACCTCTCTGGCCCGGAAACAATTTAATTCTTTATATCTGTGTTGTGGTAAATGCAGCTGATAAATCGATACTAAAAGGAGTCTCATCAGTCGTAGCTATTTAACAAAAATAAATAACTCTAATATATAATAAAAAAAATGTTTTTTAAAAGAAAAACTCAATTCCGGATGTATCTTTTAACATACATCCGGATGTGAAAAAATGTGTTCCGGATGTATGTTCAATAGATACATCGGGAAGTGAAAAGGGAATGCATTTAAAACTTGGCTTTCGGATGTATCTCTAAAAGATAAATCTAGAAGACATTTTTTTTAATATTTCTGAATTTATCTCACAATAGATAAATCCGGATATCCGGATTTATCTCCTGTAGATAAATCCAGAAATTACAAAAATGCGTTGGGGTAAAATTGAAAGTTTTGCAATTTGTGGGGGTATAAAGGATAAGTGTGGGGAGATGGAAATTAAAAGCCAAATTTCTAACACTGCTTGTCCCACACAAAATCACTAAGGACCATTTTGGATCGACTTATTTGAGCTTATCTACTGGCATAAGCACTTGTGAAACTGTTTGGAAGAGCTTATGAAAACAATTTATGAGATGTTCATAAGCTGTTTTCAACTAAGTTCCATAAGCTGCAAAGAATAACTTATGAAAACAGCTTATGGCTTATGAAAAAATAGTTTAACATTATTTCATCATTTATTATATAAACAGCTTATGCATAAATACTTATATGTCATGAGTGTTTAATTAAACTGTGTATCCAAATGATCCCTAAGTATATGTTTAGTTTGACTGTGGGAACACTTAAAAGTGCTTTTGAGATCGACTTTGGTGAATCTACTCAATTATTATGTTGTTTGGGGTTAAAAGATGAGAATAGATTCAATGAGTCAAACTTGATTGCTATTCGTAGCTTCCACAGCAGATACAATCAATTCAATGAATTTGCAGATTTTTTATCTAGCACTTTACAACATTACCCTCCACGATGTAACCAAAAAAAGGTTGGTATGTAACCAAAAAAACATTACCCTCCACGTAAATTATTGGCTATTACAAGTATAGTAAGGTGCTCATAATTGTAACTGTTACTTTTTATTATATAATAAGATAATTAAACTGTCAGGCTTATTAAAATTTAGCAGTCTTTCATTTTTGTTTTATCAAATCTACCGTTTATAAATGTGCGTTAAAATGCATTTTGTTAGTTACACTCAAAAACAATTTTGTTTTTTAAATCTTAAAAATACTTTTTCAAACTACCTAAACAACATAATTTGATGATAAGCAAAATAATTAGTATTTAATAATTTTTGATAATGTATTAACTTTAAAATCTATTATCCATATTGTAATTTTAATTTAGACATTTAATGTGCTTATTTTGTTTTTTTTATTTAATATGCTTATTAACTACAGGGCCATTTAAGTAATTTCGCACCCCAAAAGTAATTTAGACCTAGCATATCCAAACATCACGAATTGGTAAAAATCAATTTTTCATAAATGTATCCAAACAAAAATCAAGTTATTATAAACTCACTTTTACCTAAAATCAATTCTATAAAATCAATTCTACCAAAATCAATTCTCGTCACCGCAGGTGGCTACATGACGACGGCGGTTGTAATCTTATGGGCAGAGTTTCGCCGGATACACCACCCTTGGTGGTGACGACCAAAACTTGGTCTTCTCTCTTTTCTCTATCTTTTGTTACTGTGATTCAAATTTTGTTTCTACTGTTGATTTTTTTATATAACAAAAATAATAAATAAACTAGATTAAAGCTGCTGGCAAAACTAATATTCATTCTTTTTGCAGGTTCCTAATGTTGCAATTGTGACATGCTTGAAACGGAAGATGAAGACTCATTTTTATATTTTTTTAAGCACCGGATCGTGCTCATGTAAAAAAAAAAGCAACAATTGTTCTGATGTTTTGTAAGCATGATCTATTTATTTATTTGAACAACATACCAAAATACCATCAATAACTAATATCATAGTTCAAAAAGTTATAGATACCAGTATATAGTTCTAGCTTTCCTTTTCCAACGTCTTCTTTGTATCCTCTTGCAACAACTTCTTAGTATATTCTTCTACTCTCAAGTTTCGGATTTTTTTATAATTTTTATGTATCAATCCTATTGTAGAATATTAAAGTTTAAAGAAATAGGAGTTTTTATGATAGTGAATGGTCGAGTGTTGTGAATTTAAAGTGTTGAATTTTATGATAGTGAATGGTCGAGTGTTGTGAATTTTATGATAGTGAATGGTCGAGTGTTGTGAATTTAATATGGGATTGAAGCATGCCTGAGTGATGAATTTAAAGTGTTGGTTTTGTCTTCTTATTAAAGTTAAGAAGAATTATAGCCCTCATGGAATGCATGGACCTCGTGGAAGCAAGTCCATATACTCTCTATGTTTTATTTTATTTGCAGTTTAAGGTTTTGACATATTTTAAAAAAATAATAATTAAGAGTCTAAATTTTTTAAAAGGTGTTATTTAATTTACCATTTAATTTTTTATCTCTCTATATAGATAAATATGAATTATTTATTATATGTAAAAAGTTGTCATGATTAATAATGGTATAACTGGAAAAATATTTTTAAAAGTTGCATTGGAAATCTAAAACAATAAACAATTTGTGACGAATTAATTTTGCTAAACTGGTCAAAATTATATTGGCAATTAAACTGGTGAATATTATTGCACATTAATCTAGTGGATATTTCTACTATTTGTAACCAGACTAGTGGATATTTTTACTATTCGTAACCAGACTGAAGATAGATTTTTTGCTATTTTTACCCTTATTTGAAGAGCCCCGTTTATGTCACATTTTCACTATGAATAAGCAATTATCCATTGCTACTTACATTGGGTATTTAAAAAATAGTAACTATTTTTTCACAAAAATGGTTTTGTAACTAAGACTTTCGTACCATTGCCAATTATTATAAATATAAAAGAGTATTTTTTTAATAATAAAAAATGAAAATCTAGTTCTGAATTTTACAATATATTACAATGTAAATATTTGAGTTTTTACCCTTATTTTGACTGCTTTTATACTATTAATTACTAATCATTTTAAATAATAAAAAATGTTTTTATGAAAGAGGTAAAAATCTAAAATGTTGAAAACGGTATTACCACAACGTATATTTACTTCGTCAAACATCGTAAAAAAATTATTTTTTACGCATTTTAAAAATTCAAGTATTTTACCAAAAAAATTATTCAGACGTGGAACAGTGGGAGGGTGACATGTGTGACACGTGTATGTCTTCACAGTACAACATTTGGACCATTGGAAGATGTCGGCAAGATCAGGTGCGTCCACAGTTTGGGATGAATATCTGGTCCGTTGTATCATGTCAGCGTAGATTGTATAAGTGTGGAATACGAGTCCTTACAATAATGGAGGCATAATTATGCATTTCATGGTAGGTCCAAGCATATTGATACTAGGTACCATTGGGTGCGGGATGTTTTAGACCAAAAATTATTTGATTTGGTTAAAATTCACGGACAAAAATGGGGCTGATATGTTGACTAAACCTTTACCTAGGAATAAGTTGGAGTTTTGTAGAGACTGTTCTGTACCGTACTTTTCAATCTTGTTGATAAGGTCGGCGTAGTTGGTAGAAATATGCAATCTTGCGATGTTACACTTGTTTGATCTTGTTATACCGAGGTTGTCCTTTTACTCGATCTTGCGCTATCCTTTGTTCGATCTTGTTGTGCCGAGGTTGTACCTGTAAAGACACTCTGAAGCTTAAGTCAGTATTTGAGTAAATGAGTGGTGGTTGAAGAATTAATTCCCCTTAATGAGCATTCTAAGTGTAGTATTTATAGACTTTGAGTGTGTTTGTGTTGATGATTCTGAGACGTTCGATCTTGCCCAGAAGATCTGGGCCGTTGATTTGGTTGGGCTGGATGCTTGATAAATGATAATGGGCCCTGATGGGGGGTGTGGATAATAATTACTGATACTACCATAACAGTGGCCCCCCAAGTCTGGTCGCCTGAGGGGCGATCTTGACTTGATAGGACGAGTTCGATGCTGGTGAGCGAGCTTGACGCTGGTGAACGAGCTTGACGCTGGTGAGCGAGCTTTGACGCTGCCTTTTTAAATGCTAGAGGGGTGCTTCGCATTCTGTGTCAGCTATTTTACTGCTTCTGACATGGCACAAAATACGAAAAAGATTCTGGTGGCTTAGTGATGATGACGCTTAGATTTCCGCGCGTGATTTTTACTATTTTTGATGGGACGTGTGTAATACCCTAATTTTGTCCTATCCAAAAATAAGAAATTTTATTTGTTTTCAATAAAAATAATTATTTTATTTTCATGCCATGTTTTATTTTATTTTAGTTTGCTACAAGTTTTAATTTTTGAAAAAATAATAATAATTAGAAGTATCAAAACAAAATAAGCAAAAGAGGAAATGGGGGGGGGGGTCTGTAAAAAATATAGAGGTGCAATTAGGATTGGGCCATTTAAAGCCCATTCCTCCACCAAACCTTAACCCAATTCGCCTAACCCATATCCTAACCCTAACCCATATCCAACCCATAACCCAACTCACCAAAACCCTAAAATCCCTCCTCTTCTAACCCTAATTCGCATACCTCCCCCCTTAACCCTAAAATGTGGCCACATTCACTCTCCCCCTTAACCCAAAAGTCATCCACATTCATCCCCAAACCCTAAAAAAATTCGGCCACTTCCCTCTCTCCTCCCTAAAATTCGGCCACTTTTCCCCCTTTTCCCTCCTTGGAACTTGCAACTTCACTCTTCCCACACACTTCCCACTTCCCCACATCTCCTTTCCCCATACACTCCACCCTTCTCTCTCTCCTCCTCCCAACGGCTCTCTCTCCCTCACGCTCCCTCACATCACTCTCTCACCACACACACTTCCTCTCTCTTTCTCCCATTCACACTCAACATTTCCTCCCTCATTCTTTCCTCCCCCCTACGACCCCTTTCTCTCTCTCTCATACACTCCCTCCATCTCTTTTCTCTCACACAACCTCCAAAGCACCACTCCCATCATCCCCATCAAACCCTAGCCGTCCCCTCCCTCTCTTCTCTTCCTTTCACGTTTCCTTTCACCACCTCTCACGGAATCACCATTTTTGGTGCCCCCCTTTCTCTCCTCTCTCACGAAATCGCCATTTTTGGCACCAACACACAAGTTGCTGGTGGTCTCTCCATAGTTCGTAGGTCCATCCAAAGGAAACATGTTTTCCATCTCGTTTTTCTCAAGGATAGCACACAAACGAATATATACACAAGGTTTGGTGAAAAACCGAAAGACAAAGCACACCACTACGATTTCGGTTTTGTTAGTATAAATATGAGTTGAGATCTTGAAGGAAGGACGGATTTTTTTGGAGAGAAGAGGGTGAGAGGTCGAAACTTTGAAAGGTCCAGGAGCAAGAAGGAGCAAAAGCGGATCCGGAGAAGTTTCAGTGAGAGAGAGATTTTTTTTCGTTCCCTTTTTTCTTCTCCATAAAATTTTCATAGTTTTTTTTGTACTCTGTTGTGGTTGAGGAAATCCGGAAACGTGCTTCAAACATAGTATTTGGTAATCATTTTTATTTCCATTTCATCTCCATTTTACTGTAAATCTTGTCTTCTTTTATGTTGTTATGAGTTATTAGTGGCTAATCTCAAAAAGATTAATCCGTTCTTGCTTATATCTTCATGTAGTGTTTATATGATATCCAAAAGATAGGCTTGTCATGTTGGTCCAAATAATTCGTTTATCATGATTCGGTTGTTTGTCCAAATAATTCGGTTATAAGTTATTTTTTATCATGTTTTCTCTTTTTTTAAAAAAATAATGATGATAAAAGAACCCCAAAAACAAAAGAAAAACATTTCCTAGTAATTAATAAAAAAGGGGTAGTCAACACATTTCTTTTACTATTATTAAGTAAACAAGTAAACTGATTTTTATGTTTTTTTTCTTTTATTTATTTATTTATTCGTTTTTTTATTTAACCAAAAATTATTTCAACCAAAATGATCTCTAAAAAAAAAAAACAGAAAAACATTTCCTTAGTAAAAAAAGAGTGGCAGATAAAACATTTTTAAAAAACAAGTAAACCGCTATTTGCACCCCGTGTTTCTAATGACACCACCTCTCTTTCTTTTAAATTTTCAGACTGCTATTTACACCCCCCCAGATTCAGGCATAAGCCCCTTTTCTCACTTAAGCCCAGTTTCGCTAACTGGGCCCTCCCATGCGAACTGGGCTTTCCTTTTTTTCACACCCCCCATTTTGATAACTTAACCTTTTTGAGAAAGCCCAGCATTTACACAGTCCGTTGGAACAATTTCCTGATTTCTGCACCCCCTCTTTTTTAAAATGCAACCCTCCTCGCTGTTTACACCCCATTTTTGATAATACAGCCTCATGTAACTTGCACCCCCCATTTTACTATTTCACCTCCTGTTTCTTTTTTTTTAAAATTTCGTTTCTTTTCCTTAAGCGGACTTATTTTCTTTTTTTTCACAAACCCTTTTTTCCCAATGATGGATAAATGTCTCACAAACCAAAAATCAATTCAATTGCGAAAACCCTTTTGATCATCTAAAATAAAAGCCGATTATCATTAATGATCACTCGCGCCGTTGCCGTTTGGTTGTTAATGATAATTTCATTTTTAAAAGAGTTAGTAGCGCGGTCACTCTAAACCGTTGTTGTTTGGTCGTCGCGAACACTCGAATCAAAAGCAAAACCGATTAATAATCACTCGCGCCGTTGCCGTTTGGTTGTTAATGATAATTTCATTTTCAAAAGAGTTAGTAGCGCGGCCACTCTAAACCGTTGTTGTTTGGTCATCGCGAATCCTCCCTCCTACTGCGAAAACTCATCTAAACAGACTAAAAAACAAACCCTTTTTAAAAAAACACCAGAACTACGTAGCTTTGAATTCTCCATCGCACCGGGAGATACGTAGGAGCGGATACTCTCCGTCAAGCACAATAAACTAAAAACATTTTTTTTCTTTTAAAAAAAAAACAAACACTTTTGCCAAAAATAAAAATTTTCATTAAGTCTTTTCATTCTCTTTTCGAAAAAAGGGGCAAATTTAAGTATTTTCCAAATCTGCACTTAAAACCACACATCTAATTAAAGGTTCCCTTTCGGTAGAAAGGAGGCGTGGGGTGCTAAAACCTTCCCTATACCTAACCGACCCCCGAACCCAAATCTTCCGGTTTTCCCAAAAGGCCATCCGCTTTCCAAAAGGTTTTTCTTCAATATTTTCCTGATAAAAAAATATTGGTGGCGACTTCATTGATTTTCAAAAAGTTGTAAACGAAGAAGGATTCCCTCAGGGACTTTTTCGGGCGCAACAGCTGGCGACTTCACTGGGGAACTTTTCTTTTTTTTAGTGGGTCAAGCCTAACTAATTAAATGTGTGGTTTAGTGTGTTATCGATGTGATTTGGATACTTGGTTTGCTTCTATCCCTTTTCGGTTTGCTCTTCTTATCATGTTGTATGCATGTGCATTTGTTTTCTCTCCTTCCATGTTTATTTTTCCTCGTCTTTGCTTATGTGCTTAGTACCCTCATACTTCCCCCCCCCCCATCTTGTTATGTTTCCCTCTTCTTGGCCCCCTTTCTCGAGGTAAGCAAAGCACTTGATTATTGTTGAAACC
Source organism: Astragalus membranaceus (assembly GCA_039519185.1). Lineage (NCBI taxonomy): Eukaryota > Viridiplantae > Streptophyta > Magnoliopsida > Fabales > Fabaceae > Astragalus > Astragalus membranaceus. Next base: position 144,544,377 of record CM076847.1, on the reverse strand, counting down.
CTAGGCTAGTTTATTTGATATTGAACCCTAGTGTAGACAACATGTTATCGCTTGCTATTGTCTGGACTGTTCTGGGTTTTCCTTTGTAGGTGGGGATATATGTGGGTAGTTTTAGGCGGTATGTCCTCGCTACACACACTCACCCCCCTTGTGATTATGTGCTTTGAGAGAGGCCTAAAACCCAAGGTCTGAAAAACACCTAGGAGAGTGGAAACGAGTAGTGACTGCCAATTGGACCGATGTCCTTCTGCTCTCACGAAAGTTTCAGCCAGAGTATGCTCTTTTATGGTACCTCACACCAGATGGCATTCCATCGTTGTGGGTGTTATCATGAAAGAGATTTAGCTCTGGTAGCCTTTGCGAGGGAGTGAATAGAGCCACATGAGAGGATTACCCTTTAAATTGCCCTAGATCGTAGGTCTCACCTCTTTTTAGGTCACAAGGACTTTCCAAATTGTGTGCTGCATTGTAAACTAGGCACGTTTTCAAAAAGGAGATTTTTCGAAAAAAGAGGAAATAGAGAAAGAGTTGCCGTTGTAACCTTTCTTTCGCCGGTCTGTACGAAGTGACATATGAACCACTTTATTTTAGAAAAAAAAGAGGGGGGTGAAAGAGTTACCGCTGTAGCCTTTCTCATACCGGTCCATATGAAATAACGTACGACCCGCATTTTCCAAAAAACTTGAATCACTGCCAATAAGGACTGGTCTCTGAGTTACATAGACATAGAACATCATCATCATTTACACACATCCTTTGCATAAAACATACATTTTCAATAGTTTTCGCACGCATCTTTTGCACTTCATCATGGTTTGCTTGCTGAGAATCCCAAGTAATGAGAAATTTTTGTCATAGATACGGCATGGAATCTAGAAGGGAAACGGTGTATACTCCAAGGTACCCCGTTGTAAACAAGGTAGATGTGACTAGTCTGAAAAAATGTGTTGACCTGATGGGACCTATTGAAAGGGGATCGTTTGACAATGCTTATGGGAACCTCCGGAAGTTGTTATTGCTAGAGGTGCAGACTGAGGCTATTGTGGCTTTGAGTAGATTCTATGACCCAGAAATCAGGTGCTTTCTTTTCAAAAATTTTCAAATGGCCCCCACATTGGAGGAATATCAGCAGATTTTGGGTTTCACTCAGACAGAAGCTGTCCCCTACCGGTATCAAGAACAGTACTACACAGATGAGGGGTTCGCTGCATTATTGCAAGTGAGTGTAGAGGATCTAAAACTCCAAAAGCAGAAGAGAAACAATGTGATAGGTTTCCCGCAGAGATACCTTGAAGGTTTAATGGGGGCCTATGCTAGAAGTAAAAATTGGGTTGTCTTCAAGCGAGTTTTGGCCTTAGCAATTTTTGGGATTGTTCTCTTTCCGCAGATTGAGAGGTATGTGGATGTGACCGTCATTGGTATTTTCCTAGCTTTTCAGAATAGGAGGAGCCCCATTAATCCAATCCCCGCCATCCTTGCTGACACTTATTCTGCTTTCACTCATCATTGTGAGTTGAGAAGGAAGAAAATCTCTTGCTCTTCTCACCTGTTGTATGCGTGGCTTCTCATTCATGTCTTCACCAACCCAACTCGAGTGGAAAAGTTGATTGGCTACGCTGTAACTTGTGAGGTGAAAGCTATGAGTATTCAAGAGTGGATCCAATTTCTAGGGGGTCTAGATGAGCACTCGATCCGTTGGTATCTCTCATCTTGCTGGGAAGATAGGCCTAAGGCAGTCTTCCGTTGTGGTGGTTTTCAAAATATCCCGCTGATGGGCACTAAGGGATGCATCAACTACAACCCGTCCCTGACTCTGAGGCAATTGGGGTATCCGATGAGGAATTCGCCTACTGAAGAGATGATATTCCCGCTTTACATCTTTGAAGGAGGACCAAAAGATGACAATTTGCTTAGAAAGGTCTTGCAAGCCTGGAGTACGGTGGTTCGCATGGGAAAAGTAGAGCTTTCTCAGAGGACTAGTGGTATCACCTTCGCTCAGTGGCTCGGAAAAAGGATCCAGAACGTTCAACTGCCCTACCAAAAAGAGTTGCAAGCCGAGAGGGAAGTCGTAGACGCCAGTGTCCCTGTTGTTGAAGAATTAGGCGAGGTTAAGTTGGCTCTGATGAAGGCGGAGGAAGAGAAGAAATCTTTGCAAGCTGAGATAGAGAAGATGGCTCTGAAAAACAAAAGGTTGAAAGAAGAAAATGCCCTGAAGTCTGCTACCATTGAGAAGTTCAGTCAGAAACTAAAAGGGGAAGAGGAGAGCAAGTTAGAAGTTCAAAGGTATCTGCAAGGAGCCAAGGAGGAAATCAAGAGGCGAAGCTCGAAAGAGAAGAAGGCCCTGGAAGAAGCCAATCAGTGGAAAGAATTGTGGGATGAAGCAAAAATGGAAGAGAGAGCTGCGAAAAGCTTGCTTGCCAAGTCAAAAAGAGAATCCCGCATGTTACAAGCTGAATGGGAGAGCAAGTTAGACAGTGTTGTGCAAGAAAGAGACTCATTCGAGAACATCCTCAGAGAATATCAGCGGGCCCTAAAAGCAGAGCAAGAGGATTCTGATGAGTTGAAAGAGCGCCTTTGTCACATCAGCGAGCGTACCGGCAAGTGAGGGATGAAAGTCAGTATTGGGAACATCGCTATGTTGAGCTGCTCGGTAGGATTGAAGAGCAGGCAGTCATCATTGAGCTGAGGGACGAAGTTCAACACTGGAAGGATAGGTTCTCCAAGCTATCAGAATTGGTCAACCAGGCTCTTGCGGATATGCCCAGGAAATTAAGAAAAGCCGAAACTGAGATGTATCCCCTCAACACCCCGCTTGAGGTGTACAAATTTGTGGAGTACTGCAGAGCCCTAGTTGAGAAAGCCAAAGGAAAAGCCGGAAGTACCTCTGCCAACAACAAAAGGAAAAGGAGTGGAAATGTCAAAGCTCTTTGTATTTGAGCTTCTTTATTGTAATTTTCCATTTTGTTTTATTGTACCTTTCCTTTTTCAATCATCAGAATGTCGTACTCAGATTTTGAAGTATTTTGTTTAAATACACCCGTTTCGCTTCCAGATTCCAATTTCAGTATGATCCAAATTCCAGATTTTGAAGTATTTTGGTTAATCATCGCTATTGGACGCGTCTGCAAGCAAGAAACATGGAAAACAATCAAGCCAATCTTGATCAGAACGATCCGCAGCCACATCAGGATGACGGAATTCCAGGAAGTCTGGATCCTAATGGTCAGGGTCAGCATGATCAGAATCAGGGGAATCAAGTCATTCAAGCTGAGATGGAAGTCCTAAAGGCTCAAATGGCGGAGGTCATAAGAGTGCTAAGTGCCTTAAGAGATGTTGGCACAACTGAAGCTGCTGTTGCTGGGATGAACAATCCTCCTCCCCTTCCTGGGTCTGGGATCTCTCAAACCCTTCAAGCTGCGCAATGGCCTCCCTATGGTCTCCCACTGGGCTATACGCCTCCTGCTGCTGATGCAAACCCTGGAAGAGATCCTTCGGGAACCACGGGGCACGCTCAGCCTAATACAATTGTGAATGAAGTTGGAACAGGGACGCATCAAGCCCAGATTCAGATCCCAATTCCTGTTATTGCTCCAGGAACTCCAGCGGGTTTCAATTCACCAATAATGGTTCATCCACACGTACAGGGCCCAGTCCCTCAGAATATTGCTCACCGACACACGACCCCGGTCGCGGCATCGATGAATAATCCTCACTATGGTGTCGGCGGTTTCCCACAGAATTACCCCGCCGAAGCTAGAAGTCAGTATCAGATGCTGGAAGAAAGGTTAAGAGCTGTTGAAGGGGCAGGTTCCCGAGCCAGGAATGCCCATGAGTTGTGCTTGGTTCCTGATCTAGTCCTGCCGCCCAAGTTCAAAGCACCAACTTTTGACAAATACAGAGGGACAACTTGCCCAGTCAGCCATGTGACAATGTACTGCCGAAAGATGACTGCCTATGCCCGTGATGATAACTTAATGATGCATTGCTTCCAAGAAAGTTTAGCTGGAGCTCCCCTTGACTGGTACATGCAGTTAGAGCCAACTAATATCCGTTGCTGGAAAGACATGGCGGATGCCTTCATGCGTCAATACCAGTATAACAATGATTTGGCTCCAGATAGAACTCAGCTACAATGCATGTCTAAGAGGGATAACGAGTCGTTCAAAGAGTATGCTCAGAGATGGCGGAACCTTGCGGCTCAAGTAAAACACCCTCTGCTGGACAAAGAAATGGTCCACATGTTTATGGAAACCCTTCCTGCGGTGTATTATGATAGGTTGGTTGGCAGCGTAGCCTCAAACTTCTCTGAGATGGTGGTCACAGGGGAAAGAGTAGAGAATGGTATGCGGAGCGGAAGAATAGCTCAGGGCCCGACACCTCCTGCCGGTAAAAAAAAGCCATTTTTTGGGTCTCATAAGAAGAAAGAAGGTGAAACTAATGCAGTCATCAGAGCCAGTGGTCCGTCGCACAGCAATCCACCGCAAGCTATTTCGGTTCCTCCTCAGGCACCACTGGCACAGCCTTTTCAATCAAATTATCAGCACCGGAACTATAATGAAAGGAAGCCTGTTGTCTTTGATCCCATTCCCATGTCCTACACGGACTTGTTTAATTATCTCATCACCAACAAAATAATCAGTACTCGTCAAATGAAGCCATATCAGCCTCCCTATCCCAGAGGGTACAACGCGAATGCCACCTGCGCCTTTCATTCTGGGGCAGTAGGTCATGTGGTGGAGGATTGTAAAGCATTCAAATATGTGGTGCAAGAATTACTTGATACGAAAAGCATATCGTTTCAACAACCCAATGTAGCCACCAATCCGTTGCCAGGGCATGGAGGATCTGCTATTAATGCCGTTGACCGTCAGGGGGGTCAGTGTTTGGTTAGAAAAGTTGATTGCATTCAGATGCCTTTGAATTTTATCCATGCTGAATTATGCCGTTTTGGTGTCATCAAGGAAGGTTGTGCTAGGAAAGACGCCTGTGATAATCCTCGTTGCATCGGGGCATGTGAAGGCTTTAAACCAATTCTCCAAGATCTCTTAGACAGACACCTGGTCCAAGTGGGAATCCAGGAGAAAGAAGAAAGTATATTTACCTTGCAATCAGGCAATGGAGGCTTCAGGAGACCGATTGAGATTCCCTGCAATCTGAATTCCAGCCTAGCTGTGACGAGACCCTCGACTGTTGTTATTCCAGTACCTGCTGCTACCCCCAGTGGGGAGACTAGGATGACTCCATGGAGCTGCAATGTGCAAATGCAAGCAGAGGTCCCTAAAGGCACTTTGGATATAACAAACATTGCTGGAGGTAGTTGTATCACAAGGAGTGGAAGGTTGTATACTCCTGAAAACCTTAGAAGAGAGCAATCCAAGGGAAATGAAGAAAGGGCCCGTAAGGGAAAAGACAAGGAAGCTGTAGAAGTCAGGGATGTGTCGGACAAAGAAGCTCAAGAATTCCTGAGAGTAATGAGACAGAGTGAATATCGGGTGGTAGACCAGCTGAATCAAACTCCATCCAAGATCTCAATGCTCTCTTTGCTGCTTAGTTCAGAGGCACATCGTGCTGCACTGTTAAAGGTCCTGAATGAAGCTCACGTCTCCCATGACATTACAGTAAACCAACTTGATGGTATTGTTGGCAACATTGTAGCCTCTAATTACTTAACCTTCTCAGACACTGAGCTGCCTCTGACAGGAAAGAATCATAATCAAGCTCTTCACATCTCAGTCAAATGTGGAGACCATATACTTGCCAGGGTGCTTATTGATAACGGTTCATCCTTGAATGTGCTGCCTAAGTCTACAATGGATAAGCTGGATGTAGACTGTTCATATCTGAAACCGAGCTCCACCTTGGTCAGAGCATTTGATGGGTCAGTGAAAGAAGTTTTTGGAGAAGTAGAAATACCGCTGCAGGTAGGCCCTGAAGTATTTTATGTCGTCTTTCAAGTGATGGACATCAATTCATCCTACAGTTGCCTGCTAGGACGTCCTTGGATACATGCGGCTGGGGCAGTGCCATCCTCGCTTCATCAGAAACTCAAGTTTGCGGCTAGGGGAAAGCTGATAGTGATCTCCGGAGAGGAAGAAACATTGATAAATCGATCACCACCTGAATATTATGTGGAAGCAGCAGAAGAGTCCTTTGAGACTGCTTTCCAAGGATTGGAGATTTCAAACGCTGTCTTCCTCGAAGGGGAGCCTCGATGGAAGCCTAAGTGGTCCAGGGCTGACATGATGGCTGCAAAGGTGATGCTGAGACATGGGTATCAGATTGGTAAAGGGCTTAGGAAAAGCTGCTCAAGGAATTGTAATGCCTATCCAGTTGAGGGGTAATATTGAGAGGTTCGGTGTTGGGTACATCCCAAGTCTTTGCTGATCGGGAGAGGCTGGCATCTGACAGGAGGGAGAAATGGCTGGCCAAACTCAGAGGAAAGGCACCCAATCAGGGGAGAATGGTCATCGCTAATCTTAAGAGTAACTTCCGGAGTGCTAGTATGCTGAACCCTGACCAGGTTAATGTGGTCGAAGAAGGATCGAGCTCAAGTGGCCATGCTGTAGGTCTGGTGCGCCGCTGTGCGGTTGGAGAGAAGCTGCAAAACTGGGAGATCATGAATTTCCCCGTATTTTCCAATTTAAAGTAATTATCGTTGTAATGCAGATCCCTCAGCTCTGCCCAAGGCCTTGGGATATTTCATTCGGGCACACATGTTTTCGTCGAAAATCATCAATCAATAAAGTGTTATTTTGAATTTTCAATAAAATTTCTGTCTTCATCTTTTATCTGTGTTGCTTTTTCTTTGTTTTTTATTCGCCGCTCCATTCTAATGCAGATCAAAAATAAACTCTGAAAATAATAATGCCCATAACTCATACTGTGATTTTGATTACCCGGTTAATCAAGCCAAGGAATATGTTGAGAATGATTGGGATACTCCTCCAGAAATCATGAGAATGGTAGAACAAGAAGAAAAGGTCATCGAACCCCATGAGGAGTCTACAGAAATAGTCAATTTGGGTACTGAGGAAGACAGAAAAGAGATCAAGGTTGGTACCGCAATGGAGGATAAAGAGCGCAAAAAGTTGATTCAGCTCCTGTTCGACTACGCTGACGTATTCGCATGGACATATCGGGACATGCCAGGGTTGAGCACAGATATTGTTGAACATAGATTGCCGGTGAAATCAGAATGTCCCCTGGTGAAACAGAAGTTAAGGCGGATGAAGCCTGAAATGTCTTTGAAGATCAGGGATGAGGTCAAGAAGCAGTTTGATGCAGGGTTCTTAGCTGTGGCAAAATATCCTGAGTGGGTCGCAAACATTGTTCCAGTCCCTAAGAAAGATGGAAATGTCCGAATGTGTGTCGACTACCGTGACTTGAACAGAGCAAGCCCTAAAGATGATTTCCCTTTAGCCCATATTGACGTTTTGGTGGACAGTACTGCTCAGCATTCGATGTTCTCCTTCATGGATGGATATTCAGGCTATAACCAGATCAAAATGGCTCCAGAGGATATGGAGAAAACCACCTTCATAACCCTTTGGGGAACTTTCTGTTACAAGGTCATGCCTTTCGGGTTGAGGAATGCCGGGGCAACCTACCAAAGAGCGATGGTGACCCTATTCCATGACATGATGCATAAGAGATCGAAGTCTATGTGGATGACATGATTGCCAAATCAAAAATTGACGAAGAGCACGTGGTTAACCTGCAGAAGCTGTTCGAGCGTCTCAGAAAGTACAAACTCAGGTTGAACCCCGCTAAGTGCACCTTTGGGGTTAGGTCAGGGAAGCTGTTAGGTTTCATTGTTAGCCAGAAGGGAATTGAGGTAGACCCGGACAAAGTACGAGCAATCCTGGAGATGCCAGCACCTAAAACAGAGAAAGAAGTTCGTGGTTTCCTGGGAAGACTAAATTACATCTCTCGATTCATCTTCCAGTTGACTGCGACTTGCGAACCAATTTTCAAACTGCTGTGCAAAAACCAAGAGATGAAGTGGAATGATAAATGTCAAGAAGCATTTGAGAAAATCAAGGCGTATCTTCAAAATCCACCCGTCCTAATGCCACCTGAGTCTGGCAGGCCCCTCATCCTATACCTCACGGTGCTAGACAACTCTATGGGCTGCGTGCTGGGGCAACACGATGAGTCAGGAAAGAAAGAACACGCGATCTACTACATAAGCAAGAAGTTCACAGACTGTGAGGCAAGGTATTCATCATTGGAGAAGACTTGTTGTGCTCTAGCCTGGGCTGCGCATCGACTGAGACAGTATATGCTGAGTCACACTACCTGGTTGGTGTCCAAAATGGACCCAATCAAGTACATATTTGAAAAACCTGCGCTCACAGGTAGAATTGCTCGTTGGCAAATGCTTCTGTCAGAGTACGATCTCGTGTACGTAACCCAGAAGGCGATTAAAGGTAGCACACTGGCAGACTACCTGGCACATCAACCGGTTGAGGATTACCAATCAATGCAATGTGAGTTCCCAGATGAAGACATTATGGCATTATTTGACGCAGGGAAATCTCAAGATGATGAAAGGTGGAGAGTGTTGTTTGACGGTGCCTCTAACATGTGGGGGCACGGAATCGGAGCAGTGCTGATCTCCCCAGACAACCGCTTTATACCAGTCACCGCCAGACTAAGCTTCTATGTCACAAACAATATTGCAGAGTATGAAGCATGTATCTTGGGTATCCAGGCAGCTCTCGATTGGAAAGTCAAGAGACTCGACGTGTACGGAGATTCAGCTCTAGTTGTCCATCAAGTAAAAGGAGACTGGGAAACAAGAAATTCTGATTTGATTCCTTACCGTGACTACATTCAAGAATTAATCAAGCCCTTTGAGGAAATCACTTTCCAACACATACCCCGCAGCGAGAATCAGTTGGCCGATGCCTTGGCAACTTTGTCCTCTATGTTCAACGTCAGCTGTGACAAAAGTCTGACGACTGTCAGAATCCAGCACAGAGAACAGCCTGCTTATCACTACTGTATGGCAGTCGAAGAGGGATCAGATAGTGAGCCTTGGTACCATGACATCAAGCAGTATATCACGAACAGAGAGTATCCTCCCGGAGCTACAGAGAATGACAAGAGAACCCTCAGGAGGCTGTCAACAGGTTTCTTCTTGAGTGGAGACGTCCTTTACAAGAGAAACCATGACTTGGTACTCCTCAGGTGTGTAACAGGAGAAGAATCAGTAAAGATTATGCGAGATGTTCATGAAGGCTCATTTGGGGTTCATTCCAACGGGCACGCAATGGCTAGAAAAATCCTGAGAGCTGGATACTACTGGTTGCAGATGGAATCAGACTGTTACAGTTTTGTGAGAAGATGCCATAAATGCCAAATCTATGCAGATCACACCCATGTACCTCCAACTTCTCTGAATGTTTTGAGCGCACCATGGCCATTCTCAATGTGGGGCATGGACATCATTGGTCCCATTGAACCCAAAGCTTCCAATGGTCACTGTTTCATCCTGGTTGCTATTGACTACTTCACTAAGTGGGTGGAGGCTGCTTCTTATCCCAATGTAACGAGCTCAGTGATTGCTAAGTTCATCAAGAAAGACTTGGTTTGCCGCTACGGCCTTCCAAATAAGATTATCACAGACAACGGTAGTAATTTGAACAGCAGAGTGATGAATGATTTGTGTAAAGACTTCAAAATACAACATCACAACTCTTCTCCCTACCGCCCAAAGATGAATGGGGCAGTTGAGGCAGCTAACAAGAACATCAAGAAGATTGTGCAAAAGATGGTGGTAACCTACAAGGATTGGCATGAGATGCTCCCATTTGCCCTGCATGGTTACAGAACCTCAGTACGCACCTCAACAGGGGCAACCCCTTACTCCCTGGTTTATGGGTCAGAGGCAGTTCTCCCCATTGAGGTTGAAATACCATCCCTGCGGGTGTTAATGGAGACAGAACTTGATGAAGCAGAATGGGTTCGGTCTCGTCTTGACCAGTTGAATCTCATTGATGAAAAAAAAACGGGTGGCCGCAATGTGTCATGGACAGTTGTACCAACAGAGGATGAGGAGGGCTTTTGACAAGAAAGTCCGTCCTCGTGAATTCCAAGAAGGAGATCTTGTGCTCAAGCAGATCTTGCCGATTCAGACAGACTCTAGGGGCAAATGGGCTCCCAAATATGAAGGACCTTATGTGGTGAAGAAGACATTCTCAGGAGGAGCTTTAATTCTGGCAAACATGGACGGAGATGAGATCCCAAATCCAGTGAACTCAGATGTGGTCAAGAAGTATTATGCCTAGAAAAATAGACGAAAAAAGAGAAAGATAAGCCAAGGAAAAATCAGCTCGCTAGGTTGAAAACCCGCAAAGGGCGACCTAGGCAAAATCAGAGTGGCCCGGTGGATTGAAAACCCGCAAAGGGCGATCCAGGCAAAAATTAGGGTCAGAAAACTTGGGCTTGAGAAAAGAAAAAGGCAATCAGCGCTCCAAAGGTTCGGATAAGAGGGTGATCAGTATTATGAGTATGGACGGTGGGCACCGTTACTTCAGAGACGAAATCACGAGATTTGTTCCTTTTTGCTTGTATTTTTTGTAGTTTAAAAGAAAGATTGCAATGCACTTTCGATTGGCGTGACTTTCTGCACGTCCAATTTCTATATCAATAAAAGTCCAACTTTTCTTTCATATGTGTGCTTTTCGTGTCTCTGCTTTCATCTATTCAGTTTCTTTCAAAATAATAACTTTTATGATTGATGAAATCGAATTGCAAAACATGTGCACATTCAGAGCATTACAGGATCATTGCGAAATCTTTGAAAAAATACAGAAAGAAGTGATTCCCCAAGTGAATAAAATTGCGGAAAAGACAGTCATGACGAACCAGTGTGCAATCCTCGCGGGATCGTCGTCCTGGAACAGCTTTCGCCTGGCAGATCGATTTAACCAGCAAAAAAAGAGTGCCAAAGAAAAAAACAAATAAGCAAAAAAAAGAAAGCTGCTTAAAGAAAACAAACAGAGTAAACAAAAACAAATAAGCAGAAAAAAGAAAGCTGCTTAAAGAAAACAAACAGAATAAACAAAAAAAAACAAAAGAGAAAATCACAGAAGACGGAACATAAAAGAACACAACATCTTCACATCATTCATCATATCATCCATACCATTCGTCACTCCATGACATCAAACAGCGGTGCATTACACTTTCAAATTCGCATCTCAGAAGAGCGAAGAATAACAAAAGAAAAAGAAGTGAATGAGGAATCAAACAGAAAAAGCATCCCACCAAAATCAATTATTGCATTCATGTGCATCCAAATACCCAAATGCATGCATTTCATGCACCATCCAAGAAGTTGCTTCGGACCAGGGAGTCCCAAAAATCTCATTTTTTTAGAAAATCACCATCAGCACCGAGTTAGTAAACTCCATCAACCCAGGGTTAGTAAACCCCATCAACACAGAGTTAGTGAACTCCTTCCACAGATCACAACATCGTGTACGAGCACGCGATGGATCCATCAGACTTCGTTAAGTCCTTCGGATTAGTTGTGTCAGCCTAAGGCATAGCGTAAATCCATTGATCAAATCAGTTCCGGACCTGATGTTGATCGGCTGCTCGAAAAGGCCACCCCCAAAGCTCGGACTCGACCAGAGTTCGTTAGAAGGTTTTTAGGCAACCTCCGAATCCCCAATTTACCGCTTTTTCCAATTCACCGTTTGTCCCAATTTACTGCTTTCCCGTTAATGCGACAAGTGTTAACCCCCTTTTTTTCTCAAAAGGAAAATAACAAAAAGAAAATTTGAGCTTTTCTGGAGCGGACAAAATTAGTGTTATTTCTATATCTTTATTTCCATTTCACCAACAAATATGAAAGGGCCAAGTCATATTTCTTGGCGAAATGTGAAATAAAGAGGGGCAGCTGTAATACCCTAATTTTGTCCTATCCAAAAATAAGAAGTTTTATTTATTTTTGATAAAAATAATTATTTTATTTTCATGCCATGTTTTATTTTATTTTTGTTTTGCTACAAGTTTTAATCTTTGAAAAAATAATAATTAGAAGTAAAGAAACAAAAATAAGCAAAGGAGGAAATAGGGGGGGGTCTAAAAAAAACATAGAGGTGCAATTAGGATTGGGCCATCTAAGGCCCACTCCTCCACCAAACCTTAACCCAATTCGCCTAACCCATATCCTAACCCTAACCCATATCCAACCCATAACCCAACTCACCAAAACCCTAATTTCCCTCCTCTCCTAACCCTAATTCGACCCCACCCCCCTTTACCCTAAAAAAATGTCCACATTCACTCTCCCCCTTAACCCAAAAATCATCCACATTCATCCCCTCTCTCCTCCCTAAAATTCGGCTAGTTTTCCTCTTTTCACTCATTGGAACTCACAATCCCACTTCCACACACTTCCCACTTCCCCACATCTCCTTTCCCCATACACTCCACCCTCACATCACTCCCTCCCCAATGGCTCTCTCTCCCTTCCTACGCCCCCTTTCTCTCTCTCCCTCACACCACTCTCTCACACACTCACTCTCATCTTTTCACTTCACACACTCAACCCTTCCCCCCCCCTACGGCCTCTCTCTCTCTCATACACCCCTCCATCTCCTTTCCCTCACACAACCTCCAAAACACATCACCTCCACTACCCACATCAAGCCCTAGCCGTCCACCCCCCCTTTCTCCATCTCCACACGTTTTCCTTTCACATCCTCTCATGAAATCACCATTTTTGTTGCTTCTTTCTCTCCTCTCCCACGAAATCGCCATTTTTGGCATCACCACACAAGAGGCCGTTGGTCCCTCCAAAGCTCACGGATTCATCCAAGGAAACGTGTTTTTCCATTTCGTTTTTCTCAAGGATAGCACGCAAACGGATATATACACAAGGTTTGGTGTAAAAAACCGAAAGACAAAGCACACCATTGGAAGTTCTTTTTTTTAGTATAAATATGGGTTATAGTTTTGTGGAAGGGGAGGGTTTTTGGAGAGAAAAGAGAGGAGAGGCCGAAGCCTTGAAAGACCCAGGAGCAAGAGGAAGCAAAAGCGGATCCGGAGAAGTTTCTGTGAGAGAGAGATTATTTTTTCGTTTTTCTCCTCTACTAAAATTTTCATAGTTTTATTTTTGTTGTTGTTATTGTTGGTAAGGTCTCACCAAAAGGTTCATTATTCAAGGTTGGTTTAGTATTCTCTCTTAAATTTCTTGTTTTATCTTATGATCTTTGCACCTCTATTCTAATCAATGTAAATTTGTTGTCTCATAAATCCTTTTTGTTCATCTTCGCATATGTGGTGTTTTTGAGATTTTGAGAGATTGAGTGTTAGACTTTTTTTAATAGAAGAATACAAAATGCTTCATGTTCTTATGATCTTGTTGTTTTAAAATAAGAATAGTTCAATTTGATTGCTTATCTTTGAATGTCATGTTTCTCTTTGAAGAAATGTAGCAATGTCTTTTTGTATCAACAATAATAATTGTCATCAAAATAATAACAATAAGAAATGTAGCAATTTTTCTTCTAATATCAAAAAAAGGATTTAAGGTAAAATGTTTCTTTAAATAATTAATAGATCTCTTTATACCAAATGCCAACAAAAAAAACACTTCACAAAAAATCACTTTTCGGAAAAACTCAAAAAAACATTTCCTAGTAATTAATAAAAAGAGGTAGTCAACACATTTCTTTTACCATTGTTAAGTAAACAAATAAATTGATTTTTATGTTTTTCTTTTATTTATTTATTTATTCGTTTTTTTTTTGAATCAAAATTAACAAAAGAAAAAGTAAACCAATAAACTGATTTTTATGTTTTGTTTTTATTTATTTATTTATTCGTTTTTTTTAGTCAAAAATTAACAAAAGAAAAAAGGAGAACAAAAAAACTTTTCCTTAGTAAAAAAAGAGTGGTAAGTAAAACATTTTTAAAAAAAACAAGTAAACTGTTATTTACACCTCCCAGGCTCAAGCATAAGGCCCTTTTTGTCACTTAAGCCCAGTTTCGCTAACTGGGCCCTCCCATGCGAATTGGGCTTCTTTTTCACACCCCCTAATTTTGATAACTTAACCCCCTTGAAAGAGCCCAGCTTTTACACAGCCCATTGGAACAATTTCCTGATTTCTGCACCCCCCTCTTTTAAAAATGCAACCCTCCTCGCTGTTTACACCCCATTTTTGATAATACAACCCTCCTACCACTTGCACCCCCCATTTTACTATTTCACCTCCTGTTTCTCTTTTTAAATTTCGTTTCTTTTCTCTAAGCGAACTTATTTTCTTTTTTCTTCACAAACCCTTTTTTACCCAATGATGGATAAATGTCTCACAAAACCAAAATTAATTCGATTGCGAAAGCCCTTTTTGATCATCTAAAATAAAAACCGATTATCATTAATGATCACTCGCGCCGTTGCCGTTTGGTTGTTAATGATAATTTCATTTTCAAAAGAGTTAGTAGCGCGGCCACTCTAAACCGTTGTTGTTTGGTCGTCGCGAACACTCGAATCAAAAAACAAAACCTTTTCAAAAAACCAGAACTACGTAGCTTTGAATTCTCCATCGCACCGGGAGATACGTAGGAGCGGATATCCTCCGTCAAGCACGATAAACTAAAAACATTTTTTTCTTTTCTCTTAAAAAAAAAACAACAAATACTTTTGCCAAAAATAAAAATTTTCATTAAGTCTTTTCATTCTCTTTTCGAAAAAAGGCGAATTCAAGTATTTTCCAAATCCACACTTAAAACCACACATTTAATTAAAGGTTCCCTTTCGGTAGAAAGGAGGCGTAGGGTGCTAAAACCTTCCCTATGCTTAACCGACCCCCGAACCCAAATCTTCCGGTTTTCCGAAAGGCCATCCGCTTTCCAAAAGGTTTTTCTTCAATATTTTCCTGATAAAAAAAAATATTGGTGGCGACTTCATTGATTTTCAAAAAGTTGTAAACGAAGAAAGATTCCCTCAGGGACTTTTTCGGGCGCAACACTATCGAGACCCCTTACTAACTCTAGCGGTTCATTATTCTTAACTTGTGAACTCATGGCCCTGATAAGCAACCATGTGGACATGCATTTTACCTCTTGTAATTTGTAGCCCTAATAAGCGACTACGCATTAAATTTCTTTTACTTTCCTCATTCTAGCATAACACCTCAAGCCTACCTATTCTAAGGCTCTTCTTCGGCTTTCGGTGAACCCATCCCGCTATCACTAGTGGGCAAAACATGTGAGCCTAGGATTTGGGGCTCATGACTTCCCCTCCCCCTAGTATGCTAATCCTCTAAGGGTCGTCACCCTTGACCTCAATTTATATAATTTATATAAATGCATCCGCATTGGGCCGTCTCTTAATTTCATTCATGTACCATCTACCCTTCCTCAAGGGAAGGTATCTTGTCTTGAATTAAACCTTTCTTGTTTTGATTTGTAAAAATTAACATGTGTACACTCGCGTTTTACTAATGTACGGTTTTTCTTAACATTTATGACTTGTGAGTTTTTCCCCTCCTTTCTTAATTTCATAGCTTCAGTGTGTTTCCATCCTTGGGAAACCATGGGGAATCAATCGGAAGAGAATCGGAATCGTTTGGAACAGATTAAAAAGGGTTTTGGATTAGGTTAACAGAAGGATCCGCACGGTCCGTGCTCCAGAGGCGCCCGACCCGTGCGTATCAATGAAAACTCAGTTTAAAAATGTTACAGGGCGCACGGTTCGTGCCACTAAGGCGCACGACCCGTGCATGTTCAAAGATTTTCAAAAACCTGTTTTGCAAAGGTGACGCACGGTCCGTGCCCAGGGGCGCACGACCCGCGCTGTATCAAAAATTCGTTTTTAGGCTAGCAGCGACCCAGGCACACGACTTGTGCCCTTGTGAGGCACGATCCGTGCGTTCATGACAGTAGCACAATTTCCAGTTTCGTGTCATTGTTTCCAAGCCCGTTTCGATTCCAATTTCGTTCTGGTCGATATCTTAACGTATTAACAACTGTTTAGTCCAGATACATTCAACAACACATATCATCATATCATCAATCAATAATTCAATCAACTCGAACAATTCGCAATTAACGACAATTCGATAAAAACGGTTTCGTCTACTTTTCACAAAACGGATTTTAAAGGATATCGTAGTATTAGATAGTAGTATTAGAAAGGGGGTGTTAGTGGTATCAGAGCAATGGTTGGTCCGTCCGGCCAAGTCGTCGAGTCGTTGTGTCGATTATTGACCACCTGTTGTCTTCTAGTCCTAACCATTGGTTGTGTTGTAGTGATGTCCCTGCAGGTACAGGTAAACAGAAGCTGCTGATGGTAAGTGAACTAGTGGGGGAGATGCCCCAACTGGTATTGTGTGATGTATTGTGTTCTGATGTGTGAACTCTGTGCCCTTTGTGTTGGATTTTATTTTTAACCTTCTTGTTGTGCCCATATGCTTCTAGTAATTTGCATTGTTGCTTGTTACTCGCATATGTTTGATGATTGATGTGTCCATATAAATTCATATGTCATGCTGATTTTGGGGCCCTAGGCGCCCTGTCCGTCTATTTTCCATGTTGTGGTTTGGTTGTTGGAAACAGCGCCCTGCTCCTGAGCGCCATGCTTGTTCTGTTCCTGGTTGCTGTAGGTGCCCCGTCCCTAGGCGCCGT
The DNA here is from genome assembly GCA_039519185.1 of Astragalus membranaceus. Lineage (NCBI taxonomy): Eukaryota > Viridiplantae > Streptophyta > Magnoliopsida > Fabales > Fabaceae > Astragalus > Astragalus membranaceus. Next base: position 144,527,730 of record CM076847.1, on the reverse strand, counting down.
ACCTGATGCTGTTATACTGTTGCTGTTTTACTATTGCTATTAACTGCTGTTGCTGTTTAATTAATGTTGCTGTTTCTGAAAAATAATTGTGTGCTGTTTCCGAAAATTGTTGCTGTTTCTGAAAACTGTTTTATTTGAGCGACACTAAGTCTTTTACAAACTCTTTTGTAGTGTGTTTTGACATTTGAAAACTAAATGCATTGTGAAAATTGTCTTGTGGATTATTTTAAGTCGTTGCTTCACTATTAACTGTCGTGGTGTTTTAACCACTACAAGTGAAAATGTATTCGTCCAAATGCTATAATTTTGTTGTCGACTTTCTTTTTAGAAAATTGCAATTAGATGAAAGGATTTTAGCCGAGGGCTACCATCTTATGTGATTACTACTTTCATTATCTTCCCTATTTGCTTAATTTATCTCAAGGTGTTATCTTGTACGCTTGAGTCTTATGACATGATTTTGGCTGTTACCTCTTAATTTGTGCTATGTGAATTTGTAGTCTGAAAAATAAAGTGATCCCTGAAAATTGCTTTTGAACATCTATTAAACAATTTTATGGTTGAATACCAACATTAGTATTAAGAATTTATTTTAATAGATGAACACTGATCCTGTATAAAGTTTTTACTATGGTATGCTTTCAAGTGCACATTGACGCTGTATACTAAGTTTTCATGATTTGATTTTGGCTGTTATATTCTTTATGGATTGTACTACGTGATTTCGAAAGCCTTAGATTGTGCATTGGCACTATTGGTGCACTTCTAATGGATTAGCTTTTATTGCCATATGTTCTGAATGGTGTCTTACTCAAATTGTTTAAGCTGACGTTCAGTCTTGTAGAGGAAATCAGTTTCTATAACGTGTTTTATTTCTTGTGTCGAAAACTCTAAACAAAGTGTTTTGAGCATGTATTTGACTGTACCTTTCGTATATGTGTCTTTGACTGTAAATTGATGTTTAATGGTTTGGCCTTTCTAGTTATTTTAATGCTTTGACTACTGTGTCCATTAGTTAAATTATTTTCCCTATACCAAACTATATTGGTGGTTGTCGTTAACTCTAAAAAGCTATTATTTCGTTTGTGATCGGTGACTAGTATCACTGAACTTGATTTTGATTTCTCTGCTTGTTTGGAAAATGCTTAGTTTTCGAAGAATGCAGTAGTTACTTCTTTAGAACTCGAAGAAAAATGTTTTTGAGGTCCCTTTAATTTTCTTAAACTGGTTTGAAGATTAGGTGCTCTAATTTTGTGACATCGGGTTTGGGCTGCGTTTTCAATATCGTGTCGGGTCACTCTAGTTACTGTATCAAACGAAGTTTTTACCGCCCTAGGCTTTATTGTTCTCACAAGTAATTATTATGTGATTTGAAGGACTAATGACGTCTTTTACTTGCGAAAACTATTTCCAGAAATAAATTGTTGATTTTGTTTGAAAAGCAATTACACTCGTTTTTCGCAATTCCGCTCATAAATATCTTTGGGGTAAAATGGGGTATCGCAATTTGTGGTGTGACAATTGTGTGATCTAGAATTAAGATGTGTAAAACATTTTAGTTTATGTGATTAAATTTTGGCTGTTAGCTCCTTAAGGTTCGTGCTGCGTGGTTTCAAGTCTAATAATAATAATGTGTATTGAGAATGCTCGTACCCTTGTACTAAATGAACTGTTTTTACTACTGTTAAGCTTGTTAAGTTGTTAAACTGTTAGCCCGATGTTGCTTTATCAATGATGTTGATTTGTCGTTGCTGTTTGTTGATAATGTTGACTTGTTGTTGTTTTGTTGTTGATGTTGTGTTGTTGATTTGGGCGTTGGCCCGGAGCTTGTCTCCAACAGTCGTTGATGTTGTTAATTGTTGTGTTGTGGGTACCGCCGATATGGCCCACATTGTTGTGTCGTGGGTAGCGCCGATATGGCCCACGTTGTTTTGTTGAGGGTACTGCTGAATGGCCCGAAATGTTTTGATGGATTTTGTGCTGTAGGCCAATGGCCGATGTTGTGGTTTTGTCGTTGTTAATGTCGCCTGAGTGGTAAATTTAGTCGTTGATGTCGCCTGAGTGGCAAAGTTAGTTGTTGATGTTATCGTTGTTGTTTGTTGATGTTGTTGCCGTTGTTGTCGTGTTGTTGATTATGTGGCTTGTTTTGCAACTGTTATGCACTCTGTGAACCTTGTCGTGACGTGGTAGTGAAACTATGAAGCACCGTAGAGATAGATGAGTGAGGTAGAACGCAAGTAATGCTTATATCTACAAGTCGGTTTATCAGAGTAGCGCAGCAGGTTAGATCGCTAATTGTTGAGGCGACGTTAATTGGATAGTGGAAGAGCGTTCGCGTCGGTAGTAAAAATTTCGAGGACGAAATTCCTTTAAGTGGGGGAGAGTTGTAACACCCCAAAATAATAGATTAAATTATTTAATTAATTAAATTAGATTTAGGTGGTAGAAATAATAATATAATTACTATTTATTATTTATTAAAATATGTGGACTTATTGTTGGGGCTAGGAATAGTAAATTGAGGAGGTGTAAATAAAGGCCCATGATCCATTAGTTAGGCCCATATTCATGTAATAAGCTTAGGAGTCTAGGGTAAGTGCTCATTTCAACCAAAGCAAAGAAAAAGAAATAGAAAGTGAGAAGAGGGAGAGAGGGCGACGACTCCAAGGGGAGAGGAAGAGAAGATTTTGGCGTGGAGAATTCAAGGCAAGGAAGAGAAGCTTGTTTGTTGGTGATTCTTGGATCTTGGTGGAGAGAGTGCTTGTTTTCTTCAATCCATTAAGGTAAGGGGGCTCTCTTTCACCTATAATGGGTATATGATGAGGATTATGTATGGGTTAGACTCTAGGAGGACTATTGAATTGATTGTGTTGCTATTTGTGTAATTGATGTTGTGTTTGATTCAATTTGATGAAATTGTGGTGTTTGATGTTGAGATGAACTATGAACATATGTTGCCTACAAGGTGTTTGATGATATTACCCTATGAATTTTGAAGGTGAAGTTAATATGCTTATGTGGTGTTTGACAAAATGCATAAGTATGTGATGTTGAGATTGGTATTTGGTGATTGATCATAATGAGTTTTACTTGCATATAGTTTTTTGTGCGTTTTTGGATACTGTTTCGGTCCTTCTAAATCTGGTACTGTTCGGTTGATCCAAAAATTATGTGGCTGATTGTTTTTGAAAATATACTTAAAGCCGGTCGTTTTGGCACTGGTTTCGTTCAATTTGGAGTTGTGTAGCTCAAGTTATGAGTCTCCAAAGTTAGGTCAAATTTCTGGAATCAAACTGTGAGTAGGTTCGGTTTTTGTAGGTTTTGTGTTCTCAATCGAACTCCGTTTTGAATGATTCTTGTTTCATTGGAAAGTATACTTAATGCTCTACGAAATAGGCACTGATTTCACGAAATTTCATTAAGAAATGAGAAAGAAAATTTAGTTGCAAGTTGGGTAAAGAATTCTGTCCGATTTTGGTACCTCAGTGTAGTGTTTTGAAAAACTGTACCAACTGGATACTTATTTTGAAAAATGAATATCATAGGCAGAAACTACACTCAGAGAGCTTCCCAATGAGTGGTCTTTTGTTAAAATCCGATATCGTTTGCTTTTTTAATTAATTCGCCGAAGTAGGTGCACTGTTGTAGGAAATTCTGCACTAGTGCTGTGCTGCGCCAGGGCGCCATGTTGCTGCCCTGTGTGCGCCATGTGCTGCCTGTTTGGCGCCCAGTGTGGCGCAGGTTGCCCCCAGGCGCCGGTTTGCTTGCTGTTTGGCGCCAGTGTGGCGCAGGTTGCCACAATGCGCCAGTGTGTGTGTCGTGAAGTTGTGTGACTGTTTAGACCCTGGGAGTGACGGTTTTGGTCCTTGTAGTGATAGTTTAGTCCATGACTTTTGGTGTTGACGTATCCGGAGAGTTTGATGTAGCCATAGAGCTATTAATTGATGATGTATTGGTGAATTAAATGACAGTGTATTTAATGACGGTGTATAATGACGGTGTATTTAATGACGGTGGATTAAATGACGGCGACGAATCTAGTGACAGTGTTAATTCATACATGATATGATTGTTTGTGGTTGATGCATTGTTCATGGAGTCACATGCCTCATACATGATATGTTGCTTCTCATGTTGGCAATGTGCAGGTGATCCCGAGTGAAGGTTCTACCTTCCTTAGTCTGGTTTTGGTGTCTTGCTCTGATACGTAGCACCGGGGGAGGGGCGACTAGTCTATTGGTTGTTTTAATTGAAGTTGTTCAAACTAGTTATTTGGTGATGTATTTGAAAATGTTTATGAAACATGTCATATTCCGTTGCGTAGTGATTATGTGAACTGTAATGTCACTAAACAGGTTTTGGGGGGGGGGGGGTTCGTCCCGATTGATGTGCTATGTATCACATACTCTACTGTTTTATGAGCTTTCAGGTGTTGTTATATGTTGTTTGGTGAAAATGTAGCACCCTCTTGCGATTGCACTGAAAAGATTTTCGAAAACTCTAATTTTTATTCTTTTAGATAGTAGTATTAGAAAGGGGGTGTTAGAGGAGTACTCATTAAAGAAACAAAAAAGGGGGGCTCGACCTCCCAAAATACAAGCATAAGAAGAAATGTAAATATAAATTGATTTTGTTTTTATGATTTTTTGGTGACCGAACCAAATAGATTGAACAAATATTTATGAATTTTTATCGACCGAACTAAATGGACTTCATGAATATTTGTGATTTAGACAAAGAGAATTAAAGAAACCAATTTTTGTCATCTTCTATATATTCATTAAATTATATTTACAATCAATTACTAAAAAGTGAGACTAAAATAAAAATATAAATAACAATTTAAGTATACTTGTAATATTAATTGGCCCAAAATGACCAAAATAAAAGTCATAAAGAAAAAAGTGCTATTAGTGAACTAATAATACATTAATTAAAAAAGAAAAAAAGTAAAGAAGGCAATATTATTTCAAAAAGTAAAAACATTGAAATTTGAAAAAGGAAAAAAAAGTTGAAGTATAAAAATATATTGGTCTGACTTAGAGTACTAATGAATACCATAGTACTTGTTACTAAATGGGCATAATAGTCATTTTCCCATCAATGAAAAAATTCGGTAACCACACAAACACTAAATTGTGGTTAGTATGTACTAACAATTGGATTGTTGTATAATGGTTAGTAGCATATACTAACCACACAAATACTAAATTGTGGTTAGTATGTACTAACCATTGGAGTGTTGTATAATGGTCGCCGAAAAATTTAGTAATTGTTACTAAAGAATTCCTTAGTATCATAAGTCTTTGCCAATATTGATTCTTTAAAGTCAATTAGATTTTTAAACAAATTATGAAAGAGACGCCAGAAAATTTCTATTGTTCATGTGTGCTGGTAAAAATGGATTTAAGAATGGTTGTCATCTTCTATATATTCATTAAATACTATTTACAATCAAATACTAAAAGCGAAAATAAAAATATAAACATAATTTAAGTATGCTTCTAATACCCGTTGGTGCGAAATGACCAAAAGGGGGTCAGCGGGAGTACTCATTAAAGAAACAAAAGGGGTGTGGTGGGCACGAGTACTCGCAAAAATAAATATAAGAAAAAATGCAAATATAAGGAAATGAAGTATAAAAAATTAATTTTTTAAAGTGGTGAGTTGCCTTTACATATTTGACAAGAAATAATTTTTTTCCACCACATCGATTATTGAGGAACGAACTTCGCATATTTGAACAGTTATACCATTTTCTGAACACTATAGTACCTCAAACCACAATGCTTGGCGTCACACATTACGTCCTTTGTTACAAAATTAATTTTTTTTACCAAAATGGGTATTGAAGAACGAACTTCGCATATTTGAACAAATAAAGTTTTTCTGAACTCTAGATTACCCTAAAACACACTGCTTATGTAATACCCAAAGCAATTAATTATTACTCTAAATATTACATTGTTGTTGCATCTATTTAAATTGAATATATTGGCGCTTGATTTTTTTGTTTCGTTGTTGAAATTAAATGTGTAATTGTGAGTGTTAGAATTAAATAGATCGTAAAAGTGAGGGGTGTGCATAGAAATTTATTTTAGCACCTTCTTATTGAGTTGCGGCACAAGCCCAGCCCATTTTTAGGCCCATTAAAAATTGGCCTCCGAACTAATTTAAACTTACAAAAATTAGTCCTTAAAAAATCTTTCTTTTTTAAGAGACAATAGTTGTCCCATCGTATATTTATACGATTTGCTATCTTCGTATACACAGCATTCCATATTTAGCCCAACCACATTGACTTTAAGGTGATTCACTGTATACACGCACAGAGTTAGGCTATTGTAGCTGAGGGTTTCTATTAGTGCTTTCAATGCAAATGGAATGGAATATAAAAATAAACAAATGGAATATAAAAGAAGAAAGAAGGATTACATACATGTGATGCAAATATGATGCATCTCAAATTTAAATTAAAATAAATGTGACTTGGCATCCATTGATGACACTTTCTAGGGTGACTCTTCCTGCAATAGCAATAATAGAGGAAGCATTCAGCCAAGACAAGACAATAATAGAATGAATGCTGGAACTTCAAGAGGCAATGCACAAGGCTTCAACTTAAGTGCTCTTCTCTTACAAAATTTTCTGATGTTAAAAGTACAAATAATGGGAAGATTAGTTTGCTTCATTTTATTGTGGTACAAGTTGTTCAATCAGAAGGGAGAAGGCAAGCTATGTATAGTTTGATACAACAAGAGGCAGAAAAGGGATATGTAATTCTTGGTTTACAAGTGTTAGGTGGATTAAGGGATGAGTTATCTGAAGCAAGAAATGCAGCCAGCATTGAATACCATAATTTCATTGCTATGTATTCAACTTTTAGTGCTCATGTTAGTGAAATTAGACACATTATAACAGAATCTACACCTAGGACACCACTCAAAGAGGACACCACTCAGATTTGCTAACTTTGATTTAAATTTTCTGTCAAATTTATCAGAATCTACAATTTCCAGCCAATCCGAAGATGATTTCTGAAGCTGAATTTTGCATTTGTATCCATTTGGTTTGTTCAAAACAATAATTGGAGTTCCTTCTTTAGTCATAGATTTGGTATGTAAAGTTTTTAGTCAGTTGAAATTATAAGCATGTCATCTTTGAGTCAGTAACTCACTAAAAAACATCCCAATGTCAAATTTTTGAAGCATTGATTACAGAAAGCCGAACTATTAATTTATTTAAATATAAGGAGAAACACCACACCTACCCCTCCCAAAAAAACTAATTTTTTTCAGTCATTTCATCAAACAGGTTCCGTGAAATCAGAGAAAGAATTGAGAATTGATCAAAAAGAGAAAGGATTGAGAAACCAATACATGCAACGACATTCAACAAGTGTAGAATCACGAAGCATACAAGATCGGATTCACGACTAATAGGACAGTAAAGGATCAAATTGATATTGAAATTTAAGATTTGAGATTCAGAAACGAACCTTAGAAGAAGTGAGTTGAGAGCAACAAAAGCGTGGATCGATGTTGGTAAGTGGACGATTTAAATCTAAAAAAAAATAGAGAAGGACACATAAAACAAATAGGTTCATATCTAAAAAAATAGAGAGCCAGTAGGAGAAGATTGGGAGTAGAAGAGAAGGACACTTAAAATAAAAAAGACGAAAAACTTATCTCCGGCCACCGTACGCGGTGCTGCCGTCGTTGTCACCGTCGCCGCAACCACCATTACTGAACACCAACACCATGTTCGTTGTCCCGGTTTCAAGCTCGCCGTGAACCGCCGGTCTCAATCTCCGACAGTACCTCCGGTCCCAGCCTTCGTCGCCGACCATAGCGTCACCGGCACCACCACGGTACCCGCCGTGGCCGTTTTTTCTGGTGCGTCCTACCCTTTGACCGTCGCCATTCCTCCCTCTCTCTTTCTCTCCCCCTCACGTCGTACTACCACCACCACACCGTAACCACCGTGGTGATCTCTCCCCTCACGCACCTTCTCTCTTTCTCTTCCTCGTATCTCCTCTCTTTCCCCCTCGCCGGAACCTCTCTCTCTCCATCCCCGGAATGCCCCTCTCTCTCTCTCTCTCTCACCAAGGAGTGTTTGTGCGGCGCTGGAAAGGAGGTAGAGAATTAGGGTTCTGAGTTTTGATGTTTTCCTTTTATATTGTTATATTTCCCTTTTTTTAAGATAATAATAATAAGAAAAAACTAAAAACAACAGAACTATATTTGCACCCTACAATTTAATAGCACAACGCCTCCCTACATTAAGCTTGATTTTGCAAACCAGTTAGCCCAAACCCAAACAAAAACGCGAATTGGACTTTCTCTGCTAAGTGCACCCCCTTTTGTTACGGCACCTATTCGGCCAACAGCATCCCTCTAATTATTGTTTTGCAACCTACTCTGTTTTTGTAATTATTTTCCTTGATGGTTCTTTAAACGGTTTGTAGTTCGTACGAGTATTGATATTGATAACTTATTGAGTCAAGTGATATATGTACACTAAAAGTTCAGATTTCGATTATGGTGCGTTGCAATTGATGGATTCCTTTTATATTAGCCATTGATTTATGAATTAGTATCAATTACTTTGTTATATGGCAAGACTCCTCTCCCTGATAATTTTTTTTCCAAAATTAGTATTATTATTTTACTAATTTATTTATCCTTCTTTTAAAAGTACGAAGAACTAATGTCTGAATTATTAAATGACAAGCCCGAGTGGTGTTGTGTTATTCAGGACTGAGGTTAACAAAGTAATTTTTGTACCAAATAGTAGCATTGTTTTCTTAAAGATAATACTTAAAAGTACGAAGACGAAATGCAGAAACGTTAAATTACAAGCCCGACTGGTGTTGTGTGATTCAAGCCCGAGGTTAACAAAGTAACTTTCGTACGATTCTATCGTACCAAATAGTAACGTTGTTTTCTTAAACTCTTTACCATTTAGTTGTGTAGGTGTTATAGGGCAAGACTTCACTCTTGATAATTATTTTTTCCAAGACAAGTATTATTATTATTTTATTTATTTATTTATTTATCCTTCTTTTGAATAGTATTTTCTTTAACTTTATAATCATAAGTGAGAAATGCATCATCAAGAGTGTCATGCAAAAGTCCTGCAGCATAAACTGAATCTTAATTTTACTGTTATTCACCGTGTTTATCATACAACATGTGCGCCTTGCTTTAGTGAATTTTTAGTTCCAGTATAAGAATATTCACAGTAAACAAATTTCACTAATAATTCAAAATATAATATTTGACATCAATAGCGTTAGAAAGAATATGATCACCATGTGTCATTACGCCCCTTTAGGTGTAGAATGTTGTGAACATTATCAGATTTTTCTTTTATTTATTTCGTGAAAAATGGCTTCACTACATAAATACCCTTAATGGTTCGTTGAACAGTTTGTAGTTTGTATGAGTATTGATATTGATATTGATAATTTATTAAGTCAAGTGATATATGTACACTAATAGTTTAGATTTTGATTATGGTGTGTTGCAATTGAATGATTCCTTTTATATTAGCTATTGATTTATGAATTAGTATCAATTACTTTGTTATTTGCCCCATAATCACACCCCGTGCGTAGCAGGGGGCGTCTGTCTAGTAATAACAAATAGAGCGATATATTCAAACCACAACTAAGTCAAAATATAACCGTAAAAACATTATATTGTTCTTACAATATTAAATATAAAAAAATAATTTTTTCTTTAAAATCTTAAAACAATTACAATCAAAATAAAGGGTTAAGTTTTAAAACAAAAGTAAGAAGTAATAAACAAATATTATTCCAGTGAAATTAATGCATTTAATGTCTTTTCCTATTTTCACTAAATTTTTAGATTATAAACTTTATATTATACCAAAAAATGATAAAATAAATGTAACTCGCTAAAGGTTTTGAAATAATTAATATTTTTTCATTTGATTAACTGAAAAACCACAATTATATTCTATTAACGGATATTCCTTCAAAAAAATGATGTTAAATATTCCCAATAAAATTCTTATATATCTTTAATTATTCAGAAAGATTGAATTAAAAAAATAGAATTCATAAAATATATGTAAGTTTTTAAAAGGCTTGATTTGATTCTTACTTGAGTGATTAGCAGTATTTTTGTGTAACACCCTAATTTTTTTTGACCAAGAGAAACTTATGGCATTTCATTAATAATCAAGTCACGAATACAGGTATCCTAAGTAGGTAGCTCAGTTGGCGAGCTAAGGGATACCGAATGAGTGTAAGAAAGAGGTACCGAGTTCAACTCCCGGAAACTAACATTCCCCCACCCCCACTAACATTGCTTATCAAAAAAAAAAGTCACGAATACAGGTTGGACTACAATCAAAGACACGAGAACTAGCAAATAACCTTGCCGCTCTAGCTAGAGTGTGAGCCACAAGGTTAGCTTGTCGCCGAATAAAACTCACCTTAAAGTTTTGTAAATGAGAAAGAAAAGTATAACAATTGCGCAAAATTGAGCCAAATTCAGTTAAAGAACTACACAATCCTCGGGCACCATCAACTACCGCCTCGCAATCCAGCTCGATGGTAACTCTTTGCACTCCCAATTCTTCTAACCATTTGACCACCATCATTAAACCAACCGCCTCCGCCTCTTGGGGCTGCGGGTTGCCAATAAACCAAACATATTTTGCACGAACAAAAGCCCCTGTGTCGTCACGAACACACATTCTGATACCGAACCTACCGTCTTCAAACAAAGCTGCATCCACATTACATTTCACAGAGCCAGCCATCGGACAGGACCAGCGAACATCACTCTCGCTCTGCGGGGGCTGAATGGACCCAAGATGTTGCTGTCTAGAATTGCGAACCTGCTGCCAATGGTGCAACAAATCTAACGCACAGCTAATAGATGTAACACCCTCAAAATAATTAATCGAATTATTTGGTTGTTTTTAGGATCGCTAACCAAGTTACACGGAATAAGGGTAATTTAGGGAGGAAATAAAGGATTAAGGGCAATATGGTTATTTGACCATATTACCACTTAATGTGTTAAAAGAAGAAAAGAAAGGAATTAAAGAAAGAAAAGAAGGAAAGGAGCGTGAAGAGAAGAGAAAAGAAAAAAGAGAAGAAAAGAAGAAGGAGAAAGAAGAAGAGAAAGGAAGAAGGAGTGTGACCCAACCCACCAAACTTCATCATCTTCATCCTCTCCTCTCCCTCATCATAGCCCCATAGCTTGGTAAGATTCTCTTCCATTTTTCCCCCTTATATTGACCTACGAATTTTTAGGGTTTTTGATGGTAATTTGGTGAAATCTTGGATTGTGTGATGAAATTGAGGATTGAATCATGCTTAGGATCGAAGTCAAGGGCGATTGATCGTGTTTTGGAGCTCCAATCGAAGTTAGGAACGGTTTGGTGTGGATAGGGTTCGTCTTGGGGGTTTTTGAAGTCTCGGCGATTTCGGCTCGATCTCGGCTCTCGCTTCGAGGGTGAGTTTTACTCACGCTTAGGATGTTTTTGTGTCTCGATAAATTTTATGTGATTTGATTTCGAGAGATTTTGACTTGAAAACCGATATTTTGAAAATATGTCGTATTTCGATAAACCTCGTTTTGATTGAGATTTTGATTGATTTGATTGATTGTGTGAATTGGATTGGGACTGTTTTTATGGTTGTCAAATCTGTTTTCAATCGGAATTGAGCGGAATCGTGAATTTCACGCGAAACCGCCTAAAATTCTGCAATAGCTGACTGCCATCGCGTCGCGCCCCACTCTCATCGCGTCGCGATGAAGCCTGATTTTGCAACGAAAATATTCCCGATGCTTTTCGCGTCGCGACGGTTTGCAGATTTTCAGCAACTATTCACTTATTTTATTTTCGCGATATCTTTTGATCCGGGAACCCGATTGAGGTGTTCTAAGATGCGTTTTAAAGCTTATTCAGAGGCCTAACTGGATATTTTATTTTTAAGGAAAAATAAACTGTTTTTGGAGTCGTAAATTGTGTTGAAAAGTGGTGAGTTAGTATGCGAGAGTAAATGTGAACTAAAAGGTAAACTTCTGGTCTGAATGTAATGGAACACTGAGTTCATATGATTGTAGATATATGTTTATATATATTGAGTTGGGTGACGACCCATGTGTAACATACTAGGCGGGGCAGTCATGATCCCCTTCTCTAGGCTCCATGCCAATGGGAGAATGTACTATTGGTAGGGGGGTTCACCGGGATTAGCAATGTTCTGCAGTCGGTGCCGTACTCTGTTTGTTTTACGATATACCGGGAGTAGCAATGTTTTGCAGTCGGTGTCGTGTTAAGTTATAAAAGAACTAATAATTGAACCGAGGGTGTGTTAGTAGGGGTCTCGGTAGAACTCACTGAGATTATATCTCACTGTTTATATGTTGTTGATTTACAGAGAAACAGGGAAAGAAAGGACCACAGAGGCACGAGTAGGTGGAGCTCGGATTGGTCACTGACGACTTAGCTTTATGTTTAAGCTTATTTCCCTTTTTGTTGTCTGTATACTAAAACACTATGACTTTAGTGTTATGTATTATTCCCGCTTTCTTGTATGATACTGAGCACAATAGTTCGCTGAATGTTATGGTCAGAGAACCTTTTATGGTCTTATGTGTATTAAGACTGTTTGGTTGTTGTCCAGTGGAAGCTATATTGCAGTGTTCAGTATTTATGCAAGAATTTTATATCTCTGATGTGTTACTAATGTGCACTTGGGCATTTTTAGTCAATAAAAATACTGGGGTGTTACAATAGACACACGGACTGGTGTAATAACATTGTCCCACACCTTATCATTTCTTCTCTTCCGAAGGCACCAAAACATCATGGCAAAAGTCTTCCTTGCACCTTCTTGTAACACCCTAATTTTAATCGTCGTTAAAATATAGAATCAAATTTCCCAAAATGACTTGTCAAAAGTTATGATATTTGATAACAACAAATTCCTTAAACTATCATGTAGTTTTGCATGAGTTTTCGGCTACGCCTAATATACACAAAATCTCAGTGAATCCCTCAAGCGGTATCTTGCAATAAATCATACGGTGTCTTTTACTTACCAACGGCGAAATACTACGTACTATAGGTAATAGTTCTTAAACTCATTCGTACGGTGTCTTTTACTTACCAACGGCACAATACTATAGGTAATAGTTCTGATCTGGAACATTGCACCCTAATAATTCTTTAATTATTTTATATTACAATACTATGGGTAATAGTTCTCTCCAGTTAGTCATGATATTTTCTTTAACATTCCAATGCATCCAAAAACACATCAATCGGAGTTCCAGATCAGAAATTAGGGTTAAAACAATTGGAAGGTTGCAGAAGAAATAAGCAATCCTAAAACTAACACGGGTACCCGTAACAGACTGTTACGTCCGTGTTGTTTCATCAGACCTGATTTTTACATATTTGGCACTTCTCATACATTTCAATTACTACCTGTTGTGTGTTTTATTTAAAAATAATAATTATAATAAAGTATTTTATTAAATATTTTGAGACATGAACTCTGCATATTCAAAGATACTAATGATTATCCGTTTCACAAGGTATTAGTTTTTATGAGCATTTTGTATCTTTGAAATAATTTAACTGGTTTAAAAGCATGGTTTATATTTTATTATTATAGTTATTACTTGTTTTAGTCATTGAATGGCCGAATATCTCCAACGTTTGGTAGTTTCTAATTTCAAGTCAAGAAGGTTATTATAATGATAAATTCCAAAAATTCATATTTCATTAAGAATCGATTTCAAGACATATTAAAGTAATTCTTGTACTATACTTTGGATTTCAAGTATAAAAAGAACCGATGGGTATTCTGTATTCAGAGAGAGATGAAGAAGAAAAAAATTTCAGAAAATATGTTTTTTACAAGAAACAAACGAATTTTATAAAAATAGAAAAGAGGAAGATACTTCTCAATTTTGAGAAATGAATAAGAATCCCGAGCAGTAAAATATAGAGAAGGGGGTGTGAGTTTGGTGGTGTTCCTAGGTGCAAGGAAGATCATATTTTAATTTTTGAGAAGGCTGTTTTATCCCGGGGACGACGGGGCTAGGAGAGACTGCTTGCACACCTTGAGCAGAGCTGCGAAACGTCTTAAAGAGAGCGACATTGTCCGCGACTCAACCTATTTTGTTCGTGTTCCTCAGTGTGTTTGAAATTTGTTCCAACAATTTTAAGACGTTTGATTTTCTGCCATGTTTGCCGAGCACGATGTTCTCGCTGAGCGCGACACCAATGTGGACTTATTCTGGTAAATCGCTCTTGAAATTGTCTCTTAAGGCATGTCTTTGGATTATTATTTCAAGTGATTTCATTAATTGATAAATTGTTTCTTCCAAAAAATTGCAATCGTCAATTTCACTTCGACAATATATCTTGAAAAATAAAATTAGGAAACTCAAAATCATGAATAGAGCAACAATCAAAATGAAAATGAGAATTAGCAGAAACCCCCTCAAGAATTGTTATCATTTGTTGAATCGATGTTATTGGTGGATTCGAAGGGTGGTTGTTGGACAATGGCGTAACACATCGTGTTTGCATTGATAGAAATTTCTTTAAGGAAATTTTGTTGTTTGTTGTTGCTAATATATGAGATGTGAAATTGATGTTTATACCTCTGGAAAGACTAAGGTTCTCAATGATGTTATGGATTCTCCAGAGATGAGGAAGAATTTAATTCTAGCTATCTTCTTAACTAAGTTGGGTTTACTCAAACCATATGGCTAATTTGTATACTCTTACAAAGATTCCTATTTTTGTAAGGAAGAATTATGTTGTGATGGACTGTTTATTTGGATGTTGAAATTTATTAAATTATATATTTTTTAATTTGATTTAATTGTGAAATGATTTGTCATTACAAATATTTTCTTATGGCGTTTGAAATAACACTAAAACTAATGTTGATATATCCATTCAATCAATCTTACGTTGAAATAATTTTTTCTTTGGATAACTGTTGAAATATTGAAAGAGAAGTATCCATATTTCTTCATCCGTTTTGATTGAAAACTATTTTGCCTTTATGAGCTTTAATTTCACGGAAGTGTTATTTCAACGGGAGTGTTCTGGTTTTTATAAAAACCAAGTTTTCTAAAGATAATGAAAAAAATTGACGAGTGTTATTTTCTCAAATAAAATTTGTTTTTTATTTAAATGATGAAATTATCATTGGATCGAATGAAGCTGGTTTTTTGTTTTTCGTTTAGATGTACAAAATAGGGGGGGTTCTAATTTTTTTATATTAGAAAAAACAATTCAATTAGATTAAAATGGTGACTTTTGCTTTCTCTAATTATGAGAAGTTTAATCTTGTGATTTCATATGTTTTGAAATTAAAGAAAGTGGTAAGTGCTTATATTATATTTTGGATAATATAATAGTTGCACTATTATTTTTCTACACGTGAATGAATTACTTAATTTTGAATCTAATATTATATTTGTGAAGAATATCGAAAATATGTTTGTAAAAGTTTTTGATATGAAGGACGTTGGTGAAGTATATATAAGCTACTTCTGTTGTAAACTAAGCACTCGTTATGATCCTAGTGTCATGTTGCTCAAGAACACTAGTGAAAGTGTTAAACAATCTAAGTATGCGAGCTTCAATTCCAGCATTCTATATGTTGCTGATTGCACTAGAATTATAACTAATGTTGTGAGTTTACTATACCGGTTTACTATCAATTCTAGTAATGAGCACTTGTGTGCTACTGAGAGGGTCATGATGTACCTTAAAAGGACTATGCACCTGAGATTACAAAAAGTTTTCCACTGTGCTATGAAGTTACAGTGATGACGAATGGAATAGTCTTTTAGATATTCCGAAGTATGAAAAGTTGATTCCAACCATATGGATCTATTGTGATAGAACCGCGGCTATCGCAAAGTAAATAAGAAGATCATATGATGTTTGAAGAAGATTTGACTAATTCTTTGACGAAATGATTAGCAAGAGGAATGAGACTGATGCCCATTAATTTGTCTTTTATAAGGGTAGCCCGACCTAATAGACTGGAGATCCCAAGAAATAGGTTCAATGTGGCAATAACAACTTATAAAAGATGTAGAATCATGCACAAATCATTTTAAGTGTCATTCATAGTGTGGAGCATGATATCATGTAGTGTTGGAAGGTTGAATTAACTTCTTAATGAGTTCTATACTCTATATAGAGTGGGGTACGTAGCTACATGAGTACTCTTGATAGGCCCACCTATGTGAATGTGGAAGTGTGGCCGCTTCCTATGAAGTTTTGGGCAAAACTTGCTAGAGCGTTCACTATACTGGGATAACGTGCAAGACCATAATGCACAGGCTTATAAACTACACCCTGAAAGATTGAGTGTGTAATGTTGTCTGAGATAGAGTTCAAGACTACGAGTCACTCTTGTTGAATCGGAAGCATCATCACTATCTATTGGTTCAAGTATACGTACACCGATATTTATGCTCAATCTTATTAGATTGATTTACTGCTCGATGAAATATTTTAAAGAAAACAAGTGGGGATTGTTGTGTGTTTTATTTAAAAATTATAATAAAGTATTTTATTAAATATTTTGAGACATGAACTCTGCATATTCAAAGATACTAATGATAATTATCCGTTTCAAAAGGTATTGGTTTTTATGAGCATGGTTTATATTTTATTATTATAGTTATTACTTGTTTTAGTCATTGAATGGCTAAATATCTCCAACGTTTTGTAGTTTCTAATTTCAAGTCAAGAAAGTTATTATAATGATAAATTCCAACGTTCATATTTCATTAAGAATCGGTTTCAAGACAATGGTGTTAACACCATTAAAAACAATTGATTTGGTTTTATTATTTTTTTAAGTCTTTTGAAAGTATGGTTATTAGATATTAAAGTAATTATTGTACTATACTTTGGTTTTCAAGTATAAAAAGAACCGATGGGTATTCTGTATTCAAAGAGAGATGAAGAAGAAAAAACTTTCAGAAAATATATTTTTTACAAGAAACAAACGAATTTTATAAAAATAGAAAAGAGGAAGATACTTCTCAATTTTGAGAAATGAATAAGAATCCCGAGCAGTAAAATATAGAGAAGGGGGTGTGAGTTTGGTGGTTTCTCTAGGTGCAGGGAAGATCATATTTTAATTTTTGAGAAGGCTGTTTTATCCCGGGGACGACGGGGCTAGGAGAGACTGCTTGCACACCTTGCGCAGAGCTGCGAAACGTCTTAAAGAGAGCGACATTGTCCGCGACTCAGCCTATTTTGTTCGTGTTCGTCAGTGTGTTTGTAATTGTTCCTACACTATCCAACCTTTCCCAAACATTGTACAATCACATAAAACATATTAAATCACCAAAATCAAGTGCATTTAGGCGTGCTTATCCCAATTTCACATAGGCACATAAATCATAAAATTTTATTCATCAAGTTAAACAAGTGAATGTTAGGTAAAATCAAGCACAAATGTGTCAATCAAGTCAAATTTTCGATACATGAAATTTAAAAGCATTATTGACACCACATAACACACATAACTGATCGATAAAAGAGGGTAAACACAACATTGTGCTTCAAAACCCTAAAGATATCAAAGAATAGGGAAATGGCTTATAAAAAAAAAGAATAGGGAAATGAGGAACTCACCTATAGTTTTACATTACTTACTCAACAACACATTGATAGCCCTAGAGCTCCTTTCCTAAGCTTGCTTACTTGCACGAACAAGGGACTCAAAGACGACTATATATTCATTTATAACAAACAAAGAAATTATAAATATAAAGTATACAAAATAATTATTTCAATAATGTGTAATGTTTCCCTTCAAGAATCGAAAGTAATGAAGTTATACCAACAACAAGTAATGTTTCTCCATTGTAACTCATTAGCAAAATATACATATTTAAAGACAAAAAAAGTAATTACTTTGACAACAAAAATTGTTTTCTTGTCGAAACTACAAAACAAAATATGCATTTATGAGGAGAAAACATAAAAAATAATTAGTAGAAGAAATCAAAGTGACCGTCTTGACCCTAAAAATTAATAGGTATCAACAATTAAAGATGTCCTAAAATGTAATTTTAGTAGCTTATTGCTTGTATAAATAGAAGAAGAGACACTCATCCACTCTTTTAACACACAGATAAAAAGAAAGAAATAGAGATAGAGACGTGATAGATTTGATATGCGAGTGAATGAGAGAAAGGATAGAGATAGGGAGAAAAGAGGTGTTTGATGAGTGTAGAAAATTAAGAGATGCTCTCACATGCAATGTACTTCTTAAAAACATATAATAGTTGCATCTTGCATGTTTGGATGCGGTGAACCCTGGAATAATTGGGATATGGTGAATCCTATAATAATGATTATTTATTTGTTATGAAGAGAGAGATGTAGAAAGTTAGAGTCTTGTTTTTGTGAAAAAAGTGAATGTGTTATTTGTAAAAAATGATAAGGTGTTGCAAAAAAATTGGCGGCTAAGAATCTTCACAATCGTCTAATCTTTACGAGAAATGTTAACAACACTCACTTTGTCATCTTCTCTCCAACACTCACTCGATTGATTAAATTTCATGTGGGCCCTACAAAATTAATGGGTTCTATTTCCTAAGTGGTGCGACCCACTTGTGTTTTAGCCAATCATAAAGTCTTGAACCGGACTCTTCGCTGAGCGATCGGTCCTCTTGTTGAAGTAAGTCTATCTGTGCTGGTGCTGTCTTGGGGCTTGGTGCCAGGTATTGAGGTCGTTCCTGTATGAAAGCTGGTCGCGTGCAGAGCTCCCTCGGGGTGTACCTGCGATGGCACTCCAACGCCCAAGTCAGTGGGGTGATCTTTAGTATAATAGTATTGGTCAAAAACGTACCTCTCATGTGATGTCAGGGACTCTTTATATAGTACTTGGGGCGCTGTAGGCGATCGTCGGATCCTGCGAGAATTCCTCTCCGCCGTAGATCTTCCCATCGTGGGTATAAGGTGGCGCCTGGTCGCTATTGGGCCGCTCGCACAGGCCCAATCTTCTTAACGGGTCGCGACCCGATCCAAAACGTCTGTACGCTGGTTGCTTACTGGGCCGCTCGCCCCGGTCCAATATTCTTCATGGGCTGTGGCCCAATCCAGAACAGTTTCCCCCCAGGCCGAAGTCGTTCATTAGGACGGGTTCAGGCCTAAGAGTCACATTTCTTTTGGTGAGGCGGGCTGCCTCTCCTTTGGTCGCCTGCGCTGAGACGACCTGATCGTGTGCCCGTTTCGGTGGAGCATGCTCGCGTCTTCTAGCGACGTGGTATTCTGACAGTCATGATGTTCTGAAAGGACAAGCGTGACGCTTCGATGGGACTGACATAATGCTTCACGCTTCCCAAATGGGGGAGCTTAATGATGACAGTTCAATTTTCGAGGAAGGTCATCAATTTAAAAGGGGAAGAGACGTGCCCCTTCGCGTTCTGGCTCTTCCTCCCTATAAATATGGGGCACCCCTTAGATTAATCTGTTTCTTTTCCGAAATTCCTGCTCTGAGGGCGAGTTCTTTCTCCGACGAGCGATCTACTTTCCGGCTACTCGGGCACGGTGTTTTCCGATAAGCGACTTCAAACTCCGGCGCGACCTAACTTCCGATCGCCTTATTCTGGTGATAGCTAGTGCGACAAAATCGTTTCCCGCTCCAGGTATCTAGCTTTCTTCTTGGGCTTTTAATTTAAATCGCACTTCTTTACTTCTTAACATGGGCGAGGAGGGGGTGTCAGACCCGGGGTCGATCATGTCGCCCCTTTCCGTAGGTCGTCTTCGATGGTCTGACTTTCATGCTCCCTTCTTGCAGGTTATCTTTCGTCATGGCGTGGACGAAGCTAACCGCCCACGTAACCGGCAGCCCGCCACCTTCTTCAACGGACCCATCCTCCAGTTCTCGGACGTCTACGGATAGGACGACTTCAGAGGGTGGATTTACTTCTACGCCCCCGGCCGAGGGATCGGATGTCGCGATGCCCGCTCGCCCTGTATTCTTCCAAGAAGGGGAAAGTCATGATCCACCTTCCACGTCCTCGGCTCATTCGGAGCAGGCTATCCAGTCGGACGCCGGAAGAAGGGAAGCCGATTGGAGGCGTTTTAGGGGAGGATCGTTTCTGGATCTCATCGGCCGTGCTAGGCCGGGTACCTTCACTATTTAAACTTGGGGATGAGGTGTTGTCGTTTTTTGCCGGGCTGGTTGGCGCACCGGGCCAGGCATGGGCGGTCGAAGGTCCTTCTTCAACGGAACACGTGGCTATGATCCCGACCACCTTAAAATTCACCATGTACGCCACTGTTCTTCGACGTCGGGATTCGTCCGCCATTCTTCGCTATCTTGGGGTTGCACCCTCGCAACTGCACCCTAACTCGCGGGCCTTTGTCAAGGTGTTTGAGCAGTTATTGAGGGTGATGGGGCGAGAGTGCAATTGGCAAACGTACTTCAAAAATTTTGAGACGAGCAGGCGACCAGAGCCGGGCAGCAATCGGAACCGGTGGGAGCATTTGAGTCTTAAGGCTCAGTCGGACTACAAGATTTTTAAGCCTTTTTCTGACTCGCTCAAACCCTGGAAGTCTTCTTTTCTATGGGTGGTCCCCGTTTGCGAAGAGTCCCAGCGGATGGTGGGGGCGATCGACACCCGGGGGCGATCGACACCCGGGGGCGAGTAACAAGCATGAAATATCCCATAGCGTGGACGTACGCTCATTTTCGCCGCATGCCCGCCACGTATAGGACCCGTTGCCAACTTGGTGACGAAAATACTGAGACTTTGAGACTGCTCGAGAACTTGGCCTCTTGGATGGAGGAGGGTCTGATCAAGTGTCACCAATTGGTGAAAACGACCGATGATAATGGTTTCAAGGTCGCTCTTGGTATGGGTAGTCGTACCCCCTTTTTTTTTAACCGTGTTCTTACCTTCTTTGCAGGTGAAATGGCCAGTCTAGGTTTTGCTGAGTTGATGAAGCAAGCCAAGAACGGGAGAAGGCCCCAGACCGGCCCGTCCACCCCTGCTGTTACTCTTTCCCCGGTTCCTGAGGGTACCGTGGCTGCTGTAGGAGGCGAGATCTGCACGCCCGTTGCTGGGACGAAGAGGGGTCGTCCTCGTCCCACCGTCGATCTGACCCGGGATGACCCTGCTCATAAAAAGTCCAGGGCCCATAAAGGACCTCAAAAGAGTTCCGCCTCGGGGGTCGATCTGGACGAGATGACCGATGAAGGCATCATAAGCGGATTTCGTGAAGACCCCCTACTGTTTGCGGCCGAGGTGGTCAAGGCTGGGTCTCGTCTGATTGCGAAGTTGAAACACGGAGAAATGGGGCGGACCAAAGGTAATATTCTCCTCGCCCAAAATTTATGGTTGGAGAGTGATAACTTAGACAAAACCGACAAGCTTAGCCGTGCTTATGTTTATATCTCAGAAGTTCGGGAGGAGTTGGAAGCCACCAAGAAGAAACTGCAAGATTCAGAAGCCGCCCTTCAACCTACAGTCAATGCCCTTGATGAAACAAGGAAGTCGCTCTCCGTCGTCACCCAAGAGCGAGACGATGCCCAGATCGCTCTAGCTGAAGCTGAGAGGAAATTGCAGCTTGAGGTGGGGAAGGTTAACGAGTTGTCCGAACATATGAGCGGGTTGAATTTGGAAGCCGCTGAAATGAGGTCGACCATTGAGGCCTTGAAGAAAGAGAGGGAAGAGGCCTCTGCTCAATATGATCGGCTCGTCCAATCCACTGTTTCAATTTGCCAGGGGCGGTTTGATGAGGCTTTGGCTCAGGTGCAGTGTGTCTACCCGGACCTTGTGCTTGACCCAAACATTATCAACTTTTCCCACTCTCATGTGGACGGTCGGATCATCCAGCCCGCCGAGGAGGACGAGCAGGGAAACGTCGTAGTGGAGGAAGTGGTTGTTTTTGATCGTTCGCTTTAGAATTTTTGTAATATGTTCCAAGTATTTGACATTCGTGTTTGGGCGGCTTTCGAGTCACCCCAATATTGTAATATGTACTGTGCTTTGGCTTTAAAATCGTTATTTTACTCGTTCTGTTTAATTCGTTTGTTAGCCTTCGGGCAATTTACTGGACCTCGTATCTAGATTTAACTCACCCTTGGGGGTGCGACTCTCGATCGTGATCGCTTCGTTGTGTTTAATTCGTTTTTTTAGCCTTCGGGCAGTTTACTAGGGTTCCTCCCCAGATTTAACTCACCCTTGGGGTTGCGACTATCGATTAAGATCGCTTCGTGTTACTTAGATCGACTAAGTACCTCTGAGCCCGCTCAGTGGTTTATCAAACTCGGTTTGATTTTAACCCGCCTGGCGGTTAATGAATCTGTATGGAATACATAAAAGGATGAGACAACATATAAAAATATTCCATCTGCGGTGATGGCCGGGCGGGCCTCAGTAAAAACCCAGTGGGAAAAGAGTGTCCCGCCCGGTGTACTTACTTTATTCAATTCAACAAGTGTCCATGATAGTTACAATTGAATTTAGGAAAAAAATTTAAATAAAGTATCGCCTGAGGTTGGCCGCGTTCCATGTTCTTGGCACTGCTCCGCCTCCCATGGTTTGAAGTTGGTAGGCGCCATTCCCCGTCTTCGAGACGACTCAGTAGGGACCTTCCCAGTTTGGAGCGAGTTTACCTTGAGCTGCGAACTTCTATCCTATCGTTGCCCTTCTGAGGACGAGTTGGCCGATGGTGAATTCTCTAGGGACGACCTTTGAGTTGTATCTCGTCGCCATCCCTTGTTTCACAAGTGCTTCTTTCAACGATGCTTTGGTGCGGAGTTCTTCAACCAAGTCGAGCTCTTCTCTGAGTCCCTGATCGTTCTCATCGGGGGTTTTGGTATTTGCAGTTCTCCAACTGAGCTCTCCAATTTCAACCGGGATAAGTGCTTCCACCCCGTATACCAACTTGAATGGGGTTTCCCCCGTGGTGGAGTGCGGGGTGGTCCGATAAGCCCATAGTACGAAGGGGAGTTCTTCTGCCCACTTGCCTTTGGATTCGTCCAGCCTTCTTTTCAGCCCGCGCAGGATCACTCGGTTGGCGGCCTCTGCTTGTCCGTTGGTTTGTGGGTGCTCGACCGATGTAAAGCGCTGCTTGATTCCCAGTTCTGACATGTACTCTTGGAAGTTTTTATCTGTGAACTGGGTGCCGTTGTCCGAGACGACGACCTCAGGGACTCCAAATCGAACTAGTATATTTTTCTTGAAGAACTTCAAGCAGTTTTTGGAGGTGATGGTCGCTAAGGGCTCGGCCTCCACCCATTTGGTGAAGTAGTCCACTGTCACGATTAAGTACTTTAGCTGTCTTGGGGCCACTGAGAACGGGCTCAGAAGGTCGATTCCCCACCACGCGAACGACCATGGAGGGGCGATGTGTACATCTGCGTGCTTTTGGCACTTATCACATTTTTTAACTAGCTCATTTGCATCGCCCTCCATCGTCAGCCAATAGTATCCAGCTCGAAGTGCCTTCTTGGCTAGTGCTCGTGCCCCTAGGTGATTCCCACATATTCCTTCGTGGATTTCCCTCAACACATAATCGGCCTCGCGTGGTGTCAGACACTTTAGTAATGGTGTTGAGAATCCTCGACGAAACAGTTTACCTTCAATTACCGAGTAGGACGATGCCCGCCTACGCGTGAGAGCTGACTTCTTTGGGTCGTCCTCCTCTTCCCCTAGCACGATGTACTTTAGGATGGGATCGATCCAAGTCTCGCCCTGACCGATCGTGTAGACATTTTGATTGGGGCTGTTTCTAGTCGGACGCTGGGTTGAGGGAGTATTTTCTGGATTACGCTCCTGTGGTTCCCAGGGGTCTTTGTACTCGCCAGTTTCGAGAGCACGTCCGCCCTTGCATTTTCTGATCTGGGGATGTGTCGGACTTCTGCACTTTCGAACTGGTCGAGCAGTTCTCGTACCTTAGCGAGGTACCTCCGTAAAACTTCATCTTTGGCATCATATGCCTCTCCAATCTGGGACACTACTAACAGGGAGTCAGAGCGGAGCTCTACCCGTTGTGCTTTGAATTCCCTAGCGAGCATAAGTCCTGCAATGCACGCTTCGTACTCTGCCTGGTTATTTGAAGTGGAAAAGGAAAATGTTAACGACACCTCTACGGCGTCCCTTCTGGGCTTTCTAGAATCAAACCAGCCCCGCTCCCTTTACCGTTTGAGGAGCCGTCTACATACATCGTCCAGGTCGATTCAGGCCCTTCTTCCTGGATCGGGGTCATCTCTGCTATGAAGTCTGCCAGGATTTGTGCTTTTGTGGCCGTTCTTGTTTCATATTTGACGCCGAACTCTGAGAGCTCTACTGCCCACTTGATCATTCTTCCTGCTAGAGCTGTCAATTTTGGCCCAGCCCAGTGGGCCGGCCCAGTGGCCCGATTTTTTGGTTGGGCTGGGCTCTAAAAATAGAGGCCCAAAATCAAACGGTATCTTTTTTGACCCGGCCCGATCGACCCGATCTTATATATGGGCTGGGCCGGGCTGGCCCATGGGTTGGTGGGCTGGCCCGATTTGTTTTTTTTTTTTTGTAATTTTCAATTTTAACAAAAATTAGTCACACAACAACACACACACGCTGGGCTTTGTTTTGGCCCATTGCAATGACACTAGATGACCAAAAAAAACAATGACACAACCCAACACAACAAGTGACACACGCACGGCCACACACACCACACACCACACACGCATCAGTTGATTCAGTTCTCCTTCTCTCCAACCCTAACGCCGCTCTCCTCTCCCTGCTTGGCTGCTTCTCCTTCTCCCCCTCCACTCATCGGCGACTCTCATCAGTTCATCACCGTTCGCTAGGCACCTCCTTCAGTTCATCTCCGTTCTCCCCCTCCACTCATCTCCGTTCGCTAGGTACCTCTTTCAGTTCACCACTCATCGGTTCATCACTCATCAGTTCATCATCAGTTCATCACTCATCGCGACCTTGCTACTTCCCTCCGTTCGCTAGGTACCTCTTTCTTCCTCTCCCTTCTGGTAATATATCTGTTTTGGATGATCTTTCTCATGTCATGATCTCTGTTCGGCTTGGTCTTGTGGTTCACCATACATAGCAACTTTTACAATGACTGTGAGAGATGTATTTTGGTTTCTAACTTTTAGAGGTTTGCTTTCATGACTTGATTTGTGTAAGGGGTATACTGTCTAGCTGTTGGGTGTGGTTCTATATGAATAAAAAAACGAATGAAGGCATTATGTAAGTGAAGCACAGTGAACTTTTAAACGAATGAAGGCATCTGTTAATACCCTGTTTGTAGTTATGGATGTTTGTAGTTCTGTTAATATATCTGTTAATATATTCTGAATCTAGTTCTGTTAATATATCTGTTAATATATTCAATATATTTGTAGTTATGGATGTTTTGGAAATTATGGAAGTTGATTCTGTTTTGAAGTTGATTTAATATATTTTCTACTTCCCTCTGAAGAAACTGATCTGTTAATATATTGTTAATATATTTAATATATTTGTAGTTATGGATGCTTTGGAAATTATGGAAGTTGATTCTGAAGATGATTTGGAAATTATGGAAGATGATGAGATTTTGGATGATGTTAAGACTAAGAAAGTCGGGAGAAAAGCCTCTGAGGTTTGGAAATATTTTGAAAAGATGGAGGGGGGGGGGGCAAAAATCTAAATGTAAGGGTTGTGGGAAATT
The DNA here is from genome assembly GCA_039519185.1 of Astragalus membranaceus. NCBI lineage: Eukaryota > Viridiplantae > Streptophyta > Magnoliopsida > Fabales > Fabaceae > Astragalus > Astragalus membranaceus. Next base: position 144,502,008 of record CM076847.1, on the reverse strand, counting down.
GTATTATTCTAAATCTACCGGTGGTACCAATCATTTACGGCGCCATGCTATTAAATGTGGTTCAACTCCTCAGTTTAATTATGTGGGAGTCATGTTGGATAATAAAGCTACATTGTTGAAGAGATGGAAATTTGATAGTATGGCTTATAGAGAGGCACTTTCTAAAGCTATTATCAAACATGATCTTCCGTTTAGCTACGCCGAGTATGAGGGGATTTCGGTGGTAAACACAGTCTTGAATCCTGAGTTTCAATCAATTTCTAGAAACACTGCAAAAGATGATTGCATGGGTGTGTTTTTAACTGAAAAGAATAAGCTTAAGAGTGTGTTAGCATCCATTCCTAGTAGAATTTGTCTTACTTCTGATGTATGGACAGCTGTAACGACACAAGGTTATATGACTGTCACTGCTCATTACATTGATCATGATTGGAAGTTAAATAGCAAATTACTTTCCTTTTGCCACTTAGATGCTTCACATACAGGATTGGAATTATCTGGAAAAGTACTTGAAGCTCTGAAGGATTGGGGGATATCAACAAAAATATTTTCTATCACATTAGATAATGCCTCGTCTAATGATTGCATGGTAAGTTTTTTGAAAGATAGGCTTAATTTGCAAGATGCACTGTTAAGTAAAGGTAAATACTTTCATGTGCGGTGTTGTGCACACATATTGAATCTCATAGTTCAAGATGGTTTGAAGGCGGCTGGGAATGCTTTGCATAAGATTCGACAAAGTGTTAAGTATGTGAAGGTTTCAGAGGGGAGGTTGAGGGATTTCAGAACATGTATTAAAGAAGTGCATCTAGATGATGTAAGTGGTGGTTTCTTGAGGATGGATGTCTCCACTAGGTGGAATGCTACGTATATGATGCTTCAAAGTGCCATTAAGTATCGACGGGCATTCATTAACTTGAGTTTCAATGATAAGAACTACAAGATTTGCCCAAGCCATGAAGAGTGGGATAGAGCAGAGAAGATCTGTGCTTTCTTGGCGCCATTTTATACTATTACAAACTTAATATCCGGGTCATCTTATCCAACCTCAAACTTATACTTCACACAAGTTGCACTTATAGAGATGGGATTGAACGAAAATTTGAATAGTGAAGATGTTGTGATCAAAGATATGGCTACACGGATGAAGCTCAAATTTGATAAGTATTGGAGTGAATATTCGGTCAATCTTGCTCTTGGATGTGTTTTTGACCCAACATCAAAGTTTGATTTTATAACTTTTTGTTTTAAAAAACTTTATCCAAGTGAGTATGAAGATAAGGTGAACAAGTTGAAGGAAAGTTTGTATAGTCTCTTTGGTGAATATGCCAACAAACACAAGTGCATCACCGTCATCTTTATATAGTTCATCAAGAGACACTCAATCTCCCTCAATAGACAGCTCATCATATCTCGAGGTAAATTTAGTTAGTTACATTATTCATTATATATTTACATTATTCACTATATATCAATTATAATGACTGAATACAGTAGCTCTTTAATATTCTGTGATTGCTAATATTCTGTGATTTACATTATATATTTACATTATGGTAACATTATCACTAATATTCTGTGATTGCTAAATACAGTAGCTCTTTAATATTCTGTGATTGCTAATATTCTGTGATTTACATTATATATTTACATTATGGTAACATTATCACTAATATTCCGTGATTGCTAAATACAGTAGCTCTTTAATATTCTGTGATTTACATTATATATTTACATTATGGTAACATTATCACTAATATTCTGTGATTGCTAAATACAGTAGCTCCTTGATATTAATTTACCTTTAACTCTTCATTTTTTTCATGTCTAACTCTAGGAATACAACAAAGAAAGGAGACAAAAGGCTTCTAATGATGGCAAGTCTCAATTGGAAATATATTTAAATGAGCCATGTCTTGAAGGGAATGATATTGACATCCTCCAATATTGGAAGATAAATACGAGTCGATTCCCTCAACTCGCAATTATGGCTTGTGACTTTCTTAGCATTCCAATCACAACAGTTGCTTCTGAATCTTCATTTAGCATCGGGGGTCGTATCTTGCATAAATATAGAAATAGCTTACTTCCTGAAACTGTGCAAGCCCTCATTTGCACCCGTAATTGGTTGCACGGCTATACAGAAGTTGGATCATATGGTAAATACTAAATTAAAAATCTCTTGTTATTGATTTCTGGTAATTGGTTGCATTATTTTTGTCATTGACTTCATTTGTATCATTCATTGTAGATGTGCCGGAACTTGTAGAGGAGATAAAGCTGTTGGATATTAGTTAAATGTTCGTTGCTGCTGTTGGAACTTGTAGCTTTTTGCTTTATTGTTGTTAAGCTTTAGTTTTTGGACCAAGATATATTGTGTTGAGCTATTTTTGCTACTTATGGACAAAGTATTTTGTAAAGCCAAGACAAATTTAGGCTGCTTTTTGGATGCTTATGGTTTTGGACAAAGCATTAATGTATTATTCATGGCGATTTCTAGAGCCAAAACGGATTTAAATTGGCTTTGTTTGAGTCGAAACAGATTTATTTATGTGTGTTGCTCATTTTTGTAGAAAAAAATTGGTAAAAATTCTAAAAATTCAATGTTTTTTGGCCCATTGGGCTGGCCCGTTGGCCCATGGGCTGGGCCATAAAATATGCAGCCCGTTAGAATATTGGACCGGCCCGACCCAGCCCGCATATGCTGTTTGGCCCTATGGGCCGGGCCGGTCTTGGCTCATTGACAGCTCTACTTCCTGCTAAGTCAGGTCGGTGCAAGATCTGTCGAACGGGCTGATCCGTTCTGAGGACGATTTGGTGAGCCACGAAATACGATCTCAGCCTTCGGGCGGCCACGATTAGTGTCAGGGCTAGCTTCTCGATCCTTTGGTACCTGAGTTCTGGTCCCTGGAGGGCTTTGCTCACAAAATATACGGGATTCTGTTTTTCCCCGTCCTCCCGTACCAGCACGGCTGCTAGGGCTTCATCAGTGATGGAGAGATACAGGTATAACGTTTCCCCGGGCTCTGGGGTGGTCAAGATGGGCGGTTGCAACAAAACCTTTTTCAGCTGATCTAGAGCTTGGTCGCATTCGGCCGACCACTCGAACTTTGCCTCCTTCTTAAGTAATTTGAAAAGTGGGAGAGACTTGCTGGCCGCCTTTGAAATGAATCGCGATAGCGCGGCTATCATTCCGTTCAGCTTCTGAATCTCTTTTTTACTAGTGGGCGATTTCATTTCTGTCACAGCCCTGCACTTATCTGGATTGGCCTCAATCGCGAACGTGCACTTCTCAGGATTTAGCTTCAGCGAGTTCTTGCGGGCTTCCATAAATACCTCTCTAAGGTCGGCCACGTGATCAATGTCTTGTTTGCTTTTAATGATCATGTCGTCTAAGTATACTTCGACCGTTCTGCCGATCTGTGTTTGGAAAACCCTACTCATCATTCTCTGGTATGTTGCCCCGGCATTCTTCAATCCGAAAGGCATGACTAAGTAACAGTAGTTCCATCTTGCTGTCATGAAGGCCGTCTTTTCCTGATCGGGTGGGTGCATTGTGATCTGGTTGTAACCCGAGTAAGCATCTAAAAACGAGAGTAATCTAAACCCGTTTGCGCTGTCGACTAACCGGTCTACACTAGGTACTGGAAACACGTCTTTAGGGCATGCCAGGTTAAGATCAGTATAGTCGACGCACATGCGCCATTTCCCATTGGCCTTCTTGACCAGAACGACGTTGGATAGCCATGTCGTGTACTTGATTTCTTTGATGAACCCGGCTTCCAGCAAATCATCGACTGCCTTACTGGCGGCTTGTCCTTTCTCCTCACCCTGCACCCTTCTTCTTTGGGCGACCCATTTCGCAGTGGGATTAACGGCCAGGTGGTGACAAGTTACCTCTGGCGGGACGCCTGGCATGTCCGCAGCACTCCACGCGAAGACATCAGCGTGTTCTTTCAAGCATTGGATTAACTGATCTCGTACCTCTGTGGGAAGGTTGCTTCCCATCGATACTGTCTTTTCTGGGTCGTTCCCCAGTTGTATTTGGACGAGTTCGCCGTCCGGCTCAGGTCTTTTAATTCTTTTCTTGAGCTCTCGGGTTAGGTCATCATCTCCTTCTTCCGCGTCACTGTTCGGGTCGTAGCGGGCATCTAGATCGGCTACATTGACTAGACTCCCGCCCTTATTCACGGCGTTCGTCTTTCTCGTTTCATGCTCTCCTTGTTCCTTCATGCTCATGAAGTGGCATCATCGAGCGGCTTGTAGATCCGCCGAAACGGTGACCACGTCATTGCTGTCCGAATAGAATTTCATTTTTAGATGGACGGTCGAGGTCACGGCCTCAAGCTTTCCCAAAGTGGGACGACCGACGATACATTGGTATACCGACTTACATGGTAACACCAAGAAATTTACTTTCACAGTTCTGCAGTTGGGTTTCTCCCCGCTGTCGTCCCCAAAGGTTACCATAAGTTCCAGCATCCCAAGGGGTGTGGTGGATGATCCTTTGAAACCTATCAGGTCAGATCCCTGATAGGCCGTCAGCTCGCTCATGAGTATTCTCAAGACGTCGAGGAGGTCTTCAAAGATGATATCAGCCGAGCTCCCCTAGTCGACTAGGATTCTTCTGACCTCGACATTAGCCATTACTGCGGTGACGATCAGTGGGACATACTTATTTGGCTTCCCATCAAGCAAATCATTGTCGCCAAATGCCAAAGGGCCTGTTTGAGGGGCGACTGGGCGTGGAGATTGAGGCGACGTTCATTATTTCTTTCCATCGCCTTTTCGATGACTTATTCGTTTCTCCTCCTTCCGTAGGGCACCCTCCAGTAATCACCATTGCAACCGCGCGTCCCCTTGACCTCCTTTGATCGTTTCTTTCCTCACTGTATTCATCCTCGTCCTCCTTCAAGCCTTTCCCAACTTTATTTACGATGGCCTTGCCCTTTCGAGGAGACCGATCTCTGTCCTTCTCTTCTGGTTTATCTGTTTGCCCTTTCTTGACATACTGGGTTAGCTTTCCCTTTCTAATCAGTTCTTCGATGTCGTCTTTCAGGGCCATGCAATTGTTGGTGTCATGCCCGTTACTTCTATGATAACAGCAGTACCTGCGAGATGGGCGTTGTCCTTCTTTAAGGACGAGTGGATCGGGCCTCTTTATGTCTTTAAACTCCGCGTTTGCGCACTCGGCCAAGATCTGGGTGTACGAGGTGTTGAGTTTGGTCCGGTCGGAGAATTTCTTCTGCCTGAATTCCCTGGATGGTCCTTCCCTGTCTCCTCTATCTCTCCTGGGGTCCTGGACTCGGTTTGAGTGGAGATCCTTCGCCTGCCCTACGACGGCTTGGGTGGCCATCGCTCTTTCCTCGTAGTTCATGAACCTCTGCGATCGTCGCAGGAAAGTTTCTAGATCTGGTGGCTCGTTCACACCAACTTCTATCTCAAACAAACTACCAGTTCGGAGACCGTCCCGGAGGAACCACAAGCGCATATCGTCCTCCAGCCCTCGGACGTTGGAGGCCTCTTTGTTAAAGCGCTCAACATACTCACGGAGGGATTCGTCCGAGCCTTGCCTAATCGCCTTCAGGATAGCATGCGATTTAGGCTTCACCCTTGATGCGGTGAAGCGGGCGCTAAAAACTCGAGCCAATTGCTCGCAGGACGAGATACTGTTGGGCCTTAACTCGGTGAACCACCCCAGAGCGGGTCCTTCTGGGGTCAATGGAAAGATTTTGCATTTGACTGGCCCGTCGGCCCGCCTATACTTCATTACCAAATCAAAATACCGTAGGTGGGCGTCGGGGTCCTTTACCCCGTTGTACATCCTGAGATCAGAGGGAGGCTTCTCTAGCGCTCACGGAATGGGGTACTCATCGATTCCACGAGTGAAGGGTCCCAGGCCATCATCGCCCATCCTCCTACGAGATGGTTGGTCCTCGGGGTTGTGGCCCCGATGACCACGTCGTTGAGGAGGCGAATCATATCGACGGGGCCGTGATGGAGGGGGCGCATCCCAATAGGGGCGAGGAAACCTTTCCGGTGATCGACTTCTGGACCGAGTTAGTGACCCAGATGAGTCGTATGAAGATTCTTGGTAGGACTCTTCCTCGGGCCAGTATGTGGGGTCGGTCGAGGAGAGGGGGGTCCGGGGTCGTGGCTGGACCACTCCTCGCCTTCTTGGGGGCGATCGGTGTACTAGTTGCCTCCTCGGGGGAGATCTATGCCTTCTGGAGGGGTTGCCTTTCGGTTTAGATGATTCTTCGTCGCGGCGACGTTGTTCTGGCGCGGTGTACGCTCTTCCAGAGGCAGCTTGATCGGCGATGTTTCCGTTTCTAGCTCTCAACAACTCCCGCAATTCCTGCAGTATCTCGTTTGGTAGCATGACGCTTGTGTGACCGGGAGGAGCCCCTTGTGCACTGGACGCATTATGGCCTACGTCGGCGGCGTTGCCCTCCGACATCTGCTGTCGCTGGGGAATTGCGGCCATGTTTCGTGGATGCGGGGCGCCGCGTGGTCTGCCTCGCGGAGCCATGTCAATTAGGGTGGGGATGTTCGCTCTCCTACTGTGGTCGCCAATGAACCGGACTCTTCGCTGAGCGATCGGTCCTCTTGTTGAAGTAAGTCTATCTGTGCTGGTGCTGTCTTGGGGCTTGGTGCCAGGTATTGAGGTCGTTCCTGTATGAAAGCTGGTCGCGTGCAGAGCTCCCTCGGGGTGTACCTGCGATGGCACTCCAACGCCCAAGTCAGTAGGGTGATCTTTAGTATAATAGTATTGGTCAAAAACGTACCTCTCATGTGATGTCAGGGACTCTTTATATAGTACTTGGGGCGCTGTAGGCGATCGTCGGATCCTGCGAGAATTCCTCTCCGCCGTAGATCTTCCCATCGTGGGTATAAGGTGGCGCCTGGTCGCTATTGGGCCGCTCGCACAGGCCCAATCTTCTTAACGGGTCGCGACCCGATCCAAAACGTCTGTACGCTGGTTGCTTACTGGGCCGCTCGCCCCGGTCCAATATTCTTCATGGGCTGTGGCCCAATCCAGAACATGAGTGTTGAAGAGAGAGTGTCAAAAAGAGTATTGCTAGTTTTTACGAACTAATATGCTACAAGCCCATAAGCTAGCAATTCGAGGTAGGGCCGGCTTAACACATACAAAGACCTAAAACAAACTCTGAGGTGAGACCTATAACATAATAAGATAATATAAAATTTCAATGTTTCATTTAATATAATTATAACTATTTTTTCTTGAATTTTAATGACAAAACTTGTTGGCAATCGCAGCAAAATAATGTTGACAAAAAAATTCAACCTCATTTAAAAATATTATTGGAATGGATTAAGTGAATAACTTAAGTTGGATAAAAACATCTAGATAATTTCAACTGGGTAAAAATCTATAAGGCTAAACGCAACTGGTTGTTACATTGTATATTTTACGTGTGTGGCTTTACAAGTAGTACTTGTCACTCTGTCAATAGACAAAAAATATTGGGTAAAAATAAATAGATAGTTTAAGACCCTTTTATTTATTTAGGTTCTGAAGTTAAACTACCGATCCTTAATTAAATGAAATATAATTAGAACTATATTTAAAAAATAATAGTAACATAGATTAAACAAACGGTAAATGCGCTATTAAGGAGGGATTAAATGATAAGGTTGTTAATGAGGAGGAGCCTTTGTGGGAAAGTTCAAATTTCAACTTTGATAGAAATCATGAGTCAATGATTGGTGGGGCCAAGGAAGATGGGACGAGTCCAACTATTGTGGAGGAATCTTTCTTTTCTTCTAATAAAAAATCGGGCCATGTTGTTAACACCTCGAGGACAAATGCTTTGTCTAGTGAGTCTTTGGGCCAATCAAAGCCCAATGGTTGCCTACTGCTGTTCGGCGTGAGAATCTTAGTGTTGCACCCCCTGTGTTGATTAAACCCAGAAAAGAGCGCAAGTTATTAATGGTGGGTCCAAAGCATAACCCAAAAAACGGCAGGTTGAAAAAAGCAACGTGTGAGTTCAAGTCTGTTTCCACCGCTTCGCTTGAGGTAGGCAATGATGGCAATGATCCTATTTCGGCTCAACAACAGACTAATTTTTCATCATTATTTTCGGCGGGGATGGTTTTGTGTGATGGTTCTATTTCATCCGGTAACATTGCTTGCTGTAATAATAAGTTTTGGATTCTCCAAAGTAAGACTGTGGCGCAAAAGGTTTGGGATGCTGCAAAAAATTTAGGTGTTGAAGGCAACATGCCCGATGATCATTATGTCAAGTTGATTGAGGAAGGGGAGGCTAGAGATGAAGAGGCATGCAGTAGGAGGGTGAACTCTAACGGGGTCCCATGAATTTGTTATCTTTAAAATATGAGAGGGTGGGGTGATCGTAGCAAACGGCGCCGGCTAGCAGCTAATATTAAATCTAGAGGCTTTGATTTTATCTGTATTTAGGAAACAAAGAGGGAATTGATTGATGAGAGGGAGGTGGGGGTGCTATGGGGCACCAAGTCCTTCAAATTTATTTTCCAATCGTCGAATGGTCTTTCAGGTGGTCTTTTATGTTCTTGGATTGATAGTGACTGGACTATTTCTTCTTCTTTTAACGGCGAAGGATTTTTGGGGGTTAGTATTTCTTTTCAATCTTTTATTGTGCATGTTATCAATGTTTACGCACCTTGTTCGGTTGCTGCGAAGAGAAGGTTGTGGAATGAGTTGTTGTTGCTTAAACAAAATATTGAGGAAGGTGAATGGTGTGTAGTTGGGGATTTTAATGCCGTTACTAGTGTGGGGGAGAGGAAGGGGAGAAGCGGCGATAGTTCTTTTATGGAGATCTCTGATTTCAACAACTTTATAGCGACCATGGACTTGATTGATGTTCCGGTGTCAGGTAACAGATTTTCTTGGTATAGTTCGGATGGTTTATCTATTGAGGAGGTGGAATAAAGAGGTGTTTGGTAAGATTGATTTGGACATCGAGTCATTGGTTCGGGATTTGAATTCGCTTGATCTTGCCTTGTGTGATGGTTGGGATGGTTCGCTGTTGTTAAATAGAAAGGAGGTGTCGAATTCCTTTTGGAAACAAATCCAATTGAAGGAATCTATTTTGGCCCAGAAGTCTAGAGCTAGATGGATCAAGGAGGGGGATATGAACACATGGTATTTTCATTCTCTTTTGAGGTTTCAAAGATGCCGTTGTAATGTGTTGTTATTGCGAAGTAGTGGTGAGGTGATAGAGGATGTGGATGAAGTGAAGAATAATGTCAAGCAACACTTTGAGAATTATTTTGTGGAGTCTTGTCATTTTTGACCCACTCTTGGTGGTCTTGAGTTTAGACAGCTTTCTCGGGTTGATATGGATTTCTTGATTGAACCTTTTTCGGAGGAGGAAATAAGGGAGGAGGTGTGGAGTTGTGATGGTGATAAGAGCCCCGGGCCGGATGGTTTCAATATGAGCTTCATAAAACTATGTTGGGATTTGTTGAAAAAAGATGTAGTAGATTTCCTTAATGAGTTCCACGTTTCTTCCTAAGGCCATTTCCGCAACTTTCATTGCTTTGATCCCCAAGGTTTGGGGGAGTACATGCCGATTTCATTGATAGGGTGTTTGTATAAAATTTTGGCAAAGGTATTGGCAAATAGGCTCAAAAAGGTACTCCCTAGTGTTATATCGCCATGCCAATCCGCTTTCTTAGGGGGTAGACAAATCTTGGATGGGGTGGTAGTGGTTAATGAGGTTGTTGATTATGCAAAGCGATCGAAGGATGATTGTTTGTTGTTTAAAGTTGACTTCGAGAAGGCGTATGATTCTATCTCGTGGGATTTCTTGTTTTATATGTTAAACCGGTTGGGCTTTCCTCAAAAATGGATTCAATGGATGAAGTCCTGTGTGTGCAATACTACCTTGTCGGTGTTGGTTAATGAGAGTCCTACAAATGAGTTTAAAGTTCATAGAGGTTTGAGACAAGGGGATCCCCTTCCCCCTTTTTGTTTCTAATTGTGGTGGAAGGATTGTCGGTGTTGGTGGCTAAAGCGGTGGAGATTGATTCCTTTGAGGGATATGCCATCAATGATTCTCTTCGGTTTTCCACTATGCAATTTGTGGATGACACGATGTTGATGGGGAAATCGTCTTGGGATAATTTGTGGGCTATAAAGACTATTTTAAGAAGTTTTGAATTGGTTTCCGGCTTGAGGGTGAACTTTTATAAGAGCAAGATCATTGGTATTAACATTTCCGAGGAGTTTCTTGATTCTGCCTCAACTTTTCTTCATTGTAAAACCGAATCTATTCCCTTCAAGTTTTTGGGGATTCCTGTTGGGGCCAATACGAGAAGGGCCGTCACTTGGAAACCGGTGCTTGATATGCTTAAAAAAGGTCATCATCTTGGAAGGGGCGTCATCTTTCTATTGGAGGTAGAGTCACTCTTATTAATTCGGTCTTGAATAGTATTCCACTATACTTCTTTTCTTTTTATAAGGCTCCAAAGTCAGTTATTATGTCGATGATCAAAATCCAAAGAGACTTTTTGTGGCAAATTAATGATGGTGATAGGGGCATGTATTGGGTCGCTTGGGAGAAGATTTGCAAACCGAAGAGTGAAGGTGGCCTCGGTATTTAAAACTTAGAATTGTTTAATGTGGCTCTTTTAAGTAAGTGGAAGTGGAGGGCGCTTGTTGACGACAACGCTCCTTGGAAAGGCTTGTTATTACATAGATATGGAAGCTTCAACGATGCTTTTATTCAACGGTTGGAGGGTGCTTTAAGAAGAGGTGTCGGTGGATCCATTTGGTGGTGTGATTTATTGTTGCTTGATCGTGATTTCTCTTTTACAGCCATTTTCGGCCAACAGCTTTCTAGAAGAGTGGGAGGTGTTGATTCGGTTGAGTTTTGGAATGACAATTGGCTGGGAACTTCACCCTTTTCGCGATTGTTTCCTTCTCTGTTTTCTGGCCGCGAAGCAAACCGTGTTGTAGTCCAGGATTTTGGCGCGTGGCTGGACGGTGTGTGGCGTTGGAATGAGTCGTGGTTACGGTCTCTGGCAGGTATTGATCAAACCGAGGCTAATTATATGCAGCAGATTTTGTATTCAGCGTCTCTTGTTCAAGGGAAAACGGATAGTTGGGTGTGGATGCTTGAGTCTTCAAATTTTTTTTTCTGTTCGTTCGTGCTATAATATGCTTTTACGTGAGACAGCAGGCAGTGAAGACAATGCATTATTTAAATTGTTGGAGAAATTATGGAGATGTGTCACCCCCTCGAAAGTTATTTTTTTTGGATGGCAGTTACTTAGGGACTCTTTGCCAACTCGCGGTAACTTGCGCCACCGGCTTGTTATCGCATCGGATAATGACTTTTTATGTCCTTTTTGCTGGCAGACCACCGAAACGCAGATTCACCTTTTTTTTTGGGCTGTTCCTTTGCGACAGAAATATGGAACCGGGTGTGTGGTTGGCTTAAGATTTATCATGTTGCGGTGGACAGTTTGTTCGATCATTGTCTTTGGTGGGGGAGGTTGACTAAAGGGAAGAAGGCTAGGAGAACAAAGCACTTAATTTGGTTGACTACGTGTTGGAGCATTTGGTTGGCTCGAAACGCTCTTATCTTCAAGACCGAGGTGCCTATCTTGGACTCTATTCTTACTCGCATTAAGCAATTATCTTGGAGTTGGTTGGTTTATAAAGCTCATTGTAATTTCAATTTTGATGTTTCATCTTGGTGACTTGATCCACTTCATTACCTAAACAATATGTAACTTTTGTTGTTTGGGTTTGAGCATCCCTAGTGTTTTATCCATGAAGTATTGCTTATCTAAAAAAAACAAACGGTAAATGAAATGAGAAAGATAGTTTTTCTTTATTCACCAAAAAAAAGATAGTTTTTCTTTTTTTAAGGAATGACAAGGATAGTTTTTGATAATAATGACAAGGATAGTTCAAGCATTGTTAAGTAGAAATTATTATTAATATTATTTGACAATTAAATTTGGAGGCCTTTTTGTTCAAAATTTTGAGGGCTAAAGCCCTTGCATCGGTGCTTTAGGCCTTGGGTCGACCCTGATTCGAGGCTACCAAACCTAAATATAACAAAAATTCACCTAGCACCCCACCTCTCTACCCCCACATCCCTGAACCTCATTAAATCCCCTAAAGTACTAAAACTACCTTTACTAAGCCACACCCTATTATTTTCTAACCCACACACCTCCCACCCCACTTCACCATCTAGAACCCAACACCCCCAAAAACCAGTCACCCATAACACCCAACCTCCACTGGATCTTCACTAGGAGAACCACCGGACCTACAACATTGCAACCACGACAAGCTGCAACAACCGCACAGCATGGCGAGCACCACATCAACCACCACACGACCTCCACACGTTAACCACCAGACCTCCACGACGTGCATCAACAACCGCGACGTCACCACCACTAACCAGAAAGTGTTATCGTAGCAGGATTCTCCCTGTAACAAATTTTTAACCTCTACAGTCCAGATACTAAGTTTCCAAATTGCCTTTGATTTGGTTTATCTTTTATCAGATTCAACGTTCAAAAATAAATATTCTGAAAGTGTAAATCAGTTAAACATTCGAAAATACAATTCTATTACTTGAGTTTCTGGATGACTAACCCAAATACGTGTTCAGAAACTTAGTGACCAAATACATCTCAGAGATCAACTACGACACGAACATGTTTTCCGGAAATTGAGTTTTCGCAAACCACTTCACCTATTATTTTGAAGCTATGGTGGCTAGTGATGGCTGCACGGCGACTATGGAGTGGAGAGACAGTGGTGCAGTGGTCTCAGGGCCTACCCAAGACTAAATAAGGCCTACCCAAGCTAGGCCTAAGAGCAAGTCAAAGACAATAAATTAACGCCTTGAACACTAGTAAATGTTAATTCATGAATTCACTATAAATTGCAAAGGGTAAAGCAACAATCAAGTCATTAAAAACTCCATGAGATGAGTCTGAGGCCTTTTTTGTTTACTTAACAAATTATTTTAAGGGGCCTAAAGCCCTAGCTTGGGCCAATTGGCCTATAGGGCCGGCCCTAAGTGGTCTTTTGAATGGCGCTGTGGAAGACGGTGACCCCATGAGATGAGTGGAGTTGGATGGTTATATAGAGATGGGGGTGGGGGTGGGAAAGACTGAGTGTGCATCTTTAGAATAAGTAGGGGTAGTTTTGGGTTTTCCCAATAAATAATGAAGTTGGAGGTGGGGGGGGGGGGGGGGGTAGTAGTTCGTAGTTTCCTTAGGCCTTAAGCAAGTTCGGTATTATTAAAACAACCTTCAAATACCGTTGTTGATATACATACATACCATCCGAAGTCAAAAAGCCAAAGAGAAAAAGTGTACGGACAATATAAAAACGGTATCCTGCATCTTTTTGAAAATTAAAGGCCTCTTATTATCAATCTGTTTTTTTTTATATATAAAATATTTGTCAATAAATACAAGAAATAAAGGTCGTTAATCTTTTCAGAAAGGCCATCAAATCCAAAACTAAAGTAATTAACATGGCAGAAAGAAAGGCATGTGAGCATCTCCAATCCAATGACCATTTGAATTCACTCTGCGTTCCGATATCAAATTTTCCAGGGTGCAGGCATTCTCTCGTGACATTAGGTTTTGAGTTTTTGCTGACTAAGACTATTTAGTACTTCCTTTGGTCTTTTTATAGTACATTTTTCGAGTTTAACTTAGAGTAACGAGGAATTCCTTAGTAATTGCTACTAAATGTACTAACCACTGTTTTCATTTACCTGCTCACTCACCACACAAACACTAAATTGTGGTTAGTATGTACTAACCATTGGATTGTTGTATAATGGCCACCGAAAAATTTAATAATTGTTACCAGTGAATTCTTTAGTATCATAAGTCACTGTGGCATTTTTCGGTCCTAATTATTAAAAGAAAAAGATATATTATTCAAGACACATTAATTGTTAATTTTTTTTACACTACTATTTAATTTAAAATGTAAGTCTCTTAACCTAGGTGATTTTTGTAATTTCTCTTGTAGAATTAAGTTCTCATTGTAGAGGTTGCATTGCAATTGCATTGCACCATAGTGGTTTGCATTCTCACAACTCATGTTATTATATATTTAATTATTTATATTCTATGATTAAAAAACAAATTTGGTTTCTGTGAGTACCTTATGTGGGCCCTAGATGACCTTCTGTCGTCTAGCCCAAGGTCCAGAGGTCCCACCCCAGACACACACTAGTAGGTCCTGAAACCTCTGCCATGCCATGACATCCTATGCTATCCCCTGGCACATGCACTACTACCTCAATTTCTCTCTTTACAACTCCATTATTATACATTTATTTACGGGGGTAGTTTCTTTTTTAAATCTCAAAACACTAACTAAACTCTTCTAATCTTTTTTTAAACCAGTAGAAGATTGATTAGGCAGGTATATTGGGTGTTTCAGTGTCATGTTTGGTTTATTTACCATCGTAAGAGACACAACCTTCTCTGTTTCGCCACGCTTTTAGTCGCTTTCTCTACTTGAGTTAACTCCAGCTACTATTACTACTACTTTCTTTCTTCCATTTTCATGGTTTTCCGTTCTCGGTGAAAGCTTTCCCATTGTAGAAATGGAGTGTAGGGTACCTTTCTTCTTCCTCTCCTCTCTCTCACTCATGCTCCTGCGTTTTTCCTCTGCTCAGATGCCAGGTAATTACTCCCTTCTCCTTATTCTTCTTCTCTGCTTTTTCTTACATCGAGACCCTTTTGATTGGTTTCCTTAAAGATTGAGTCTTTTTATACTCTTGCACCGATTTTTGCATGAAAAGAGTTACCTTAATGTTAGTTTGGTCTTGTGCTCTGTAAACCTCTGTTTTCTGGCTTTGGTTCTTGCTGGTTTGTTAAAATTGCTACTTGTTTTCCCAGTTCTCTCTCTCTCTCTCTCTCTCTCTCTCTCTCTCTCTCTCCCTCTCTTCCTCTCTCTCACATTATTACTTCCATGCTGTGTCCTATGGGGTTATTTTCTTGGGGTGGCAACCATAATTTTGAAAACAACTTTACCAATTCCTCTGGCCTTCGTTTCTAAAGATTGTATCTTTTTGTGTTTCACGTGGATAGCTGAATGTAATTTAGCATGAATTGTGGATATCTTGTTGCATAATTCAAAATTAAACAAAATAATGGAAGATTGTGATCCATTTCTCTTGTTTTTTTTTGTTGACAAAATCTCTCTTGTTCTTGATTCGTGTGTGTTCAGTTTTACTTGGCTGGTTTTTGCTTCTAATTATGAAAAGTCCTATAAGATGCTTACATTTTCAATCTCACTTGGTGTTCCTTTGTTTAATAGATATGTTTCTTGTGGGTTTGATATTAGTAGCTAGCATGATAATCAACTGTGATTGAATACCAACCGTAATGTCAAACTGCAACAGAGATCAAACATCAGTTATGAATAACAATCAATATTGAATGAATGTTATTTGATTCTTGGAACCTGTAGTGGTTGTGTGGATCGTAGTATATTATTAATCATAATCAAGTCGTATGATAGTTTATCGAATCTTTATACAATTACTTATATTATTTCTTTGAAGGATTGTATAATGATATTTTTCGTTTGCTTCAACTCTCAATTGACCTTTTGTGTTCTCTCTAAGAATTTATGGTTTGGTATCTGCTTATTATATACTTGATTTGATGTCCTTAGTAAAGTTGCCTATTAAAGCTCAGAGTTGATGGTACAGCTATTTGATTTCATCTATTCTGTTATTTTCTGATAATATTTGTCTTGTTAAGCAGGTTTTGTAAGTTTGGACTGTGGAGGCAAAGGAAATTTCACTGACGAAATTGGTCTTGAATGGATTCCTGATGATAAAATTACTTATGGAGAAATAAGCAAAATTTCAGTTGCTAATGAGACACGGAAGCAATACACGACACTACGACATTTTCCTGCCGATTCCAGAAAATACTGCTACACACTTGATGTTGTCACTAGGACAAGGTATCTCCTGAGGGCAACATTCTTGTATGGGAACTTTGATAACAACAATGTATATCCAAAATTTGACATTTCTGTTGGTGCTACTCATTGGTCAACCATTGTTATATCTGATGCCAACACTGTAGAAGTAAGAGAGCTTATATTTTTGGCTTCAAGTCCTACAATTAGTGTGTGTCTATCAAATGCAACAACTGGGCAGCCATTCATATCTACACTCGAACTT
Organism: Astragalus membranaceus; assembly: GCA_039519185.1. Classification (NCBI taxonomy): domain Eukaryota; kingdom Viridiplantae; phylum Streptophyta; class Magnoliopsida; order Fabales; family Fabaceae; genus Astragalus; species Astragalus membranaceus. The sequence continues at coordinate 144,485,797 of CM076847.1, read as the reverse complement.
CGGCAGTTCAATGGTTCTGCTTATTATACCTACACTGAGGAAAAGTTTTACCTCAGCGTTTCTGCAAGGATAAATTTTGGTGCAGAAAGTGATGCCCCAATCAGGTATTGGCCAAGTCTGTCTGTTATTTCATGGTCTGCTCCATTGCAGATTTATCTTCTAACGACTATTTTCCTTAGTATATCGCCATACATATTTTACATCATGAACCAACTATCAACTACTACTGAATCCCGATACCGAGGTTCTATTTCATTCACCAAATTATGACATGTTAGCCTGCGTACTAGCATACACAGCTAAATGTTACACATGCATATGAATGTCTTTTACATACTATAGACCAAATACATTAATTATTCAATGAACCTAAAAAGTGCTTTTTTGCTTATAAGTAAGTCCAGAGGGAGTATATTTTGTTGTTGTATTCACTGGACAAATCACAAATATCAATTTTTGTAATTTCTGTCAGAGCAAAGAACTATTTCAGAGATTACAAATATCAAATTTTTGTATCTTCTGTCATATCAGGTATCCTGATGACCCATTTGATAGAATTTGGGAATCAGATTCTGTCAAGAAAGCAAATTATCTTGTTGATGTTGCTGCTGGAACTCAGAAAATTTCCACCAAATCACAAATTGATGTTAACAGAGATGAAGTTCCACCAGTGAAAGTAATGCAGACTGCTGTAGTAGGTACAAATGGATCTCTAACTTACCGGTTGAACTTGGATGGTTTTCCTGGTCTTGGGTGGGCTTTCAGCTATCTTGCAGAGGTTGAAGATTTGGCTCAAAATGAATCCAGAAAATTCAGGCTAGTGCTTCCAGGCCAGCCTGATATTAGTAAGGCCGTGGTAAATATTGAAGAAAATGCTCTAGGAAAATATCGCCTTTATGAAGCAGGATTTTACAATTTATCCCTACCATTTGTGATGTCCTTTAGATTAGGCAAAACATCTGATTCTTCCAAGGGACCTCTTCTAAATGCCATGGAGATTAATAAGTATCTGGAGAAAAGTGATGGCTCTCTTGATGGTAATTCCCCACCAAATGATATGTTGTAGAGTAACTATTTATAACCTGTTATAAGAATGTAGTCACCGCATCTGCAGACTGATAAATTGAGCTTCTCAGTGCACTTTTTTCTCGAAGAAAAAATTTCTTTCGGTAAAGGTTGTTTAGAGTACTTTGGGAAAACAAAAACAATAGGACTTTTTATAAGCATGTCTATTGCAATACAAAGTGTTGTCTGTTAAATCTGTTTTGAAGCACTAATTCATGTAGTACTTGGACGTGCTTTGCAGGAGAAGTTATATCTAGTGTACTTTCCCATTACTCTTCAGCAGATTGGGCTCAAGAAGGGGGTGACCCATGTTTACCTGTTCCGTGGTCGTGGATCCGCTGTAGCTCAGATCTACGGCCAAGAATAGTTTCAATGTAATTGTTCATATTTTGAGGCTTTTGTTTTGTTTATACATGCAGTCTTATTCCTTCTCATAACCTGAAAAAAAGCAAAAAGAAAGGAAAAGAATGCGAAGATGGAAAGAAAAACACCCTAACTTCTAATAAAGAATTATAATTACTGTACGAAAAGAAAAGCTCAAGTGATCTGATAACAGTTTACTTTGTGTTGCTGGTGATGACAGCCTGTTGTCTGGTAAAAACTTGACGGGCAATTTTCCTTTGGACATCACCAAATTGACTGGTCTGGTTGAGCTGTGAGTTATATATTGCTTCCTTATTTTGTCTATCAAGCTTATGTTGTGGTTGGTGGCATAATTATTCGATTCATGGATGCAGATGGCTTGATGGAAATACACTGACAGGCCCAATCCCAGATTTTACTGGATGCATGGACTTAAAAATCATGTAATTGCTGATAACTTTATCCATTATTCTTATTTGTTAGTTTTCAGTGAGCTACAACCTTTTCTCTTTTGCAGTCACCTTGAGAACAATCATTTGACCGGCGTGCTCCCAAACTCTTTGGGGAACCTTCCAAATTTGAGGGAACTGTAAGCTATCTGGAACTTATGAGTTGTTTGGTCAAATTGGACATTGGTATACTTTTGATACATCCAAAAATCGCTTATGAGCAAAGAAATAGCGTGCACACACAAATACTAATAACTCTTAATCATGTTTAAATAATAGTCAAGCTAGTATGTCAAATACTCATTTTATTCTGATGTTAGATGATGCTTAAAACTATTGCAGGTATGTCCAGAATAATATGTTATTTGGAACTATACCGTCAAATCTTTTGATCAAAGATTTGGTTTTCAAGTGAGTACTGTCCTTTTATTTGTTGAACTTAAGCATAATGCAGCATAGTACATGTAAAAGTGGAGGAAATTATTGGCACGTTACACCATAGGAGAATTGATGAATAGTGATACACACACAAGATATGATGGATATGTAACACAGGATGACAGGACTTTATGATATCAATTGACCAATGTAGCCGGGGTCACCTAGTGGGAAAAGACTTGTTTTTACAATGTTTTTACAATGTATGCACAAGATATGGTAGATGCTTTTACAACGTTCTGCCCTGTTCAATTCAATTGTTTTTCTTCTAGATTTTAATGTAATGTGTTAATATCTGTTACACCATGAAATCAAATGATTGGTTTCTAACAATAGAAACCAACATTCCTGGAGGTTAATTTTGTATTGTGTATAACATTCAGATATTCATATAGAGGTGCCTCTTTTTTATTTAAAATATGTATATATTTATTGTACCTTCTGTAAGCCATTGCAACCATATGATGCACCGTTGTTCCCCTTCTGTCACTATTTTTATTCTCTCCATATATATCCTCACCTCTTTCTTAGATTATAGGCATAATCTTATGGTTTCTGACTTTCTGCTGGATGAATCATGTTGCTTTGATTGCTTAAACAAATTATACTAGTATCTCTCGGCTAATATGACAATGTGTATTCAGTACATTTCGACATTCTGGACATTTTTCCTTCAAATGCTAACACTTCAAAGTGATCAATATATTTCTTCTAAGTTCATTCTTATCGTTTTTTTTTGCAAGTTTTCTAATTCCCTCATCACCATATATACATAACGACTACTACTTTTATTTTTGTCCTTAACAGCTACTCTGGAAACGTTAATCTTCATAAAGAGAGCAGAAAAACGAACCAATTGTATGTGATTATTGGTTCAGCAGTTGGGGCTACCATTTTACTTTTGGCTACTATTATATCTTGCTTGTTTATGCATAAAGGAAAGGGAAAATATTATGAGAAAGGTAGAGTTCTAAATCAAGCTTATATATCATTTCTTTGAGATTTGAAATGGCAGTACGTGATGAATTTGTTTACACTCTTCATAGACCACCTTGTTTCTCTCCCTTCTCAAATTCTGGAATCTAAGGGCGACGGTCCTGCAGAAACTGCTCACTGCTTCAGTTTTTCTGAAATTGAAAATTCTACAAATAATTTTGAGAAAAAAATTGGCTCCGGAGGTTTTGGAGTTGTTTACTATGGGAAACTGAAAGATGGAAAAGAGATAGCAGTTAAAGTTCTAACCAGTAACTCCTATCAAGGCAAACGAGAGTTCTCTAATGAGGTTACCTGCATTTAATTATCCTCCTTCAGTAACCAAACATTTTCATATTGTGTTGCTTCTTTGTTTCACCTTGTTTACTTCTCTTTCCCTCTCATTTGGTTTCCACATAAAGCATAAGAAGAGAAGAAACTAGTTCCAATGTTCTGACTAAATTCTGTTGGCATTGAAAAGACATTCACGATTCATGATTGATATAATAGTTATCCTTTTGTTTGATCCAGGTGTCTCTTCTGTCAAGGATACATCACAGAAACTTGGTACAGCTTCTTGGGTATTGCCGAGAAGAGGGGAATAGTATGCTTATTTATGAGTTCATGCACAATGGAACTCTCAAGGAACATCTTTACGGTATGCCTGCATGATTTGGATTTGCCTCCTCTACAGTGAACAATTCAATTTATGAGTAAAGTAAGATATTCCAATCGTCGATAGGTAAATCAATGGTTGATGTTGATGTCAAGTTAATGTGCATAACAGATCATGGATGAGTTGGAATACGAACCATTGGTTTTCTCATCAGCGGTTGAGACTTGAGATAATCACTCTAGAGGATCTAAATCCGCATTATTTAAATCAAGTAGCAAACGTGTCCATATGCTCAATTATGTCATGCCTAACTTGTTGCAGGCCCATTAACTCATGGACGGAGTATTGGTTGGATTAAGCGTCTTGAGATTGCAGAAGATGCTGCCAAAGGTATAGATAGTGCATCATTTAAGAATTAAGATTGTTGTATTAATACTAACGGCCCCTCGCTTACTTCTGATTACGTTGTAGTAACTGAGTTATTCTCGTGTTTGTTCAGGGATTGAATATCTTCACACAGGCTGTGTCCCTGCAGTTATCCATAGAGACGTAAAAAGCAGCAACATTCTTCTTGACAGGCACATGAGAGCTAAGGTTTCAGATTTTGGCCTTTCAAAACTTGCTGTTGATGGTGCCTCCCACGTCTCTAGCATAGTTCGGGGGACAGTAGGATATCTGGATCCTGAGTAAGGCCATAACTACTTACCATATTTTTGCGTGTTTCCTTAAGTTGTCGGCTAAGCGTCTATCATTGTAACTTTCCTGTTAACAGGTACTATATTTCTCAACAGCTGACTGACAAGAGTGATATTTATAGTTTTGGGGTAATTCTTCTTGAACTCATATCTGGTCAAGAAGCAATATCTAATGACAGCTTTGGTGCTAATTGCAGAAACATAGTCCAGTGGGTGAGTTTTAATTTTTCTGCAATCATGTATAATTTTGCAGCATAAATGAAGCTATATAATTTTAAAATCCTTTGTAATTCTTTCTGAAATGATTATTCGAGTATTTTATTTTACAACAAAGAAAAATATTATAATCACATGCACTAGAGTGCAAGTGTAAATTCACAATGTTCTAATATTCACAATTCTTTTATCTATCTATTATATTCCAAAGCATGCTTATCGAATAGAATAAAATTTAGGAACTTACCAACATGAGTTGGGTCTAGCAAAAGGGGGGCTAGTCTCACGCAATACGGCGAATCAATGTTAAAATCTGTGCCATATTTAGTGCCGACAGTTACTCGAACAAGATTATCTCGATAACGTGTGAAACCAAAAAAGAAAAATTGAGGAACTTGCATATTATGTTAAGTTGCATTTACCTAAACTAATATATAAAATTGATTGCATGTGTGTGTGAATTGTGAGACAGGCAAAATTACACATTGAGAGTGGTGATATACAAGGTATTATTGATCCAGCGTTACAAAAGGAGTATGACCTACAATCAATGTGGAAAATAGCAGAGAAAGCTTTGATGTGCGTTCAACCTCACGGACACATGAGGCCATCAATTTCAGAAGTACTGAAGGAGATTCAAGATGCAATCACTATTGAAAGAGATACGGAAAGATTTTCTGATGAGATGACTAGAAATTCTGTTCACTCTTCCATCAACATGGGTTCTATGGATTTGGCTGCAACGGAGAATTATCTATCAATTGATGAATCCATTGCACGCCCTACTGCACGATAGACTAGTAATGTAGTAATGTAATGCCACACATGTGTTGTGAATTTAATTGTTTTTAGAAGGAAATGTTTTCTTTGCTCAGCTAAGTTTCCAGACCACAGCACCACCATGTTCTTTGCGTCCTTTATATGTTTTGTTACAACATGAATTAAGAATAAGAAGAGTGTCTATGAAATCAAAGGTAACAAGATCACAAAATAAATAAGAAGAGTGTCTATGAAATCTGTTCTGTACACTGCTTTCGATCTTAGAGATCGGTATTACGCAGTTAGTAGATATTTTGTCCTTGATTCTGTCTCTGTCTTCGGGCTTGAGAGGAAGATTTCGTTCGACCTGGAGAGGTTCGATCTTGAGAGGCGATGTTGAGATGTTCGATCTTGAGGGGCGAGGTTGTACCTGCAATGATACTCCGACGCTCAAGTCAGTATTTGAGTGAATGAGTGTTTGTTAGAAAAAGTGCTTACCATTAATGAGCATTGAATGGGGTATTTATAGAGTTTGAATGTGTTTGTGTTGGCGTTTTTGGGCCGTCCGATCTTGTGGGCTGATCTTGGTCATTGAAGATTGGACTCTCTCAATATGATTGAGCTTCTCATCAATTGGGCTTTTGGAGAGGGGGGTGTAAATAGAAAACAGTGTAATCACCATAACAGTGGCCCCCAAGTCTGGTCGCTATGAGGAGCGATCTTGACTTTGATGGGCGACGTAGCCTTATACTCTTGTTTTTGCTGAGTGGAGATTTCTTCGGTCTCGAGCTTACGTCGAGGCTGGGGTTCTTGAGCGATGTTAACTGTCCGTCGAGCTTTCGAGCGAGGTAGATGGTTTTTGAACTCAGTGCTGCTTTGGAATCAGTGTAATCTTGGAATCAGTGCCATCTTTACTATTTCTGACAAGGTGTCTCTTCGCAGTGGCGGCGCATGATGGTGACGTTTTTTCTTCAGCGTGCGGATTTTAATGGACTATGGTTTGGACGTGACGTTTCGACTTCCCGGCCCAGGCCCATTAGATCCGCCTTGCTATAAATAAAGGGTCTCACCTCCTCATTTGTTGCTTGCTGTTCATTTGTTTTTGATTTCCCGATCTTCGAGAGCTCCCGAGCTTCTTTAAAGTGAACGAGTTTGAAGAGTTTTTTTCGAAGTACTTTTAAGGTCGGTTTCTGTGGATCGACAACCGTGTATTTCCAGATATAATCAACTTGCGACATAGTTCCGAGGTTAGTCTATTTTTGATTTTTCTTTACTTTTCTTTTCGTTTGTGCCTAGACCTCCCCCAGTCCCTTTTGATCTCAGAATGGGGGTCGTCAGGTCGGGTTTCGACTCGCTCGCGAACCCATTTTCGATTTTTAACCCTGACATTTCGTCCCCCATTCCTGTAGATTCGCTCTGGCGAGGACGAAACAAACTCGGAGAGACGTTACTCAGTACCGGAAAGAGTTTACGAACGCGATGGCTTCTGGTGGTGAAGTCCCCGAGGTTCGTACCGAGCCTCTTGAAGTCGCCGCCCCGGACGTGCAAGAGCATTCTGCTTCCGCCCCTATGAGTGATAAGGCGGAAGATAATTTTGAGAGTGAAAGTTCCTCCCCTGCGACCGATGCTAATGAGCCGAATGACGATACTCCTGAAGATGTGGAGGAAGATTGCTTGGTGGATGTGATGGCCATCACTTCCGAGTCCGATGAGGAAATCCTAGTGGAGGAATCATAGGATTCTGAGGTCGATCTTGGGACAGGCTCCGAGGTTGATCTTGTGTTGAGTTCCGAGTCTGCCGATGAGTTCGACAGAGGAAGTGTTGGAAAACAAGTTGAATCTCGCCCTTCGAGTCAACCGGGTTCCAGCCGAGCTTCTGCTGCTTCTCTGGATGGGTACTCTAGTACTGGTTGTGGGGACCTTGATGTACCGGTGCGAGAGGTCTCTCAATATGATTGGGTTTCCAGAAATATTTTGGAGATCGAATCGTTGTACCAGCACGGGTTTAATTTGGAGAGGGTCGGGAGGAAAGCTTCTGGTCGCTCGAAGCGAATTTGGAGAGTTGAGGGAATGAAGAAAGGAGAGCACGTGGCTTTGTGGCCTGGAGAGCTCAAGTTCACTTTGTATCATATGCTGATAAATGAGATGAATATCCGGCCTCCTTTCACCTGGTTCGAGCAGACGGTTTTGGCGACTTTGGATGTTGCGCCATCTCAGTTGCATCCAAACGCGTGGGCTTTTGTTCGAGCCTACGAACTAATGTGTCTTCACCTGGAGAGGCCGGTCTCGCCGTTGCTCTTTTTCCATTTGTTTGAGATCAACCGGAACAGCAGTGAAAATAAATCCGGTCGTGAGCATGTCAGTCTTCGTTCGAGGCGAGGGGCCAAGATTTTCAAAGCTTATGCGAACTCATTGAAGGGGAATTGGAAGGAGTTATATTACTGGGTCGAACCGGTGACCGATGAAGCGATCGAGAGAGTGGGAAAGTTTTCAGAGGATGGTCGGACTTTGGTGTCCACCAAGTTTCCCATTGGTTGGAGTCAGGCCCATTTTGAACGATCCACCAATTCCTTTTCTGTTGGTCAGGATCGATTGAACGCTGCCGATCTTCTTACCAAGAGGATCCTGATGTTTATTTCTGAGAACATTCCGTTTTCAAAACATAAGTATCGGGGTATCCCTGCGGCTAAGATAGTTCAGGCTGGGAAGCGAAGACGAGTGCAATTTGTCTTAGGTAGTTCGTTTTTCTTGTTTAGTTTTTTGCATATTTTTGACTGTAGTTTGTATGACCCATTTTTGTTTCTTTTCCAGATACCATGGCCCCAAAAAAGCTCGCCGTAATGAAGGCGCTGGCGATGAGGAGCGTCGATATATCTGACGATGCTGAGGAAGTGGGTGCTCCGCTTCCGACGTCTCCCCAGGTTGAGACTGTTGTTGGGACGGTTACTGCTGCTTCCCCGATCAACACTGTTACCCAAGAGGACCTTGCCTATGAGGCTCTGGTCGATCTTGTTTCCAGTTCTCCTCCCCCGGCTGCTCCCGACATCGGTGCAGGGACCTCGGCGAAGAGGGTGCGCACCGAGGCAAGTGGCGAGCAAAGGCCGGAAAAAGGAGTAAAACCTCAAGGAGACCGAAGCATAAGAACAAGGCCGTGCCTTTAGAGGAGGGCTTCTTGGAGCAAAACTATGCCCAATGGCGGGAGGATCCTGTCGGGGCGTCTGTTAAACTTTTGGCGAACTTGGTCGATGTTCATAAGATCGAAAAAGAGAAATACGAGAAACGGGCTAAGGGTAGGTGTTTTCCTGTTTGTTCTTTGCTTTTATGATCTTTTTCCCACAACCTGATTTTTCTTATTTTCGTGCTTGCAGTTTTGTTGGAGCTCGAGAAGTCTAAAAGAGTGAAGCTTGTGGAAGATGTGTCTTCGAAGTCGAAAGAGCTCGTTCGAACAAAGCAAGAACTTCAGATTCTGAAGGAAAGCCAAGGGGAGGTTGTACACCGGGCGGAGTTCGCGGAAACTCGCGTAAAGGAGCTGGAAGAAAAGGAGAGAGTTTTGGAGGGGCAATTGGTCGAGGCTAATCAGAAGATTAAAAGTTTGGAGTTTCGTGTAGTTGGTTTGGAAGATGATTTGAAGAAGGCATCCGAGGCAGGGGTCGGAACAAGCAGCGATGCCGGGGCTCGAATTGCGGAGCTTCAAGCAGCCCTTCAGCAGAGCAGAAAAAATGCTAAGGAGGCTACGAAGATTGCAAATGAAGCTAGGAGGGAGGCTCGTGAGGCTGCTAATTCTGCAATTGAGCTGTATAGGGAGGGTTTTGAGTGTGCCCAGGAGCAAATTGCTTTGGTCAATCCTTCCGTCAATTTGGATCGGTCGATTATCGATGCCGACCACGAGGTTGAAGGGGGTATGATCGTTAAGATCGATGCTCAGACGGAGAAGAAAACTGTGATTTTTCCGACCTCCACTGCCTGATGTTTTAACAGTGTTTCTTTTTGCAGAAGTTCCTGGTGTATGCTTTTACCTATGTAGTTTTCGTATAGATCCGGAACTTCTTTCGGTCTAGCTGGAGATATTTGTAATCTTTTTTGGGATATGTCTATCAGACCTTTACGAGCTTTAATGAATGCTTTTTGAATTTCGCATGTCATGTATGTCGTTTTTGCGAGTTTTAACGAGTGCTTTTTAATTCTGCACGTTGCGTATGATGTAAGAACGTCGGTAAATGAGGAGCTCGATTTACCGGTTCGAACCTATAGGACAGTTTACTAGGACTCGGCCCAGATTTAACTCGCCCTATAGGGGTATCGGCAGCTGTGGCCGATGGTCGTTCTTAGGACGTTTCGATCCTTGAAGACCCGGTCTCTTTGAGATAGTTTGCCAAGACTCGGCTCGGATTTAACTGTTTTCTCAAAGAGTTTGCGACCTTGGGTGGTCGCTTTTGGGGAGATCATCTAAGATCGGACCCAGTTGATTCCCGGCGGGGGGGAATTTGGTCCCAACATTTTGATGAAAATCAAGAATGTGTGGAGACTTGGTGAAAACTTTTGAGAAGCTTCGAAAGCGTTTGAAAGAAATGTCAAGTTTTCTTTTTTGATTAATAACTTGTTTCGAGTTTACATAAGATCGATGTACATGATTTCTTTCTAAGGATAATAACTTTTTAGTTTTGTTGCGTTCAAAGTCCTCTCAATCTTTCTTCCTTGGAGGGTCTCCAATTTAAAGGCTCCCGTACCGGTTTTAGATAGAATTCGGTAGGGGCCTTCCCAGTTTGGGGCGAGCTTTCCTTGGGAGGCATTTTTCTGACCGATGTCAGCTCTTCTGAGTACCAGATCGCCTGGATCGAAATCTCTGTGAACGACTTTGGTGTTGTATCTGGTTGCAACATTTTGTTTGATGATTGCTTCTCGGAGCGAGGCCCGACCTCGGATTTCATCGATGAGGTCGAGTTCTTCTCTTAAGGCTTGATCGTTATTGTTTTGTGTTTTGGGATTTGCCCTTCTCCAACTAAGTTCGCCGATCTCGACGGGGATGACCGCCTCGCTGCCGTAGGAGAGCCTAAAAGGTGTTTCCCTAGTGGAGCTTTGGGGGGTCGTCCGGTATCCCCAGAGGACGTAAGGCAATTCTTCTACCCAATTTCCTTTAACATCGTCCAAACGTCGTTTCAGCCCGTTCAGTATTACTTTGTTTGCAGCCTCTGCTTGACCGTTGGTTTGAGGGTGCTCTACTGAAGTGAAATGGTGTTTAATTTTCAGTTCGAGCATTAGTTTTCGAAATCCCGAGTCTGTGAATTGAGTTCTGTTGTCCGTCACTACTACCTCGGGGATCCCGAACCTGCTCATGATGCTTTTTTTGAAGAATTTAATGCAGTTTTTTGCAGTGATGGTCGCCAAGGGTTCCGCTTCTATCCATTTGCTGAAGTAGTCTACGGCGACGATCAAGAATTTGACTTGTCCTGGCGCCTTTGCGAAGGGTCCGAGTAAATCCATTCCCCACCATGCGAAGGGCCATGTGGAGGATAAACTTGTGAGGTCTGTAGGGGGAGCTATGTGGACATTGGCGTGGATTTGGCATTTCTTGCACTTCTTTACATGATCACTAGCATCGCCAATCATGCTCGGCCAGTAGTAACCGGCTCGAAGAGTTTTCCGTGCTAAAGATCGAGCTCCCATGTGCTGGCCGCAGATTCCCTCATGAATTTCTGTTAATACGTAGGCCGCTTCTTCTCCCTCGATGCATTTTATTAGCGGGGAAGAGAGGCTTCTTTTGTAAAGCGTTCCGTTGATGACTGAAAAAGCCGAGGCCCTTCTCCTGATGTATTTGGCGTCGTTCCGGTCTAGGGGGTTCTGTTCCTTTGACGATGTATTCTACAATTGGGGTGATCCAGTCGTCCGTTTCTTCGAGCATACAGATTGTCGGGTTAAACAGAGGCTCGAGAGACACACTGGGTTTGTGTAGCGTTTCTTGGATGGTTGTCCTCTGGTTCCCTGGGGTTTTTGTGCTTGCGAGCTTGGCGAGGATATCAGCTCGTTGGTTTTCCGTTCTTGGGACATGAACTATCTTGCTTGTTTCAAATTCAGCCATTAGCGGCCGTACCTGAAGCAGGTATTTCTGCAGGATTGGTTCTTTGGTCTCGTATTTATTTCCAATCTGGGAGACCACCAGAAGAGAGTCGGTATGGAGTTTTATTTGTTGGATTTGGAGGTCAATTGCCAAGCGAAGTCCGGCGATGCAAGCCTCGTACTCTGCTTGGTTGTTTGAGGTGGGAAAACTGAATGTAAGGGAAACTTCGATGATGACCCCCGTCGGGCTTTCTAGCATGATTCCAGCGCCACTCCCTTTTGGATTTGAGGACCCATCGACATACAGGATCCATATGTCAGATTCGGTGTTAGCAGGCGTCATTTCGGCGATGAAGTCCACCAAAATTTGTGCTTTAAGTGTTGTTCGAGCTTCATATTTAATCCCGAATTCTGAGAGTTCCACAGCCCATTTGATCATTCTTCCAGCCAGATCGGGTCTATGGAGTATCTGCCTGATGGGGTAGTTAGTTCGGACGACTATCTGATGGGCGACAAAATAGGCTCGAAAACGTCGAGCTGCGACAATGAGAGCCAGGGCGATTTTCTCGATTTTCTGATAACGACTTTCAGCTCTGTGCAGAGCCTTGCTTGCGAAGTAGATCCGGCTTTGCCCGGTTTCGAGCTCGCGCACCAGAACGGCAGCTAATGCTTCTTCCGAGACCGCGAGATATAGGTATAGGGTTTCCCCTTCCTTTGGTCGAGTTAAAATTGGAGGCTCGAAGAGAGATTTTTTTAGTTGCTTCAAAGCTTCGTCTTGTTCAGGCGTCCATTCGAAATCTCTTTCTTCTTTTTTGAGGATTTTAAAAAGTGGAAGAGATTTGAATGCTGCATTTGGTATGAAACGAGATAGAGCAGCTATCATTCCATTGAGTTTTTGCACTTCCTTCTTGGACGTCGGAGTTCGCATTTCTGTGACGGATCGACATTTATCCGGGTTCGCCTCGATTCCTCTTTCTGTTAGGAAAAAACCCAAGAATTTCCCTGCTCGAACTCCGAAAGTGCATTTCTCTGGGTTTAATCTCATTCTATTCTTTCGTACCTCACAAAAAATCGCTCTTAGATCGCTTATATGGTCGTCATCACTTCTGCTCTTGGCGATCATATCGTCGAGGTAGACTTCTACGCTTTTACCGATCTGGTTTTGGAACACTTTGTTCATCATTCTTTGGTAAGTTGCTCCAGCGTTTTTTAACCCAAAGGGCATGACTCGGTATGCGAAGTTTCCTCGGTCGGTGACGAAGGCGATTTTTTCTTGATCTGGGGGAAACATGGCTATCTGGTTGTATCCGGAGTATGCGTCCATGAAAGATAATAACCGAAAACCGGAAGCGCTGTCGACCAAACGATCGATGCTGGGGACCGGAAAAGCATCTTTTGGGCAAGCTTTATTAAGATCGGTGTAGTCGACACACATACGCCATTTTCCGTTAGATTTCTTCACCAGGACTGGGTTTGATAACCAAGTCGTGTATTTAACCTCGGAGATAAAGTTGGCTCTGATGAGGTCGTCTACTGCTAAGGTGGCAGCAATGGCTTTCTCTTTGCTTTGAGCCCGCTTTCTTTGGGCGATCCATTTTGCTTCTGGGTTTATTGCGAGTTGATGGCAAGCAGCCTCTGGTGGGATTCCAGGCATGTCTTCGGCCGACCAAGCGAAGATGTCTTTGAAATCTTTAAGACATTGGGTCAAATCGATTTTGATTTTTTCTGGAAGGTCGATCCCTATTTTGACATTTTGGGAAGGGTATGAACCGAGCTGTATTTCGGCGAACTTTCCATCAGGCTCTGGTCTTTTGATTTTTCGTTTGAGCTCTTTGGTTAGCTCGTCGACGTCTTGCTGATTTTCGACTTTCGGATCGCAGCCGGTTTCTACGTTAGTGGCGGCGTTAACTTCAGTCGATCTACCTTTTGGTAGTTTGGGAGTCGACAGTTCTTCCGAAGGGGGAACCCCTTCATGCTCCGAAGCTTTTCGTTCGTTCTTCGTCCATAGGAAAAAACACCTGGAGGCCGACTCTAAGTCAGAGTTTAGAGTGATAACTCTGTTGCAGAGAGAGTGGAACTTCATCTTTAAGTGTGCTGTGGATGTAACCGCCCCGAGCCTACCGAGGGTCGGTCTTCCTATAATACCGTTGTAAATGGATTCACAAGGTAAGGCGAGGAATTTGGTCTTAACGGTTCGAACCATTGGTTCGGTTCCGTAGGTAACCATTAGCTCCAGATGCCCAAGGGGTTTCGTTCGAGATCCGTTAAAGCCGGACAGAGCCGTTCCTCTATAAGGGGTGAGTTCCTCTTTGTCAATCCCCATTTTGTTCAGAAGATCGACAAAGAGGATGTCTGATGAGCTCCCCTGATCTACCAAGATCCTACGTACTTCTTTATCCGCTATGATCGCCGATATTAAGAGAGGTACGTGTTTGTTGGCCTTTCCGTCAATAAGGTCGTCGTCGCTAAAAGATAATGGAGGTCGATTGCTCTTGATCGGGGTTGTTGATGTTGAAGCCACGCATAACAGTTCCTTCCATTTTCTTTTCATTGATTTTCCCGATCCTTCATGATCGAACCCTCCAGTTATCATCATGATAATCGAACGTTTTTTATCCAGTTCTTCGTGGTCTGGGTCGATTACTTCTTTTCCTTTTTCCCTGGGATTTTCATTTCTTTCTCTTCCGACATTGTGAGATCGTTCTCCCTCCCTTTTGACATAGGAAGATAGCTTTCCCCGTTTTATTAAATCTTCAATGTCGTCTTTTAGGGCGTTGCAATGGTTTGTGTCATGGCCATTGCTTGTGGTATCGGCAGTATTTGTTGGCTTTCTGCCCAAGCCGGACAGGTAAAGACCTGGGAGGCTAGACGTCCCTGAACTTGACGTTCCAACATTCCCCTAGTAACTGGGCGTTGGAGACGTTGAGTTCGGTATATACCTGGTGGCGATTCTTTTTACCGGTGTTCCACGAATTTTTACGAGGGTCGATCTCGATGTGGCGTTTCGACGGTTCCGTATGTGACGATGTTTTGTCGACTTTGGAATTTTCTTCTTCATTAATAAAGCACTGGGATAGCTCGAGGAATTCTTGAAGGGTGTTTGGTTCCCAGGTGTTGATGTGCTTTCGGAACGAGCTTCCAGGGAGCAGACCTTGGGCCATGAAGAAGATTCGGAAAGCGTCGTCTAACTGCCGAACCTGAAGAGCCTCGATGTTGAATCGCTCTATATATTCTCTCAGGGGCTCATTTCCCCTCTGGACAATAGATGCTAAAACATTTTTGTTTTTGGGTTTGCTCTTGGAATGGGCAAAGTGCACCGAGAAGTGTTTCGCTAACTGGTCCCACGAGGAGATGGTATTCGACCTTAACGTCCGAAACCATTCGGAAGCCATTTTGTCCAGGGTTAACGGGAATATTCGGCATTTCATTTCCATGGGTACGTTTCGATACTGCATGGTTGTATCAAATTGGTCTAGATGCCTGTCGGGGTCGCCCGTCCCGTCATAAGTCTTCAGTCCTCCAGGTGGTTTCTCGAGGTACCGGGGGACCCGGAAGTTGTCGATCGATTTTGTGAAAGGACCTTTTCGCCCAGGTTGATTCGCCCGTGACGGTGGTTGGTGTCTGTGACGAGGTTCAGAATGTCCGTATCGTCGCGTTTGATTGTTTTGAATGTTGTCACGGCTCCTTGATCGTCTTCTTGACGAGGTCGAGCCTTCAAGATCGTCAACTTGGCGTGCCAAAGGAGAACGGGAACCATTCCCTCGGTGGCGGCGTGGAGGAGAATGAGGATCATCAAGATCGTCATATTGTTGAGCTGATGGAGAACGGTAATCATTCCCTTGGTGAGGGTATGGGGAAAGGCGAAGATCGTTGGGACTATTATGTTGTCGAGCCAGAGGAGAACGGGAACCATTTCCTCGTTGACGGCGTGCGGGGGAACGGTGATTGAGCTTTCTCCGAGGGGGTGATCGATGGAAAAGTCTTCTTTGAGTTGGGCGTCGTTCCTCCAGGGAGCTCTGCCCGGATGATTGCTGGTCCAGAAAGTTTCGACCTTGCAGTCTCGCTACTTCGGATTCGAGGTTAGCGAAGCGGTTGTTTCTTTCTTCATTTACCGCTTCTTGCCGCGCCAATAGCTGAACGAGCTGTTGGACCGCGCCTGTCAAGGCCGGAAGTAATTGAGGAGGAGATGGTAGGCTCGTTTCATATGCACCCGAATGTGCTCGGGACGGTCCCGTGTTGGGAAGTCGGCTTCGTGTTTGCGACGAATTCGTAAGTTCCTGGACGTGGCCTTCAGGGGTTTGCTGAGGGCCGAGCTCAGGTTCGGCCATGAGACTAGTCGGTGTTGAACGGCGCGTTGGTGCCATTTTAATAAGTTCCAAGGTGAGAAAAAATAGGGTATTGATTTCTCCCACTGTGGTCGCCAATGTTCTGTACAGTGCTTCCGATCTTAGAGATCGGTATTACGCAGTTAGTAGATATTTTGTCCTTGATTCTGCCTCTGTCTTCGGGCTTGAGAGGAAGATTTCGTTCGACCTGGAGAGGTTCGATCTTGAAAGGCGATGTTGAGATGTTCGATCTTGAGATGTTCGATCTTGAGGGGCGAGGTTGTACCTGCAATGATACTCCGACGCTCAAGTCAGTATTTGAGTGAATGAGTGTTTGTTAGAAAAAGTGCTTACCATTAATGAGCATTGAATGGGGTATTTATAGAGTTTGAATGTGTTTGTGTTGGCGTTTTTGGGCCGTCCGATCTTGTGGGCTGATCTTGGCCATTGAAGATTGGACTCTCTCAATATGATTGGGCTTCTCATCAATTGGGCTTTTGGAGAGGGGGGTGTAAATAGAAAACAGTGTAATCACCATAACAAAATCAAAGGCAACAAGATCACAAAACAAATTAGTTTTTTAGGTGTATGATTTAGTCGAAAATTGTTCTGGACTGGACCAGGGGGTCCATTTAGCAATACCAGGAGGTCCATTTAGCAATTGGATATGGATTGGCCCAACTATTTCGTCCCATATCCACAACATACAAGCCCAATTAAGGCCATCACACTCGGATGGTTAAGATCAATTCTACTGATCCGACGATCCACAAACGGGCTCTATTTCCTATAAATACCGGCTCCCATTGCCATCATAAGGGACACACTCTCATTCCTAGCTAAATCACTCATCTGTTCTCAATACTGACTTGAGCGTCGGAGTGGCTTCGCAGGTACCCCCCAGGCTCACACTAACCACCGGCCAGGCAGCGAGAGACCTACCAACTGCAGTCAACCCAATACTGCAAGGTACAGAACATTGGCGACCACAGTGGGAGATATCTATCTTTCACATCATCATTACTCCTTGAACTTTTCTCTTGCTACTCCATGGCTCCCAAAGGCAGACCCCGGATTCAAAGCGTTGTCATACCCGCACTCCGACCAAAGGGTACTCCTGAGGGCAACGTCGCCAGCCTGCCTGACGAGGGTACCAGTCAGCCTGCCCAGCCCTCGAATGTGAGCCAACTTTTGGATCTCCTGTGCAATCGCACTCAAACTATGCTGCAGCAGGAAACTCGCCTAAGGCAGATTGAAAGGCGTGTGGCTTCCCTGCCCGCCCGAGCAGCCTCCACCCAGCTGGGGAACCCCTCCTCTGACAACGGTGGCTTCAAGACGCCATCGGTCTCCCCCTCGAAGACATCACGTCCATCGTTCCCCCTAAGGCAAAGGCACGTACATCGCTCTCCCCCTCGGCAGCGCAGACATGGAGGATCAGGAGGGCACCAAATCACTTGACGCAAGGAATCAGCCAACGTACACAAACCGGCACCCAAGGCGCCCAGGAGGGCACCAAAACACTTGACGCAAGGAGACAGCCAACGTGCACAAACCGGCACCCAAGGCGCCCAGGAGGGTGCCAAAACACTTGACGCAAGGAGACAGCCAGCGTGCCCAAACCGGCACCCAGGCGCCCTATAGGGCGCCAAAGTTCGTTTTGCATAATAGCACCCAGCGCATCCAAACATGGCACAAGGCGCCCAGGAAGGCGCCAACTTCAGACCACCGCACCTTGGCACAAGGCGCCCAATACGTGAATGAAGAAGAGGATGAAGCTAGGCCTAATTATGAATTTTGTTGTTTGAGCACAAAAGCGGAATATCAAGAAAGAAAAAAGGTCCAACTCCATAGTCAGGAGTGGAGCGAGACAAGTCTGAGACCCAACATACCATGCAGGGAGGGATTGTCTGGATCGTAGGGGGCAACCTCAACATTAACCTAAAGCCAAGATCATCTCTCCAAGTATGGGAGTCAAGGGTGTCATGGCGCGCTCATCTTCCTAAAGCAAAGCAGCCAAGATCACAACACCCACCCGGCGGGGATCCAAGGTATGAGACCACGATGTCTTGGATAGCAAGCGCTAAGAAAGGCGCGGAAGTCAAGCAAATGACGAGACCATGAGGTCACAGACACCAGAGATACCCACCTACAAGGGTGATGTCTAGTCTGCAGGCCATAACTTCATCTGTGTTTATCCGATTAAGGCGTGTAAGCATGCGTTGGAAAGATAAGAAGCAGAGCTACAATTATCATGTTAAGCTCGAAATCCAATTCATACGTCTCCGCACCCAGGAAGGGAAACAAGCTGATGGCACCATGGCAAGCCAGCACCCAAGGCGCCCAGGAGGGCGCCAAATCCTGTTACGGAAGCAGCCAGCGTGGCACGTAAGAAAATTAAAGGATGCATGAGCACGTAAGAAAATAAAAGAGTGCATGAGCACGTAAGCAAATTAAAGGATGCATGAGCATGTGAGTGCATGAACATGAAAGGAAATAAAAGAGTGCACGAGCACGTGAGCAAAAAAAATAGTGCACGAGCACGTGAGCAAAAAACATAGTGCACGAGCACGTGAGCAAAAAAACATAGTGCATGAGCTCGTGAGAAAATAAAATGGTGCACGAGCACGTGAGCAAAAAACATAGTGCACGAGCACGTGAGCAAAAAAACATAGTGGACGAGCACGTGAGAAAACAAAATAGTGCACGAGCACGTGAGCAAATAACATAGTGCGCGAGCACGTGAGAAAATCAAATGATGCATGAGCGTGAGAGGAAATAAAGTAACGCGTGAAGTGATGTTGTCATTCTGCTCGCCCTCACACTCTCCTCCGCTCGCCCTCACACTCTCCTATGCTCGCCCTCACACTTTCCTATGCTCGCCCCTAGGTGCAATGTAATCGGCCAAGAGGAAAAGAAAATGTGGTGTTGCTCGCCCATACTCACCATCAATCACCTCGATCAAGGCAATTCAGCAAAAAATATCAATAGACGAGTAGGATAATTGCTGTGATCCTCTGACAAAATTAGCAGACCCGATGACGGGACGAGCCGTAAGGGCAACCTAACCTACGAGGGCATCTTAAAAGACAACGTCAAGTCAATACCATCCCCCAGGATAATCTCGACTTGGGGGGAAACGGTGGAACCAGGTCAATATCCACCAGAGGCACCACCGGGGATCGCCATCGAGGAAATCCCCCGACCGACGCAGGTCAATATCAAACTTTGCCACGAGGCGCGAAGCGACTTTAAACGTGTCGCAACATCTGACGGGAGTTAAATTCTGATCGATTCTGATAAACTTCCCCCAGAGTCCCACGAGGTGCGAAGCGGCTTCGAAAATGGTCGCAACCTTTGATGGGCGAGTTAAATTCGGATCGATTTTGATAAATTGCCCCAGAGTCACCACGAGGTGTTAACTTTGCCACGAGGCACGAAGCGGCTTCGAAAATGGTCGCAACCTCTGATGGGCGAGTTAAATTCGGATCAATTCTGATAAACTGCCCCTAGAGTCACCACGAGGTGTTAACTTTGCCACGAGGCATGAAGCGGCTTCGAAAATGGTCGCAACCTCTGATGGGCGAGTTAAATTCGGATCGATTCTGATAAATTGCCCCCAGAGTCACCATGAGGTGCGAAGCGGCTTCGAAAATGGTTGCAACCTCTGATGGGCGAGTTAAATTCGGATCGATTCTGATAAACTGCCCCCAGAATCACCACGAGGTGTTAACTTTGCCACGAGGCACGAAGTGGCTTCGAAAATGGTCGCAACCTCTGATGGGCGAGTTAAATTCAAACCGATTCTGATAAACTTCCCCCAGAGTCCCACGAGGTGTTAACTTTGCCACGAGGCACAGAGCGACTTTAAACGTGTCACAACCTCTGATGGGCAAGTTATTATTTATATCGATTCTGATAAACTGCCCCCAGAGTTAACATTGCCATGAGGCGATATGAGATTATACATTCAGATGCGCAAGGCGATGACCAGCTCCCGAGGCCACCTAACGCGTGTGTTAACCTAGAATTTCGACAAGGCTTTTGAGTGGTTAGTTAATAGGGTCTGACTTTTTATTAAAGATCATTCATAATGCCTTTGGAAAAGAAAAGTGACATTTAAGTCATCTCAACATGTTTTCGACAGAAGAAGTCTTCACTAATTCGACAAGGAAGAGGTTTCGACAGGACAGTATATCCAGGACTTCGTCAAGCAGTTATTGGCAAACAGTTATGTCGAATTTCAAGACTACGGTTAATACAACGTAGGCAGTTGTGGCATCGAACGTGGCACGAAGTTCATCACTGGTTATTGAGACGTGGCCACGTGTCCATAGCAGTTTACATTTCAGTCATTATTTTCTGTATAAATAGGGGTTTCTACGTAGAAATCAAGGGTGCCAAATTATTATACCAAACACACAGTTCTGAAACTCTAACTTCCAAGTCACAGCGAAAACAGAGTAAAAGAATTATTGTACCACGTATGTGAATTTGTGCACCTTTCTCTTTACATTTAATGCAATTTATTGCTTTCAATACAAGTCATTTTATATTTCTGCGTTCCATTTTACTACTTCTTTTTCTTTGATTTGCATTTTCATGGTGAATTGTCTCCTTTTTTTTAAAATATATTTGTTGACAAACTGTGGTGTTTAAAGGCAATTACTTTAGAGATTTCTGGTTTAATCTCACAAACATTTCTAATAAAACCAGTGATTGTTTGCTAAAAACACCAGCAAACAAATTGGCACGCCCGGTGGGACCGTTTGCCTTTAATACGTAATTTTTCTATGTTCTTGTATGTATTCGTATTTGCATGCACTTAAGAAGTGGAAAAATGGTTCGTCCTACTAATAATGCGTCTAGTTCTAATCCTGTGATTTCACAAGAACAGGGAACAATAGTAAACTCTGCAAACGTAAATGCAGGGTTGGTTGTGGGAACAATATCCCCATCATCATCAACAACTGTTCCTTCAGTATCAATGACTAACGTTGGATTAACGCAGTCAAACATGGCATCTATACCTATGCCTTTGCCGTCACATATGGGACTTCATAATCCTTATATGGCAATAGGAAGCGGTTTAAATCCACATTTTCATAATGTAAGTTTTCCTGCATTTCCTTCTGGATCATATGGCATGCCTACTGGAATGCCACATATTTAGACCATGTCTCCCGTACATGTTTCTTCTGAAAGTGTAATGGGTCGAAATCCCACTGCATTAACCAATGAATCTTTGTTGGCCTTACGACAACAAGTTGATGAGAGCAATCATGATATGGTTAATATGTTAACCCAACAAATTGGTACAGTTTTTAATCCATTGATTCAAAATACTAACACTAGTTACCAAATGTTAGCCAATCAAATGGGTCGAATTGCAGATTTCTTTGGGACCCCAACGGTTAATAATAGGCAAATTCCCAATGTGGTGGGTAATATGCCTGGTAAGGTTGCTGGCCCTATTCTTCAATTGTGCTAGTCGAACTCCTTGTGTTCTTCTAGTTGGTAAGGTTGGTCGAATTTCCTTAGGAATAAACAAGTTCAGCCTTGATTCAAAAGTGGCTAAGAGCCAAAGTTGCATAAGCCACATAGGACCAGCAACGAGCAATTTGTCAGTTGGTTCGCCTTCTTTCAATTCGAGGGAAGCACCATCAAGATGTTGATAGAGATTCCCCAAAATCAATTTCGCTAAATTGATATTCTTGGCCTTATGGAGTTGAATGGCCAAAGGAACGAAAACTTTTGCTACTTGGAGAGAACGGGAGCAAAAGACAAAACATGACAACCATAAGGTAAGAAAAGCTATATGTTCTAAATCAGATACTTCAACATTCTCAGTATCATGATGATCAGCAATATAAGCACTAAAGGTAGGGTTGTTAAATGAGAAGCCATAGTCGTTGGTGGCCAGTTTAGGGTCAAAAGTTTCGCCCAGTGGTTTCAGGCCAGTAATGGCAGCCACATCCAACAGAGTGGGAGATAACATGCCACACTTCAGATGGAGACTATGAGTGGATATATCCCAGAACTGTAATGCTGCTAGAATCATAGTGCTGTCGTATTTGGGTCCATATTTCGACAGTTGGATAATGTCGAAAATCCCCTGTTCTTGCCAAATGGTTTCCTTTTGGTTTTGAACTTTGTCAAGCCATTCGATGTAATCACTTTGTTCTACCTTAGGAGCAGATCTAAATACTCTGTTGGGGTTTTTCAGAAATTCCAAATGAAAAGGAGTTTCCTCAAAAATTCTGGGTTGAAGTTTTCGGTGACTAGGAAAAATCGCCTTAACTTCTTCACTTTCTATGGGGTCAGGAAGAGGACCTAAATAAGCATGGGTAAAAGGTTTACCAGATGGAATAAGTATCTGATTAAACCAAGTTGGTGAAGGTTCTGCAACGAAGCCTTCAAAGCCTTGCACAGCAACTGTTTGTTTTTGAGGTTGAGCGCTGGAAGAAGCCATCTGTTGCAAATAACGAACAAAGAGGGTTGGGTTCTTAGTAGAGATGTCGAAACGATGGAAAAGTTTGAAGCTTTCGTGAAAAGGCAAGGTTAACTGAGAAATTTTCAGAGTTTAAGGTTCAAAGGGAGCATGAGATTGAAGAAGATGAAGTGAAACGTATTTATACGTTAGAATTGCAACGGTTACACAGTTACGACGTTTCGCACGTTTGAGATTCTGAAAGGACGTGGTCCACCAACCAAATGACGTGGCCCAATAAAATGGTTCGCTTTATCTGCGTAGGGTCATGATTATTGTTGCCTATCACCATTTAATGCAAAGTTGTTGGAGGTGACGTTTCGAAATCTTCAAAAATATTCTTTTTCTTCCTTAACACTTGTGTTGTCGAAAAAGATATTTTTGGGGGGCAATTTGTTAACCTAGAATTTCGACAAGGCTTTTGAGTGGTTAGTTAATAGGGTCTGACTTTTTATTAAAGATCATTCATAATGCCTTTGGAAAAGAAAAGTGACATTTAAGTCATCTCAACATGTTTTCGACAGAAGAAGTCTTCACTAATTCGACAAGGAAGAGGTTTCGACAGGACAGTATATCCAGGACTTCGTCAAGCAGTTATTGGCAAACAGTTATGTCGAATTTCAAGACTACGGTTAATACAACGTAGGCAGTTGTGGCATCGAACGTGGCACGAAGTTCATCACTGGTTATTGAGACGTGGCCACGTGTCCATAGCAGTTTACATTTCAGTCATTATTTTCTGTATAAATAGGGGTTTCTACGTAGAAATCAAGGGTGCCAAATTATTATACCAAACACACAGTTCTGAAACTCTAACTTCCAAGTCACAGCGAAAACAGAGTAAAAGAATTATTGTACCACGTATGTGAATTTGTGCACCTTTCTCTTTACATTTAATGCAATTTATTGCTTTCAATACAAGTCATTTTATATTTCTGCGTTCCATTTTACTACTTCTTTTTCTTTGATTTGCATTTTCATGGTGAATTGTCTCCTTTTTTTTAAAATATATTTGTTGACAAACTGTGGTGTTTAAAGGCAATTACTTTAGAGATTTCTGGTTTAATCTCACAAACATTTCTAATAAAACCAGTGATTGTTTGCTAAAAACACCAGCAAACAAATTGGCACGCCCGGTGGGACCGTTTGCCTTTAATACGTAATTTTTCTATGTTCTTGTATGTATTCGTATTTGCATGCACTTAAGAAGTGGAAAAATGGTTCGTCCTACTAATAATGCGTCTAGTTCTAATCCTGTGATTTCACAAGAACAGGGAACAATAGTAGACTCTGCAAACGTAAATGCAGGGTTGGTTGTGGGAACAATATCCCCATCATCATCAACAACTGTTCCTTCAGTATCAATGACTAACGTTGGATTAACGCAGTCAAACATGGCATCTATACCTATGCCTTTGCCGTCACATATGGGACTTCATAATCCTTATATGGCAATAGGAAGCGGTTTAAATCCACATTTTCATAATGTAAGTTTTCCTGCATTTCCTTCTGGATCATATGGCATGCCTACTGGAATGCCACATATTTAGACCATGTCTCCCGTACATGTTTCTTCTGAAAGTGTAATGGGTCGAAATCCCACTGCATTAACCAATGAATCTTTGTTGGCCTTACGACAACAAGTTGATGAGAGCAATCATGATATGGTTAATATGTTAACCCAACAAATTGGTACAGTTTTTAATCCATTGATTCAAAATACTAACACTAGTTACCAAATGTTAGCCAATCAAATGGGTCGAATTGCAGATTTCTTTGGGACCCCAACGGTTAATAATAGGCAAATTCCCAATGTGGTGGGTAATATGCCTGGTAAGGTTGCTGGCCCTATTCTTCAATTGTGCTAGTCGAACTCCTTGTGTTCTTCTAGTTGGTAAGGTTGGTCGAATTTCCTTAGGAATAAACAAGTTCAGCCTTGATTCAAAAGTGGCTAAGAGCCAAAGTTGCATAAGCCACATAGGACCAGCAACGAGCAATTTGTCAGTTGGTTCGCCTTCTTTCAATTCGAGGGAAGCACCATCAAGATGTTGATAGAGATTCCCCAAAATCAATTTCGCTAAATTGATATTCTTGGCCTTATGGAGTTGAATGGCCAAAGGAACGAAAACTTTTGCTACTTGGAGAGAACGGGAGCAAAAGACAAAACATGACAACCATAAGGTAAGAAAAGCTATATGTTCTAAATCAGATACTTCAACATTCTCAGTATCATGATGATCAGCAATATAAGCACTAAAGGTAGGGTTGTTAAATGAGAAGCCATAGTCGTTGGTGGCCAGTTTAGGGTCAAAAGTTTCGCCCAGTGGTTTCAGGCCAGTAATGGCAGCCACATCCAACAGAGTGGGAGATAACATGCCACACTTCAGATGGAGACTATGAGTGGATATATCCCAGAACTGTAATGCTGCTAGAATCATAGTGCTGTCGTATTTGGGTCCATATTTCGACAGTTGGATAATGTCGAAAATCCCCTGTTCTTGCCAAATGGTTTCCTTTTGGTTTTGAACTTTGTCAAGCCATTCGATGTAATCACTTTGTTCTACCTTAGGAGCAGATCTAAATACTCTGTTGGGGTTTTTCAGAAATTCCAAATGAAAAGGAGTTTCCTCAAAAATTCTGGGTTGAAGTTTTCGGTGACTAGGAAAAATCGCCTTAACTTCTTCACTTTCTATGGGGTCAGGAAGAGGACCTAAATAAGCATGGGTAAAAGGTTTACCAGATGGAATAAGTATCTGATTAAACCAAGTTGGTGAAGGTTCTGCAACGAAGCCTTCAAAGCCTTGCACAGCAACTGTTTGTTTTTGAGGTTGAGCGCTGGAAGAAGCCATCTGTTGCAAATAACGAACAAAGAGGGTTGGGTTCTTAGTAGAGATGTCGAAACGATGGAAAAGTTTGAAGCTTTCGTGAAAAGGCAAGGTTAACTGAGAAATTTTCAGAGTTTAAGGTTCAAAGGGAGCATGAGATTGAAGAAGATGAAGTGAAACGTATTTATACGTTAGAATTGCAACGGTTACACAGTTACGACGTTTCGCACGTTTGAGATTCTGAAAGGACGTGGTCCACCAACCAAATGACGTGGCCCAATAAAATGGTTCGCTTTATCTGCGTAGGGTCATGATTATTGTTGCCTATCACCATTTAATGCAAAGTTGTTGGAGGTGACGTTTCGAAATCTTCAAAAATATTCTTTTTCTTCCTTAACACTTGTGTTGTCGAAAAAGATATTTTTGGGGGGCAATTTGTTAACCTAGAATTTCGACAAGGCTTTTGAGTGGTTAGTTAATAGGGTCTGACTTTTTATTAAAGATCATTCATAATGCCTTTGGAAAAGAAAAGTGACATTTAAGTCATCTCAACATGTTTTCGACAGAAGAAGTCTTCACTAATTCGACAAGGAAGAGGTTTCGACAGGACAGTATATCCAGGACTTCGTCAAGCAGTTATTGGCAAACAGTTATGTCGAATTTCAAGACTACGGTTAATACAACGTAGGCAGTTGTGGCATCGAACGTGGCACGAAGTTCATCACTGGTTATTGAGACGTGGCCACGTGTCCATAGCAGTTTACATTTCAGTCATTATTTTCTGTATAAATAGGGGTTTCTACGTAGAAATCAAGGGTGCCAAATTATTATACCAAACACACAGTTCTGAAACTCTAACTTCCAAGTCACAGCGAAAACAGAGTAAAAGAATTATTGTACCACGTATGTGAATTTGTGCACCTTTCTCTTTACATTTAATGCAATTTATTGCTTTCAATACAAGTCATTTTATATTTCTGCGTTCCATTTTACTACTTCTTTTTCTTTGATTTGCATTTTCATGGTGAATTGTCTCCTTTTTTTTAAAATATATTTGTTGACAAACTGTGGTGTTTAAAGGCAATTACTTTAGAGATTTCTGGTTTAATCTCACAAACATTTCTAATAAAACCAGTGATTGTTTGCTAAAAACACCAGCAAACAAATTGGCACGCCCGGTGGGACCGTTTGCCTTTAATACGTAATTTTTCTATGTTCTTGTATGTATTCGTATTTGCATGCACTTAAGAAGTGGAAAAATGGTTCGTCCTACTAATAATGCGTCTAGTTCTAATCCTGTGATTTCACAAGAACAGGGAACAATAGTAGACTCTGCAAACGTAAATGCAGGGTTGGTTGTGGGAACAATATCCCCATCATCATCAACAACTGTTCCTTCAGTATCAATGACTAACGTTGGATTAACGCAGTCAAACATGGCATCTATACCTATGCCTTTGCCGTCACATATGGGACTTCATAATCCTTATATGGCAATAGGAAGCGGTTTAAATCCACATTTTCATAATGTAAGTTTTCCTGCATTTCCTTCTGGATCATATGGCATGCCTACTGGAATGCCACATATTTAGACCATGTCTCCCGTACATGTTTCTTCTGAAAGTGTAATGGGTCGAAATCCCACTGCATTAACCAATGAATCTTTGTTGGCCTTACGACAACAAGTTGATGAGAGCAATCATGATATGGTTAATATGTTAACCCAACAAATTGGTACAGTTTTTAATCCATTGATTCAAAATACTAACACTAGTTACCAAATGTTAGCCAATCAAATGGGTCGAATTGCAGATTTCTTTGGGACCCCAACGGTTAATAATAGGCAAATTCCCAATGTGGTGGGTAATATGCCTGGTAAGGTTGCTGGCCCTATTCTTCAATTGTGCTAGTCGAACTCCTTGTGTTCTTCTAGTTGGTAAGGTTGGTCGAATTTCCTTAGGAATAAACAAGTTCAGCCTTGATTCAAAAGTGGCTAAGAGCCAAAGTTGCATAAGCCACATAGGACCAGCAACGAGCAATTTGTCAGTTGGTTCGCCTTCTTTCAATTCGAGGGAAGCACCATCAAGATGTTGATAGAGATTCCCCAAAATCAATTTCGCTAAATTGATATTCTTGGCCTTATGGAGTTGAATGGCCAAAGGAACGAAAACTTTTGCTACTTGGAGAGAACGGGAGCAAAAGACAAAACATGACAACCATAAGGTAAGAAAAGCTATATGTTCTAAATCAGATACTTCAACATTCTCAGTATCATGATGATCAGCAATATAAGCACTAAAGGTAGGGTTGTTAAATGAGAAGCCATAGTCGTTGGTGGCCAGTTTAGGGTCAAAAGTTTCGCCCAGTGGTTTCAGGCCAGTAATGGCAGCCACATCCAACAGAGTGGGAGATAACATGCCACACTTCAGATGGAGACTATGAGTGGATATATCCCAGAACTGTAATGCTGCTAGAATCATAGTGCTGTCGTATTTGGGTCCATATTTCGACAGTTGGATAATGTCGAAAATCCCCTGTTCTTGCCAAATGGTTTCCTTTTGTTTTTGAACTTTGTCAAGCCATTCGATGTAATCACTTTGTTCTACCTTAGGAGCAGATCTAAATACTCTGTTGGGGTTTTTCAGAAATTCCAAATGAAAAGGAGTTTCCTCAAAAATTCTGGGTTGAAGTTTTCGGTGACTAGGAAAAATCGCCTTAACTTCTTCACTTTCTATGGGGTCAGGAAGAGGACCTAAATAAGCATGGGTAAAAGGTTTACCAGATGGAATAAGTATCTGATTAAACCAAGTTGGTGAAGGTTCTGCAACGAAGCCTTCAAAGCCTTGCACAGCAACTGTTTGTTTTTGAGGTTGAGCGCTGGAAGAAGCCATCTGTTGCAAATAACGAACAAAGAGGGTTGGGTTCTTAGTAGAGATGTCGAAACGATGGAAAAGTTTGAAGCTTTCGTGAAAAGGCAAGGTTAACTGAGAAATTTTCAGAGTTTAAGGTTCAAAGGGAGCATGAGATTGAAGAAGATGAAGTGAAACGTATTTATACGTTAGAATTGCAACGGTTACACAGTTACGACGTTTCGCACGTTTGAGATTCTGAAAGGACGTGGTCCACCAACCAAATGACGTGGCCCAATAAAATGGTTCGCTTTATCTGCGTAGGGTCATGATTATTGTTGCCTATCACCATTTAATGCAAAGTTGTTGGAGGTGACGTTTCGAAATCTTCAAAAATATTCTTTTTCTTCCTTAACACTTGTGTTGTCGAAAAAGATATTTTTGGGGGGCAATTTGTTAACCTAGAATTTCGACAAGGCTTTTGAGTGGTTAGTTAATAGGGTCTGACTTTTTATTAAAGATCATTCATAATGCCTTTGGAAAAGAAAAGTGACATTTAAGTCATCTCAACATGTTTTCGACAGAAGAAGTCTTCACTAATTCGACAAGGAAGAGGTTTCGACAGGACAGTATATCCAGGACTTCGTCAAGCAGTTATTGGCAAACAGTTATGTCGAATTTCAAGACTACGGTTAATACAACGTAGGCAGTTGTGGCATCGAACGTGGCACGAAGTTCATCACTGGTTATTGAGACGTGGCCACGTGTCCATAGCAGTTTACATTTCAGTCATTATTTTCTGTATAAATAGGGGTTTCTACGTAGAAATCAAGGGTGCCAAATTATTATACCAAACACACAGTTCTGAAACTCTAACTTCCAAGTCACAGCGAAAACAGAGTAAAAGAATTATTGTACCACGTATGTGAATTTGTGCACCTTTCTCTTTACATTTAATGCAATTTATTGCTTTCAATACAAGTCATTTTATATTTCTGCGTTCCATTTTACTACTTCTTTTTCTTTGATTTGCATTTTCATGGTGAATTGTCTCCTTTTTTTTAAAATATATTTGTTGACAAACTGTGGTGTTTAAAGGCAATTACTTTAGAGATTTCTGGTTTAATCTCACAAACATTTCTAATAAAACCAGTGATTGTTTGCTAAAAACACCAGCAAACAAATTGGCACGCCCGGTGGGACCGTTTGCCTTTAATACGTAATTTTTCTATGTTCTTGTATGTATTCGTATTTGCATGCACTTAAGAAGTGGAAAAATGGTTCGTCCTACTAATAATGCGTCTAGTTCTAATCCTGTGATTTCACAAGAACAGGGAACAATAGTAAACTCTGCAAACGTAAATGCAGGGTTGGTTGTGGGAACAATATCCCCATCATCATCAACAACTGTTCCTTCAGTATCAATGACTAACGTTGGATTAACGCAGTCAAACATGGCATCTATACCTATGCCTTTGCCGTCACATATGGGACTTCATAATCCTTATATGGCAATAGGAAGCGGTTTAAATCCACATTTTCATAATGTAAGTTTTCCTGCATTTCCTTCTGGATCATATGGCATGCCTACTGGAATGCCACATATTTAGACCATGTCTCCCGTACATGTTTCTTCTGAAAGTGTAATGGGTCGAAATCCCACTGCATTAACCAATGAATCTTTGTTGGCCTTACGACAACAAGTTGATGAGAGCAATCATGATATGGTTAATATGTTAACCCAACAAATTGGTACAGTTTTTAATCCATTGATTCAAAATACTAACACTAGTTACCAAATGTTAGCCAATCAAATGGGTCGAATTGCAGATTTCTTTGGGACCCCAACGGTTAATAATAGGCAAATTCCCAATGTGGTGGGTAATATGCCTGGTAACCCTCAAAGAGCGGTTACGGTCGAAGCCCAGACAGTTGTAGGCGAACAACAAAGGTTAGCAAATTATATCCCTGAAGTAGTTTTGGTAAACCGAAACCAGAACGCTGACGAGGTTGTTCGACAAGTACAACGAAATAATGTTGACGTTCATGATAATATAGCCACTTTAGTAGAAACTATAATGGCGCAAAATGGTCTTAACATAGGTTCGCATAGGCCAAATTTCATATCACCATTGTGTGAATATGTGTTGCAAACTGAGTTACCAAGGGGCTGGAAAGTTCCTAAATATACTAAGTTTGGTGGTGACACAAAAGAGTCTACTGTCGAACATATTGCTCGTTATTTGACCGAGTCTGGGGATATAGCCCAAAATGAGAATTTGAAGATGAAATATTTCCCAAATTCTTTAACAAAAAATGCTTTTACTTGGTTTACTACATTACCCCCTGGTTCTATTTTCACATGGGGGCAATTAGAAAAAGCATTTCATGCGCAATTTTACATGGGCCAATCTAAGATTAGTCTCAAAGAATTGGCCAGTGTTCAGCGCAAAATACCTGAAACTGTTGATGACTATTTGAATAGGTTTAGGCTACTGAAGGCTCGTTGTTTCACACAAGTGCCTGAACATGAACTCGTCGAAATGGCTGCTGGTGGCCTTGATTATTCGATCAGGAAGAAATTGGACACATCTCATCTAAGGGATATGGCCCAATTAGCTGACAGAGTTCGACAGGTGGAAAGGCTTAAAGAAGAAAAGTCTACGTCAAATAAGTTTCATAAAAAAGAAAAAGTGGCTTATGTCGAAGAAGAATTCGACACCACACTTAGTGCTGTCGAAAGAGAGGAGATAGACATGGCTGAACTCAAGCCTGGTCCTCCTTATACTTGTAAATTACTAAGGCCTGCTAATGGAAAAAATCCTGTTGAGCCAAAAAATGACAGATTTGTGCCTAAGACATATACTTTTGATGTTACTAAATGTGATGAAATATTTGAGCTGTTAGTAAAAGATGGTCAGATATTGGTACCTAGTGGCTTAAAAGTACCAACTCTTGACCAGAGAAAGAAAAAGGGTTATTGTAAGTTCCATAATTTTTTGGGACATAACACTGACCGTTGTGTGCTTTTCAGGGATCTTGTGCAAAAAGCAATCGAAGAAGGGAGATTAAAATTTGAAGATAGAAAGATGAAAACTCCAATGCAAGTTGTAGATGACCCTTTACCCAAAGCTGAAGCCATGTATACAGAACCTTTCGAAATGAGTATAAACATGGTAGATGCTGAAATGAAAGATCCTCCAAAGAAACTTAAATCCTCCACCAAGAAATTGGAAGGTTTTATATATGCTGAAGGGAAGAGACAAGAGATAACCTTGAAAGAATATGATGGGAAGTTACATGCTGTGTTCCCAAAAGCTGAAGAGGAATTGATAGATTTCCTCAACAGATGTAAGTGGAACAATTCTGAGGTTATGCTATGTCCAAGGTGCAGTGCTGTTTTCGACAAAGAAGCAGCTAAAGCTGTTGAAGGGTACCAGGATCAGGAACAACGTAAGAGGAAATGGCCTGACAATAGGCCATCCTTTGATTTTGGTAGCACTGAGCTTCCTGGTTACAAGGCCAATGTTACGACTAAGCCTTCATCTAGCAAGGCTAATGTTTCGACTAAGCCTTCGACAAGCCAAGAGCCAGGAAAGAAAGGATCCATAAAACTGTTTGGTAAATCCTTCGTTCCACAAACGAATTCCCCTGTTGGAAAATGGGTTCACAACAATGCACCCGCTCAAGTTGTCCATCAAGGTGATTCCAACAAGTATAATTATTGGAATAATTATAAAGGTAAGAATCCTATGACTAAAACCCAGTGGCGTCGTTTTCAGAGAAACCAGAAGCAGAAAGCTTCTTTAGACGTGAACAAGGTTCCAAGTCACTTTGGAATCAAAGTCCAGTTGGGTGATAAGAAGGTGGCTTCTAAGGTTGAAGCAAGTACCAGTGCTGATGTTGCTAAGCCTACAAGTGGGGTAAATAAGGCAAAAAGTAAGGATGTTTCGATGGAAAAACCTAGAAGGCCTGCACTTGAAAGAATCTGTCCTCCATCTTCGACATCTAAAGGGAAAGAAGCTCAGTCCGACTTTGATGAGGACATAGGTTCTGGTTTTGATGATTCTGACGATGATTTCGATGTCGTCTGTAATGTGGTGTCAATATTGCCACTAGAATATGATGTCATAACTGTGCCTAATAGTGAGGAAGAAGATTTCACTGAAGATATGGCTTGTCACAAACCCATATGTTATTATGTGATGAATGATGGCTGTGTCGAAGAACAGATGGCTACTTTCGAGAGGCCAGATACGAGTATGCAGAATCACCTGAAGCCTTTATATATTCAGGCTAAGGTTAATGGTATTGGCATCAACAAAGTGTTAGTTGATGGAGGTGCTGCTGTGAATCTTATGCCTGAAGTGCTTATGAAGAAGATAGGCATATCCATCACTGACCTTAAGCCACACAATATTGTCTTAAGTAATTACGAAGGCAAAACTGGTTACTCTCTTGGAGCCATTGAAGTGGAATTGATTGTTGGAACTATCAAGAGGACCACTCTGTTCTTAGTAATTGCTTCCAAAGCAAACTTCAATATGTTACTTGGAAGGGAGTGGATACATGGAGTCGGTGCTGTGCCTTCAACAGTACATCAAAGACTAGTGATGTGGAAGGAAGATGGTCTTGTCGAATACATTGAAGCAGACCAAAGTTATTTTCGTGCTGACGTGAATCACATCACCAAGGAAAATTTTGAGAAAAGATTGGCGAACATTGCGTCATGTCCATCTTCAAATGAGACATACATTCCTGCTGATAATGTATTTGCTTCAGTTAATTTGCATCCAAACTATGGTTTTGTTTGGGAAAGGCAAATAATAGGAGATGCTACTGCCCAACCTGAAGGGTGGTATTCTGATTCTTAAAATGTTTCCTATGTCAGTTCCTAATGCATGGAATAAGATTACGGCTTATATGGCCGAAAATAAGTTAAAAGCGGCTATGGAAGCCGAATTAAATCATCAAACAATGGCTGTCGAAGCCAACGGTTCTGTAGACGAAAATGGCATTATTATGAATGAAAAGCTTGATTGCATTTATGATAATGAGCCATTAGGTTTTGAAAAGGATCCTAAAGATTCAACAAAGCGAATACAAGCTCAAGATCCATTGGAGGAAGTAGATTTGGGAGATGGCTCAAAGAAAAGGCCAACTTTTGTTAGTGCATATCTGGATGTTGCATTGAAAGACAAAGTTATAACATTGCTAAGGGAGTTCAAAGATTGCTTTGCTTGGGACTATGACGAAATGCCTGGATTGAGTCGAGACATTGTGGAATTACAATTGCCAATTCGACCAGAGAAGAAGCCAGTGAAGCAGATGCCAAGAAGGTTTGCTCCTCAAATATTAACTAAAATTAAAGAGGAGATCGAAAGGTTGTTCAAGAACAAATTCATCAGAACTGCCAGGTATGTCGAATGGTTAGCTAATATAGTTCCTGTAATTAAGAAAAATGGCACTCTTAGAGTTTGCATAGATTTTAGAGACTTGAATAATGCAACTCCCAAAGATGAATATGCAATGCCTGTGGCAGAAATGTTGATTGATTCAGCAGCAGGATTTGAATACCTCAGCATGCTTGATGGTTATTCTGGGTATAATCAAATCTTTATTGCTGAAGAAGATGTATCGAAAACTGCATTTCGTTGCCCAGGAGCATTAGGTATTTATGAATGGGTAGTAATGCCATTTGGTTTAAAAAATGCTGGTGCTACATATCAGAGGGCAATGAATTGTATGTTTCATGATTTTATTGAAAACTTTATGCAAATATACATAGATGATGTGGTAGTTAAATCTTCCTCAGAAAATGGCCATTTAGACCATCTTCGACAATCTTTTGAAAGAATGAGGAAATATGGATTGAAAATGAATCCATTAAAATGTGCCTTCTGTGTGCGTGCAGGAGATTTCTTGGGTTTTGTGGTGCACAAAAAAGGCATTAAAATCAATCAGAATAAGACTAAAGCTATAATTGAAACGAAGGCTCCTTCAACCAAAAAAGAACTTCAGTCATTGTTGGGAAAAATCAATTTCCTACGAAGATTCATATCAAATCTAAGTGGCAAAACTCAAGCATTTTCGCCATTGTTGAGACTGAAGAAAGAAGAAGTTTTCAAATGGGAATCAGTTCATCAAGCAGCCTTTGAAGAAATTAAGTCTTATTTGATGAAACCACCAATTCTAATGCCTATTATTAGAAACAAAGTGCTCAAATTGTATATAGCAGCATCTGAAAAAACAATAGGTAGCATGTTAGCTCAAGAGGATGATAATGGTGTCGAAAGAGCCATATATTACCTTAGTAGAGTCTTAATAGATGCTGAAACTAGGTACAGTTCTATAGAAAAGTTGTGCCTTTGCTTGTATTTTTCATGCACAAAGTTAAAGCAATATATAAAGCCAGCTAATGTTTGTGTTTATTCGCATTCTGATATTATTAAGCACATGCTGTCGAAACCAATAATGCATAGTAGAATTGGTAAATGGGCTTTAGCTTTATCTGAATATGACTTAACTTATCAACCTTTAAAATCAATTAAAGGACAAGTGGTTGCTGATTTTATAGTGGACCACTCTGTTGTCGAAGAAACATTACATTTCGTAGACACATATCCTTGGAGGTTGTATTTTGATGGTTCGAGTCATAAAAAAGGGGTTGGGATTGGTGTTTTAATTATTTCACCAAATAACATTCCAACGAAGTACAAGTGTAAAATTCGAAATCATTGCTCAAATAATGAAGCTGAGTATGAGGCTCTTATTATAGGCCTTGAAATTTTACTTGAGCTGGGGGCAAGATGTATTGAAATAAAAGGTGATTCAGAATTGGTTATCAAACAAATGACCAAAGAATATAAATGTATTAAAGAACACCTTATTAAATACTTTATTATGGCCAATTCCTTATTAAAGAGATTTGACTCTGTTCATTTAGAACATTTACCACGAGTTGATAATCAAGTGGCGAATGATTTGACCCAAATTGCATCAGGTTATAGAGTTTCAAAACAAAGCCTTGAAGAATTAGTCGAAATAAAAGAGAAACTCGTGTCTGATGATATTTCTTCATCATTATTGTCAACACCAAAAACTGGGGGGGCAACAAATACAGATGAGGAATGTATCGAACAACACCACATTGTTGATGAAGTTGTTTTAGCAGAAGTTTTTGCTATTGACAATATGGCCAATGATGATTGGCGAAGGCCTATTGTAGAATACTTGCAAAATCCCACAGGAAATACCAATAAAAAGGTAAAGTACAGAGCTTTAAGCTATGTGGTAATTGGAAACGAATTGTTTAAGAAAACTCCTGAAGGAGTATTATTGAAATGTCTTAGTGAAAATGAGGCATATTTAGCAGTTTCTGAGACACATAGTGGAGCTTGTGGTTCGCACCAAGTAGGCCATAAAATGAAATGGCTGTTATTTCGACAAGGAATATATTGGCCATCAATGTTGAAAGATTGTATAGAGTTCGCCAAAGAATGCCAAGAGTGTCAAAAACATGCTGGAATACAACATGTGCCTGCAAATGAATTGCATGCCATAGTGAAACCTTGGCCATTCAGAGGTTGGGCTCTGGATATAATTGGAGAAATAAAACCAACATCATCAAAAGGTCATAGGTATATATTAGTAGGAATTGATTATTTTACCAAATGGGTTGAGGCAGTACCTTTAACCAATGTTGACCAAGAAGCAGTAATACGGTTTATACGAAATCATATTGTTTATAGGTATGGAATTCCAGAAACCATAACTACAGATCAGGGTTCTGTTTTCACTGGTTGAAAAATGGTGGAATTTGCTTCTGAAATTGGTTTTAAGTTATTAACTTCGACGCCATATTATGCACAAGCCAATGGTCAAGTGGAAGCTGCCAATAAGATCATTATTAACTTGATTAAAAAGCATGTTGGGCAAAAACCCAGAAATTGGCATAACACTTTAGATCAAGTTTTATGGGCTTGTAGAAATTCACCCAAAGAATCTATCAATGCTACTCCATACAGGTTAACCTTTGGACACGATGCAGTATTGCCTGTTGAAATCTGTTTACAATCAATAAGAATTCAAAGACAGTATGAAATTCCTTTTGATCATTATTGGAATATGATGCTTGATGAGTTAGTTGATTTAGACGAAGAAAGGTTGTTAGCTTTGGAAATGCTTATTCGACAGAAGGAAAGAGTAGCTAAAGCTTATAACAAAAAGGTTAAGTTAAAAACCTTTAATTCAGGTGATTTAGTTTGGAAAGTGTTGTTACCTATGGATAAAAAAGATAGAGTCTTGGGTAAATGGTCACCTAGTTGGGAAGGTCCACTTCGCATTTTGCAATGTTTTTCTAATGGGGCATACGAAGTCGAAGAATTGGGTGACGAAAATAGAATCTTCAAAATAAATGGCAAGTATTTAAAACAGTATAAGCCAACATTAAACGAAGTTAGAATCGAGCAAGGATAAAACCGTAAATTGGTTCAAAATGGTAATGTATTCAATCAAAATAATTACATAGCCATTAAAAGAAATTCTACACTATTACAAGTTACTAAAGGCTTTGAAGAGAATGCTTGAGCCTGTAGAGGATTTTGGTACCCACAGCAATTGAAGACTCCAGAAAGCTTAACTCTTTGTCCAGTTGAGCAATAGTGGCTTGGTGTTTTTGAGCATCATCAAAATGTTGAAGAGCCTCAGTAGCTGCCTTTTCAATCTTCGACTTAGGGGTCTCCATCCTTTGTTGCACTAAACTTTTTTGGAGTTTAGCATTTGCCAGTTTTGTTTGGAGAATTCTTATTTCTTCATCATAGTGCTGAATTTTTGAATCCCAGTTAGCAAGTTCTTGCTCATCCTTTGTTATTTGAATTTCCAATTCATCAATAGGGGTTTGAGAAACCTTGAAGGCATTAATTTTTTCTTGATGAAGTACAGCCTCTTGGTTTTTCAACCTGGAAATTTCAGAGCGTTTGCTCATGTGAAGTGCAAAAGTTTCAAAGACTGGCAAAAATTCGATCAGGAAAGCGAAAAGTTTTGCATTAGGCTCTGATTGTAGCAATTTTTGAACGATGTCCTTAATTGCAAAGCTTTCTGTTGGGTTCTCTTCAATCCTAGTAAAGAGATTGCCTTCCAAGACCTTAGCTTTTAATTGTTGAAGCAATTCTTCAGTAGATTCTTGAATAACAGAGGTCAAGGAAGTAGTCGAAGCACTGGAGACCATGGCAGGAGAAGAGGAAGAAAGGCTCAGCAAATGTTTAAGAGCAGCCAAAGAATTTGTCGTCTTCATCAGCGAAAACTCCTGGTCACTCATAGCGCTACTAGTTGATTCTTTGGTAGAAGCTTTTTCTTGAGCCTCAATTTCAATCGTCTCTTTGATTGAATCCTTAGCGCCTGCCACGTCTGGTGTTTGCTCGTTAGTTCGTTCAAGTTCTATTTCAACATTCGCGTTAGTAGCGTTGTTTGTTCCTTCGACGTCAACAACCATAGGAGAATTTTGGGTAGTTGGAGTTACTGTGGAGATTTCCTCAGGCGTTGATGGTGCAGGCAAAATGTGTTCTGTCGAAAGAACATTTGGAGCAGCTACAGATTCGACAACAGGAACTTCTACTGATGTGTGAAGTCTCTTAGGGGGAGGTCCATGAGATTGCTCTTGTGGTTCTTTGATCACAATCCCTTTAGCCCTTGCTTGGGATTCGGGTTGCATTCGTTTCCTTGACCGGTGAATAAGAGGCATGTTATCACCATCACTATCAGTATCCTGCGAAAGAGAAACACGAGTTTAAAACACAATTAAGTGTTAAAAGAGTCGAAGAAACTTGAAACAGAAATGAAGATATATTTGTTACCTCAGAACTGGAAACAAGTAAGCTTTTCCCTATTGCAAGAGGACTTGTTATTCCAGGTTTCTTCTGAAAGAGGAAAAAGAAATAAAGGTGATGAAACATGATCGAACTTTCTATTTAAAAAAAAGTCTAGCTAATTAACAAAGA
Organism: Astragalus membranaceus; assembly: GCA_039519185.1. Lineage (NCBI taxonomy): Eukaryota > Viridiplantae > Streptophyta > Magnoliopsida > Fabales > Fabaceae > Astragalus > Astragalus membranaceus. Next base: position 144,447,686 of record CM076847.1, on the reverse strand, counting down.
TGTACCTCTATTTGGAGTAAGTTGGAAGTGGATTTAATCACAAGTTTCTTCTTTGTCTTGGGTGGTGTTCTTGCTGTTGGCTTGTTTTGCTTTGGTGCTGCTTTAGTGGGTTTTTTCTGTGAAACAGCAGCTGTTCATAATGCAAAGATTTTATCAGGTAAATGGTTTTAAAATTTTAACTAATGAAGAAATATGTTTCCAATTATCTGGGGATACCTGGGGATCTGTTCTTCTCAGCAATTTGAGAAGGAAAAGCTGAATACAAAATTTTCGAAAATTCTGCATCAGTTTTTCCTTTAGAAGCTTTAGTATAGTATCCTCCCCACCAATCTTGGAATGTCTTCGTGCAAGAAAAGCTTGGTTGAAATTTAGCAGGTTCAAAGAGCAAATCTTTGAAACGAAAATTCTTGAAGACTTGTTGATAAGCTTGCTCTGTTTCTGGAGTGTTGAACTCTCTCCTGTGCAAGCAGACCGGAGCCGGTCGAAGTTGGCATAGCCCAAATTGCCTTGAAAAATAGCTGGGAAAATATTTGCTAATGCCAAGATTGTTTTTATTGTTGCTTGGAGAGAGCCTGATCGAAAGAAGAGAGGGCGAAAGGTAGGCTTGCCAGATTTGGTTTATTTCTTCAGCATTTTCTGTTGAGTTAGAGGGAAATTCGTTGATGAACCAAGATGGTCCAAAAGTGCATCTGACAAAAGGCGCCATAGCATCAACGAAAGTAGTGCACTTATTGAAGATGTCGAAGTACATGGAAAACGCTTCTTCATAAGACAAGTTTTTCTCCCTATTCTTCAATTGTGCTAGTCGAACTCCTTGTGTTCTTCTAGTTGGTAAGGTTGGTCGAATTTCCTTAGGAATAAACAAGTTCAGCCTTGATTCAAAAGTGGCTAAGAGCCAAAGTTGCATAAGCCACATAGGACCAGCAACGAGCAATTTGTCAGTTGGTTCGCCTTCTTTCAATTCGAGGGAAGCACCATCAAGATGTTGATAGAGATTCCCCAAAATCAATTTCGCTAAATTGATATTCTTGGCCTTATGGAGTTGAATGGCCAAAGGAACGAAAACTTTTGCTACTTGGAGAGAACGGGAGCAAAAGACAAAACATGACAACCATAAGGTAAGAAAAGCTATATGTTCTAAATCAGATACTTCAACATTCTCAGTATCATGATAATCAGCAATATAAGCACTAAAGGTAGGGTTGTTAAATGAGAAGCCATAGTCGTTGGTGGCCAGTTTAGGGTCAAAAGTTTCGCCCAGTGGTTTCAGGCCAGTAATGGCAGCCACATCCAACAGAGTGGGAGATAACATGCCACACTTCAGATGGAGACTATGAGTGGATATATCCCAGAACTGTAATGCTGCTAGAATCATAGTGCTGTCGTATTTGGGTCCATATTTCGACAGTTGGATAATGTCGAAAATCCCCTGTTCTTGCCAAATGGTTTCCTTTTGTTTTTGAACTTTGTCAAGCCATTCGATGTAATCACTTTGTTCTACCTTAGGAGCAGATCTAAATACTCTGTTGGGGTTTTTCAGAAATTCCAAATGAAAAGGAGTTTCCTCAAAAATTCTGGGTTGAAGTTTTCGGTGACTAGGAAAAATCGCCTTAACTTCTTCACTTTCTATGGGGTCAGGAAGAGGACCTAAATAAGCATGGGTAAAAGGTTTACCAGATGGAATAAGTATCTGATTAAACCAAGTTGGTGAAGGTTCTGCAACGAAGCCTTCAAAGCCTTGCACAGCAACTGTTTGTTTTTGAGGTTGAGCGCTGGAAGAAGCCATCTGTTGCAAATAACGAACAAAGAGGGTTGGGTTCTTAGTAGAGATGTCGAAACGATGGAAAAGTTTGAAGCTTTTGTGAAAAGGCAAGGTTAACTGAGAAATTTTCAGAGTTTAAGGTTCAAAGGGAGCATGAGATTGAAGAAGATGAAGTGAAACGTATTTATACGTTAGAATTGCAACGGTTACACAGTTACGACGTTTCGCACGTTTGAGATTCTGAAAGGACGTGGTCCACCAACCAAATGACGTGGCCCAATAAAATGGTTCGCTTTATCTGCGTAGGGTCATGATTATTGTTGCCTATCACCATTTAATGCAAAGTTGTTGGAGGTGACGTTTCGAAATCTTCAAAAATATTCTTTTTCTTCCTTAACACTTGTGTTGTCGAAAAAGATATTTTTGGGGGGCAATTTGTTAACCTAGAATTTCGACAAGGCTTTTGAGTGGTTAGTTAATAGGGTCTGACTTTTTATTAAAGATCATTCATAATGCCTTTGGAAAAGAAAAGTGACATTTAAGTCATCTCAACATGTTTTCGACAGAAGAAGTCTTCACTAATTCGACAAGAAAGAGGTTTCGACAGGACAGTATATCCAGGACTTCGTCAAGCAGTTATTGGCAAACAGTTATGTCGAATTTCAAGACTACGGTTAATACAACGTAGGCAGTTGTGGCATCGAACGTGGCACGAAGTTCATCACTGGTTATTGAGACGTGGCCACGTGTCCATAGCAGTTTACATTTCAGTCATTATTTTCTGTATAAATAGGGGTTTCTACGTAGAAATCAAGGGTGCCAAATTATTATACCAAACACACAGTTCTGAAACTCTAACTTCCAAGTCACAGCGAAAACAGAGTAAAAGAATTATTGTACCACGTATGTGAATTTGTGCACCTTTCTCTTTACATTTAATGCAATTTATTGCTTTCAATACAAGTCATTTTATATTTCTGCGTTCCATTTTACTACTTCTTTTTCTTTGATTTGCATTTTCATGGTGAATTGTCTCCTTTTTTTTAAAATATATTTGTTGACAAACTGTGGTGTTTAAAGGCAATTACTTTAGAGATTTCTGGTTTAATCTCACAAACATTTCTAATAAAACCAGTGATTGTTTGCTAAAAACACCAGCAAACAGCGTGCCAGTTACAATTATAAGGAATAAGCTGGATAAAGAGGAAGCTTGGATGTTTCAAAATGCAACATAAAAAAATCAGGGGGCAATGACATCGAAGTCAACCCCGTTGGGTCGGTATGTGACAAGCCTCCCAGTCAGAACCTCTTGATCAAATTAAAAGATCATGGAGATGTCAAACAGATAATGGTGAAGACGGAAGAAGCAATTCCCCTCGGCACCAAGCAAGCCCTGAATTTTATCAAGAAGAAAAGCAGGCTAAGAGACGTGATGAGCAACAAAAAAGCAGAGTGCCAAGCACACGTCCACACAAGCCGGAACCCAAGAGGGCGCCTGACAAGGAAGCAACCAGCGCCCATGAGGGCGCCAAGCACCAAGGCAGCGCCCATGAGGGCGCCAATACAGAAGCAGGCAGCGCCCATGAGGGCGCCTGGCAGGAGGGCGCCTGGCAGAGGGTGTCTGGCTTGATGGCGCCTGGCATGAGGGCGCCAGGCAGGAGATGGTCTGGAAGCAAGTCATTCGCAAGGGGGCAGCCAACACTGTGCAACGAGGCGTCCAAGGCACCCATGAGGGCACCCAACCTTGTCTCGCAAAATCCTGCTCCACGAGGAGACACCCAGCGTACGCACGCACCGAACAAGCATCCAGAAAGGCGCCTAGGAGGGCCCCAACAGCAGAACATAGCACTTGGCAAAAGGCGCCCAGGAGGGCGCCAACATCAGGATACGGCACCCTAGCTTGACGTTTGGCACACAGATTACCCCACACGACTTCACACATCCGGTAGACCGACGAAAATCCTTCAAGCCAAGACCATCATCCGGAATAATCTCGGCTTGGGGGGGCAACTGTTCTGGATTGGACCAAGATGTCCATTTAGCAAAACCAGGGGGTGCGTTTAGCAATTAGATATGGATCAGCCCAATCGATTCGGCCCATATCCACTACATACAAGCCCAACTAAAGCCACCACGCTTGGATGGTTCAGATCGATTCTGATAATCCGACGGTCCACAGACGAGCATCGATTTCCTATAAATACCGGCTTGCATAGCCATTTATACGGTACACACTCTTCCCTTGCAAATTCACTAGCTTATTCTCATACTGACTTGAGCGTCGGAGTGGCTTTGCAGGTACCCCCCGGGAGCTCACTGACCTCCTGCCAGAGCAGCAAGAGACCTACCAACAGCAGCCGACCAAAATACTGCTATGTACAGAACAGTACCCAAGGCGGAGATCGAACCCCCGACCATTGGTTAAGGGAGGTTCAGCCCCAACCGCTGAACCCCACGCTCTGGGTTGTGTAGTCTTATATTTAAAATTCACAAAAAAAAACAATTACAATATAAGTTTTGAAAATATCAATCCTCCAATACACCTCACTATGAAATTTTCAATAGAATAAAAGAAGTTTAACATTTAAAAAATCTCCGTCACTCTATATTTATACTTATATGTAATGAAAATTTCTCCTGTAACTAAATTTTTGGTATTTAACTTTTTTAGTTGATTATACCCTATTTCAGTCACATGAAAAGTTATAAACCGAAAATTTAATACAGCCACAAGGCATAACCGAACTGAGCTAATTTGATGATCTCAATTCTCAATTGACTTTGAAATATCCTTCACCCCACTAATATTTGCTTATAAAAAAAATTGACTTTTAAATATTGTAACTTTAATTTTTTTTTTTACTTTACCTTCAATCTAAAGCTAAGAAGGGAGTGAAATAATAGAGATTTGAAAAATAATAAATGCTTATAGATACTATTTATAATCTATGAGTATATATAAAAGGAAATGACCTCATGTAGCTACGTTTTTTGTTTATTTTTTTTATAGAAATATTTGGTGGCTTCTTGGGTGAGTGATCAATTAATGAACTACTAAAATTGATTGTAAGATATTCTGTAGAGTGCTATGAGTGGTTAAGATTGAATCAACTAGTATTGAATTCCAACCATTGATGAGGTTTTATACTATATTCTACGGTCAATTTTAGTGGTTCATCAGTAAGGACTTAGTCGACCCCTCAACCTAGAAGCACTCGAAATATTTTACCCTTAATTCAGTAGAATTTGTAAATATTTTGTAATTTATTAAATTATTTCTAAATTTCAAATTTACACAATGAAATACTGCTCTGGTGCTTATTATAAAAAAAATTTACGATCGTAGATTCATTGAATAACTGATGTATCTGATCTGTATATAGACCAAATACATCAATTATTCAATAAACTTAAACCCGTAATTTTTTTTATAATAAGGATAAGGACTAGAGGGAGTACATATAACAAAAAAAAACTCAATTAAATTAGGGGTTTATTTTATGGAAAAAAAATAAAGAAACTACTTCATGGTTAAGCTTGGAGATGGAAACCCTAATAAGAAGTCATCAACATCTACGTGTTTCCGTTAGGGGTACCTATAAATAATAGCGACGATCAGAAATCAATTCAATGTTATTTATGAGTCAAGCTTCACGCATCTCATAATAAGAAATTAGCGAGTAGACTAATTGGTAATTACTCGCATAAATATATTTACACTATCACCACCACCCTGTGCCTTCCAAGTTACAAGCTTCCGTGTGCAATCTCCTTCTCCACTGGTTTTCTTCGATATCTTGTTCTCCTTTTATTTCTTTTTTCATTATTTATTTTCTTTTCGGATATAGACATCAATTCAAAATCTTATTCTCTCTCAGAAGAAACAATTAGGCGATGAAGTAAGACGATGAAGAAGAACAAAAGCGTTGTGTTAATTATTAAAATCACTATATAATCGTTTATTTTGTTGTTACAAAAACTGAGTCTTCGACTTTTTTGAAGACCGATTAAGAATTATAACTAGGTAACTCGATTAAGATGAAATTGTTTCCCTTTTGAGTCTTCCACTTCCCTTGATTCTCTTCTTCACTGATCGTGTTCTTTTTCTGTTATTATGTTTACGTTGTCCTTTTTCTTTGTTGTTTTCTGTCAAATTATGAAATTTTTTGTGATTTTGATATGTTTAGTCTGAGATTTCGGTTTCTTCACTTTTAGATTGACTTTGTCTTTCGTTCCTAATGCGGTTTCCTTGGGGACAGAAGATAGTGATTGGTTTGTAATGTTATGATGTTATGACTTACGAGAATGCATCATCAACACCCTTGACAGTAATATCACCTTTTTTTGTGTTAAGGATTTTAATGACTAATTTTTGGGGTGATGTTGCAAATTATGAAAAATTGGTACTTGTGATGTTTATGATCGATGAAAACTTTGAATAAACCGAAGAGTTTGGTTTTGTTGGATTGGAGTTATGAACTTCCCTTTTTTTCTTTTCATTCCTAAAGAGCATAAACACAATTTTCGGCTAGGAGTTTTTCCTTATTTGGCCTATATATGATTAGGAGTTTATAATAATGAATGTAAATTGATAAGATTTTGAACTACACAGGGATCAACTTCCATTGGGGAATAGAAGCAGTTGATGGAAAGTCGAGGCCAAAAGCGTCCCGAAATGGTAGATGAACTGCCTGCTGATAAGCGGGCATGTAGTTCATTAGAATTTAGACCAAGTTCTTCATCCTCATCGGTTCAAATTCGTGCGAATTCAACACACTCTTCAATGGAGGCTCGTGATAATGACATGGATACTTCCTCATCTGCTTCGGCTTCAAGCCGATCGGAAGGAGAGCCAGAGAAGGATTCAACTTATGGATCATGTGATTCAGATGACATGGAGCATTATCATAGCAGTCTCCATGAATATCATAGACAGAGACTATCTAGAGATCATGGGAAATTTAAAAACATTATATCAAGCTTGAGTGGACAGACCGAACCTTCTGGTCAGTTGGCTGTACTTACTGAACTTTGTGAGGTTTTGTCATTCTGCACAGAGGGTTCACTCTCCAGCATGACTTCAGACTTGTTATCACCACTACTTGTAAAGCTGGCAAAGCATGAGAGTAACCCAAATATAATGTTGTTTTCTATAAGGGCTATTACCTATATCTGCGATCTGTATCCCCGATCAGCTGGTTTTCTTGTTCGTCATGATGCTGTTCCTGCTTTATGTCAAAGATTATTGACTATTGAGTATCAAGATGTAGCTGAACAGGTAATTGTTGCTCGCTTGCTCGTTTGTTTGTACAATGTTTTTACTTTATTTTATTATGGATAGAAGGAAAGGAATATAACTTATTGGTATTGTATTTATGAAGTGTCTTCAAGCATTGGAGAAAATATCGCGAGAACAACCACTTGCTTGCTTAGAGGCTGGGGCAATCATGGCTGTCCTAAATTATATTGATTTCTTCTCAACAAGCATACAGGTAAGCCTCTGATACAATAAGGCATCATTTTCACGAGTGATGACCATTGTATTCGTCCTTCCTTAAAAAACAATCTTTTGCTATTTTAAGTTATTAAAGGAGTGAATAATATTTTTCTTGTTTTACTGATTGTCTCTTCCTCCCTCTCTCCCTAGAGAGTTGCGCTTTCTACTGTGGTGAACATATGTAAGAAGCTTCCTTCAGAATGCCCCACACCTTTCATGGAGGCTGTGCCCATATTATGCAATCTTCTTCTATATGAGGATCGGCAGGTACCAATGAATGGATTTCAAATATTGTACTTCTATATATGTAGTGGGGTTGCCTTCCTTTTTTGTATTACGTACTGAACTGTAGATTTACTTCCACAGCTTGTTGAAAATGTAGCTACCTGCTTAATCAAAATTGTGGATCGAGTTTCTCAATCCTCCGAAATTTTGGATACACTTTGTAAGCATGGATTGATTCAACAGGTCACACATCTGTTAAGTCTAAACAGCAGAACGACCCTATCTCAATTAATTTATAATGTAAGCAATGTTTTATATGCCATTTTCATATCCTAGATTCTCCACTTTTAAATATGTCTGAACTTTGATATTGATATGAAATTATGAATCTATTATTTGGCTGGACAGGGATTGATAGGATTACTTGTCAAGCTTTCATCGGGATCAGTCTTAGCCTTCAGGACATTATATGAGCTAAATATAAGCAGCATATTGAGAGATCTATTATCTGCATCTGATCTCTCCCGCGGTGTATCAACGCCTGGTGGACATTGTAATCGGGTATGAGGCATGGGTTTGTTTGTTTTTATTTTCTGCTAGTGCGCAGCAACACAGTTTGATTAGTTTCCTGTTTTCAAAGTTGAAAATATAGGTGTCATTTAGTGGTGATGGGCTCATTAATTGGTAATCTTTTTCCTCTCTCATTCTAAAATATACAGCTACAGCCACAATTAAACGTTCATACTAAAATATACAGCCACAATTAAACGTTCATTGGAGTCTAGAGTATAAGCCACTATCGCTAAGTAGTTCCCAAAGTATCCTTTCGTTAAACATAAAGAGCAACTAGGTGCTATAAAGCACTTGTCATGATAGGGTCTATGGAAGGGTCTGATTTATTGAAGTCTGATGTAGCCGGTCTTACCTTGCATTTGTAAGAAGTTGACTTCACACCTCGCACATGTGACTTCCTAGTCACATTGGCAGCAAGTAATTAAGAAAAAAGAGAACACATGCCAATGAGCTTGTAGCTTGATTGGCATTGGAGATCTTAGGTTGGATCCCCTACCTGGCCACCTGTGCTCCCTTACCCACCTGCTTGCACCAATGTGCCAAAAATTGAAAACTGCGGATAAATGTCGGTTAAAGTTGACTCATCTTTCCGTGCTCATCTTCGCCATCGCCTCGTTCTCTGATATATACTATTTTTGTGTTTGAAGAATTAATTCATGTTAGAGTATTAGGGAGAGTGAGAGAAAACTAATCATTGTGTAAACTGTAAAATGTATTGAATGAATTGTGATTACAAGTTCAGGTTTCCTTATATAGGATAACCTGTGAAGTACTACAACTCACTAAGTTGACTTACTACAACTTATACAATAAGTTGACTAACATAGCTTGTACAGTTACAAAGATAAACTCTATACTCTAACACCCCCCCCCACAAGCTCAAGGAGGGTGTGAAGCTGGAGCTGGAGCAACTACTTGAAACTTGGACTTGAGAAACTAGAATCTTGTAGAGGACAGTGGCTTTGTAAGGATGTCTGCCCATTGTTCAGTTCCAGGCACATGATAGATGCACAGTTGCTTGGACAACACTTTGTCTCGAACAAAGAATAGGTCAAGTTCCATGTGCTTTGTTCTAGCATGAAGGACATGGTTGTGTGCCAGAGCTACAGCACTCTGGTTATCACAGAATATCTGAGGAACAGAGTGGTTGATGAATGACTGAATCCAAGTGACTTCAGCTGTGGCCAGTGGCCAATGCAAGGCTTCTATACTCAGCTTCCGCATTGGACCTTGCTACTACAGTTTGCTTCTTAGCCCACCAAGAGATGAGATTAGGACCAAGATAAACAGCAGCTCCAGAGGTTGACTTTTTGTCATCAACATCTGATGCCTAGTCTGCATCACCCCATGCTCTAAGTTGCAGAGACTTGGATATATCAGATGGTTGAAGCAGTAACCCGTGATTGATTGTGTGCCTTTCAGATACCTAAGTATTCTCTTGACAACTACCCAGTGGGTTTCTAGAGGTGCAAACATGTATTGACAAACCTTGTTGAATGCATAACTGATTTCAGGTCTGGTTATGGTAGTGTATTGCAGAGCTCCAACAACTGATCTGTAGGTGAGAGGATCAGGCATGTAATCACTGCCTTGCTTGGTGAGTTTGCAGCTGGACACCATTGGTGATGAGGTGGCATTTGCCTCTGCCATATTTGTTCTGGTTAGTAGATCCCTGATATATTTACTTTGAGTGAGTAACGGGCTGCCATTAGACATTGGCTTGACCTCAATACCCAGAAAATAGTCCAAAGTACCAAGCTACTTGAGAGAGAACACAGAGTCAAGTTGTTGAATTAGTTGCTTGATGAGCAGATTGGAGTTTCCAGTGAGTATAATATCATCTACATACACCAGTAGAAATACCACAGCTGCTGCTTTCTTGTAAACAAACAAGGAAGGGTCACATCTGCTGCCAGTGAAGCCAAGTTGTAGTAGAGTTGATTTGACCTTGTCAAACCAGGCACCAGGTGCTTGTTTGAGGCTATAGATAGCCTTGTTAAGCTTGAAAACTAGGGATTTGTCATGAGATTCAAAGCCTTGGGGTTGAGACATGTATACCTCTTCATAGAGTGAGCCTTTTAAAAAGGCATTATTAACATCAATTTGATGAAGATCCCACTTGTGGCTAAGAGCAATGGTAAGAATGGTGCGTATAGTGACTGGTTTGATTATAGGTGAAAAGGTTTCATTGAAATCTTGGCCTTGCTGCTGGTGGAAACCCTTGGCAACCAGCCTTGCCTTGTACTTGTTAAGGGAGCCATCAACATTCTCTTTGACTCTAAATACCCATTTACAACCAATCACATTCTTACCAGGTGGTGGAGGCACCAGTGACCAAGTTTTGTTTTTCATCAAGGCAGCATATTCATCTGCCATGGCTGCCTGCCAAGCAGGTTGCTGCAATGCTGTTTTAGCAGATTTGGGTTCAATGTGTGTCAGAAGGAGAGTAGGTTGAAGTCTAGGTTTAACTATGCCTGATTTGGAACGAGTTTGCATAGGGTGAGTGGGGGGAGGAGTGGATGATGACAGTTCAATTGTGGTACTGGCAATGGCCATTGAGTGAGGATGTGAGGTAGTGACTGATGGAGAGGGGCTAGGAGCAAGGTCAGGTTGGTTAACTGATGTGGGTGCAGTGTTTGGTGATGAAGGGGAATTATCAGGAGGATTGGGAGTGGGTGTGACAGGTTGGTGAGGGATATTTGGAGTGGGAATGGTTGCTGGGGGAAGGTTAGTATTTGTAGGATTGATAGGTGAGGGAGAGTTGGAGGATTCAAATAGTTGTTTGTAAGGGAATTTGACCTCATTAAAGAGCACATCCTTGGAGATATAAATGCGTCCACTAGGGGAGAGGCATTTATATCCCTTGTGTGATGAAGAGTATTCCAAGAACACACACTCATGAGACCTAAAATCAAGTTTGTGAGCATTATAGGGTCGTAGACAAGGAAAACAACTACACCCAAACACTTTTAGTGAAGAGAAATTGGAAAGTTGGCCATGGAGAACCTGAAAGGGGATGGCTCCATTTAGTGAGGCCGAAGGTAATCTATTGATTAGGTGAATTGCAGTATCAAAGGCATGATCCCAAAAGTGTAGGGGTAAGTTGGCTTGAAAGAGGAGAGTTAGACCAAGTTCCACAATGTGTCTATGTTTCCTTTCCACCACACCATTTTGGTGATGGGTGTGAGGGTATATAACACGATGGAGGATACCTAGCTCAGCCTGTACTCACCTCCCCAACCAGTTTGAAGAGACTGACTTCAGCTTGGTGTTAAACTGAAGTTCTGCCATAGACTTAAACTCTTTAAAGATTTGTAGTGTTTCAGATTTAGATTTGATTAAGTAGAACCAAGTGAATTTAGAGTAGGCATCCACAAAAGTAAGATAGTAGTAAAAACCAGTGGAGGAAGCCATAGGAGCCGGTCCCCATAGGTCACTATAAAGAAGCTGAAGTGGTGAGTTATAGACAGTGCAGGAAGGAGAAGATGGTAATCTGTGAGATTTGCCAACAGCACAAGCATTACAAAAAGAAGTAGGATTTTTATTAGGTAATGGCAGGTTACACAGTTGAGATACAACTTTTAGGGCATTATGACTAGGATGCCCTAATCTTTGATGCCAAATGTGTAAATTGTGCTGGGAATGGGGAACAGTATTAGTAATACTGTTTACAGTGGGAATTGAATGAGATACAGGTGAAGTAATACTGTTTACAGTGGAAACAGAAGACAGTGATGACTTTGTAGCAGATAGATTGGCTTGAGTTGTGTGTGGCAGCAAGTCCTTGAACTCATAGAGTCCATCAGAGCCAGCACGACCATGGAGCAGAACTTCATGTGTATCCTGAGATTTGACAAAACAGTCATTTAAGTGAAACTCAACAAAAACAGGATTATTTCTAAGAAACTTGTGAATACTGATCAGATTTTTTGTTATTGCAGGGACATAAAGCAGATTATGTAAATGCAATTTAACATTTGGATTAAAGGGAGAAGAAAATGAAGTGGAACCAGAGGAGTGGACTTGCAGACCTTGTCCACTGCCTACAAACACTTGACTAGGTGCTCATGAGTGACTTGAGGGACTTGTATGTTCTGTGGGTTATTAGTGACGTGCATAGAAGCAGCTGTGTCACCAAAGAAGTTGGGTTGTGCTACTTGAGGTGCTGTCATGACTAAGGCAGTAGCTGGTGCAGGTGCTGGCTGGGTTACAGGGACAACAAAGGCTTGTGGTGGCCATTGTGTGGGTTGTTGTGGTTGCTGTTGTGGTCTAACATAGGTGTAAGGGTTGTAAGGTTACTGAGCAGCCTCTGGTGGTGCATTTGGATTGTAGTACTGGTTAAAGCGATGATAGCATTGGATAGCAGAGTGTCCAAACCTGTTGCAGACCTGGCACTGTAGTTGAGAGCGACCTCCACAGCCACGACCTCTGCCACGGCCACGACCACGATAGCCGTAGCCTTCAGCGTTGTGTGCTTGTGATTCAGAAGCATTAGGCAATTGAGGAGTTGTGTTTGTTGGAGTTTGAGAGTTCTCACCGGTTGCTTGTTAGGAGGAAGGAACCCGCGTGAGAAGAACAGAGGCAGCATCATTCTTTGTTTGCTTGCGATAGCGTGTTAGACGCACTTCCTGTGCAAGAAGGAGCGACTCAGCTTCTTCAACCGTAACCTCATCATCAAATTTGCTCTCAACAATGGAGATAACCTGATCATACTCTTGTGGAAGACCATCAAGAATGGCGTTGAGATGATCTTTAGCAGAAATAGGGCTTCCAACAGTGGCGAGAGTGTCGACGAGGGATTTAATCTTCGCAAAATATTCTTTAACCGTGCTGTTCTCCAATTGCGTCGTACGCAACTCGTTTCGCAATTGACGTATTTTCGTTCGACCTAATTTCTGAAAGTATGCGTAGATCTTATCCCAAAGCTCGAACGAATGCGCACAACCAACGATACAGGCTTGAATCGCCGTCGAGAGCGTTGTTTGTAGCCAGGAGAGAAGCATTTGATCCTGTGCCTTTCAGTATTGGAATTCCGGATTCTCATTGTTGGTCGCGATATCCTCCGTAGTGAGAAAGCGAGGAGGAATCGTCGGCGAGACGATGAAGCGGTGAAGACGATGCGCCTTGATAACAGGCTCTACCTGTAGGCGCCAGAGCACGAAGTTCTCGTCGTGCAATTTCTCAGTAATCTTGTGTCGAAACTCCTTAATTTCTGATGTGACGGAGTTTTCCGTGCTCGCAGTGGTTCGCAGCGCTGTTCTTGAACCAGTAGGGCGAGCGTCACCGAGAGGAGACGGCGGCGGCGGATCAGTGTTGTTGACGGACGTCATTGGAGGCGAAGCAAAAAAAAGAAAGCGGTTAGGAAGCGGTTACGAGATGGTTAGGATCGGTCAGCGCTCGATATACCATGTTAGAGTATTAGGGAGAGTGAGAGAAAACTAATCAGTGTGTAAACTGTAAAATGTATTAAATGAATTGTGATTACAAGTTCAGGTTTCCTTATATAGGATAACCTGTGAAGTACTACAACACACTAAGTTGACTTACTACAACTTATACAATAAGTTGACTAACAAAACATAGCTTGTACAGTTGCAAAGATAAACTGTATACTCTAACAATTCATGGCAGCCAGCCCTATGCCCTTTTTATTTATCGATAGCTGCACCCATTATAAATTAGTTTTTTATTGAGGATGACAACTTTAAGTGTGGTTTATACTTTTTCATATCCTTTAAAATAATATTTTTATTGCTTCAATGTATTTTGTTTTTTCCTGCATTACCTTTTTATTTTTTCAATGTTGTATAGTTTCCTCTTTTTGCATATTTGCTGCTTGAGTTTAATTTATATACACAATAGGTGTATGCATCTTGTACACTATCTACTAATCACATTGTGGCACATCATTAAAAATTGGTCAATGGGTAACCACCAATTAGTCAATTGGTAACCAACCACTCCATGCATTGTGATTGGTAGTGGTTGTAAAACCCTATACACCTATAGTGTATATAAATTAAACCCTTGCTGCTTTAATTTAGTTTTTAATAATATTTCATTATAGATGATTTTATTATCTTATTTTAGAATAGATTTCACAATGGAACTAAATACTCAATTAGATAAATATATAATTTTTGCATCTCATTTTAGACCATTCATATAAATTGTGCTGATATTTTATTTTGTTTAATATATATCGCGGCATCCGTGTCATCGCTTTTTTACATAAGCGGTGTGGCGCATCTGTGTCCGTGTCGTGTCTTTGAGTCCATGCTTCGTAGTGCACCGCTGTCTTTAGTGTAGCCTAGTTAGAATAACACATTTAACGTGTGTTAAATGTATTTAGTGTAGCCTATTTAGTGTTAAATGCATTTAACGCAATATTACAATACAATTTCCTTCTTACATATGTGTTCATGATGTATTTTTAATTCTAATAGATTTAGTGGGTGAAATGATTCATTTTGTAGCACTGGCCAGTTTCAATTGTGGACAATTTTGATGCATAAATTTCTGATGATGGGCGAGTAGATCGGCATAAGTGTTCTATTCGTTTTCTCTAGAAACTCTTATGGTCTGAGCTATATTGTACCTATACAATAAAATCGTTCGGAGTTAAAATCGCTACTCTGGTTACATTTGTTGAAATTTTTTCTTAGTATTTATTTAATATTATCATTCTGAAACAAGGGAAAACTTTTCTTCTAACAGATTCATGTTTGTGATTTGAGAGATTTCTTATAATGAGCAAGGTGCAAGGTTTTCTTACAGTTTGCTGACTTGCTAGGTATATGAAGTACTCAAATTGCTAAATGAACTTCTCCCTAGCCTGGATAACGATCAGAATGATCAATTAGTGTTAGACAAAAAATCCTTTCTAGCTATTCACCCAGATGTCCTGCAAAAGCTTGGGATGGATGTGTTTCCCATGTTAATCCAGGTTGGTTGATTTTCTTTTAGTTAGCTAAATACTCTTCCTTTTTTTGTTACATTTTAATACCTACTTCATCCTTATGCAGGTGTTTAATTCTGGTGCAAGTTTATGTGTTTGCCATGGATGTCTATCCGTTATGTACAAGTTAGTTTGTTTGACCAAATCTGACATGCTTGTTGAATTGCTTGAGAATGTCAGTATTTCAAGGTGAAGCAGGGTCTCCTTATTCTTAAGTTGCAATATTATTTATATTTTGTTAAAGTTACTGATTTTATCTGGATACTTTACAGTTTTTTGGCTGGAGTATTCACTCGAAAGGATCCCCACATGCTAATGATAGCCTTACAGATTGCTGAGATAATCCTTCAAAATTTTTCCGATACTTTCTTGAAGTTGTTTGTAAAGGAAGGTGTCTATTTTGCCATTGATGCACTTTTAACATCAGAAAAATCTTCAGAATTGATGTACCCAGTATTTAGTGGCATTCAGCTGTCATTAGACTCTGGACAAAGGCATGCCTCAAGAGAGTCCCTCAAATGCCTATGTTATGCATTTTCAACTGGCCAATCTCCTACGTCATCAGAAGCCAGAAATTGCAAACTCGACAAAGACTCTGTTCATAATCTCGCAGAGCACATAAAAATAAAATATTTAGCACCAGAATTGTATGATTCTGAGAAAGGATTAACTGATATTCTGAAGAATCTTAGAACACTATCAAATGATTTGTTGAGCATGTCTACTGACATAGGTGCTCTTGCTGTGCATGAAGAGAAGATCAATAAGATACTGTATCAAATTATGGACAAGCTTGTTGGCAAGGAAGACGTTTCTACTTTTGAATTTATTGAGAGTGGAGTAGTGAAATCACTTGTTAATTATTTATCTCTTGGCCATTGTATGAGGGAAAACAAGGGGGTACCTGGTGTTTGGGGTCACGATGCTGTCATAGAAAAACGATTTGAGGCTTTGGCTAGTGTATGCTTATGTACTTCTCAACCTCCCTCCAGTCACACACCGCTTTCTATGTTAATCAGGAACCTGCAGAGGGCACTGACTTCATTAGAAGCTTTCCCTATTATTCTGAATAATGGACAAAAGCAGAGAAATTCATTTGCTACGGTTCCTAATGGATGTTGCATTCCTTATCCTTGTCTTAAAGTTCGTTTTGTCAAGGGGGACAAAGAGACTTGCTTGAATGACTGTGCTGGGGATTTTCTTACTGTTGACCCTTTTTCTTCTTTGCATTCCATTGAAAGATATCTTTGGCCAAAGGTCAGCATGAAAAGCACAGAGCACACGAGATTATCATCCAGTCGAGTAGTGTTGCAACCAGAAAGTCCACCCCTTCAATTGCCATCAAATACAAGTTTTTGCCCAGACAAAATTCCAGCAATTTTGGGTCCTGCTGAAATTTCAACAAATCTCCCTGAAGCACAGGTAATATTTGTAACCATAATTATTGATTTACTGAAGTGCCAACCTGTTAATGTGTTTCCCTCTGTAACTTTATCTTATTTTTGGGGAATGAGGAGTTGTTTTTTAAGTTATTTTATTTTAAAAAATTACAACTATACTGATTTTGCAGGGGGAAGAGCCAAAGTCATCACAGCCGAAACTCGGTCAAGTAGTTAATGTGAATGCTTGTGAATCATCCTCTTCTGGAACTCAGGTTATACTCTTATTACCAGTTAGTCAATATTGCCAGCTTAAAGCTATGTTTCAATTTAGACATGTTTCTTAAATTAAGACTTCCTAGTTGTGGTAATATATGTTTATATATATATATATATATATACACACACATAGAAAATCTGTTACTGGTTTTATTAATTTACTATTTTATCATGATAGCAAATATATTAATGTGCTGTTTTGCATATATTTAATCTTGTGCCATATCTAACAGGGGTATGCAGAACAAGAAATTCATTTTGATGCAGAACGAGACACAAAACTAGAAAAACAGCATCCTGCTTCTTGTAGCAATGAAGCTGCTCAGAAACTTGTTTTTTACCTTGAAGGACAACCTCTGGATCATAAATTGACTCTATATCAGGCAATTCTTTGCCAAATAATAAAACAAAATGTTTCTAGTGCAAAACTGTGGGGTCAAGTGCATACATTAACCTATAGAAGGGCTGTGAAATCTGAGGACATTATGCCTCCAGATTGTCATTCTTCATCTCAAAATTTCACTCATGATAAAGTTTTAGCTTTTTATCAGCATACTCCTTTTTTATCAGATATGTTCGATCGTGAACTTGTTTCTGATTTGGAGAAGGCAAGTCCAACTTATGATATTCTGCTTCTTCTTAGAAGCTTTGAAGGCATGAACAGATTTATATTTCACCTTATGTCTCGCGAAAGAATTTGTGCTTTTGCAGAAGGGAAAGTTGATAATCTGGATAGCCTAAAAATAACAGTTCCTTCTGTCCCACAAAATGAGTTTGTGAGCAGTAAGTTGACAGAGAAGCTGGAGCAACAGATGAGGGACTCTTTGGCAGTCTGCACTGGTAGTATGCCTTTGTGGTGGAATCAGTTAATGGCTTCATGTCCTTTCCTATTTAGTTTCGAGGCAAGATGCAAGTACTTCAAATTGGCGGCATTTGGTCAGCCACAAATACAACCTCATATGTCTTACAATAACTCTGGAACGGTAAGTGACAGGCGACTGAGTCATGGTGGATTGCCTCGAAAGAAGTTTTTAGTTTATCGCGATCGGATTCTAGAGTCTGCTGCAAAAATGATGGAAGTACATGCCAGCCATAAAGTGGTTCTTGAAGTGGAATATGATGAAGAAGTAGGCACTGGTCTTGGACCAACTTTGGAATTTTATACCTTGGTGTGTCAGGAGTTACAAAAATCTGGTTTGGGCATGTGGAGAGAGGATGCTTCTTCCTTTACCCTCAAGACGAACACACAAGATGAGGAAATGGGAATCCAATCTTTTTATGGACTCTTTCCTCGTCCATGGTTGTCAATGCAAGATACATCTAGTGGCATACAGTTCTCTGAAGTAACAAAGAAATTTTTCCTTTTAGGCCAAGTTGTTGCTAAAGCACTTCAGGATGGAAGGGTCTTAGATCTCTACTTTTCTAAAGCCTTCTATAAACTCATTCTTGGAAAGGTAATCAATTTTGGATGCAATTAATCAACTTCACATGAGCTTGGAACCAAGCAACATATAGTAAGCTAAGTCTATAACTGACATAGTTTCAATATTGACTTATAACCATGTCTTGTAGGAACTTTATCTGTACGACATACAGTCACTTGATTCTGGGCTTGGCAGGGTGCTGCATGAGTTTCAAGCACTAGTTAACAGGAAAAGAAATATGGAGTCTGTCTGTGGAGGGAATTCTGAGTTGGAACATGGACTAAGCTTTCGAGAATCGAGCATTGAGGATCTTTGTCTTGATTTTACTCTCCCTGGGTATCCTGATATCGTTCTTGCTTCAGGGTCTGATCACACCATGGTAAGGCATTGCTTGATATTTTGCAATGCAATTTTCATCTATTTCTTTTCTTGCCATAATATAAACTTCATATTTTCATCCTTTTTGGTAGGTAAATATGAGAAACCTGGAGGATTATGTTTCACTTATTGTCGACGCAACTGTGAAGTCTGGAGTTTCAAGACAAGTGGATGCATTTAAATCTGGCTTTAACCAGGTATCTCTCATTGTCTTGATAATAGTTGAAATACTTTAAGAAGAACCTTTTTGGTTGTGTTATATTCACTGTCACTAACGAAGTTGGAGAGAATAGCATCTCTAGAGAAGAAAAAACCCTAAAAAATTGGGGTTTACAGAATGTATGATATACAAAAGGAATGTGGCCTTGATGCTAACTCCTATAAATAAGAAGCTAACCTTTGAACATTTTAAGATTTTCAATGAAGAAGAACTTACCTTTATTTATTACATTATCAAAACTATGTCTTCAGTTCACTATCTCCAAGTCATTTCTTATTTGTGTGTAGATGTAGGCCATCACGATCAATGTGCTGAAACTTTCTTTACGATATTCTCTTTGCAAGACCACCATGAACGTGTCCTCATTGGGATTCTCAATTTTTTTTGTAGGTTTTTCCCATTGAACATCTTAAGATTTTCAATGAAGAAGAACTTGAGCGTATACTTTGTGGAGAGGAAGATTCTTGGGCAGTAAGTAATTTTTTTCTTAATGAATTTGTATACGGGCCCTTATTCCTTTTATTGAGCAGAAGAGCAATTTTGAAATATAGAAACTTAATTGTAATAATACCTTGTTAGCAGATCAATGAGCTTGCAGATCACATAAAGTTTGATCATGGATACACCGCTAGCAGTCCTCCCATTGTCAACGTAAGCATTCATATAAATTTAGATATTTTTTTAATCATATGTTGTAAATCATTTTTATTTGTTTGTTTCTTACTTGAATTACATGTTGCCATGGATTCAGTTGTTGGAAATTATCCGAGAGTTTGACCATGACCAACGACGAGCATTTCTGCAATTCGTGACTGGCACACCCCGGCTTCCTCCAGGAGGATTGGCATCTCTGAGTCCGAAGTTGACTATTGTCCGAAAGGTGAACTGGTTATACTGATTTACTCTGTTTTTAATTATGGTTTATATACTTAATATATTCCTTTTTCTTTGTAATGTCTTCTAATATTCTTGGGTGTTTTACTTTTTGCAGCATTGTAGCAACCGGGCAGACACAGACCTACCTAGTGTGATGACTTGTGCAAATTACCTTAAGCTTCCTCCTTATTCATCAAAGGTACTAGTAAAAGCACTTCAAACAAATATTTAAAAAAAAAATGATTTGCTTACTTTTGAGCTTAAATATTATTTGGCTCTTTATTGAATTTCAGGATAAGATGAAAGAGAAGCTCTTATATGCCATAATAGAGGGTCAAGGCTCTTTCCACCTTTCTTAACTTATTCTCTTGACTGGATCCGGATTTGGATTTTGAAGGTGTAATTATTGGGGGTAATTGACAGTAATGTAGATAAGGGTGTTAACGACTTGCTGGCAGTGCTGGTCACTAGTTACTTGGAGACGAAGCTTCTGTATTCACTGACTACAATTGTTGGGGGGGTGTAAATAGCCTGCTGATAGTTAGTTGATTGACTTATATCAGCTGTATAGAAACAAAAGGCAATATCAGGGGTCATGCTTTTGTATAGTATCTTGTACAGGAACCTTAATCAGTAATAGCCGTTTACATGCAATGATAATAGCTCCTAACTTTGCTATTACTGTTACATCTGCGGTTACTTTTTTATATCTGATTTTCCTAGGAATTTCATGCAACTCTTTTAGACTTTTACTTCCATTTTCAGTTATGCACTGTGATAGGAAAAAAACCAATTTAGTTCCCTTGAACTCAGTAAAAGCCTTTGTGTTTTGAAATGTGGAAGTTAAATAGTCTCATTACTTTTTCTCATTTGAAGGCCAGTGATTTTGTACTAGTTCTTGCTCATGGCCTTCAATTCGATTATAGCAATGGTGGTGGAAACTGGAAAGTATGTTGGCCTATATAAGTTAGGGTATGGCCAATAGTGTATCAGTGTTCTCTGCCTAAAAAAATGTGCTTAACTTGATTGTCAGTGATGAGTGCACAATCAATTTGCTACTTCTAGCAAATAGCACAAATTGCACAATACACAAGGGAATTTAATATACTAATATGAGATGAAATAGTGTCTAGGATTTATACAGGTTGCAAGTTATGTTGAATCAACTTCAATTTGCAAACTGATTTTGCAAAAGCAACCAGACCTTTGTTTCCATTTCAAATTGTGGTTCCAGGAAAAATTGAGACAAGTCAGTTTACAATCAAATTCAACTGAAAGGTCCTTTTTACAATAAATTTTTTTATGTATTTTTTGGTCTTAATTATAAGAAAAAGAAATTTTTTGAAGTTACATTAATTGCTAATTATTTTTTTATATCCATATTTAACAGGAGATATAGGTTTGCTAAAAAATTCGATAGCGAGTATAAAAATTTAATACTAGAGTTATATTTGGGACATGACTTCAATTTAATCAGATTTAAGAAACCCTTTGATCTTTGTTATTTGTGTAATTTCTTCTTATATTAAAAACTAAAGCAGTAATAATTTTTTTAAAATTTTGCTTTTTGGACGAACATTTGGGGCCTCTCAATCGATAATCAAACAAACTTGAAGAGGTCGAAACTTCATTGAAAAGATAGAACCATTGACTTGGAATTGAACCAAATGTTTAAGTTCCCTTTTTAAAGACATTTTTAAATATTCAAAATGTTTAAAAGAATATTAATTAAGGTTGTCAAAATTAAATCTTAAAGTTTTATAACTTGTTTCTTATAAAGACTAATGAAAGAATTAAGATAATAATTGGTTCCTTGCTCCCCATAATATGATTTTGTTTCCCAAACCGTTGACATTAAGTCGTTTTTCAGTGTTGTGAATGATTCACTCGGTCTTCATCATAATCAGCTTCCAAAACCTTATCTCAAAGTCCAAGGTGATGAATTGGAAATCCAAATTCTAGAAAATGAATATAGAGATGGTGTGGAAGGCTGCAAGAACAACCTTCATGGAACATTAATTCTTGCAAAATGGATGAAACCATGGAAAATGGTTGATTTGCGTCAGAAGTTGCTAAACATGTGGAAGCTTGTTGGTTCTTGGAATGTTATCTCGTTGGAAAAGAGATTATTCAAATTCTCCCTCTCTTGCTCAGATGATTTTGTGAAGGGTTTGGGCAAATGGCTCATGAATTTTGAAACACGGCATATTGTGTTTGTTCAGTTGGACCCCGGATTTCAATCCGTGTGTTTTGAAGATTACTCATGCTCAATGTTGGCTTCGCAAGAATATTAGAGGCTGTAGATTATTTTCTCCATCGCAGGGGGAGTGGTAGTGCCAATTGTCATTGATGAGGTGGTGCAAAAATGCCATGGATCTCAAAGATCATATTCAGAATAGAATCTTGATAGAGCGACAGTCGACAGAGATTCACTTTTATTTTTGTAGAGTATGAAAACATTTCCCTATTTTTCTTTAATTGACTGAAAGATGATTAAAAGAATAGTCTAAGAGAATCAAAAACTACTTTGTTGGCTGAAAGATGGTTGTTTTATAGCAATTCCCTTTAAAATGCATTCCAAGTAGGTGGTTCAGTTGGTGAGTTAAGAGATACTGAAGGAGCACAATTCCCTTTAAAATGTCTATTCGAGTATTTGAAAAGGATTTGTTTTTTGTTTTCTTGGAGTATAAAAATATATAGCGATAGGGATTCACTATATATTTACTCATCAATAAGAAATACTACTTACTTCAAATATTTTTTCATCAATAACAGTGGTAAACTTCAAGTTATCTAGTTTTTGGTATATACCAGGGTATTCATCGCCGAACGCAGTGACTAATCCCCTCGCTGGATTGGAGGCACCTCGAAGGGTGGGACAGCTGGCCCAGAGATTTAAAGCTGTTCCATACCCAATGCGAGGATCGAACCCTCGACACTTGATTAATGGAGGATGAGCCCCAACCGCTCAACCACACCCATGGATTCAAGTTATCTAGTTTATTTCATTCTCATAAAAAATCATAAATTTATTCATCAATGACAAATACTACTTAGTTTAGACTCTAAATTGAATTACTCACTTTAGAGGAGTCAAATACTTCTCCTGTATGTTAAAAAATGTATTTTATAATAAAAAATTGAACAATGTATCATTTATACCCATATTCCTTAATGGAATATTAAAATAAACCAAACTATTTAAATAGTTAATTTTCTGCAGCGAACAAACTTGGTGTTGGCTAGTGCGAAATTTTATCCTAAGCACGAGTGGACATTAGTCTTTCGTTGAAAGCGTTGGGACACTCTGTAACACCCCGATATTTACTAACTTGTAGAAACATCGAAATGCACCACTTGGCATACACATGAGAGTTACTTCCTATCTTAGATATTGAACACGTCTAAAAATTTTCGATAATAATTTATCGAACGCGCTTACATAACTTAACATAATCTGAAATACGTGCCTTACAACTTCTCATGCCTAGTGTTCAATACCAAGATAGAAAGTTGCGGAAGTGATTTACAACTTGTAACAATAATAAGTCGTACAATCGAAGATACAAGTCAGACAGTAGAAAATACAAAGCACATAAACTAAACATCGGCATCTCCTCTAGGTTGCTCCATAACCGCCTTATCGTCTTTAACTTTCCCTGAAAACCACAAATCATAAAGGGTGAGATAACATTATCTCAGTGAGTTCTATCGAGACCCCTTACTAACTCTCTCGGTTCATTATGCTTGATTCATTAATCGTAGTCCTTAAAGTTGACTACGTGGAGAACTCTAACATTGTCCCTCATAGCCCTTAAGCCGACTACAAGAGACAATACTTAATATGACCCGTAGCCCTTAAGCCGACTACGAGAAATATATCTGAAACAATGATTGTTAGCATATCACCGGCAACTTTATTTGAAAGCTACCAGCAAACCCATTCCCTGGCCATTCTCTACCAGGGACAAACGATGACGGGGCCTAGGTTTTGGGGCTCATGACTTCCCCTCCCACTAGTACGCTAACCTGAAATAGGGTCGTCACCCTAACAATGATTTATATAAATATATACCTTGACATGAACATAACAATGATACAAACATGGCATAAAGTAACTTGACCTTATCTTTATCCTTAGGGACATTTAGTCCGTCTTATCTTTACATGATGTGATCTCACTCGTAATTACTAAATTCGTTAACCTGACTGATATACATTTACAATTCAATCCAATCATTATTATTCCAAACACAATCCGTGTACCCGCATTGGGCCGTCTCATAAACAATCAACAAGGACATAACATTAACTTCAACATAGAACATAAAATTGTTATCATTAGAACTTAAGCAAACAAGGTTTTGGCCCATCCTCCAAGGGAAACATCACACTTCATCAATCATAATTACTTTCAATCACAGTCAACATAATCATAAACATCAACAATTCATTGAAAACATAATCCACTAAAGAAGCAACAATTCAAACATTCTAATTCAGCAACTGTACCTAAACTTTGAGAATTTATTTAACCTATCAAACGGCCACGGAATTTAGCAAACGACCCCTCTACGGAAAGCTAAGGACGTCTAGTTTCTGACTATGTTTTTAGAGTTGTAGAATGACGGGTCAATAAATACAGTTTTAGTAAATAACACAGTATGTTCAGAAAACGGGACTGCGACTCTGACCTAAATTGCGATCATTCTAAAATGACCAAAACCCACTCAATTAACTTGGAACCTGAGCCTAACAGTAGAAAATTAAGTCTAGTTTCCAAAGAAATAGAAATCATTCGAAAAGGAGTTCAATTGAAACCACCATACCCAAAACACTGACCCTATGTCCAGATTGTTCCCAGAATTTTACCCTAACTTGTGGAGCCTATAACTTGAGCAACCCAATTCCAAATTCAACCAAATCAGAGCCAAATTAACGAGCATTAAGTCTAGTTTCTAAAATGATAGACCACATGATTTTCTAGTCAGTAATGCGTTCCCAGTAACTGAAGTACTGAACCTACTCCTGAACATCCAAAAACAGTGAAATCAACAATCATAATTAACACCAATCATAATGAACATCCAAATCAGAGCCAAATTAACGAGCATTAAGTCTAGTTTCTAAAATGATAGACCACATGATTTTCTAGTCAGTAATGCGTTCCCAGTAACTGAAGTACTGAACCTACTCCTGAACATCCAAAAACAGTGAAATCAACAATCATAATTAACACCAAGCAAACACCAAATTAATCCAACACATATTTCAGTCACACTCAGTATTGACACCAAAATTAAATCCCTAAGCGAGTATAGAACTCACCTTTGGCGATGAAAATCGCACACAACACCGGAACTCCGTGAACACGAACGAACCGTAACACGAACTCTCCCGAATCCGCTCCAAATTGTAACGAACTCGCCTAGGACTCGATCAACCTTCGAAACAGCAACCAAACTCGAATCCCAACTACTGAACTTCCTTCCCCACTAACATGCAATACCTTCAGTAGCTCCCAGAGCACTATGGAGACTCAAAGTAAGCTAGAGAACCTCTCTTCTCTCAACTCTCCCAGATTTCTGTTTTCCAGCAACTAAGTGACGTATTGCAACGAACATAACTCGGTCAATTCTCCACTAAACTTAGCAAAACGAGTGCCTATTGTGAAGGGAATTTTATCTAGTTTCTGAGGGTGGAACTTTCAAACGCATGCAACCAGTACTCAGAGTTATAACGAAAACACTGAAACTGGGTCAAAACTGTGACTGATTCAGAAATGAAACTTGTGGACACGATAACTCCCTTCATTCTCAATGAAATCGGATGGTTCTTGGGCCTAAACTGAAGAATTTTGAGTCTAGTTTCTAAAGAAACAACAATGATTTAAAACGGAGGTTTGTATAGTGAGATATATGGAAATTACTGAAGGTGGGTCATACGGGTTTCACACAGAATTTCTGCCTAAGCTTGTATCTTCAACCTTTAGCTTGTTTTCCAGCTCCACCCTTCTTCTACTCGAAAATGGTGGATGGAGATATAGGAGAGGATGATCAGCAATAGTGGTATCAAAGGGTAGAGGAAGAAAAATGGTGAAGGATGGCATGAAGATCACTTGCATGCATGAGGATTTGATGGAGCTCTCTCTCTCCCTTCTTCCTTCCCTCATCTCGCCATTCTCCTCTCTCTCTCTCTATTCTGATTTTTTTCTGGAATTGTTACAAATGAAGTGTGCTGGGTTGCTTTGGGTTCAACTGGGTACAATGGTTGGGGATTTGACAAAAATTCCTTTCACTTACTTACTGCATCCTTATCACTAAGACATGGCCCAATTTAATAACTTAGCCAAAACTCAAGCTTATAAATACTAACAATTATTTAACCCATGATAACTTTCTCATAATTAATAAATTATGCTAAGAATATTTGGTTTAGCTAATTAATTAACTAAGACTCCTCGCTATTTAAATAATTTAAATTAGCTAATTTGGGGGATGTTACACACTCCGTGGGTAGCCAGCAATGGTCCGAAAAAAAAAACAAAAATTAAAATTTTTAATAATTGAATAAGGTAAAATAAATATGTGACTTACTTTAAAAATGTGAAACATGAATCTGGGTTAAAATTAAACTAGTTAAGTTCATGAATTAAAAATAATTGGTCAATTGATTCATTAAATTAACTTAAATGGAATTGAAAAATTAATTAATTAAATTGAGGGTATTTATGTCCTTTCAAAAATACTAACATTTCTCTCCCGAGTCTTTTAATCAAATAAACACATACACACACGGTGGCGAATCTAGGACCCGATGTTATGGGGTCAACTTTTTTTAAATCACACATTACTAAAATTATAATAAAAATAAAATTTTAATATATTTAATTAAATAAATTATACAACTTGAAATTTTCACTATGCACACGCGAGGAAAAGAAATTGATGTGAGTGATTGTACGAGTGTGATATATATAGTATGGACCGAGTGCAAAATTAGAAGTTAGGATGCAAATCATTTTTTTCAGCTTAAATTAGTTTTAGGCACCTACAAATATAGCGTGTTTTGGTAATCAATAAGAAATACTACTTACTTCAAATATTTATTCATCAATAACAGTGGTAAACTTCAAGTTATCTAGTTTTTGGTATATACCAGAGTATTCACTGCCGAACGCAGTGACTAATCCCCTTGCTGGATTGGAGGCACCTCGAAGGGTGGGACAGCTGGCCCAAGGATTTAAAGTTGCTCCATACCAAAGGCGATGATCGAACTCTCGACACTTGATTAAGGGAGGATGAGCCCCAACCGCTCAACCACGACCCTGGTTCAAGTTATCTAGTTTAATTCATTCTCATAAAAAATCATAAATTTATTCATCAATGACAAATACTACTTAGTTTAGACTCTAAAGTGAATTACTCACTTTAGAGGAGTCAAATACTTCTCGTGTATGTTAAAAAATTTATTTTATAATAAAAAATTGTACAATGTATCATTTATACCCATATTTCTTAATGGAATATTAAAATAAACCAAACTATTTAAATAGTTAATTTTCTGCGGTGAACAAACTCGGTGTTGGCCAGTGCGAAATTTGATCCTAAGCAGAGTCTTTTGTTGAAAGCGTTGGGACACTCCGTGGGTAGCCAGCAATGGTCCAAAAAAAAAACAAAAATTAAAATTGTTAATAATTGAATAAGGTAAAATAAATATGTGACTTACTTTTAAAATGTGAATAAGGTAAAATAAATAGTAGATTATAGTCGATTATTGCAGTTATCCTGTGTTTTTTTAAATAGTAGGTTTATAGTAGTTTTCCAAAATTATAATTATCAATCGTAAATATTAATTATAAATTTTCAAAAAAAATTATAAATATCAATGATAAATATTAATCCCGTGTTTTTTTAATTATAAATTGTAAAAAAAATTATAAATATCAATGGTAAATATTAATCCCGCGTTTTTTTTATATATCATTGCAGTTATCCCGTGTTTTTTATTTATCAGTGCAGTTATCTCGTAGTTTCAATTGATTATTTTAGTTGATTTGTAGATTATAGTAGATAAATAAAATTAGATATTAGATTATCAATAAGAAATATTTGTTTTAAATATTAATTACCAATTTAAATAGTCATTAAGTCTTCTTGTTTTTTAGATAGTAGGTTTATAGTAGTAGTCTTCAAATTTTTTAATTAAAGTAGTGTTTGTATAAATTTAGAAATTTAGTTTATAGAATTAAAGTAAAGTGATAAGAGAAAGAGAATAATTATTTATGGGAAAAGTAAAGTAAAAAGAAAAAAAATGAAGAAAGAGAGTGTAAAAGAAAAGTGAAAATGAGGAAAGAGAGTGTAAGAAGAAAGAGAAAAAGGGAAGAAAGAGGGTGTAAGAGAAAAGTAAGAAAGAGAGTGTAAGAATAAAGAGAAAAAAAAGAATAGAGTGTAATGACATTTTTACTCTAAAAAATTTGAGGTGTCTTTTAGATAGAATGAGGGTATTGGTAAAGTCATATGTAGTGAATTTGTATAAATCTATAGTAAATGTATAATGAAATGACTAATTTTTTTATATGAATGAAGAGGAAAAAAATAATGTTCAAAAGGTTAATTTTGTTTGTTATTTCAAATTTTATTTTAAAAATATATATCAATTAGTATTAAAAGTATCCGTGGGTACCTACAAGGAGATTGTGCCCGTGAGAAACCCGCTACAAGGGTACCCTCGCGGGTACGAGACGAATACGAGTACCATTTATACTAAACGGGGCGGGTAGCGGGTAACTACTACCTGTGCCCGCCTCGCCCCGTTGACATCCCTAGTGTTGTTGGAGGGTGTGCCTTTGCGAGGCTTTAGTTTCTTTTTTATTCTTCTCTTTTGTAACTTAAAAGTGAGTTATAAAAAAATTAATGCTAATTTTATTCTTATATTTTCATAATTTTACTATTTCTCTAATGACACAAAGCTAATGTGATTTTAGGATTTAATTTTTTTTTTGTCATAAATTGTCTACTCCGTAAAAATTTATATTATTTTTCTTACGTGAAAATATTATAGATATTTTTTGTCTTTAGTAAAAAAAATTCTAAATTTGCTACTGAATATCCTGCGATGTCTGATGTCTCCCACATGTTTCTCTTCACCCGCGCAGTTGAGGCTTACAGTGATCTTATCAGTATCTGTCTAACAAAAGGGGAAATAAAAAATGTCTAAAAACTTAACCATAATTTGTTTTCTCCGGTTTATGAAATTAGCCCATCACAGGATTTACCTTCACTTACACTACATATCATTCTTTTTAGTTATCGTTTTTAACAAGATATATATTCCTTTTTTGTTACTTTCTTTGCAAGTCATTTTTTGTTACTTTGGTTATTTAAAAATAATTACATGTTTCTCAAGTATACTCTTAACAATTTATCATAGAGAAAAACAAGTGTGATTAGACAAATAAAAAGAAACCAATCAGATAAATTAAATAGAAAGAAACCAAGGTAGTAAAAGCACGTACTTGTTTTTTATTGAGAAACCACATAGTTAATTATCGATTTTTTTCTTCTTTGTCAACCTTGATTTAAAATGACAAAGGGTGACCGATTTCAGCAATCATGCTCCACAACTATCTGGTTTGCATCTAGCCCTCGATTTTTTCTTAGAATACTGCTAAGGAGTTTCTATTGGACCGAATGTAATTCATCTCCTCAGAGGGTCCTAAAGACTAAACGTTCTTCTTATTGAAACCCTAGCGCCATACGATCCACCTCCTGTTGTAGCAATGTGAGAATCTAGTGCCACAGCTGGTATGTTTTCCCTTTCTAGTTGATTGCTACTCGTTTCATCTCTCTGTTCAACACTGGCTTAATATCTCGGTCCTCTTTGACTGTGATTTTCTCCTAAGTGGGAGGTTTTTCTCCTTGTGAGAGATTTTTAGAAAATCTGTTTGCTAACAAATGAATTTCATAACATGGAATTGTCGTGGACTTGGGAATTAGCGTACAGTTCGAGCTCTAAAAAAATCCTTAGAGATAAAGACTCTAGCCTTGTTTTTCTTTCGGAAACAAGGAAAAAAGATACTGAAATGAATCAATGGAGGAATAAATTTGGATTACCAAATGTGGTTGTAGTAAGTTGTCGTGGGGAGGGAAGAGAACGTCTCGGGGGTGTAGTGTGTATGTGGAATGACAAAATCAATGTCTAGGTATCTATGTCTCTAAATCTAAATCACATAGAGTGTACTTATAAAATTAATTTTGGTGTTGTTGGCCCAATAAATAATAAATGGGGCTTTGGTGTTGTTGTGAGAGATCATTCTAGCTCACTTTTTGCAGCTGTAGCCTGGTCTTTTAGTGGACCATCAGATCCCTATATAGCTTAAGCTTTGGCAATGAGATTTGCTTTGAATTTTGCTCTAAAACTTTTTTTTGACTTGCAGATTGAAACTAACTACTTACAATTGGTCACTGACTGGAGGACTTCCTAGGAGATGTGTTCCCACTCTAAATATTACATGAACGTAGTGAAATCTCAAAGTTTTTTAATACTTATCAGTTATTGCATGTTAAAAGAGGGGCTAATTCTGTAGCTTGTCAGTTAGCTAAATTTGCCATTTATAACTGAATTTATTTGGATTGCGGATATTCCTCACTGTATTGCTTTATCCTTGACCTCCGATATTGGAAGGTCCTAGTGAAATTACTTAAAGGTAAAAAAAAAGACAAAGGGTGAATTAATTTATTTTTGGCTAAATAGCACTTTTGGTTCTTTATCTTTGCTTTAAGTTTCAGTTTGGTCATTTATCTTTTTTTGATCCGTTTTGGTTCTTTATATTTGCCACCTCAATTAATGAGTGACACGTCACATTGACACTTAATACGCCACGTCAGCAGTTAACTGCCAGCGTGGCGTCCATTAAGAAAAACTAACGGCAGAGACCAAAATAAAACGAAAATGAAAGATTAGGGATCAAAATAGACCAAAAAAAAGAAAAATGACCAAAGTGAAACTTAGAGCAAAGATAAAAACCAAAAGTGTTATTTAGCCTTTATTTTTCATTGTCTTCTACGCGGAAGAAGCTAGCGGAGTATAAAAGAAAGCATTATAAATTGGAAATAAAATTACTATCGGTTAAAAGTAAGTCTTGGGCAACTTATAAGAATTAAGAAAATCTTTTCCTAATTGTCAAAAAAGAAAGAAAATCTTTTATTTGTCAAAAAAAATTTGAGTCTCCTTGATTCGCTTTTTAGAAACTTGTTTGGTTATTTTTTTGTAAAACTATTTTATATTTTATAAAACTGTTTCTTATTTTCTTTGTTATTAAACAATTTTCAAAAATTAACCAATTGGTCAAAAAAAAATTAACCAACACCGTTGGTCCAGAAGCTTAATCAGCCTTGGAATACATGGGGTCGACCCGGTGCTCTCTGTAGATAATGATAAAAAACAATTTTCAAAAACTAGAAAGTTAAGGGTTCGTTTGTTACAGATTAAAAAATAAGTGATTTTGTTGTTAAATAATTTAGAGATTAGTTCTTAAAGATTTTTAAGAAAATAAGAAGTTGTTTTGTGTTTGTGTAACATATTTAAAATCACTTATTTTTAAAAAAAAAATTAAAAAAAATGATTTTTATGAGAAGCTACTCAAAACAGCTTCTCACATGAAGCCGTTTTTATCATATGAAGCAGTTTTTAGATCATTTTCAGCTTTTTATTTTTTTAATAATCTGTAACAAACGGACAACATGTCGTCATAAGTGATTATTTTTTTTAAAAAAAGTGATTTTAAAAAAAAACATAACAAATGGGCTCTAAATCACAATCAAATAAGCTCTATTAAAAAAACTGCATTTTTATTTATGGTGATATTTGTGACTTAAATCACCACTACATAGTAGTATTTTTATGTAAACAGTCAAAACACTAGCTAGATCAAATTGCATTTTTAAAAAAGTGATTTTTTTTTTAAAAAAAAACATAACAAATGGGCTCTAAATCACAATCAAACAAGCTCTATTAAAAAAGACTGCATTTTTATTTATGGCGATATTTGTGACTTAAGTCACCACTACATAGTAGTATTTTTATGTAAACAGTCAAAACACTAGCTAGGTGAATGTCCAAGGATGGAAGTGGTTTGAAACTTGTTCAGATTTTGGGGCTTTTATTATTGTGGTGGGGATCGAAACTGTAACATCCCTAATTTCGGTTGATTTCGTTTTATGAAATTAACTAGCGAATTGTTATTCGATAAAATAATAATTCAAGTCAAGGACATGTTAAAAGCGCGAAAACAATATTTAGTTCCTAATAGCATGAATTACGTGGTCGTTTTGAGGTAGAAAAAGAATTATGAGAGGATTAGGGGACCAAGGGTATTTTGGTCATTTCCATATCTTTCGAACCCTAACCCAAATTACCCAACACCAAAACATACCCCTTAACTCCATAAGACCATAATCACAATTTTTAGGAGTTAATTATGAGTTAGTGGTTATTTAAGGGTAAACTAAGGTGGGGAGTTAAGTGGAGGGCATTTTGGTCATTTCCCATCCACTTAAAGTATTTCCCAGCTGAACCAACTTCATTCAACTCAGAAACCAAAAATTATTCAGAACATAGAGAGAGGGAGAGAAGAGAGGCGCGGAGAGAGGGAGGAGAAAGAAGGAAGAGGAACTCTCCATCTAACCATTGCATGTAAGCTTTTTCTATACTTCACCATTTTTCATTCTCTATCCAATGATACCAAACTCATAAGCTCATTCATCCTCTTCTCCATTTTGCCATTTCTGGTTTGTGAAGCTCAAAATGGTGCTCTTGGAGTTTCAAAGCTTTGCAATTGAATTGGAGCTAAGGAGAGTAGAATAGTGAAGCCACATTGTTATTTTGAGCAAGTTCAACAACCTTATTGTAAATTGGAAGTGATAGAGAGTGATTCCAGTAGCTCTAAGAGGTTGAGTTCGAAAATTGAAGTGGTAGAAGTTCGGTTTCGAAGTCTAGACACGTTCGGTACGAGTTCGTGATTACGGGGATCGTTCGAGAGGTTACGGTTCGGTCGTTTCGTGTGAGGACGTGATTTCTCCCGAGCTCGTCAAAACGGTGAGTTCTACTCACGCTTAGGATCATTTTGTATTTATGAAATGATTATTATGTGACCGGTTTTGAAGTGTACTTCGTTTCGAAAGTTTTAAGAGTCGAAAACCGTTTTCGGAAAAATAACGTTTTACGGTTTTATCGGATTTTATGTGATTGTATGGACTGGATTGACTGGAATATTGCTTGTTATTGTTTGTGTTTTTGTTGGATTTTGATCGGAATACGGATTGGACTCGAACGGAAATGCGAAAATGAGAAAAGCGGAATGAAATGGTGTACTGACAGGTAATAAAAATGGATGAATAAGCATTTTCATCAAAGATTATTAAGGTTTAAATATATAAATTATATTGAATACAATAGACGGCCCAATGCGGGTGGATATATAAATTATATCAAAAGGATGGGTGATGACTGATAACCCTATTTATATAGGTTATTTATGCTCCTAATACTTAAATTAAGCTTACTTCTCAAGTAATTCTAGTACTTAAATAAGTGAATATATGAATATTAGGATAAATATAGGTTATAAGTCAAATCCCTAAACCTTGGGCATAATCAATGCCTTTGTGAATATGTTTGATGTTTTTGCTTTAAGCGCTGCAGCGGTTTGCTATCAAGGAGACGCTACAGCGTTATATGACGGCTGACCATTGAGATATTTGTGTGGCCACTTGAGGACATGATGAGTCACCACCCTTATCTCTTCCTCTCAGCTGGATATTTTGACTTTCAAGTGGATGCTAAATTACACTTGGCGCCTCCTAAATGGAACCCATGTGATAGTTGTTGTATTCCATCATTAGCACTTTTTGTAAAGTACTTTAAGGATAATATCTAAGTCTTATGATCATCATGTAATATTATTATTCTATTAAGACTTAGTTAATAATTAGTTTAATTAAGATTGCTTCTCTAGGAGGTAACATACGTAGACAAGTAGTGGTAGCTTGAGAAGGGAACTACATAATATACGTAGTAGCTATTCTCCATTGACACACTACCTTTAAGCTTTTATTTTTCTTAACATAGTTTTTCTAGTCTTCATTCAAGGTTTTGCTCACGCCTCAACTTCATCTCTTGTATGCGACGTGGGATCATTGGAGTGTATCTTTTGCAACCACTCTTCCGATGTCTTCATACAGTAATACATACTCTCTAGTTGTATTATGTTGATGGAACTTGTGATGAGCTAACTTTGTTGTAGTTGGATTGTTCTTAGTATGTAATGAACCTTGAGTAACTTTTGTATAATATTATGATGTTTGTGTTTTATTCCTTGTGTCATAATACTTTCAATCTTGGTTTGGGAATGATCAACTAAAACAAGGTAACTTTGTGGGTACAGACATGGTTCACAAAGAGAACTCAAGGAATAATATGAATGAAAACCCTTTAAAGACATTTAAAGGAAGCACTACTTAACTCTAGACATAGGGGAGTAATAGTTCATAAGGCAAATGTTGTAAGAGCTTAATATACAGGGGTAAAACTTATTTAGAGCCTAGACATAGGAGTCTTGTAACATAGCCCTGACGAAAGTGACTGAAAGGCACGCCACCAAGGCGCTACAGCGTCTACTGATTCTGAAGCGCTACAGCGCTTAACGCTACAGCGTCTAATATTATCTGAACATTACTCTTGGGAATTTACACAACTACTGAGTTATCCAACTCACCTTTAATCACTTCAAACTTAATACTGTTTTATCACAACTTATGATGTTTACAACTCTTTACCTTTACTTGTTACTTAATTCTTTTCACTAAGATTCTAATCACTTAAACTTCTTAGATTAATTCAAATCCCTGTGGGAACGAACTTTACTTATCAATATATTACTTGTTGCGATTGTGTATACTTGCACATCACCTTTTCGCACAACAATGACCCAGTAGATTAGTATACTAGGGGAGGGGAAGTCATGAACCCCAGAACCTAGACCTCAGAGGTTTGAAGCTAGTGTAAGCTAGTGGAGAGGTTCGAAGGCAAAGGCAGAGCTTTTTCCGGAGATGTACTATGGCATGAAAGGAAAAGACATATGCACGTGGGCCCCTTATGGACTACGATTAAAAGAAAAAGAAATAAAAGGACCGAGAGTTATTGTGAGGGGTTACGGTAGGACTCACTGAGATAATGTTTATCTCACCATTTATATGTTGTTGTTTTACAGAGAAACAGGGAAAGAAGAAAGCGACGAGGCACGAATAGGAGCCGTGCTAGAGGAGAAGTTAGAAGACTTGGTTCTTTTACCTTTGATATTGAGTTCCCTTGTTGTCTTTGTAACTCGATAGTATGACTTGAATTTATTTAAGTTATGTGTTTCCGCCTTTTCTTGTGATGGTATTGAACACTAGGTTATGAGGATATTGAAAGACATGGAACCTATATGGTTTTTAATTAAGTTATGAAGGTTAAGACTGTTGATGTTAATCATCGAGAAAAATTTTAGTTGTGTTCAATACCTAGACAGGAAATATTACTCTGATGTATGTCATTTCGTGCATCTTAGCATTTCTATTTGATAGAAATATTAGGGTGTTACAGAAACTTAAGAAGAAGAAGATGGTTTCCTTGTTCCATTCAGATGAGAAAGGGAAGTATGCATGTGGTTTCCCCATTCTTGACACCCTTCACCTCTATCTCTCGAGCTCTTCCTTTCTCCCTCTCTCCCTCTCTCCCTCTCTAAGCTTGTGTTTCTTTTCTTTTTTTCAACAAAAGCTGAATTTGAAAAGGTGTGATTTTCTGAGAAGCTTTCAGCTCCCCCTCTATATATTGGGGAGTTAATGAAGGGTAATTGGGTAATTGGATGTGGTTGAATTAAAAGAAAATTGGGTTTAACATTCTAATGCAAATTAAACTCTCTCTCAATTATCCCATATTGTTTCACATAAACTAGCAAACAAGCATACAAGTAGTTCATTTATTCAAGCAAATTAAAGCATCAATTATAGACTCAACAACAATTAACTAAAATAATTGAAGCAACTATTTTGGGGGTGTTACACACTTCTTCGGCATACCTTAGTTCGACAACTGAGCTACCTACTTGGGATGTCTATTAGTCTATTATTACCCCAAAGTTTTTATTCTCATTACTTCATTGACAAAAAAGGACTTCATATAAATTAACAACAATGATAACATTGATTATATTTATATCTTGGAGAGAGTTTCTATTTTCATGATTTCACTAAAGAAGAAAGAATTCATTTAAGACTGCAATAGTACATGTTTCACAGGCTCAGACCTACCATGTCAGAACACAGTCATAGGACCAATTCTGGTAGAGCTAACACTCTACATGGCAGAACTAGCTCTGGTAGAGGAGGGACTGAACCAGGTGGAAGGGGTAGAGGTAGACATCAGCAGCCATCCACTCCAACCTTACATGACCAAGAGGACTGGTACAGACATCAATTCATAAATGAAGGACCTGCTCAAATGGTAAATGACAGAGATAGACCAATGAGAGACTATGCTGTGTTTGATCCACAAACCATGGAGACAAGCATAGCAAGACCTACTCTCAACACAGCTCAGTTTGAATTCAAACCTATGATGTTCCAAATGTTGCAAACAGTGGGACAGTTTGGTGGTGCTCCTCAAGAGGACCCATATTTACACTTAAAGCAATTTTTGGAAGTCTGCAGTAACTTCATCATTCCAGGGGTAAGTGATGATGCATTCAGATTAAAACTTTTTCCTTATTCCTTGAAGGATAGAGCAAAGGCCTGGTTAACTTTTCTAGAGCCTAACTCTATCCATACTTGGAATGAAATGGCTGAGAAATTCTTAGCAAAATATTTTCCTCCAAGTAAGAATGCAAGAATGAGGAATGAGGTTACTGCATTCAGACAAATAGATGCTGAAACACTGTTTGAGGCATGGGAGAGATGGAAGGAGCTGTTGAGAAAGTGCCCTCATCATGGTATACCTGTGATTATCCAAATGGAAACCTTCTACAATGGACTAGATCCAACAACCAGACAAATGTTAGATGCCTCTTCAGGGAGTGTGTTGTTGAAAACCTCCTATAATGAGGCATGTGATCTGATTGATGACATTGCCACAAATAGCTATCAATGGCCTACAGAAAGGTTAGCTCAGCAGAAGAAGGTAGCTGGTGTGCATGAAATAAGTGAAGTTTCTGCTCTATCTACACAGGTTGCCTCTCTTACTAACATGATAAAATCTATGAGTACATCAAACACTGTAGCGGTTACCGCTGCTGCGGTACATGAACCTACAGTAGCTGTCATTGAGCAAGCCTCTCCAGGGTCAGTAAGCTGTGTATACTGTGGAGGAGAGCATTTGTATGAAGAATGTCTTGGTAATCTTGTCTCTGTGAACTTTGTGGGTTTCAATAAAAACAATAATCCCTATTCAAATACATATAATCCTGGTTGGAAGAACCACCCCAATTTCAGATGGGGAGCTAACAATGCAACAGCACCTAATTATAGTGCTCCAGCAAATCCACCAGGATTCCCTGCTCAGAACTACCAAAGACAGAATGCCCCTGTCATAGATAATTCATTGGAAGGATTGATGAAAGGTTTTATGAGTGATTGCAAGACAGCCCTAAAAACTCATGAAGCTTCCATTAAAAATCTAGAAGTACAGATAGGGCAATTGGCTAATGTCCTTTCCCAAAGAATTAGTGGATCATTACCATCCACTACAGAAGCTTCAACTTCAAGTACTACAGGGAATGAGCATGTAAAAGCTATAACTTTAAGGAGTGAGAGAGATTTGATAGGATCATCAACTGTTTCAGATGATGAAAAAAACAAAAATTCTGAAAAACAAAAAGAACCTACAACAAGCGCTACAGCGCCTGAACCTACCGCTGCAGCGCCTGTTGTTGAGAAAACACCACCACTACCCAAAATCATTCCAACATACCCAGATCCTCCATATCCTCAAAGACTTCGAAAGGCTCATGAAGACAAGCAATTTAACAAATTCCTAGAAGTCCTTAAACAGTTGCACATTAATGTTCCTTTGGTGGAAGCTCTCCAACAAATGCCTAACTATGCAAAGTTTATGAAGGATGTGCTTACTAAGAGAAGGAGACTAGGGGAGTTTGAAACAGTGGCAATGACTGGGGAATGCAGCATGTTGATGCAGAACAAGCTCCCACCCAAATCAAAAGATCCTGGCAGTTTTACTATACCATGCTCAATTGGATATTTTTACTCTGGTCGTGCTCTATGTGATTTGGGAGCCAGCATAAATCTTATGCCTAAGTCCATATACACACAGCTAGGAGTGGGAACTGCCAGACCTACCTCACTTACACTGCAGCTAGCTGATAGAACTATTGCATATCCAGAAGGAATCTTGGAAGATGTTCTAATAAAGGTAGACAAATTTGTATTTCCTGTTGATTTTGTAATCTTGGACTTTGATGCAGATAAAGAAGTACCAATCATACTGGGAAGGCCATTCTTGGCCACTGGAAGAATTTTGATAGATGTGCAGAGAGGAGAATTGATCATGAGGGTCAATGACCAAGAAGTCAAGTTCAACATCCTGAATGCTATGAAATTTCCAGGTCCCAATATTGAAGAGTGCTCCTTTGTGTCTGCTATTGACAAGGTAGTTCAGGATCACTTCCAGAAAAGCACAGATCATCTGAGGCAATTACTGGACAGCAGTGAAGATACAGGGTCTGATGCAGAAGCTGCAGAAGAAGAGGAGCAGACAGTCAAAGAAATTTGGGCTAAGAAATATGAATCTTGGGAGCAAGAGAATTCAGACATGAGAAAGGATCTCCCCTCCACTGAACAACCACCAACTCTGGAACTTAAAGAGTTGCCTTCACACCTCAAATATGCTTATCTACGTAACAATAGTACTTTACCTGTTATGATTGCTTCTGACCTTTCTGAAAAGCAGGAACATGATCTAATTCAGACGCTACAGCGGCATAAAAAGGCAATTGGTTGGCAAATGTCAGATATAAAGGGTATCAGCCCAACCATTTGTATGCACAGAATAGTGTTAGAAGAAGGCTCTAAAAATTGCATTGAAGGGCAGAGGAGGTTGAATCCAATTATGAAAGAGGTGGTGAAGAAGGAAATCATCAAGTGGTTGGATGCAGGTATTGTATACCCCATTTCTGACAGTGCATGGGTCAGTCCTGTGAAGTGTGTGCCCAAGAAAGGAGGGGTAACAGTAATAACTAATGAGATGAATGAGCTGCTTCCAACCAGAAAAATAACAGGCTGGAGAATATGCATGGATTACAGAAGGTTTAATAAGGCAACAAGAAAGGACTATTTTCCATTGCCTTTCATTGACCAGATGCTGGACAGGCTAGCAGGTAAAGAATTTTATTGCTTTCTTGATGGTTATTCAGGCTATAACCAGATTGCAATATTGCCTGAAGATCAGCAAAAGACTACATTCACTTGTCCATATGGCACCTTTGCTTTTAGAAGGATGCCATTTGGCCTGTGTAATGCACCTGCCACTTTTCAAAGGTGTATGATGGCAATTTTCTCTGATTACATTGAAAGATCCATGGAGGTCTTCATGGATGATTTCTCTGTGTTTGGAGAAACATTCCATCTATGCCTATCCAACTTGGAAGAAATCTTGATTAGATGTGAAGAGACTAACCTTGTGCTAAACTGGGAGAAATGCCATTTTATGGTGCAAGAAGGTATAGTTTTGGGGCATAAGATATCCAAAAAAGGATTGGAAGTGGACAAGGCTAAAATAGAGGTCATTGAGAAGCTATCTCCTCCAACCAATATCAAAGGTATTAGAAGCTTTTTGGGGCATGCTGGATTCTATAGGAGATTTATAAAAGATTTTTCAAAAATCTCCAAACCTTTGTGTCAACTGTTACAACATGATAACCCCTTCATATTTGATGAGCCATGCATGTTAGCCTTTGATAAATTGAAGAGAGCTTTAATAACAGCACCAGTTATTATAGCTCCTGACTGGAGTAAGTCTTTTGAGCTTATGTGTGATGCTAGTGACTTTGCCATTGGAGCTGTGCTTGGGCAAAGGTATGATAAAATTTTTCACTCTATATATTATGCTAGCAAAACACTTGTAGAAGCTCAATTGAATTACACAGTCACTGAAAAAGAACTATTAGCTGTAGTCTTTGCATTTGATAAATTTAGATCATATTTGGTTGGCACCAAGGTAATTGTCTTCACAGACCATTCAGCCATTAAATATTTGATAACAAAGAAAGATGCAAAGCCTAGGCTAATTAGGTGGGTTCTCCTACTCCAAGAATTTGATTTAGAAATAAGGGATAAAAAGGGAGTGGAGAACCAAGTTGCTGATCATCTTTCTAGATTGGAAAGAGACATTGCAAGTACAGCAGGTGGAGAGATCAAGGAATACTTTCCAGATGAGCAGCTATTAACAATAAATGCTGAATCATCAACCGCTGTAGCGCCCAGTGTAAAAACACTTGACGCTGTAGCGGCTGAGCCTGCAACACCTTGGTATGCTGACATAGTTAATTTTTTGGTTAGCAAGGTGGTACCTGCTGAGATGACTTATCAGCAAAGGAGAAGGTTCTTCCACACAATGAAGCAATATTATTGGGATGAACCTTTTCTATACAAGAAGTGTCAAGACCAGTTAATGAGGAGATGCCTAGCAGAGGAAGAACAAATTCAAGTGCTACAGCACTGCCATTCTGCACCATGTGGTGGGCATTTTGGTGGTGTTAGAACTGCTGCAAAGGTATTGCAATCTGGCTACTTTTGGCCTTCACTTTTTAAAGATGCTCAAGACTTTGTAAAAAAATGTGATAGGTGCCAAAGAACAGGGAACATTTCAAATAAACATGAAATGCCTTTAACAAACATTCTAGAGGTTGAACTCTTTGATGTTTGGGGAATGGACTTCATGGGACCTTTTCCCCCTTCTCATGGAAACCTATACATTTTAGTGGCTGTAGACTATGTTTCAAAATGGGTGGAAGCTGTTGCTTTACCCAACAATGATGCAAGGTCTGTGAGCAAATTTTTATTGAAAAACATTTTCACTCGTTTTGGAACTCCTAGAGCCATCATAAGTGATGAGGGATCTCATTTTTGTAATAAATTAATTGAGACCCTATTGGCTAAATATGGAGTCAAGCATAAAATAGCAACTGCTTATCATCCACAAACTAGTGGTCAAACTGAGTTGTCAAACAGAGAAATAAAAAGAATGTTGGAAAAGATGGTAGAGCCTTCAAGGAAAGAATGGTCAATACATCTAGATGATGCTTTATGGGCCTACAGAACAGCTTATAAAACACCTTTGGGAATGTCCCCCTATAGGTTGGTTTATGGGAAGTCCTGTCACCTACCAATTGAACTTC
The DNA here is from genome assembly GCA_039519185.1 of Astragalus membranaceus. Lineage (NCBI taxonomy): Eukaryota > Viridiplantae > Streptophyta > Magnoliopsida > Fabales > Fabaceae > Astragalus > Astragalus membranaceus. The sequence continues at coordinate 144,406,667 of CM076847.1, read as the reverse complement.
AGCACAAGGCCCATTGGGCTCTAAAAAAACTCAATTTTGACTACAAGAAAGCAGGAGATGCTAGATTGCTGCAACTAAATGAATTGGAAGAACTTAGGCATTTTGCCTATGAGAATCCAGCAATTTATAAAGAAAAAACCAAAATTTGGCATGATCAAAAATTGATAAAAAGAGATCTCACAGAAGGAGGACAGGTACTGCTTTACAACTCCAGGTTAAGATTGTTTCCTGGAAAGTTAAAATCTAGGTGGTCAGGCCCTTTTCAATTGATAAAAATATACAGCCATGGGGCTGTGGACCTCTATGATATAGCAACCAATACCACCTTCAAAGTGAATGGCCAAAGGGTTAAACAATATTTTGGTGAAAATGTGGTAAGGGACAAAACCACAATTGAGCTTAAAGACCTTTAATTTGAAAGAGAAAGTCTGGCTGCAGACTTTAAAGCAAGCGCTCTTGGGAGGCACCCCAAGGATTCTAACAAAATTTTTATGTTTATTTTCTATGCAGGAAAGTTGAATAAACGCTGTAGCGGGTATTTGTATCAAAAGCGCTGTAGCGGCTGTGTTAAATCAGGGCTGGGTATGGTCAAACAAAAAAATAAAAAGATCTTGCTCAGGGTGAGCTGGCACTGTGCCCTCATCCCTAGCCTGGCCTGCACGTGCACCTACTCACCTGCACTGGTCAAATCAACAGTTTCTTTTTCTCTCTCCCACTTTACTCACAAACCGAAACTTTAATATCCACAACTTCCCACGCTACCATTCTCTCTCTTTCTCTTTCCTTGCTCTCTGAAACTCCCCTCAACCGTTACCAACCCACCACTCATAACCTTCATTCTTTCTTCTTCCTTCGTCCCAACACACCAACATTTCCCAAAAACCCAGAAATAAACACGCGAGCTCTTAACCAACCATGACTAAAAACAAGCTGCCCTAAAACGATCTGGCAAGGGAGCCACTAGGAAACCAGAACCCTCAAATCCTAGCAAAACCACCATGGCTAAGGCAACTCAAGATCCTCAGAGGTTTTGGAAGATGGATGTCATAGCTGAAAGGGGATTCAAGACAGAAAGTGCTCTTGAAGCTTTCTCAACCGCTGTCACAGCGTTGGGATGGGAGAACTTCATTAAGCATCGCAAAGACTACATGACGTCTTTGGTAAGGGAGTTCTACTCTGGCATTGAAGAGCCTAAGGAAGGAAAACCTCAAACCCATTCACTGGTAAGAGGAGAAACTGTAAATTTCAACTCCAGAACAATCAATGATATTTTCCATCTGGGTTATCATGGAAAAGCGCTGGAAACAAAGGTTCTGAACTGGGGAGATGAAGAGATGGAGGCTGTCAGAAGAAGGATTTGTGTGGAAGGAGCAACTTGGGATAAATTTGGAGCTGAATACAAAATTAAAAAAGCATATCTGTGTGAAGAAGCAAATCTGTGGTGTAGTTTCATCAAACACTCCCTGCTGCCTACATCTCACACAACAATTGTGGAAAAAGAAAGACTCATCGTCATTGATGCTATAATGGCTGGAGAAAAGATAGACGTAGGAAGATTGATAGCAAGGGAGATAGAGAAGTGCAGATTTAAAAAGGGAGGTAATTTATATTTTCCTTGTTTAATTACTGAGTTGTGTTTGGAAGCTGATGTAGAGGTTGAAATAAAAGAAGAAAGAAGATCCCCTCTTGGGGCATTTCCTTGCATTTTCAAAGTTAAGCAGAAACCTGCCGCTGCAGCGTCTTCTGACTCTCAAGCGCTACAGCGCTTAGAGCTGAAGCAGCAGGTCCTCTGCAAATTTGTGAAAGAAAAATTTGACTGGGAAAAAGCAATGTATGCCCAGATATCCAAAGGAAAAACATCCATTCCCCCTCCTCAATTCCCTGATTGGCTACTGGAGCTAGAGCCAGTTAAAAAACCAGAGAAAAAGGGAGTTAGGGCAGAAAAGAAAAAGGCTGTGGCTAGCCCAGCAAAGAAAACAAAGCCTAGCCCAACCAAGAAAGTACAAAAAGCTGTAGTAGAGGAGGAAAGTTTGGACTCAGATGACATTGAAAACATAAGTGAGGAAGATGAAGAAGAAACAATTGCAGTTATGAAAGAGATGGAAAAGCACGATGATGGAGAATCATCAGGAGAGGAGAGTGATACTGAAGAAGAATCCGAGAGTGAAGAAGAGGAGCAAGCAGAAGAAATACAATGTGATCCAACCCCAAGCCCAAAGAAACAAAAACCCCCCTGCCAAAACAGCCAATCCACCATCAACCCCCACCTCCATCCCTGAACCAACCAAATTAACACCCAAGAAAACACCTGCCAAGCAAGCTACACCAAAGAAGCCTGAGCCAAAACATCCAATCACCAAAGAAAAACCCATTGAGCAGCTCAAGAAAATTTATCAGTCATACACAAAGCCTAGAAGAAACCCAGGTGTCAAACTTGCTGAGTACTCAGAAGAAGGTGTTCAGCCAGTAGGTGCTGCAGCAACTATGTCTGCAGTACCTAGTGACACAATGCCTGAGGCAATTCTGACAGAGGAGGAAACTGAAAAGGAGGTTGCTGAGGAGCTAGTGAATATGCAGGATGAAACAGAGCCAGAGCTGGAAGAAAAAGAGCCAGAACAGGAGCAAGAGCAAGAGGAAGAAGAAGTGCAGGAATCAGACGCTGCAGCGGCAGCAGGGCAGGAAGCAAGCGCTACAGCGCCACCAACCGCTGTAGCGGCTGAAAAGACTACTCCACCTCAGCCAAAGAAGAAGAAGGCAACAAAAGGAGCCCCAGCCCCTTCAAGAGCCAGTAAGAGGCTCAAGAAGGCCTAATAAGGCAAGAATTGTTGGCTTCTTATGCCGGTTATGTACTTTGAACTTTGTTTTTTTTTGTTGTTCTAAGGCCTCTCCCTTTTCTTGTCAAGCAAGCAGTGAGGACACTGCCAAATTTAATTTCTGGGGGAGGACCTTATGGTTAATAATGTTTTAAATTAAGTACAATGATGTTTTTAAATATTTAGTATAATTATGCCATGTTTTGCATATGTTGCATGTTTTTGAATATTTTGTATGCTTGAATAGGAAGTATGATTAGCTGCATGTTTTAAATTTTTTAGTAAGCAAAAGCTAAAGTAAAATAAGAATTTTTGAGTAAGGCAGCCTTGTGTAAACAATGAAATGGTTTTATTGCTGCTTTTACACAAAATCCAAGCTTAGTGAAGAACCTAGTTAGCTAAGAGTAATCTAAGGATAAAGTTAAGTTTTGGATAACCAAGGGTTAGTCAAGTTTTCATTAAAAATTGAGAGTTGTTTTAAAAGCTAAGTTTGGGGGAACATCGGTTATGTTAAGGCTAGGAACAAAAGATGATAAATTGGTCTTTGCAAAATGAAAAATAAAAATGAATGTGGTCTTGAAAAAAGTTGCAAAATATCTTAAATAAATTGCTGAGCTGTTCCAAAAAGCATAAAAAGAAAATGCAAATAAGGAGCTCAGTAATGAAGATAGCATCTAGTTTTGCTCATTAAAATCTAGCGCTACAGCGTCTGCGGACTCTGAAGTGCTACAGCGTTTGATCACCAGACCAAAAGTTTATGCACTGACCAATATTCTGAAAAATGCCTAATTAAAGCCCTTTGCTGTGCTTTGAAGCCCCTCAGATCTTGTGTTAAATTGCGATCCCACTCTTCTTTTTGAAAACATTCTTTGCCTAACCCAAAAGAAATCCATTCTTCCCAAAACCTTAGAGAAATTCTGAAATTAGCTAGGAACTAAGTTGAGCTTTGATATCACACACTCACAACTGAGCAGTAATGATTCTATTTGAATTGTGGACCATAATGATGTGTGAAAATGATAAGAATTAGCTTGTGCATAAATTCTGTTTAATTTAAAAGTTGCAGCTAGTTATATGAGCATTTTGTCTTGTTCAAGTGTCATTACTTGGGGACAAGCAATGGTTTAAGTTTGGGGGTGTGATAACCCTATTTTATATAGGTTATTTATGCTCCTAATACTTAAATTAAGCTTACTTCTCAAGTAATTCTAGTACTTAAATATGTGAATATATGAATATTAGGATAAATATAGGTTATAAGTCAAATCCCTAAACCTTGGGCATAATCAATGCCTTTGTGAATATGTTTGATGTTTTTGCTTTAAGCGCTGCAGCGGTTTGCTATCAAGGAGACGCTACAGCGTTATATGACGGCTGACCATTGAGATATTTGTGTGGCCACTTGAGGACATGATGAGTCACCACCCTTATCTCTTCCTCTCAGCTGGATATTTTGACTTTCAAGTGGATGCTAAATTACACTTGGCGCCTCCTAAATGGAACCCATGTGATAGTTGTTGTATTCCATCATTAGCACTTTTTGTAAAGTACTTTAAGGATAATATCTAAGTCTTATGATCATCATGTAATATTATTATTCTATTAAGACTTAGTTAATAATTAGTTTAATTAAGATTGCTTCTCTAGGAGGTAACATACGTAGACAAGTAGTGGTAGCTTGAGAAGAGAACTACATAATATACGTAGTAGCTATTCTCCATTGACACACTACCTTTAAGCTTTTATTTTTCTTAACATAGTTTTTCTAGTCTTCATTCAAGGTTTTGCTCACGCCTCAACTTCATCTCTTGTATGCGACGTGGGATCATTGGAGGGTATCTTTTGCAACCACTCTTCTGATGTCTTCATACGGTAATACATACTCTCTAGTTGTATTATGTTGATGGAACTTGTGATGAGCTAACTTTGTTGTAGTTGGATTGTTCTTAGTATGTAATGAACCTTGAGTAACTTTTGTATAATATTATGATGTTTGTGTTTTATTCCTTGTGTCATAATACTTTCAATCTTGGTTTGGGAATGATCAACTAAAACAAGGTAACTTTGTGGGTACAGACATGGTTCACAAAGAGAACTCAAGAAATAATATGAATGAAAACCCTTTAAAGACATTTAAAGGAAGCACTACTTAACTCTAGACATAGGGGAGTAATAGTTCATAAGGCAAATGTTGTAAGAGCTTAATATACAGGGGTAAAACTTATTTAGAGCCTAGACATAGGAGTCTTGTAACATAGCCCTGACGAAAGTGACTGAAAGGCACGCCACCAAGGCGCTACAGCGTCTACTGATTCTGAAGCGCTACAGCGCTTAACGCTACAGCGTCTAATATTATCTGAACATTACTCTTGGGAATTTACACAACTACTGAGCTATCCAACTCACCTTTAATCACTTCAAACTTAATACTGTTTTATCACAACTTATGATGTTTACAACTCTTTACCTTTACTTGTTACTTAATTCTTTTCACTAAGATTCTAATCACTTAAACTTCTTAGATTAATTCCAATCCCTGTGGGAACGAACTTTACTTATCAATATATTACTTGTTGCGATTGTGTATACTTGCACATCACCTTTTCGCACAACAATGACCCAGTAGATTAGTATACTAGGGGAGGGGAAGTCATGAACCCCAGAACCTAGACCTCAGAGGTTTGAAGCTAGTGTAAGCTAGTGGAGAGGTTCGAAGGCAAAGGCAGAGCTTTTTCCGGAGATGTACTATGGCATGAAAGGAAAAGACATATGCACGTGGGCCCTTTATGGACTACGATTAAAAGAAAAAGAAATAAAAGGACCGAGAGTTATTGTGAGGGGTTACGGTAGGACTCACTGAGATAATGTTTATCTCACCATTTATATGTTGTTGTTTTACAGAGAAACAGGGAAAGAAGAAAGCGACGAGGCACGAATAGGAGCCGTGCTAGAGGAGAAGTTAGAAGACTTGGTTCTTTTACCTTTGATATTGAGTTCCCTTGTTGTCTTTGTAACTCGATAGTATGACTTGAATTTATTTAAGTTATGTGTTTCCGCCTTTTCTTGTGATGGTATTGAACACTAGGTTATGAGGATATTGAAAGACATGGAACCTATATGGTTTTTAATTAAGTTATGAAGGTTAAGACTGTTGATGTTAATCATCGAGAAAAATTTTAGTTGTGTTCAATACCTAGACAGGAAATATTACTCTGATGTATGTCATTTCGTGCATCTTAGCATTTCTATTTGATAGAAATATTAGGGTGTTACAGAAACTTAAGAAGAAGAAGATGGTTTCCTTGTTCCATTCAGATGAGAAAGGGAAGTATGCATGTGGTTTCCCCATTCTTGACACCCTTCACCTCTATCTCTCGAGCTCTTCCTTTCTCCCTCTCTCCCTCTCTCCCTCTCTAAGCTTGTGTTTCTTTTCTTTTTTTCAACAAAAGCTGAATTTGAAAAGGTGTGATTTTCTGAGAAGCTTTCAGCTCCCCCTCTATATATTGGGGAGTTAATGAAGGGTAATTGGGTAATTGGATGTGGCTGAATTAAAAGAAAATTGGGTTTAACATTCTAATGCAAATTAAACTCTCTCTCAATTATCCCATATTGTTTCACATAAACTAGCAAACAAGCATACAAGTAGTTCATTTATTCAAGCAAATTAAAGCATCAATTATAGACTCAACAACAATTAACTAAAATAATTGAAGCAACTATTTTGGGGGTGTTACACACTTCTTCGGCATACCTTAGTTCGACAACTGAGCTACCTACTTGGGATGTCTATTAGTCTATTATTACCCCAAAGTTTTTATTCTCATTACTTCATTGACAAAAAAGGACTTCATATAAATTAACAATAATGATAACATTGATTATATTTATATCTTGGAGAGAGTTTCTATTTTCATGATTTCACTAAAGAAGAAAGAATTCATTTAAGACTGCAATAGTACATGTTTAATATAAGTCAACATAACCTTTCCGATATATAATAACACTCTGAGTTATGTAAAAAATTAGCATAATTGGGAAAATCGAAAAACGATCGGTTGATTGATAGATTGGCTCGCCTTGTTTTGACACTTCAAGACTCAAAGACAATTAAGAAGAGAACTATTTCAGCAATTAAAATTCTCGAAACACGACTTAACACTACTAGAAAAACAGCTTTTAGCGTCGGCCAAAAGCCCACGCTAACAGGCCAAAAGCGGACGCTAACAGTGAATTAGCGTCGGAGTAGCGTCGGCCACGTGTCGAGGCTAAAATGTTCGAAGGTAATGGTAGCGTCCCGTAAATTTAGCCGACGCTAACTGTAGCGTGGGCCTGGCCGACGCTAACTGTAGCGTGGGCCTGGCCGACGCTAAAACCGACGCTACTTGCATGGCCGACGCTAAAGTCAACAACAGAATAGTCAACTTAAAGTGTAGCGTCGGCCTGGCCGACGCTAAAGTCAACATCAGAATAGTCAACTTAATGCGTAGCATCGGCTAGGCCCACGCTAATGTAATTTTTTTTAAAAAAAATAATTGAGTAATCAGGGTTGCATTGCAAGTTACAACTCCAATTCTAGTTGTCCGTATACATCCTCAACAAATTAGAAACCTAAGACAGAGGTTATCCAAAATAATAGGCCTAAGACACCCACTACTTCCCCCTACTCATTCTCTTACCACATATACATCCTCAACAAATGTATCATTGTGCAAAACGAAATAGACAAGTGGGTAACAATTCAAGTCAACTTAACAGGACAACTAACAACATAAATTTATAAACAAACTTCACTCATTATGGGACAGTAAACGACATCAAAAGAGTGCAACACCAACCAGAGGTCGTGGCAGCTCAGGTCAGACTGAGTTTCTGCTTAAGCACAAAATGACCCCAACTACTCTCGCTTTGGGGGCTGGGCTCACCTAGAGTGGAATCCATTTTTTCTAAAGTGGGTAATTCACTTTAGAAGATAGAGCAAGTAATCTTAACTATCAATGAATAAATCAAAAAATCATGAATGTATTAGAATATCAACAATGGGTTTTTTTCATCAAGGGCTGAAATGTCTTACTCTACCCTCTAAAGTCATGAATGAATCAAAAAATCATGAATGTATTAGAATATTAATGAATAAATCAAAAAATCATGAATGTTTTAGAATATCAATGGGTTTTAGAAGATAGAGCAAGTAATCTTAACTATCAATGAATAAATCAAAAAATCATGAATGTATTAGAATATCAACAATGGGTTTTTTCATCAAGGGCTGAAATGTCTTACTCTACCCTCTAAAGTGATACAACTGCTAATCAAGAATCCACAACAAACAGGAAGAAAAGGACACTAAATACCCAGCTAATGTTTCAAGAATTCCTTCAGCATCAGAGAATTGCCTTTTGATTATTTTTCAATAAAGTAGTTTGCAAGTTAAGGTAATATCTGACATACCTGTAAGCTTCAGGTCAAAAATATGCTAATACAGTTATGTTTTTTCAAGCTATACCAATCCTGTAAATATGAAAAGCAAATGCACCAGATAGGTAAAAAAAGCCTCCTCCATCATCGCCCCATCTTCCACAAAACTACTCAGGCAAAGTATCATTCATTAAACAACAGACAGAACAAAAAGTTGTGCTACGAGTGTATAACTCAACTACTTGTACTGCTTCTCCCAGCACCCAAGGAGTACCAAACACACCCATTGTAAATTTGAAGTGTCAATAAGCAATCAATCATTTGAGTATTGACCCACCCCCCCCCCCCCCCCCCTAAAAAAAACACTTTAGTCTATACCATGTATAATACTCAAAGGTAAAGGATCCAGGCAAGAAAAGGAAAATGTAACAAAATAATCAAAGATACCTCTTCTGTGGGTGTGCTCTTTTTAGCTCCCCACAACAGTTTCTTCTTTTGGTCAATAGTCAAGGAACCAGCCCCAGCCAAGTTCTTATTAACTGTCAAGTATCAAAATGTAAATAATTACGACATGGACGAGATCTAGAAGTGTTAGAATCAAAGTCAAAACTAGAATGTGCTTGGCTAAAATCATTTTTCTGTTAAAATTTTAAAGAATTGGAAACATAATATTTGGAAAAGAAAAAAACCCCAATTTTAAATTCTAAAGGGAAATTATACAAAATTAATAGCAGACACAACATGTGTTTAAAAAATAGAAAGCAATAGTCGTGCCAATGACATACATCCAATCCACAACAATCCACCTTCTGCAAATAGTTAAAAGTTGAAATCATGAACCTCTAATCAGAATATGATCAATGAACCATAGAAACCAAAGATATGTCTATGTCCCAGTAATAGGCCAATTTTCAGGAAAGTAGTGTATACCTAATTCAGCAGCCCTCATGGTTGCAAATTTTGCAGCATCTAGATCATTGCCCTTATCAAAACCACTGGTCCTGGTAGCCCCTATATCTGCTTTGTTCTCATGAGAAAGCCTTGAACTTGAAGTCTTCCTGTCATCTGCTTTTGTACGTGATAACAAAGTAATACTATAATCATTTGTGAGAGAACAAATCATATAATTTACTATGCCTCACAAAAAATTTACTATGCCTCACATATAATTTACTATGCCTCACAAAAAATCATTTGTCCCTGCTTCTGTAGTCATACCTTTCATATTTGTCACGTGAATGTTTGTCCATACTACGCCGGTAATCTTTTGACCTGCCATCACTCTCTTCTCTTACATGATCACCCCGTGACTCGCGTCCTGAACGCAACGATAGCTTCTCACGAAATCTATCTTCATCTGCATACTTGTCATGCCTAGAGTGACCATGGGAGCTCCGGGATGACTGTCGGTCAGAATGTCTAAGAGATTCACTGCTTCTGCCATAGTGATTTCTACTGTATTGTCAGTCTTGTTCCCTGCCATCATACTTTTGTGAATGATGCTGAGAGATTCTCACATAATCTTCCCTTGATGGATTTGGACTTGAGTTGTGTTCATGCCTGGGACTACCTGCATATAATGAAGAGGATAGATCTCTTCATACAAACCCTATTCCATATATAAAATTGCTCATAAAATTAGTTAACACACTATCAGTACTAATGGTGCTGGATATATACAATTTACTGAACAAAGTGTTTAATGGCATATTACAGCACATGACTACTGACAATAGCACATACCCAAAAGCCAATATATATTGTATAGAAGACAGTAAGCATATAAGAGTTACAGAGGAAAAAAGAGTAAGAACGTATGAATATTTGAATTTCTTATGACCATCCTGATTTACAATGAGTTAAAGGTAAAACTTCATAACCATATGCTAATATAGTAATATCAAGATTGCTCCCTTAGTGCACATATATTAAACAATCCTCAGATAGACAACATTAGATTAAGTAGAACATGCGTCCTAATCAATTTGCATTCACTGTGACACGGAAAACGCAAGAAGTGTGCCATATCAAGCTAAAAAACCATTAGATCTGAATTGAAAACGCAAGTAGAACATGCGTCCTAATCATTTTTTATTACTAATCAATAAACTTTTCACAATAAAAGAAACACAATATGAAAACCATTTTTGAACCCTAAATTGAAAATTCCCAAAACCCCCAATCTTTTACTAATAAGAAGACACTAACCTCAAATTAGCCACAATGGAACGTGATGGAACAGATTATGAGTAGTGAGAAGCAATCGATCGAACGGTTTACGAGCGTGGTTGGTTTCTGAGCGGCGAGTGGTTTCTGAGCGGCAAGCGGTGAGTGGTTTTTGAACGGTACAACAAGTGCTTGTGAGTAGTGAGAAGAAATGAATCGAACGTGAGGGAAGAAGATTACTGGAAATCGAAGATGAGAACAGAGAGGAAGAGGATTAGTGTTACCCTAATAGTGTTTGAGTGAGTGGGTTTGAGATTCGCGGTGAACGAAAAGAGAATGGCAGAACGGAGGGATTGAGGGAGGAATCGAGCACAATGATGGGGAGTGTGGGTGGAGGTGGGGTGGTGGTTGTAACAGCCCAGGTCCAACGCATTGGCCACCCCAGCACTATTACATCACGGTCTTCTCTACCCCCCTTGTAGAATTTTTGCCTTCCGTGGGAATCGAACCTTGCACCTGACTGACCTGAGGCATAAGTGCAAGTTAAACACACCTCCCACTACCAATTGAGCGCGCGCTTGAACCTTGTTGTTATCTGTTATTCTTCTTTTGTTGTTCTGCCATGGTTATGTAACTTGTAATCTTTATGAGTTGTATAAACCGTTTTCTTTTATTTCTCTGTCTATGATATTGAACAACCGGTCTGTATGCCTTTTGTGAGGAGAACCTTTATGGAGTTTAAGACGAATGTATCCGAGATATTATGTTTCTATTATCAGAAAAAGCTTGTACGTTCAATATCTAAGCAGAGATTGTGTCCTCTGATTATTGCTAAGTTGTGCATTTCAATGTATCTACACGTTAGAAATATTGGGGTGTTACATAAAATCAGTAGATGTGATCCACATTATTTTATTTATTGTTTTCAAAAAAACTTAAGTCTATATATATATATATATATATATATATATATATAGAGAGAGAGAGAGAGAGAGAGAGAGAGAGAGAGAGAGAGAGAGAGTAAATAGGACAATTTGTATTCTCTTAAAGTTCACCTCTCAACAACAATATCCTTTTGTTAAAAGAGAAGGGGATGATATGACTTTTCATTCTTATTTAATATAGCCCGATCCCGTTATCATCTAATTAATCTAGATGCTTGAGCAAATATTATACTATCTTATATTAATATTATACATAGCCATTTAATTCGTTTTATTTTTGGAATACACAATTAAATACAATGAAAACAGCAAACAACACACAATAAAATGTTCTTTTTTTATAAGTAAATGTATTATATATTAATAAGTCTAGCAGCTACATCATAGAGCAAATCTCTACACACCTTGGAAGAAGGGTTGCCGAGTTCACTTGCTCAAAGCTAAACCAAGCACAATTACATACACCATTTGGTACTCGGATCCTTGTACGGAATAATTCAACACTAAGGCGGCTAAGGAGCCTACAAATCTGTCATGTAACATAGACCTCTATGTATAGATAAATATCAGTAACACACCTTACAAAACAAACAACAGTTCACAGAAGTAACCATTGCTTTCGCACAATATAAGGAATATTAAGTGTTGGAGTATTTTTTGGCTTCACATCAAATGCTCATTTATTTAGTTTTCTAATTTTTACGCCCATCACATTTTTCCCGACAGTGGGCTATGATACACCTTCTGCAGCAGACTGAGAAGCTCTGCACAGATACCTTGTCTCTCCCGCTTTGATCATTTGCCTTCAATTCTCTTACCATTAGAATGAAACATGTCTCAACACCTCAGGTTATTTTTTCCCAGTTTGATATGTTCAGTTCACTCTCTCAGGTCGGGCCAAAATAGTTTTTCTGAAAAATGCGGATTTAGGTCCCCCGACTTCCAAAAAGAATTCTTCACATCAATTTAAAAAGGCACATTATAACATTTTCCATGCATACATGTATCAATGTATCTTTCTTGAGTACACGTGTAACACCCCATTTTCCTAACCTTTTAAAAGTGGGGTTACACTTGAATAATAATCTCATTTTTAATTTCTTCTAAAAATGTATTTGGTTCAAAGTAGATATGAATTCAAATTCTCATCACAAGTAAGTAGCTCACTTTGTGAGCTAAGGAATACCGAAGGAGTGCACCACAAGAGTGCAGGAAGGAGGTCCCGGGTTCAAATCCCGGAAACTAACATTCCCCCACCCCCACTATCATTGCTTATAAAAAAAAATCAAATTCTCAACTTATGAAAAAAAATTATAATTTTCTAAATGTTTGAGAAGATATAAAGGAATATCATATCATACAACATCATAATATATATATCCTATATCGGTCACTGCCTGTCAGATCATGATCACTAGTAAAAAAAATGGATTTTACATCATGAATTCGCATCGGTTCAAATACTAACTGATGTGGATAACAAGGCGGTGGCATTTTTGAAATTATTTAAACATTTTTGGCATCGGTTCAGAAACTAACTGATGTGGATAAAAAGGCGCTGGCATTTTAGAAATTTTGTGAACATTATTCGCATCGGTTGGTATAGGAACCGATGTAGAAATGCATGATTACACTTTTAATATCAGTTCTCTCGTTGCACCTGATGTTAAAAATCCCCAATTTACAATTTCCTAAAACCCTCTTCGCGAAACACACTCACCCTCTTCAACCAAAAACCTCTTCGTTACACACTCACTCTGCAACCAAAACCCTCTTCGCGAAACACACTCACTCTGCAACCAAAACCCAGAGATTCCATCGCTCCCATTCACGCACAAGGTTCGCGTCGTCCGCCGTTCACGCCGTCGTTCTCTCTTCGTGAAGCACTCTCACTCTCTGCAACCAAAAACCACTCCCGCGAAACACACTCACTCTCACGCCGTCTCTATCTCTATCCATCGTCCACAACAATCAATTCTTCCAATATTGGATTTTGGGTACTTTGTTTCTTTCCCTTATTTCTTTAGCTTCTGTGATTTTATTATTTTTATTTATTTATTTGTAAATATAATTTGGGATGTTGTTGTTCTATGTAGTTATTGAAGAAGCAAGGTTGGAAAGAAGGGACTGGTCTTGGGATCTCTGAGCAGGTTTTTTTTTTGCTTTTTCTTTTTCCTCCTTCACTGAAAGATGAAGTTACTTGATGCCATTTTTTTTGTAAAAATTACAGTGTCCCTGAATGGTGGAAGTTGCATCTAAGGTCCCTTAATGTGTATTACACTGTTGCTGCGCCGTTGCTGCGTCTTCTTGCTGTGAGCCGTTGCTAGTATTTCATTTGAGTGAGGTATTTAACTTCTTTTTCATTATTATGATGTCTGTGTTGTGAAATTGAATGTGAAAGATTGAAATAATTCAATCAATGTATATCATTCTTCATTCTTTGAATTACTTTACTCATATACGTAAGCTATTTTTCTTCATTCTTTGAGTGAAATTGAATGTGAAGATTGAAATAGTTGAAACCCTCTAGACGCTGATGTATGTATCGTTCTCCATTCGTACCCTAATTGTGGACTATGCCTTTGACTTACCCTAATTTTTGAAGTCTTTTGTTGCCCAGATTATGATTTCCATTAGCAAATTAGTTTTTTGCTCTTATATATAATTCGCTGTGCATTTTAGAGTTTTCATTTTGGTACTTTTGTAACTCACTAAAAGTTTCACTCACGTATATCTTTTAGCTTATCTCAAACCGATAAAGGATATTGGTAGTGGGAGGTGGAGGTGCAATACGGTTGTAGATTTTAATTGTTGTACCATCAAGATCATGGAAGAATAATTGATCAACAACGTGGATTCCAAGCTGCTCTACTCTACCCTTCACATAGTCTATCTTCAATTGCTTTGGTCTTTTTTCATTGTTGTTGTGCTTTCACTGTAGTTGTATCATTACTAGCCGCACAAGTAATTATTGATCGTAGTTGGATCAATACTAGCCACCTAAGTGATGAGTATGAGAAGGGCGTGGAAGAGTTTCTAGAATTTGCTAAAAAAACTTGTCCAAAAAGTAATGGAAAGTTTATTTGTCCTTGTCTTAATTGTAAGTTTTATTGTCCTTGTGTTAATTGTTTGAATAATGACAAACTAGTTGTTAAGGACATACGTAATCATCTTCGTTGTGATGCCTTTAGCAAGATTTATACAAGGTGGATATGGCATGGTGAATCCTCAGGAATACCAAGCACTTCCCAAAGAGAGGAGGTTAATGTAGATATGAACGATAGAATTGAAGATATGATTCGAGATCTTGGACCAGAGTCTTTTAAGCAAACATGTATGTATGATACTTTGTGCAACGACAATGTAGAGTCGTTGTATCCGGGGTGCACCAAGTTCACACGATTGTCAGCTGTGTTAAAATTGGTCAACCTAAAGGCCAGAAACATGTGGACTGATAAAAGTTTCACAGAATTGCTTGAGTTGCTGAAAGACATGCTTCTAGAAGGTAACACATTGCCAGACCGTAACTATGAGGCAAAGAAGATATTATGTCCTATGGGTATGGAGTATGAAAAAATACACGCATGTCCTAAAGATTGCATATTGTATAGGAAAGATTTTAAAGATAAACATGTGTGTCCTACTTTGTGGGGCATCACGCTACAAAGTGCAAGGTGATGATTCTAGTTGTGATGTGAGCACGAAGGGTTCTCCAGCAAAAGTGTTATGGTATCTTCCAATAATTCCAAGATTCAAGCGATTGTTTGCTAATGCTAATGACTCAAAGAATATTAGGTGGCATTCAGATGAACGCATTAGTGATGGACAGCTTCGCCATCCAGCTTCGCCATCCAGCTGACTCTTTGCAATGGAAGAAAATTAATCGTTTGTTTCCAGAATTCGGTAATGAACCAAGAAACCTTAGACTTGGACTTGCTACGGATGGAATGAATCCGTACGGTAACTTAAGTAGTAACCATAGTTCATAGCCCGTTCTCTTGTTAATTTACAATCTATCCCCTTGGTTGTGCATGAAGCGCAAATACATGATGTTATCTATGATGATTTCGGGCCCAAAACAGCCTGGGAATGACATAGATGTTTACCTAAGTCCCTTGATTGAAAATTTGAGAATGCTATGGGAGGAAGGCGTTGATGTGTTTGACGGATATAGAAATGATTTAGTATGGGACTTAAGGTGGTTAACCAAAATCAATTATTGCCAAAATCTGGGACAGCTATGGTAAGCACAAGTGCCACACTTGCTAGGCTGATGCAAGTACAGAATGTTAATAGTGCAGCTTGGCCCCTGCTGGGAACCATTATTCCTTCAAACCTTCATAGAAGAAGCACCAAAACTTGTTTAGATGTATATCTTAATTTCAAATAGCTACTAAAATGTAAAAGGAGCAAGAGTATGAGACTGCTAGCACCTCAAGTGTCTTCTATTGCAGTTTAAACATAGAGAAAGTATAATACTGAATACTGACTTACGTGATTGTTTCTGCGTCGCCTGGCCGTGATGGTGATGGAGTTCTATGCTGTCAAGCTCCACCTCATAAGGTCTATATTTAAATGGTAGATAACAGGAGGTGAGGTGTAAGTATACGATTAAACAAAAGAAAAATGGTCTGGTATATCGTCTAAAACAATTAATGCTTGCAAATGTATTCATAGCATCTCAAATAAGTACGCCAAAATAATAAATATCCCAAGAATGGGATTCAAGGTGCACTGCTTTCATTTCTGAAATCTTTTGCTGACCACCTTTTTGTTGATCATCCATTGTGAGGGATTCAAATTCAAGGTGGCTGGTTAATGAAGGAAATGCTGGAGGCGAGATCTGCAGCTGTTCTGCCTGAAGGAAATGCTGGAGGACAAAAGATATCATAAGGAACAAATGTGTGCTATATATATATGCTGAACGTAATAATGAAAGTAGAACAAATTATAGAAAGTTTTATGAGCTAACTAACATGAATAACAAGAACTGTAGTTAATGGTTTTTAGTGTTGACAGCATAGAACTCCATCCACTAAGAGTCAAGCTCCACCAGCATAGAATTCCATCTATTTTGGTTTTTAGTGTTGTTACATATTTAATATATAGAACATTAGATTTCTAATATTGTAACATGTTTTTTCATGACCATCTATATGCCAGTTCCTATGCCTTATTTGATACCTCAAACTTCTTTGCCTATAAAAATCTAACTTTTGTTTTTTGTATTTAGTCTTATATATGTTATTTCATATTGTAGAGATTCAACACTACAAAGCCATTGGCCGAAGAGGATCTTTACGACATCCGGTATCGTTGGGCAAGACTATTTCTTGATCTTTATCCAAATCGTATTATTGAGTCATAATAGGCTAATAGGTAAATGCAGAAAAAATTCTCTCTCTTTCTACCCTTAATGTGAATATGAGAATGTATATATTTCAATCAAAAACTGGCTTCGCATTCTGACCAATGTCTTGTCAATTGTGATTTAGGTTCAAAGTGATCATCATGATGTTGATGCAGATTTGGTGGAGATACGCTTAGAACATGGATTTAATGCAAAGTTTGGTGTTTGCTTAGGTTATTTGTTTTAAGTAATTTTTGGTTAGGTTTGGTATTATGTTATAACTAGGTAGCTTGGGTTACTATCTTCTAGAACATGTTTTATGGAAAACTATTATGTTGTATTTTGCTGTTATGAAATTTTTGTATATATATCCCAATTATATGATCTTGTTTTGAGTATTTGGGATTGTGCTATATATTTGAGATTGTGGTACTATATATTTGAGATTGTGGTGTTGCATCTATTAATTAATTGAGTATTTGAGATTCTGTGGTTGTGGTTGCATCTTTTAATTATATGAGATTGTGTTGTATAGGAGGCTTATTATCCAGGTTACTAGATATGAGATTCTGTGGTGTTGTATTGGCAAAAAAAAAAAGTTTTAACATCGGTTCCCAAGAGAACCTGATGTTAATAAAGAATTCTTTATCATCAGTCCGTACAAAAAATCGATGCGAAATGTATATTTAACATCGGTGGTTTTGCAGAGCCGATGCCAAAAACACGATAAAATCTAATCAAAACAGACTTTTGGCATCGGTTTTTTGTACGGACCGATGTTAAAAAGATTTTTCACATCAGGTCTGTAACTGAAGTAAAAGGTGCTTACTTTTAACAACGCCTAAATCTGTAACGGACGCGGAACTGATGCGAAAAGTCATTTTTACCCGATGCGAAAAGCCTAAATTGTAGTAGTGGATCATGCCCTTAGGCTTACATAGGGTCAATAACTAAGTACCACATCTCACAAGTATCCAAAAGGCGATACGTCCTATAAGGTTATATCTATCACAAGCCAAGCTGAGTCCTAAACAGTCAGGCTAATATACTGAAATACTTGATAATAACTGGATCAAAATATATAGTTATAAGAGATTACAAACCAGACTAAATCGCACAAAACTCTTATACTCTATCTTCCAAAAAGTCATAAAAAAAACCCAACGTCCCATAAATACTAATGATAACCATTAGGCATATCCCCAATGGTACCACTACTACCGGAACCATCAGACGGCTCCCACTCAGGCACAACAAGGACTTCAGGAACTAGTACTTCAGGAACTACGACATTTGGTACTACTACCTCAGGTACTACCATATCGGGAAACAAAGCATCTATCATTCTGTCCATGAGTAACTCAATCTCTAAGGTCATATAAGAAGTAATCGTGGTCATGGGTACTCCCCCGACTTCATCCGTGGTCTGTACGATACCAGTATAGGTTATAGTTTGAGCTACTGCGTCTATTTCCCAGGTGGGATTTCCCTCGTCCTCGAAGAACCTAATATGACGGTGCCCAGAGTGTCCTAGTGGTTCCCCCGTCGCCATCTGAAATGTAAGGGGTGAAATACTCGTACACAAGTTTGCAACACGATGGTTACACAAGTTACACACAATAGGATAAAGTCACAAGCAATAATAATATATAGACTTTATAAGTGACACACATCAAACTTAATCAAGACTAAGAAAATTAACTACACATAATCATCAAATCCTGCAAAACATGACTAATATTCTAGTGAAATCAATTATCAATAGTTAGTCAAATAAACTAGATATCACACTTATTCTGTAATCAATCAACAAGGTTAGTCTGCTAACTAGAAATGATATACTCAACCTACTCCATGGATATTTCTCTATCATCTTAAGCGTAAGGCCGTTTCAACTGCCATAACATGATTGTTTGCAATGAAAAGATATCCAATCTATACCCCAATCATTCTGACCCGAGTGTTGCACCTTATTATAGATAGTCCTGTATAGTCAGGCTCACCGTGTCGGGTAGTACGATTTCCCCCAGTCAGAGTCTGTAGTCGACCCAACCGAACCTATCATCAGTCTTATATACTTGATAGTACTATAAGAAACATCCTATAATAGCTCTTAGTAAAATCATCAGTCTTACTAATCTAATCCATAATCAACTTGACAAATCAGTCATTAGAATTCATAGAACAACTTGTGAAATACACCTTAACTTATCAGTCCTCATAAGTCATATCACTAAGTCTATTATTGTGTCACTAAGTAAAATAGACAACCAATATTCTCAACCAAATTCAAAATATACTAATTTTGATACATTTGCATAGAACTCAAACAAATCAAAATCACACAAATCACCTAAGAATAACTAGATAATATATATACAAGCAACACACAATTTGTGCTCATCAACTTATTATTAGTATTTCCCCTTACCTTGGAATTGTTCGAAACTAGCTTGGTGGTCAACACTTGCTTCCAATTCTACAACACATATTACTCATCAAAACAACTATGTCTTAATTTACTATAATTATAACTAAATCATAACTAAAATTATTTTATTAAAATTCTAGTGTGTTTCAAAATGAAATAGATATTTGTTTAGAGAAAAATCCATTTGATAGACATAGTTTTTATTCACAAATTTTAGGTGTATTGAGAATGTATCTAAGCTAGAGTTTAAATTTTTTGAATTGAATTCTAAGAATACCTAATGATATATAGATTCAGTTCCAGATCCTAGATTTTAATCTAATTGTTCACCTACTAAATCAAGTTTTTGAATAATCATCCTATCTCAAAATAGTGCCATAAATAATTTACCTAATTCATATCCTAACATTTTAAATAAAGAGGTAATGAGATTAAAAAAAAAGGAAATATAATAACAGTTCAACATTTTGTTAGCATAAAGAAAGAAAAAGATGAAAGTTGTCTAATTCCTAAAGGCTTCCGAGGTAAGTATCTGATTTTGTTTTGAAAATAATAATAACATTGATAAATAAAGAAACTACAAGAAAAATAAAGACATAAACTACAAGGAAGTAAAACAGCTAAGGAGAACTAAAAAGCAAGAAAAGAGAAAAGAGAAGTGTGAGCAAGAAAAGAGAAAAGACATAACCTGATTTTGTTTGTAAAGTGAAGTGTGAGCTTCTATTTATAGTAATTTACTAGGTCATCCGGTAAATCATCAATGTGCATTAATAAAAGTTCTTGTTCATCTCATTTTCAACCCGCACACTTATCCTACACTTACTTATTTGTTATATCGGTAATAATAAAAGACATATCTTCAATAAAATAAAATTCTGCAGGTACAATTTCGATCTTTATATTTTATAGAACTTACCAAACTAAATTTCAAACAATTTCAATAAGTTTGGACTTTTTAGTGCAGTACAAATCTGCACTGACATATCATTTTTAGTTATAATTTGATAGAGTTTTAAGCTAAATTTTTTTTCGTAACCTTCTATAATATTTTTCTTAAAAATACTCTCTAGATACCAAACAAATTATTATTCTATATAAGGAAAATATATAGTGTTCGGTACCGTACCTCCGGCTAGGTATCCGATCCTGGATAATTAGTCCGGTCCGAGATAGTTGGTACGTATGTTCTTGGTCGTCCGAGTTGGTGCTCCGGTCCGAGGTGGGGTGGTACCTGCAATGACACTCCGACGCTCAAGTCAGTGAGTGAGTCAATTACAAGTGAGAGTAAGTGAGAGATGAGTACCATTAATGTGAGCAATCAATGCTTATTTATAGGTATCTAGGAAGGAGGAGGGCTGTTGGATCTAGGTCTGCAATCTCCACCGTTGGATGGATTGGGTCCTTTGGTATTGGGCCTTTTTGGTGGATTGGCCATCGAGGCCCAATCCATAACAGTAGCCCCCCAAGTCGGGTCGCCTTAAGGCGAGCTAGACTTGTCGTTTAGAGATCGCGTCGGGCCCAAACTCGGGTGAGATACTTCATGGTATGCCGGGACGATCTGAGGGACTCAGGTCGTGTCGAGTGACTCGAGGCTGTCCGCTTTTGAGAGATTCCGGCCATGGCGGGGTCAAGAGACCGGGACGAGCCGAGGGAAACGAAGCGGTCCGGTCAAACCTGCGCCTTGATTTTTGTGCCAGCTGGCAACGTCATTGATGGGACGCGTCGTTCGAGGATGATTAGGGTAATGATGGCGCATGGAACGACGCGCCTGCCTAGGGGCTAGCTTTGGAACGACGCGCCTAGGCGCTTGGAACGACGCGCCTGCCCAGTCCCATCGGTGGCCTTCATGCTCCCTATAAATAGAAAGGGGGATCCCCCTTATTTTGGACTTTTGTTCTGCGAATTGCTCTGTTTCCGGTCTTAAAATCGATCCGGAGCTTATTTCGTCTTTCAGAGTTGTGCTGAGTCTCGGTGAGACCTTTGCTGTTTGCGACCTGCTTCAAGTGTTCGACGAGCTTCGTTTTTTACAAGGTTAGTTTTCCTCTTTTTCTTTATGGCTTCCGGCTTTAGATCACGACCGGGTTCTCTCCGAACCCGTATTTATAGATACAGAGTGGGGGTCGTCAGGTCGGGTTCCGACTTGGTTGTGGACCCACTGTTTATGTATCAACCTGACTCGTCAAGCCCCCATTTCTGCAGGATCGATCTGGCGAGGACGAAACAAACCCGTCGGGTTGCTGACACAGATCGCCCTAATCTCGCTAAAACAATGGCTTCCGGTATTGGAGAGTCGATGGGAATTCGTGCTAGTCTCCCCGGGTCGGTTATTCCCGAGGTTCAAGGCGACTTGGGCTCCGCTCCTACTCACGCAGAAGACCGGTCTCCCAGGGTTCCCAACAACGAGCCGGTAGATGAAGATAACACAGAGGTAGTGGTCCTTGATTCGGATGATTCTGACGCCGAGCCCGACCGTGAAGAACAAGGTAGTACTAGCTGGAGTTCGGATGATAGTGAGGCGGAGGTTGCTGAGAGCCGCAACAATGAAGACGGTCTTGGGCATTGCGGGGAGCCCGCGTATGAAGAAGGTGATTCCGACCAATACCCCCTAGCCGGAGTAGGGCCGGTCGATGTTCCATTGTCCCAACCTCTCACTGTTCCCCGGGAGTATTCATGGGTGTCGGAGGCGTTGAGGGGGATTCCGTCCCTCTATAGGACCGGGGACGACATGAGTTTCTTTGTCAATCGCCTTTCCCGGAAAGATCAGATCTAGAATGTGGAGGGAATGGCTGAAGACCAACATGTGGCCGTCTGGCCGAAAGCTCTGAAATTTGTTATGTACGGGGTGACGATCCTTGATATGCACGTTAGCCCGCCTTTCACCGCCTTTCAGCAAGAGGCTTTGGAGATCTTGAACCTCGCTCCTTCCCAACTACATCCTAACTCATGGGCGTTCCTCCGGGCTTTTGAGTTGATGTGCATTCATCTGGAGAGGCCGATCTCCTGTGACCTCTTCTTCCACCTTTTTGAGGTCAACCGGAGGCACGAGGATGGCACTAAGGATCGGTGGGAGCACGTGAGCTTCCGGGCTAAGAGGGGAGTAAAGATTTTCATGCCCTATTCCGACTCTCTAAAGAAGTGGAAAAATAAGTACTTCTTTGTGGAGCCCGTGAACGAGGAGGCAGTGAGGCATGTCGGCCAATACTCTGCGGACGGGAAATCACTGGAGTTCACAAAGTTTCAACTGGGGTGGTCTCTCTCCCATTTCAACCGGCGGCCTCATTCCTACACCGTCAGCTTAGGGCGGCTATCCCAGGTTGATCAGGATTCGCTGGCGATCTTGACGAATTTTGCCGACCTGATTGTCTACCGGGATCCCAAAAAATTTGGGATTGACGTAGCCCGATTAGTTGGGGCCGGGTCGAGATCTCAAGTAGCCGCCGTTCTTGGTAGGTTTTTTGGTAGATAACCCCGCCCATAATTTTTGACTGCCGTTTCTTTTAACATTGTTTATTTTCCTTATTTTGCAGATAGCATGGGGCCTGACAAGTTCTCTCGCCTGGCGGCTCTTGCGGAAAGGAAGGCCGGGGTTCACAAGGGGAAACCTGTTGCTGCCGTTCCGATCAGTACAATCCCGGAGGCCAGCTCGGCTGGTGCAGAGGATCGGGCTGCGGATCTCTTGCATCGGAAAAGGGAGCACCCCCTGCCGCAAGCAGACCCTGCTTCTACTTCACATGCTCCGGCTGCCCGGGCTTCAAAAAAGGGGCGTCATGGGAAGCACCGAACTTCTAGGTCTTTCGGTATTTCGATTGACGCCGACTTCCTGCAGAAGCACTTGGAGGATTCCCGGGTCGACCTGGTTGAGGCGTCTCTCAGGTTATTTCGGCATCTAGCCGACGTGACCAAGCTTCAGAAGGTCGAGGCTGAGAGTCAAGCAAAAGGTGACCCCCAATTCCGAGGTGCACTCTTTGATTTTTCTTTTTTGTTATTTCTGTTGTTGACTTCCTTGTTTCTGCTATTACAGGAGCTTTGGTGGAGAGGGAAAACGAAAGACAAGCCCGGGAGGAGTTGCAGAAGAGATATGAGGTGCTGGAGAGGGACCAGACCGAGCTCAAAGCGGTTGCGGAAAAACTTGAAAAGGAGAGGGATTCTGCCCTTAATTTGTGCATGGAACATGAGGTCCGGCTCTCAGATCTTGAGAGTCAAGAGAGGCGGTCTGAAGAGGTGGTTTCTTCCCTGAGGGCCCGGATTCAAGAACTCGAGGCCGATCTTGCGAAAGCGAGGCAGGCCCAGGTCGGGTCTGGAGCCGATTTCTCGCCTCGGGTTGCTGAGCTGGAAAAAGAGCTTCAGGAGGCGCTCGCCAAGGCCGAGGCCGTGGAGAACGAAATGGTGGAGGTGGCCCAGATGGCTGTGGAAGTGGCTAGGGAGAGTTTTGAGAAAGCGCTTGCTCAAGTCACTGTTATGCATCCCTCTCTACCTTTGGACCGGAGGGTTATTCGTCTGGAGCATACCGTAGAAAGTGGGCGTGTTGTCAGGCCCTACCCTGACTCTGAAGCGTTTGACGTCATTTACCCTCCCCCTTCCTTGCCATGACTGTCGTTGATGGGGAGGCTCTGAGTTAGTTGCTTTTGGGTTCCGGGTGGAACCGGTGGGGGAGTAAAGCCTCGGGTTCCGGGCGGAACCGGATTTTGTAATATGTTACCACCTTTTTGAACTAGAGGACTCGGCCGTATCCGGGATAATTTGTAATAGAAATGTATTTTAATGTGTCTCCGGTTTCATTTACCTCGGTTTTAGTCTTTATACTGTTGCTTTACATTCGTGCACTTGCGTTTGATTCGCTCAAGTGGTAAACGTCGCCTTAAGGACAGTTTACCGGGACTCGGCCCAGATCGAACTCGTCCCTAAGGGTTGTGGCAAACTCGGCCAAATAGTTGTAACAATGATCGCCTTCGGGGCAGTTTACCGGGACTCGGCCCAGATCGAACTCACCCCTTAGGGTAGCGACAAACCTCGGTCGGCTAAAGGAAGATAGAATAGGTGATAAAATCGGTAGACACCGCAAACATAAAGGATAACATCGGTTTTCACCGTCGTTTAGATAAAACGAGTTACAACGTCGGTATACACCGTTCTTTTAGATAAAATGAGCTACTAAGTCGGTATACACCGTTCTTTAGATAAAATGAGAGTCAGCTGTAGTACTTTTTTAGTTTAGTGGCGTTCCAAGTTCTTGGGATCACCTTCCCGGCCAAGGTCTCCAATTCGTAGGCACCTCTGCCGGTTTTAGATAAAACTCGGTAAGGTCCTTCCCAGTTGGGGGCGAGCTTGCCCTGAGCGGTGTTCTTCATACCGACATCGGCTCTTCGTAAAACTAAATCACCGACCTCAAGGTCCCTAGGGATCACTTTCGAGTTATACCGTACTGCTACCCTGTTTTATTATTGCTTCTTTAAGGGAAGCCTGGCCTCGGACCTCATCGACGAGGTCGAGGTTTTCTTTCAACGCCCGGCTATTGTCCTCCGGAGATTTCGGGTGGAGTGTCCTCCAGCTCAGCTCCACGATTTCTACTGGGATTACTGCCTCCGTCCCGTACGAGAGTCGGAACGGAGTCTCCCCCGTGGAGCTTTGTGGGGTGGTTCTGTAGGCCCACAGCACGTAGGGTAGCTCTTCCACCCAGTTCCCTTTTGCTTCATCGAGCCGCTTCCTCAGTCCATTGAGGAGGACTTTATTGGCGGCCCCTGCCTGTCCGTTCGTCTGGGGGTGCTCTACCGAGGTAAACCGGTGTTTGATTTTGAGGTCAGACATGAGTTTTCTGAAACCTTTGTCGGCGAACTGCGTTCCGTTGTCAGTGACTACAACCTCGGGGATCCCGAATCTAGTCATTATATTCTTCTTGAAGAACTTGATGCAATTCTTAGCGCTGATGATGGCCAAAGGCTCAGCTTCAATCCATTTGGTGGAGTAATCCACCGCCACTATGAGGTATTTGATCTGGCCAGGGGCAGTTGGGAATGGTCCCAAGAGATCTATTCCCCACCAGGCAAATGGCCACGACGAGCTTAAGCTGGTGAGCTCCGTAGGGGGCGCTATGTGGACCTTGGCGTGGATTTGACACTTACTGCACCTCTTTACATAATTTCTTGCATCGGTCTCCATGGTTGGCCAGAAATATCCCGCTCTTAATGCCTTTCGAGCCAGGGACCGACCTCCGAGGTGTTGCCCGCAGATTCCCTCGTGGATCTCGGCTAAGACGTAGTCCGCCTCTCCTCCTTCAATGCATTTCAACAGCGGTGCAGACAAGCTTCTTCTGTAAAGGTTTTCATTGATTATGGAAAAAGAGGAGGCCTTCCTCCGGAGGATCTTGGGTTCGCTCGGGTCCGGAGGCTCGTTCCCCGTTCTGATATAGTCTATTAATGGCGCGATCCAACCCTGGCTTTCTTCCACTACATTAACAGAAAAATTTGCTTCCGGGTTCAGGATTACGCTCGGCCTGTTCAGTGTTTCCTGGATTATCGACCGGTGGTTCCCCGGAATTTTGGTGCTGGCAAGCTTGGAAAGTATGTCTGCCCTGATATTTTCCGATCTTGGAACGTGCTTCACTTCCGTGAATGTAAAAAGGGAGAGCAGCTCCTGCACTCGGGTTAGGTACCTTTGCAGGATCGGATCTTTGGCTTCGTACTGTTTCCCGATTTGGGATACCACCAATAACGAGTCGGTATTTAGGGAAAGCCGGGAGACCTTGAGGTCGATCGCAAGCCGGAGTCCAGCTATGCATGCCTCATATTCCGCCTGGTTGTTTGAGGTAGGGAAACCGAATGTGAGTGATACCTCGATTACGACGCCTGTCGGGCTTTCGAGCATTAACCCTGCACCACTTCCTTTTGGATTTGAGGACCCGTCCACGTGGAGTGTCCACAACCCGTCCTCCGGGTCGGCGGGTGCCATCTCCGTAATAAAGTCGGCAAGTATCTGAGCTTTCATGGCCGGTCTTGTTTCGTATTTGATTCCGAACTCGGAGAGTTCTACTGCCCATTTGATCATCCGTCCTGCTAAATCGGGTCGGTGCAGGATCTGCCGAATCGGATAATTAGTCCGCACCACGATTTGATGGGCGACGAAGTAAGGTCGGAGGCGGTGTGCCGAGATGAGTAGAGCAAAAGCGATTTTCTCTATTTTCTGATATCTCACTTCTGGTCCATGCAAAGCTTTACTTACGAAGTATACCGGGCTTTGACCATTTCCGGTCTCCCTGATAAGCACGGCTCCGATGGCCTCCTCCGAGATGGCCAGATACAAAAATAGATCTTCCCCTGGGCTCGGCCGACTTAAAATGGGCGGTTCGGACAGGACCTTCTTGAGCCGGGAGAGTGCCTCGTCCCGCTCTGGGGTCCATTCGAAAGTTGCTTCTTTCTTAAGCAGTTTGAACAATGGGAGCGACTTGAAGGCGGCGTTGGAAATGAAGTGTGATAGTGCAGCTATCATACCGTTGAGTTTTTGGAGCTCTTTCTTAGTGGACGGGATCCGCATTTCTGTTACCGCTCGGCATTTATCCGGGTTGGCTTCAATGCCCCTTTCCGTGAGATAGAAGCCCAGGAATTTACCAGCCCGAACCCCGAAAGTGCATTTTTCCGGGTTTAGCCTCATATTATTTCTTCGGATTTCAGTGAAAATCTCTTCCAGGTCGGATATGTGGAGGTCTTCCCTTTCGCTTTTTGCAATCATATCGTCGAGGTAGACTTCCACGTTACGGCCGATCTGATCTCAGAATACCTTGTTCATCATCCTTTGATAAGTGGCCCCCGCATTTTTTAAACCGAATGGCATGACCCGGTAGCAGAAATTACCGCAGTCAGTCATAAAGGCCGTCTTCTCTTGGTCAGGGGGGAACATCGGAATTTGATTGTATCCGCAATAAGCATCCATGAACGATAGTAAACGAAAACCTGAAGCATTATCGACGAGCCGATCAATGCTAGGAACAGGGAAGGCGTCCTTAGGACAGGCCTTATTAAGGTCGGTATAGTCAACGCACATTCGCCACTTTCCATTGCTTTTCTTAACAAGTACAGGGTTTGAGAGCCAAGTCGTATACTTGACCTCTTTTACAAAATCAGCTTTAATTAAATCTTCTACGACCTTGGCCGTAGCAGCTGCCTTTTCCTAGCTTTGAGATCTTTTGCGTTGGGCGACCCATTTTGCCCCGGGGTTAACCGCTAACTGATGACAGGCGACCTCGGGGGGAATCCCGGGCATGTCTTTTGCTGACCACGCGAAGAGATCGGCGTGAGATTTCAGGCAGAGGATGAGCTTTGCTTTTACTTCATCGGGGAGATCGGATCCGATCTGGACAGTTTGGGTCGGGTTCCCTCCCAGCTGGATTTGCATGAACTGTCCATCAGGTTGAGGTCGCCTAATTTTCTTTTTTAGCTCCCGCGCTAACTCGTCGTCGCTTTCTTCCTCGGAGCTGTCCGGGTCATATCTTGCATCGAGGTCTGTGACGTTGACCTCGGCCGCTGGACCGGTTCTTTTGTTCTTTGGGCTTTTCTGAGTCCTTGCTTCTATGGGGGGAACCCCCTCTTCTGAGGCCTGCCTGTCCGCCTTGACGTGAAGATAAAAACATCTTTGGGCGGACTCTAAGTCGGCGTCAAGGGTGATGACTTCGTCACTCAATGAATAGAACTTCATCTTGAGGTGAACCGTTGAAGTTACGGCTCCGAGCCTTCCAAGGGTGGGCCTCCCGATGATACAATTGTAGACCGAGGGGCATGGCAGTACCAGGAACTTGGTCTTGACCGTCCTTTCTAGTGGCTCCTCTCCATAGGTGACCATCATCTCCAGGTAACCGAGAGGTTTGGTCCGGGACCCATTGAAGCCCGAAAGATCCGACCCCCGGTAAGGGGTGAAGTCTTCCTCTGAGATCTGCAGCTTTCTCACCAGGTCGATGAAGATGATATCAGCGGAGCTCCCCTGGTCGACCAGAATCCTTCTTATCTCATGGTTTGCCATGACCGCCCTGATTATGAGAGGTATGTGCTTATTTGGCTTGCCATCCAATAAGTCTCGGTCGCTGAATACCAAGGGCTGGCGCTCCGGGCCTGAGCTGATTGCAGAGGTGGAAGCGGCGCACATGACTTCCTTCCATTTTCTTTTCATTGTTTTGCCCGATGCCTCGTCGGGGTAGCCCCCAGATATCATCATCATCACAGGTCGGCCTTTTGATTTTCGAAAGTCGCGCTCGTCCTCTGAGCTCTCTTCTCGTTTTTGCGGGGCTTTGCCCTTTCGTTTCGGATCGGCTTCTTCTTCCTTAACCTCGGCCTCGTGCCTAGGTGCTTTAGCCACGTACTGGCTCAATTTCCCATTCTTAATCAGGTCCTCGATGTCATCCTTCAAAGCATTGCATCGATTGGTGTCGTGCCCTTTGCTCCGGTGATACCGGCAGTACTTGTTGGATCTCTGTCCCGGCCTGTGCGGGAGTGGATCAGGGAACTTGACTTCTTTGAACTCAGCGTTCATACATTCCGCCAGAATCCTGGCCCTTGTTTCATTTAGGTCGGAATATTGCTGGTGTCGGTTCCGAGGTCGGAGCCTACTGTCGTTCCGGGTCTCCCTTTCATAACGGGCCTCTGCTACCTGACGCACCGGAGCCTCTTTTTCATACCGAGGCTTGCTCGTTCCGGGGTCGGCATCTGACTTTCTTGCAACAGCGTCTTCTTCATGGTCAATATATTTTTGAGATCGCTGGAGGAACTCGGCAAGCGATTCAGTTTGGTTGATATCGACATCAATCTGAAATAGACTTCCTTCCCGAAGGCCGGCTTCCATGAAGAATAGTCGAAATGAATCGTCTAAGTTCCGGACCTGAGCCGCTTCCTTGTTGAATCTTTCGATGTAGTCTCGGAGAGACTCGTTCTCTCCTTGCCGGATGACTTGTAAGACTTTCTGAGACTTAGGCTTCATTTTGGAGTGGGCGAACTGGGCCGAGAACAGCTTTGCAAGCTGGTCCCAGGACGATATCGAGTTTGGCTTGAGGGCTCTGAACCAGTCCAGAGCCAATTTCTCAAGGGTAAGAGGGAAGATTCGGCATTTGATCTCCTCTGGGACATTCCGGTATTGCATCATCGTGTCGAAGTAATCTAGGTGTCGGTCGGGATCGCCCGTCCCGTCATGCATCTTTAAACCCTCCGGGGGCTTCTCTAAGTGCTTGGGTACCGGAAAATAGTCGATTTCCGCTATGAAGGGTCCCTTCCGCGTCGTGGACCTTTCCCTCGGAGGAGGCCTTCTGATAGGGTGTCGGACAGGGGATCCGGGAGACCGGGGGCGCCGACGTTCATGCCTCGGGGGACTTCCCCGGCTTATAGAACGTCGCCTTGGGGACGAAGATGCCAATGATGAGCTTTGGTGAGTTGAGTCCCCGGGGTAATAAGTCTCGTCATAAGTCTCGGTTGGGGGAGTTCCAGATTCTCGCCTCCCTCTTCGGCGTGGTGGCGAACGATGGTGGTGCCTCCTCCAAGCAGGGGATCGGTGACGTCTTTTATTGGAGGTCCTTCTACTAGGAGAGTATATTTGAGGGGAAGTACGATCCGGGATATCTCTGGCCCGGACTTCGGCCATCTCGGCCTCCAGCTGGGAGTAACGCTGACTCCTTTGATCAGCCTCGGCCTGCCTTGTCAGCAATTGGATGAGCTGTTGGACAGCATCGATCGGTACCGGGACAGTCGGGGCTGGAGGTGGAAACTGGTTTCTAGCGGAGCTTATAGGGACCATCGCCCTGGATGAATTCCGGCCATGGGCCGAGCTGCGAGGGAGAGTAACCGCTATCCCCTCCGGGGTTTCCTGTTGCTGGTCGGGTCTGACCACGACGCTGGATACGTTTCTCCGTCGTAATTTCGGAGCCATTGCTGGTCAAGGAGGTTGGGGGAAAGACTAGAGTATAAGGCTCTCCCACTGTGGTCGCCAATGTTCGGTACCGTATCTCTGGCTAGGTATCCGATCCTGGATAATTAGTCCGGTCCGAGATAGTTGGTACGTATGTCCTTGGTCGTCCGAGTTGGTGCTCCGGTCCGAGGTGGGGTGGTACCTGCAATGACACTCCGACGCTCAAGTCAGTGAGTGAGTCAATTACAAGTGAGAGTAAGTGAGAGATGAGTACCATTAATGTGAGCAATCAATGCTTATTTATAGGTATCTAGGAAGGAGGAGGGCTGTTGGATCTAGGTCTGCAATCTCTACCGTTGAATGGATTGGGTCCTTTGGTATTGAGCCTTTTTGGTGGATTGGCCATCGAGGCCCAATCCATAACATATACTTATAATTATAATATATACAAAGAAACTAAAATTTTAGAGTATTACAACATGCATCTACAACCATTAAACCCCAAGTAATATCAGTAAGAAATATCAAATGAAGTCGGAAAGCAAGTGTCTTTTCGCTTGTGTATCTTCTTCAAAAGAATCAGTCTTGGAAAGCAAGGTGCTTCAGTCGAATCTATTTTCAGCGTAATAAAAACATTCACCGAAATAAAAACATATGCTATTAAAATGATATTTTTAGACATTTTATTAGGCGGCTACGTGTCCAATTTTTTAGATATTTTAGTCGTTTTGCGCTAAAAGACAAAACGAAAAGCTGTCAACATTCACAAAAAAAATGATAAACAGTAAAAGCGCTAAAAGACAAAACCAGCCAAAATTGGCAAAAAATCCACTGCAGCAAAAAAAAAAATTTTACCAAAATAGCACACCTTTTAGATTATTTACCAAACTAGCACACATTTCATTTTTAGTTCAGAAATCGCCCCCCCCCCCCCAAAAAACGACTTCTGAACTAAAAATTCTAATTTTTTTTTAAAAACTAGTTCAGAAGTCGCCCCCCACCAGGGTGACTTCTGAACTGTGTTTTTTAATTTTTTTTATTATTATATATTAATTTAAATAAATTTAATTTAATTAATTTAATTAATTTAGAAAATTAATATTGTTAATTCTAAATTAATTGTTAAATTTTTGATCTCCAAACCTTTGAACTGTAATTGGGAGGGGCCGCGCGAACGCAGGCCCCCACTAGTGATCTCCATCCTGGTAAGTATGTTTCCCATTGACATATGTCTTGCTTTTATATCTCATTCTCCTCCCTGTTCCGTTCATTCTATCCGATGTGGGACTATTTGTAAACTACTTAAAACAAAAAAGACTCAAAACCCTCAACAAAATGACATTAGTGGCGTTTGAACCCCTGACCTATTGAAAGCAAATGCTGAACGCTACCATCAAGCTACCATTCTTATTGAGGATATTATTTATTTCAAATATATATAATTGGTACCTCTTTTAATTGGCAAAAAAACCATTTCATACCAAAAAAAAAAAATTTACCAAAATACTACACTTTCTACATTATATACCAAAGTAACCCACTTTTTAACCCACTTTTTTTATTTTTTTTATTTCTTATATTTAGTTTGATTAAATTGTAAATTAATTTAATTTAATTTCAAAAATTAAATTAAATAATTTGAATAATTAGTAAACTTATTTATAAAGTAATTACGGTAAAAAATGAAGATCGTGTGTGAGCCGTTGATTTAGGATGATCATAACCGTTGATTTTAGGGTTTAGTGTCGGCAAAATCTAGGCTGTTAAATAGTGTCGGCAAAATCTAGACCGTTAAATAAAATAAGACCTCAGCACTATGCACACTCTGCACAATGCAGCATGCACACTCTGCACAATGCAGCACTCTGCACAATGCAGCATGCACACTCTGCACAATGCAGCACTCTGTACAATGCACACTCTGCACAATGCACACTCTGCACAATGCAGCACTCTGCACAATGCAGCACTCTGCACAATGCACACTCTGCACAATGTCTTCTGTTGGCAAGATCTTGACCGTTTATTAGTGTCGGCAAGATCTTGACCGTTAATTGGTATGTGTACTATTCACCCCACTATCTATAAATAGGGACTCTTAGTCTTGTAACTCACCACACCAACACCCCCAATCCTCTCCTCTTCTGACTCTCTTGCCCCCTTGCACACAAAAATGGCTCCAGTTTTTATCACAGTTTTTTACAACGGTGTCGTTGAAAACACAAACACAGAGGGTGTTGTTTTTACGTGCGATAACACATGCCTTCTCAAACTAAAGTCTAAATTCACATTAGATCAACTTAGACAAGCCATTGAAAGAAAAACCTCTCCTGACCATTCAAAAATGGTTTCTAGTCTTATCTACCGTTACCCCACAACTCTCACAACTGGCCACAAATTTTACGGTGGTTTGCATCTAATTTCTAATGATGATGTCGATCTTATGTTAGAACAATTCAAGACATGTAAACACTTAGGTCTATCTACACCAGAAGTATATGCAGATTTGGTTGATGCTCCTTCAAACTACACACAAACCCAGCCAACTCAGGCGATTCCATCTTCTTCACAATTCGCCATACCTTGTTCTCAAACAGAAACCCCATACCCTGACTTCACTCCATCTACTTACCATCAATTCAATCCTTCATCATCACAGAGTCACCATGAATCCATTCCATCAGCCTCACAAAACCCTCTTGACCTAAACACCACCCCACCTATTAGTATACTTCATGGTGTGCATAACGAAGAAGTTGGCGACTTTAGCGAAAATGAGGATGATATTCTTCAGCGTGAAGACGCTGAGGAACCAATTGTAGCAACTCCCCACAATACTGTTGCATTCCATGAGCCTGTCCCACATTTTGTAAACATCACAGCTGACAACATGGAAGCTGATGATGCTGAGTATGGCCATTCAATGGACAGGAACCGCGAGTTAGCTAATGAAGACCCCAACCAACTCCAGAAGGGAATGAAATTTGCCACAAAAGAATTAGCCCAACACTTCATACAGACATATCACCTCCACAAATCACTCGATTTTAGAGTCGAAGCATCTAATACAACTAGATGGATTGTTTGTTGTGTACACGAAAACTGTTTGTGGAGGTGTGTCGTCAGATTCGGTAAAAGGTCTGGCATATGGGAGATTACACAGTTGGAAGAGCCACATACATGTACAATAGGGACTCTTTCTCAAGATCACCGCCAGCTGACCGCGGCCCTCATGTGTGACAGCATGCTTGAACTGGTAAAGTCGGATCCGACAATATCCGTGTCCGTGTTGATAGCACACATAAGGGTGAGGTACACATACCAAAGTTCCTACAGGAAGGCTTGGATTGCAAAACAAAAAGCAATCGAGAGGATCTATGGTAATTGGGAGGAGTCTTACAATAAAGTGACAATGTGGCTTCGTGCTTTTTCGCACTACATTCCAAACAGTGTGTGCGACTGGGAGTACAAACCAGTCTATGAGAATGACCAAGAAGTTTATGGCAAGGGTGTCTTCCACCGCATCTTCTGGAGTTTTGGGCCGTGCATCAAAGGCTTCAATTTTTGCAAGCCAGTTGTCTCTGTCGATGGAACATGGTTGTACGGTAGGTACAAAGGATGTCTTCTGTTGGCAATTGCACAAGATGGAAGGAACAACTGCTTCCCAATAGCATATGCAGTTGTGGAGGGTGAGACAGCTGATGCTTGGTACTTCTTTCTATCCCGTTTAAGAGCGTGGGTGACACCCCAGGAGGGTCTCTGTTTGATATCGGATAGACACGAGTCTATCAAAAGTGCTGTTAGGCGGGTAGACAGCAGTTGGAAGCATGTGTTTTGTATTCGTCACATAGCACAGAACTTCATGAGACACTTCAAGAACACTTCTGCCAGGAAAGCTATGGTCAATATGGGTGAGTATTATTTTTTTATAAAAAAAACCCCTAATATTTTTTTCATAACTTCTTTACCAACATTATGTTTTGTTGCTTCAGCATACTCAATGACACAAATATCCGCCAATCACTACAAAGTCAAGATTGGTGGTGAAGTGGGTCCTGATGGAGTGGCTTGGGTTGAGGACATAAACCCCGAACAATTGATGCAGTGGTGCGATGGAGGTT
The DNA here is from genome assembly GCA_039519185.1 of Astragalus membranaceus. Lineage (NCBI taxonomy): Eukaryota > Viridiplantae > Streptophyta > Magnoliopsida > Fabales > Fabaceae > Astragalus > Astragalus membranaceus. The sequence continues at coordinate 144,372,552 of CM076847.1, read as the reverse complement.
ACCGTTGGGGGCACATGACAACCAACCTTGCTGAGTGCATCAATAAAGTGATCAAGGGCCTGCGAAATCTCCCTATACATTCTTTGATAGCGGCCTCATATTTTAGGCTGAACGAGACTTTTGTCAAAAAGGGAACCCAGGCACAGGCAATGTTAGAGTCGGGAACTATGTACTCTGAAAAATTGATGGAAAAAATAGATCACAACCGAGCTGTCTCGAACACGCACAACGTGGCAATTCACGACCGTGCCCAAAAATTGTTCAGAGTGGAAGAAATTATACGACCACAAAGTGGGAGACCCGCGGGCACATTCGTGGTTAACTTCAGAGACATGACGTGTGAGTGTGGGGAATTTCAGGCACTGCACTATCCTTGTTCCCATGTGATCGCGGCATGTTCAAAAGTTAATTACGATCACATGGAATTCGTGCAACCACAGTACAGAATGCAGTATGTTTATAATACATACTTAGAGGAGTTCCCACCATTGCCATCTGAGTTGTCATGGCCTGATTTCAATGGCCCAGAACTGCAGCATGATCCATCTAAACGGAGAGATAAAAAGGGTCGTCCACAGTCTACCCGTATTCGTACAGAGATGGATCAAAGAGAAAGGGGTAGTCGAACAAAGAGATGCGGTATTTGTAGAAATGAGGGTCACAACAAAAATAACTGTCCAAACCGCAATCTAGACTAGTCAAAAATAACTATATTTATTTCTGACATGTTTTAGTATTTATGTTTGTTTCCGTTGTAGTAATATATTTTTCAATCAATGTAATCCGTGTTTTTTTGGTGTTTTTTCAATGGTCTTGATGTTGCCGACACTTTTGGACGCACGATATCTTACCGACACTTTAAATACATTAACGTGTTCAAATATTTTTTTTTCACCAAAAATTTAACAATTAATTTAGAATTAACAATATTAATTTTCTAAATTAATTAAATTAATTAAATTAAATTTATTTAAATTCATATATAATAATAAAAAAAATCAAAAAACACAGTTCAGAAGTCACCCTGGTGGGGGGCGACTTCTGAACTAGTTTTTAAAAAAAAAAATTAGAATTTTTAGTTCAGAAGTCGTTTTTGGGGGGGGGGGGGGATTTCTGAACTAAAAATGAAATGTGTGCTAGTTTGGTAAATATTCTAAAAGGTGTGCTATTTTGGTAAAAAAAAAAAAATGTGCTGCAGTGGATTTTTTGCCGCCAAAATTCAGAAAAAAAAATAATAAATAGCAAAAGTGCCACGGAAAGTCAGAAAAAAAATAAAAAAACAGCAAAAGTTTCACAGCCAGAGGCGCACAGTAAAAGGCCAACAAAAAAAGAGCAAGCTGCAAAAGCAGACTGACGCTGACGCGTCAGAAATTATAAAAAAAAATTATTTGCTTTTCTTAAAAATGACTTTTCTCTGAATTATTTTTAAATCATTTTTTAAAATCACTTATTTTAAATCACTTTTTCCCAATTGTTTTCTGAATTTTTTTTCCATTTATTTTTCCAAAAGTTCATTTTTTTGTCAGTTTTTTACTAAAATTTTTTTTTTGTCATTATAAAAAATTACCAAATACAAATTTTATAATTATTAAAAAGGAGAAAAATGTCAATGGGAGTGCCAACGGGAGTGGCAACTAGAGCGCCAACGGGAGTACCAATATTTTTTAAATTTTTTCCAGCACATCTATTTTAAAATAAAAAAATTTATTCATTTTTATAATTTACTCAAGCTACTAAAATTAATTAATTTAACCGCTATTAATTGTCAGAAAAACTTATACCTTTAACAAAATTTTCAAAGACTAAAATTTCCAAAAAACTAAATTATTAAACTGATATTATACTCAATAATTAAATAATCTAAATTTTTTTATTTATTATAATCTCTTTACTAAAACTACTAAAAGCAATCAATATTTTCATAAAACTACTAAAATTAATTTCTCTACTAAAACTACTAAAATTAATCAATTTAACCACTACAAAAATTACCAAATAACTATTTTATAATTACTAAAAATGAGTAAAATGCCAACGGGCGTGGCAACGAGAGCGCCAAGAGGAGTGGCAACGAGAGCAGAAGTGCCAACGGGACTGCCAACATGAGTGCCAACGGGAGTGGCACTGAGAGCCCCAATGTGAGTGCTAATGGGAGATGTAACGAGAGAGCCAATGGGAGTGCCAACGGGAGGGCCAACGAGTAAAATGCCAACAGGAGTGTTAACAGGAGTGGCAACGAGGGCGCAAACGGGAGTGGCAACGAGAGCGGGTGTGCCAACGGGACTGCCAACATGAGTGCCAATGGGAGTGCCAACGGGAGAGGTAACGAGAGCGCCAACTGTAGTGCCAACGGAAGAGCCAACGAGGATACAAACGGGAGGGTCAACGAGGATGCATATTTCTCTATATGACATAATATCTATCTCTTTCCACTTTGAATTTCAAATCATACATTTTGGACATTATTCACAACTTATGATTATCTTCTAAATTACTATTATGACTTCATGACAATATGCACGGGTAAAAAACTAGTGTAAAGCCAAAAAATAGCACTATCAGCAGCTGCTCTAGTTTAACCGGGACTCTCCTTGCCCGTCATGTATGCATTCAAGTATCTATCTATATGGATAGATATAGTGTGTGTGGCTTCTCAATCAAGAGAACAGCCACAATTCATTGAGATCAATCACGTTCCTAATTGTGATATTGTGATACTATTCTCTGAAACCCAAAATATATTAATATTTTTTATTATTATGCTCTACCTAGTAGTAGGCTATAGTTTGAAAGGTTATTTACTCTAAGATTAATAACATCGGTCCGTTTAAGTTTAGTGAAATGAGTTGGAAGTCTAGATCCCAATTTAACAATTGGATAGTATTCCTAGGTTTGCACACTTGTAGGAAACTTGATGGAAGAGCTTCTTTGAAAAACAACTTTTAATTTTAAAAAAGAATCACCTTAAAAAATTTGATACACCAATATCTATATATATAACAATCGAGAATGCATCTCAATAAATAATATTACACGTGTCATCTTATTATGCGTTTGTTATTTATTACATTTTTTAGTCCCACACTTTTATGTAAGGAATAAATTAATTGCATTTATATTAATAAATTCAGCAAATAATGTTATTCCTTCACAAAAAAAAAGCAAATAATGATATTCAACAATCAAATGGAAAATACATCTAAATACGCACACAATCTTGTACATATACGAGGTGCGACCACGCTGCACTACGCCATTTCGTTTTCACCATACTAAATATTCCCAAGGTCGGCGAGGCCAACACGGAGGCTGATTCTGTTGCCGACGAGGTATCCGCCGTCGTCGATTGTTGTGGAGAACGTGAAATAGGGTTGATGGAGATCAAATCCCCATTGCTGCCAATATTGATTCCGTAAGCGTGGATATTGAAGATGGAGGATAAACCAAAACATTTTGAAATCATCTGAATTGCATATTTGCATCGGATAGAGAAACCGAAATGAAAACGTCAGCCACGTCATTCATGATACATTCACTATGCTTATTCTCGCGAGATATATCATTTTCCTAATTTGTACTTCATTTCCAATATTCCACATGAGCAATATTCTATCATAACATTATTGATATATTAAAATGTGAAATAAATGCATTAATATTAGGCAAATCAAGAATGAACCTCATTTAGCAAGTAAATGTGAAAATAAAATTCAAGGCTCATGATTGCAGTGGAGAAATATTATCCCTTATGTCATTTCCAAAAATTCAGAATTCAAATTATTTCTCACCTTTCAATATATATATATATATATATATATATATATATATATATATATATATATATATATATATATATATATATATATATATATATATATATATATAGGGGGCGACTCACGTGAGAACACTTGATTATTGTGAAAACATGATGACAACATTAAATGATAACTGTTAGATTAAAATTAACGGTTGAGATTACGTCATTAATTATAACATTAAATGATAACCGTTAGATTAAAACTAACCGTTAGACACTTTTTGGGTAACGGTCGAACATGATGACAACATTAAACGATAACCGTTAGATTAAAACTAACTGTTAGACACTTTTTGGGTAACCGCCGTGACTTATCATTTGACCTGTTTTTATTCTAGACTCATTTTTCAAAATGTTCACAGTTGCACAAATGATGGATGATTTCTTAAATGAATAGAAACATAACTCTGGCGGATGTATCTAATTGTTTGTTTAATTTTAGCATGTCTACTATTTTGTTATTATTGCTCGAATTAATGGAATTATTAGGAATCATTGGTGGTACAAGTCTTGCAAGCTATCTGAATCTATATGACGAGTATAGTGATTTTTCGTGTGCTAAATGCAAACATGACATACAAAACTTCATGTCATGGTATTCAATTTACCACTACAAAAAAATTGCTCATTAGCGAGGGATTTTTCCCTCGCTAAATGCCCCAAATCCGTCGCTAATGCCCATTAGCGAGGGACTGATTCCCTCGCTAAATTTCTCCTCGCTAATGGGATTAGCGAGGGAAATTTGATTCCCTCGCTAATTAGCGAGGGAATATTCTGTCGCTAATTCCGTCGCTAATTAGCGAGGGATTCAAATTTCCCTCGCTAAGTCTGACATCCACGTGTCCCAATCTGAATGGCTTGTATTAAGTACTATTTTAATTTTTTTAAACTAGCTTTTTTTATATAGTTATTATTATTATTGTTATTATCAAGATTTCCAATGAGAGAGGGAGAGAGGAGTGAGAGTGGTGGTGGTGGTGGTGGTGAAGGGTATTAGGAGGAGAAGAGTAAGGGAGTAAGAGAGAATGAGAGAGAGGGTGAGGATGAGAGGAGGTGGTGGTGGTGGTGGTGGAAGTTATGGGAAGGTGGGAGAGAAGAAGAGAGAAGAGTGAAGAGTGTGAGGAGAGTAGGAGAGAAGAGTGTGTTTTGGTAGAGAGAAGTGTGAGAGGATAGATAAGCTGAAAACTCAAAAAAATAGCGAGGGACCAAAAATTCCGTCGATAATCACATGCACGGAGCCCTATGATCTGAAAACTGTCAGAAATTAGCGAGGGACTAAAAATTCCGTCGATAATCACATGCACGGAGCCCTATGATCTGAAAACTGTCAGAAATTAGCGAGGGACTGAAAATTTCGTCGCTAATTAGTGAGGGACTAAAAATTTCGTCGCTAATGACAGGATTAGCGAGGGAACTCAATTTCCTCGCTAATCAGCGTTTTTTTTTTGGTAGTGTACATTCATTTTATTTTTTTAAATTTGATATTATAAATTTGACTTAATCACAACTAATACACCATTAAACCAACACCATTGGCCCAATGGCTTAATCTACCTTGGGACACGGGGGTCGACCCAGTGCTCCCAGGTTCGATTCCCGTAGTGGACAAACTCGGTGTTGGTCAGTGCGAAATTTGATCCCAAGTACGAGCGGAGATTAATCTTTCGTTGAAAGCGTTGGGACACTCCGCGGGTAGTCAACAATGGTCCATACAAAAAAAAACTACTATACCATTATTCACTTTTTTTAGATATCGTCTTCAAGTGAATGTCAGTCATACAAGTTCTGTTACATTTGTTTTTATAGACTCGATGTCATGGTACCTTTTTGGCAAGACATGTGTTGATTTCATTGATTCATTGGATATCAGGGTAATAGCAATATTTTCAACACATAGTGTTCATAAGAAACCTTTTATATTTTTCTATCAATGTCTATCATACTGAAAATAAATATAATATTGTATTTATTTTAGTATTCATTATTTATTTGATTATTGTTTTTGTTCAATGTTCCGCGACACAAGGAGAACATCCCACAAACATACTTGGGTTATTCGGTCGAAGTTGTTTTTTAAGGTTTAATGTCCCAGCAATCATTCATTGTTTTTGTTCAATGTCCCACGGGACAAGGACAACATCCCACAAACATACTTAAATTATTCAATCGAAGTTATTTTTGAAGTTTTAATGTCCCAGCAATCATTCATCTTCCACTAAAAGAAAATGTCGTCTTACAAGTATATGCACAGATAATGACCTAATTGCCAACTTCAGTACAAACTAATTATAGAGGTAAATTGTTTATTCAATACCATCTAAAATTTTCATTTTCATTTTTTCTAAACAACACATCGTTACAATTTTTTGATTTTGTGAACTGTTTACTATCCACACAATAGGACTATATATGTTATCGTGATCATTTATCATACACACATGCTGCTCCAACAATCATTGTTCGTGAACCTCATGCGTGATTACTAATAAACATTTTGTTTTGTGTTTAAACGCCACCTAACAACTAATTTATTTTGATTTATTTCATTTCGGGATGAGATCGAATTACTCAGTCGAATATTTTCTCAATGAAAATGAAGAGATTCATAGCATTGCAAAAAATGATTAAAGATAATGCGAGGACCATCAAGAGATTCGCAACACCGTAAATGTTATTGAATTTTTTTGACAATTAGATGTTATTGAAGATAGTGCAATTAACTAATATATAGAAATTATTTACATTCAAAATAGTTATTGATTTTCAGTGTCTTATTAAGTTTTATATGAATTATTAGATTTTTCAATTCAATATAATGTTTTTTTTCGAGAATATAATGTTACCCAATATCTATTAATGTTGATTTCAATTATACTTAATTTCGTGTAACTAAAAGTATTTTTAATTTCTTGGTATAATTAATTGAAATAAACAATATTTTTTAATTTTTTAGTAAAATTTTAAATGCCGTTATAAAAATTAGGTGCAGCACATTCATTTTTAAAAAAATTGTCTTCATGGGCAACACTTATTTTTTTAATAGTGGAAAACAAGAATTTACTAAGTCAATTAGTTGACTAATAGTGTAAAAGAGTTTACATCAATCATCAAGAGTACAAACCAATGAATCTCAAATATTTATTTTTTTGCCAAAACACTTTGTCTGAAAATATAAACGAGAATTTCATGAAATATATAAACGAGAATTTCATGACATATATAAACGAGAGCTAATCCCACCTCCTCATAAGATTTTCATGACATATATAAACGATAATTTCATGACATATATAAACGATTAATCTCATCTACTCATAAGATTTTCATAACACATATAAACGATAATTTAATGCTATGCATTTAGTTTCATTATTCATTAAGTATTTATGATAATATGTTATTTAAACATTCGGTTGGTTTTATTGTAAAAAAAAAAAAAAAACTTTCAGTTGTAGCATTCGTTAAACAACACTATTTTTTTATCTCACCTAACAATATTATATTATTGGCTTATTGACTACTATGTATTAATAACTCAACTAAAATTTTTCTAATATATTATTTTAAGTTCCATTTTTTTATAAAAATTTAAATAATTATTTGAATTAATGAAATAAACTACTAATTTAATTTGTTATAATTTTTTTAAATTGTACATGTTATATATCAAATATATATTTAGAATAAAATATATGTCAAATATGGTGACCACTTGCCTTTGTATATTGTCTCATATCTCATCATAAGATCTTCATCGATATATAAGTGAAAATTTTATACTAAACATAAAGTGTTAGTATTTCCGTTTTTGTTATTTTTTTAAAACAAACATATATAATTAAACATGTTTGATTTCATTGTGTATTAAGTATTTAAGATAATGTGCAATTTAAATTTTCAATTTTTTAGATTCGTTCAACAATACTTAATTAATTATTTTTTTATATAATTGGTTGAATCTCTTATTTTTGTTGCAAATCGGTACACTCTACGCGCAACGGCAAACATGATTGACCGAATATCTATTAATAATTTAGCTAAGCATTTTTGTATTAAATTATTTTAATTTCCAAACTTATGTTAATAAATTTAAATAACTATTTTAACCTTAATTTAATAAACTATTAATTCATTTGATATAAAAATAAGGTATATATATTATATTTTAAAATATATTCAGAATAAAATATATGTCCCTGTGCAATGCACAGGTTCCTATTCTAGTTAATGGAATAGAGTAACATTTCCATTTATGAGCCGTTTTTAAATGATGCTCATTTTCTAAATAATGAGACGCTTATTTCACCACATTTATTGTTATGTTTTAAAGTTTTCATTTTTTATTTGATTTCTATTTTTCACATCAAGTAGGCCAGTCTATAACATAATTTATGGGAAAAATTGTCTTCATATAACAAAAATGAATTGTAAAAAACGAAAAAACATTGCCAGAAGCCACGACTAAGAAGAAGACCTGCAAAGGTGTAAGAAAAACCCGAAACTGGTTGTTTAATCAATAAAACAGATTCGGCAACACAAAGAAAATAAATACAATCATTTTCATATACTGCATTATGAGGAGAACATAACTACAAATCAATTCATATTTTCCTAATTCCAATTTTCTTGACTCGATTGTTTCCATAACTGAATTCAATCTTCGACTAAACACCCTTTAAGAATAATATGCAGTATATAAATGCATAATATAATCATCATATACAAAAAAAATGTATTCAAATAAGAAGAATGAATACTTTGTTATGAATCCAATTATGAAACACTTCCTCAGATAGTTCACAATTGTTTGGCCCTTGGGATAATTTTCACCCATACTTCAGCAAAGAACATATTGTATGCCCTCAACTAACTAAATGATCTTCAAAAAATCTGACAAAGTAATCTAAGACGGCGATAAATTATAAGTAGAACAATCATATATAGCATGTAATTATGAAACACTTCCTCAGATAGTTCACAATTGTTTGGCCCTTGGGATAATTTTCACCCATACTTCAGCAAAGAACATATTGTATGCCCTCAACTAACTAAATGATCTTCAAAAAATCTGACAAAGTAATCTAAGACGGCGATAAATTATAAGTAGAACAATCATATATAGCATGTATGATAGGATGAACTAAATAGTTTAACGGTCAACCACAACTTGATTAGATGTCACATTCATCAAAATTGTGTAACTAAATAAAATTGAGTAAACTTTTCAATCTTATGTGGTTCAAGTTTGGATAAAATTCTTTGCAAAACCAATGAACTAAAAGATTACAAATATGCTCTGTATTCATAAAATTAAGTTTCAGAATGCAAGAAAGATGACAAAACATGGAGCTACATGATGCTACTCATGTACCAATAACAATAGTTGCAATATAAAAACGTCAAGATTCTATATATTCTTCACTAAGATGTTGTCTACATTACAAAATTCAATACCATATGGTCAACGATTTGATTGCTGCGTTCTTTAATTTTAGCTCACAATGAGCAATCTCGGCAACCTAGCAGGCAAACTCTAAAAAAAATGTGCTTAATAGAGTGATAAAATAAACTACAGCCAATGAATATAGTGTGAAGGGAATGAAGCCTGGTTATCATAGCAAGATAATATAGCAGTAACAATTGTATATGCTACATAACAAATACAATACTTTTAATATTGAATAATCTATTCCAATAGCTCAGAGAAAATTTATTAGATCAGTACCTTCAACCCTTGAATGTAGCATTAAAAGAAGAGGAAAAAAGAAATGTCTCCAAAGAACACACTAAATCAGCAGGGAGAGAAAGAGAAAGCCAATGAAGAAGCGTGTCCAAACTTTCCTTGTAATGAGGTCTAATTTCTATGTTCAGTATCATAGTTCGATTGCATTGTGACATTGAAAAAAATAATCTGACCACAAATAGTACTTATAGAATAATCACATTAACAGACATCTATATATCTAGAAAAAGATAAATCTTTCATTTGGAATATGATGCTCAACATCAGTACTAATAACTTGTAGTTTGCAAGCCCAAACAAAACCCTACGACATATATTAGGTATGTAACATAGATGGCAACACTATACAAAAAAGGATGAAAAAGAATACCAAGCAGAAACTAATGAAGAAATTAACACAAAAAGGATCGAAGTAGATGAAAACAAAACCTTAAACCCAGCCCGCCCATGAAGAAATCGAGAGGGCTGAAGCGGTACGCTCTGCCGCTCCATTAATTCGAATCGCTTAGTCGCACATCGTACGCCACTCCGTCATAACTGCTCTCGTATGCTAGATGGGGGTGGGTCTTGAAACAGGTCGTAGGATGTGATTACGAAGAGGTTGAACGCCAATTTGCGCAGGCTATACATCAACAATAAAACAACTTTAAAGAAATCAAATTGAGTTTTATACAGTTCAGAACGACAATGAAATCAAGCACAAAAAATAAGAAAGAAACACTTATTTAAGAAGAATTGAATTGAAAGGGGGTAGAACAACAGTAAAGGTGTGAATTGGTGAATACCTCAGCAAAAGACGAATTTGTTGCTAAATCTGAGACTTATCTGCGGAAGATGAATGAGAAATCTGCTGCTCTAATAGGGCACATATCTCTTTGAATTCTTGTTCATGCGGCTGCCACAATGGAGGCGCCATCACCATCAGATTCTGGCGACACAAATTGTGTGGGTTTTGGGTTTGGACTTTTGGGTTTTCCTTAGTTTTAGCTTTTAGGGTCAGATGGAAGAAAAGAAAGGATATCAAGTGCACAAATGAAACGTAAAAAATCATAAAGATGATAATGATTATATGGGTTTTGTTATTAGCATTGTCTTAACGTGAGGAAATAATGGGTGTGGATTCAAGTTGGTTGTATGCTATCCTTTTATGTGCATTCAAACGGTTTTAATGTTGATATTTCCGTACAGAAATGATATTCGGCCAAAATATTTGGCCAAAATACAGCCAAAAATACTAAATACCTGCAAAATACGCTGGTGGGACCCATATGTTGAAATATTAAAATATTTTTTATAAATAATAAAAGAAAGAAATGAGGCAAAAAGGAAAACAGTTGCATCGTCTCTCGCAAAACAACTCTGCTCTCGTTCCTCCCTCAACGAAAACATGGAAGCTCCCACCCTCTCTCGTTCTTCCCTCAACCTCTGCTCCCACCCCTGACCTCCTCCCCCGGTAGTCATCCGCCGCCGTAAAGACCACCACTCTAACAAACACGCTTCTTCTTTTGTTCCACGACTCTTTGATCACTCTACTTCACCATCCAGCACCATTGTGAGATCGTTCTCTTCTTCAAGATGATTGTAGATTAATTGATGGTACAATGTTTGTTTACTTCTTTCAATTAACACGATTATAGGGTTTCTCCAAGTATATTTTGTAAATTACCATTTATTTTTGTTTTGTTAGGGTGCTTCAACATGATATTACAAAAAAAAAAAAACAAGAAAACCATTAATGTTTGTGCTATTAAGGATATTTGACTTTGTGTTTTTATTCTGGTTACTCGTTAGAAAGAAAAGACTGTGAAAAATCAGCTTGGTTTATGACATCCAAAAGTTGGTTAGTTGTAGTTGTAATGTGGCTATCTAGTTTAAATGGAGCATGTACATGTCAGACTAGAAATCTTTTAGTTATAGTTACACTAATTGTCCTATTTAGCACTTAAATAGAGTCCTCATGTTGTTCATAGTGAGTAGGGAAGAATAGCATGTGAAAAACCAAGTTTGCGTTAGATTGAGCCCTCTTGTCCTTTACAGTTAGATTGAAAGAAATAATTGTGAAATACCAGATTGGTTTATGGCTTTGAAAATTTGGTTAATTGGGGCAGTAATGTGGCTATCTGGTTGAAATGGATTTTGTACATGTCACACCAAGAACATTTGAGTTATACTTAAGAAATTGGGGTTGAAAAGTTGGTTAATTGGGGTTGTTTAGCTGATATGTTAAGAAATTTCGGTTAACATCTATCACTATATTAAATTTAATATAAGTCATACATAATTGGATTTTATTGTGCAGTACTGTTGTGACGCCGACATCTAAAATTTCATGGAGGGTGGTGATACATTTGTTGAGGGTGATAGTGCTGAGGCTGAAGGTATAACAGTTGACAACCCCAACAATGATACATGTTGGGAGCCAACAATCGGGATGTGTTTTGCTTCATTAGATGAGGGGATATCATATTATGGTGAGTATGCTTTAAAAAAGGATTTGGATGGAAAATTAAAACATCAGTAAAGGGAAAGGATGGGGCAATCAACTACAGAATTCTGTCATGCTCGAGAGAGGGGTCTAGCACGCAAATGTCAAAAATTCCATGTTCATTGAAGACACTTCCGACTAGGGTGAGCAATTGTCCTGCCAAGATATGTTTCAAGTTAGAAACAGATGGAGTATGGTATATCAAAAAATTTGTAGATGAGCATTGTCACCAGTTGAGCCCCACAAAGTCAAGGTTGTTTAGGGCAAAACAAGAAAATAAATCTGCATGTGAAGAGAACAATCCAAATCAACGATGAAGCGGGCGTGAGGATCAACAAAACTTTCCAATCTCTTGCTACAGATGCAGGAGGGCATGAAAATATACCATTTTGTGAAAAGGACGTAAGGAATTTTGTCAACAAGGAAAGGCGTTCAATTGGTAAAGGCGGTGATGGGAAGGCGTTGATTAGTTACTTTTATGAAATGAGGGAACAAAATTCAAATTTCTTCTATGATCTTGATTTGGATGATGGTTTTCATGTCAAGAATGTCTTTTGGGCCGATGCGAGAAGTAGAGCTGCTTGTGAATATTTTGGAGATGTGGTGACATTTGATACAACATATCTGACCAATAAATATGAGATGCATTTTGCTGCGTTTGTAGGTGTCAATCACCATGGTCAATCAACATTACTTGGGTGTGGCCTAGTTTCCGGTGAAGACGAAGAGTCATTTGTGTGGCTTTTTCAATCATGGCTTTCTTGCATGCTAGGAAAGGCCCCCTTGGGTATTGTCACCGACCAATGCAAGGCTATGAAAAATGCCATTGAGACAGTCTTCCCTACTACTCGCCATTGGTGGTGTTTATGGCATATCATGAAAAAATTCTCGAAAAACTTAGTGGCTATGGTGAATATTACAAGATAAAGGCGGCAATGAAAGAAGCAGTTTATGATACTTACACAAGACTTGATTTTGAAGATAAATGGCGTTCCTTCATAGACAAATTTCAGCTTCAAGAGAATGACTGGTTAAGTGGGCTGTATAAGGAGCGACATAGATGGGCACCGACATTGTTAAGGAAATTTTTCTGGGCGGGCATGTCAACAACACAACGCAGTGAGAGCATACATGCTTTCTTTGATGGATATATCAATTCAACAACAAGTCTTGGTCAATTTGTAAAACAATATGGCAATGCTCTAAAAAATAAAGCAGAAAAAGAATTTGCAGCTGATTTTCAATCAATAGATACAATAATTTATTGTGGGTCCACCTCCTCAATTTAAAGGCAGTTCCAACGTGATTACACACATGCAAAATTTAAGGAGGTTCAAACTGAATTTAGAGGTAAAATGAATTGTGTCCCCTCCTTGGAGTCACTGGAGGGTTGCGTTGCTACATATAATGTGTTGGAGGAGATAATAGTTGGAGATAGACCAAAAGAGCGCTACCTTAAAGTTTTGTTCAATCGTGACAACTATGATGTCAACTGTGAATGGCCGTTCTTTGAGTTTAGAGGAATTTTGTGTTGCCATGTATTATGTGTTTGTGCTAAAGAGAGGGTTGAAAAAGTTCCAGAGAAGTATGTTTTGACAAGATGGAAGAAAAATATTAAAAGGAAGCATGCATATATTAAGATAAATTATGGTGTGAAGGAATTGATGCCACACATGGATAGGTTTGAGAAATTGTGCAAGCATTTCTACGAGGTTGCTGAAGCAGCAACGGAGTCTGAATATGCCACAAAAGCATTCCATGAACTGTTGCATCAATTTAGTTCTGATTTGCCTAGTATGGATCCTACAATGGATAATGTTAAAACCAAGGTTTTGAATGATGACTCAATCCTAGACAGTCTCCCTACTTGTCACAGCCCATTGAGGGTCAAGCGTAAAGGTCGTCCTCCTGCAAACAGAAAAATATCTACAGTTGAGAAAGTTGTTAAAAAGAGAGTGAATAAGCGAACCAAGCGAGCTAATGACAAAAACAATACGGAGGTTTGTGTTGTTTTTTAACAAATTATGTATTAAGCATTAAACTCCATATCACATGCATCTTACTGTTTTTTGTATAATGTGTAGGCGAGCAGTATTGGAACCGTGGGTATGGAAGTCAACACCGACATTTGTGTGGAATCAACTGTTGAGGTTACTACTGGTGGAGATGTGACGGAAGCAACTACTTTGGTTCGTGTCCATTATAAGATTTTACTAAAAGTGTAGAGTTTCCTATTTTCAATTTGTTCACGGACTAATTTGATCCGTCAGAAAATTTCGGGAAAATTTATGTACTATTGTTGAGTTTGAGTTGTAACTTGTTGTGAATAATTTCAAGACTTATCATCAGGTCATTGGGTTGGATTGATTTATAACTCGTGGAGAGTTGTTTGATGCAAACAACGTGGTTTAGTTTGCATCAGATGATTGTGCAAACTTCATTTAGTATGTTAACTACAACGCTAAGTTTTTTCTGTATCATTTTCATCATTCAATCAAATTAGTTATTTCGCATTTGTGGATAAGTGATTTTACATATGTTCACTTTGACCTGAAGTCGAGTTTAGTTGAACTTATTTAACAATTCCTCTATACAGTCAGGAAATGTATATATAAATAAAGATGCTGGAGTCTCAAAATTTGCGCACAACAGTTGGGCTTCTCAATGTCCAACCATTACAGAAGCAACTTATTTAACATTAGACAATGCAAGTAACAACTTTAGTTCCTCTTGTCAGGCATGTTGTTTGATTGTCTGTTATTAGAGTTTTTATTTATATGTTCATGTTGTTAAACAAATTATGTGATTATTAACAGGTAGGAGGTGACATTCCATTCATGAAACTTTTGGCAAACATGGAAACAGACTTCACGGGATTGTCACAATTGACTACAAATCCCTGACTTTTGCTTGAAGGATACTCCCTGCATATTAATGGTCATGAGTATTTTTTGTTGTAATTAAAGATATATGTATATTAATGCTCATGAGAAATTTTTGTTGTAATTAGACATATATGTATCTTTTGATTAGTATTGATGTAAATGTTGTAAATGACATCAGGTTCATGTTACCACCCAAACCTTTGAAGGCGACTTACTTCAATTATGATATGTAGCCAAGTATATGTAAATGTTGTAAATGACATCAGGTTCATGTTGCCAAGACCAGTGACCAAGGTAGCCAAGCAATTCACCAACTTTTTTAACACAATAGCCAACCCTCCTTACTTCAAAACCATTATGACATATGACAGTGTGGATACATGGGACACCAATGTAGGGTACTATGAACCTTCATATGTCATATATTCGCATAGGGGTTAGGTCATGTCTTTTCATTTGAGTTGCCAAGACCAATGACCAAGGTAGACAAGCAATTCACCAACTTTTTTAACACAATAGCCAACCCTCCTTACTTCAAAACCATTATGACATATGACAGTGTGGATACATGGGACACCAATGTAGGGTACTATGAACCTTCATATGTCATATATTCGCATAGCGGTTAGGTCATGTCCTTTCATTTGAGTTGCCAAGACCAATGACCAAGGTAGACAATCAATTCACCAACTTTTTTAACACAATAGCCAACCCTCCTTACTTCAAAACCATTATGACATATGACAGTGTGGATACATGGGACACCAATGTAGGGTACTATGAACCTTCATATGTCATATATTCGCATAGGGGTTAGGTCATGTCCTTTCATTTGAGTTGCCAAGAGCAATGTCCAAGGTAGCCAAGCAATTCACCAACTTTTTTAACACAATAGCCAACCTTCCTTACTTCAAAACCATTATGACATATTACTGTGTGGATACAAGAGACACCAATGTAGGGTACTATGAACCTTGATATGTCATATATTTGCATAGGGGTTAGGTCATGTCCTTTCATTTGAGTTGCCAAGACCAATGACCAAGGTAGCCAAGCAATTCACCAACTTTTTTAACACAATAGCCAACCCTCCTTACTTCAAAACCATTATGACATATGACTGTGTGGATACACGGGACACCAATGTAGGGTACTATGAACCTTCATATGTCATATACTCGCATAGGGGTTAGGTCATGTCCTTGCATTCACTCGTTTGAATTTTAGGTACTGCGAACAGTTGTGGTTAATTTGATATCTCTTGACATCAAAACTGAAGGGTGTCAGAGGAAAAATAGTACCTAAAATGGCTTGAACAGCAAAATGGCTCTAAGTAGAAATAAAATGTGTTTGATTGGAATTCTCTAAAAAATAGCTGATTTGTAAGTGTGACTGCCTTTAAACATTGAAAAGTGTGATGAAGAGATAAAATTCAATCTAAAATCGGATTTTGAATGGTTAATTCTTTGACCGAAGTTGTCTTGATTCCTCTTGAGCTAACATACAAAACAGTAAAATGTCACCAGCATAAAGGGGATATGATTTTAGAATGTGATTTGTGCTGCTTCCGTGTAGCCCTCCCTGCAGCATAAAATGTCATCAGCTGCTTTGTATCCCTCGAGACTCCATTATTGAAAATAATTTCAGATTTTGAATGGTTAATTCTTTGATCGAAGTTTTTTGTCCAAAATAGATGTAATTTGTCTTGCTTCCTCTTGAGTTGCCTTACAAAACAGTAAAATGTCATCAGCATAGAATAATTTCTACCGGTGGAAGTGTAGTGCAAAATGAGACCAAAAAGCAACTGCAGCGTGCACATTGATTATAGCGGTGCTCCAGCGGTTGGTTGCACATATGACCAGTGAATATATAAGCTATTTTAAGTTCAACTTCTACTGGTGGAAATCTAGTGCAAAATGAGACCAAAACGCAAGTGCTGCTATTTTAAGTGCAACTTCTACCGGTGGAAGTGTAGTGCAAAATGAGACCAAAACGCAACTGCTGCTATTTTAAGTGCATCTTTCACCAGTGAAAGTTTAGTTCAAAATGAGACCTCTGGTGCTGTCAGAATCTTGCTGCGTGAGAGTGGACACGACAACGACGGCAGCGTGCACATTGGTTAGTAAACCAACCTTGGAGTGCTCATACGAAATAAGAGGGAAGTTAACAGAAATATAAAGAAATAAGGCTAAAGTGCTCCCGGGGTCCCTTATCTTTATTTAAAGTAACGAATTAGTCCTTTATGTTTTTTTTGTCCCAAATAAGTCCTTTATCTTTCATATTTTTGACACATAAATCCTTTTCCGTTAACAGTGCTGATTTATGTGTCAAAAAAAGGATTTATATGTTAAAAATTTGAAACATAAAGGACTGATTTGGGACAGAAAAGGATTTATGTGTCAAAAATTTAAAACATAAAGGACTGCTTTGGTACAAAAAAAAGATAAAAGACCAAATCGTTACTTTAAATAAAGATAAGGGACTCCGGGAGCACTTTAGCCAAGAAATAATTAAGACAACCGAAACAAAACAACTTATACTGAAAATTTGACATAAAATAAATTTTCCATTTCAGAATATTACATAGAACCAGAATCTTAAATTATTACACAGATTTAGAGTTGAAAAACTACAGAAAATCAAAACTGAAGGACTAAAAATGACACAAATTCACCTACAAGGATGAACTAAGCCAAAAATCAAAAAGTAAATATATATATATATATATATATATATATATATATATATATATATATATATATTTAAAAGAATAAAAAATATATCACCTTTTAGGTACTGCTGGTGGTGCCAAACATAAGGGTATTTTGGTAAAAACGAATGTGATTTAGGTACAGCGCGCAGTGCCAAAAATAAGGGTATTTTGGTAAAGACGTATGTGATTTAGGTACCGTTGCTCGTTTAAATATTAACGGTTAAAACAAAAATGAATGAAAAGGTGCGACTTTGCACCGAATGGGAATCGAGCCCGTGAATTGGTGTTCCACGTGTTTTTTGATGAGTTTGTTGTTGTTCCACGCTGATTTCACGTTTCTTTCTTTCTTTCCCAGTTTCACGCTGTTTCACCTTTCCCTTCTTTTCTTCTTTTTTTTGCGCACAGTCACAGACTCACAACGAACCCAGCAGCGCCGTCGTTCTCCACCACTGCCGCCGCAGTTCTCCACTATCGTCCCTCCTGACCGTCCTCTGCGCAGATTAGCAGGTAACACCATAACAGTAACATATTATTAGGGATTTAGGGTTTTGATTCTGTTTATTTCTTTTGAATTTTAAGTTGTTATTATAAGTCATAACTAGTATAAATTCATTGCTTCAAAAAAAAATAGTATAAATTCAGCTTTAAGTTCTTATATTGATTTGATTCCAATTCATAGTTTAAGAACATTACTCCTCTAATTTTTGATAATTTCATAGTTTAAGAACATTGCTCCTCTAATTGTTGATTCTGTTTATTTAATTATTAATTTATTATCATTTAGTTTAAGTTGTTGTAGTTGCAAGTTACCTTTCAATTTTAAGAATAGTGCTCTTTACAACTTGATCCCTTCATTTCATGTTTTGTTTCTTTTGTTTGTATTATTTTGTTTATTTTTTTTAATTAATGATGCATGGGATTGCTGCATCTATTTTGACCCCTTTAATGACCCCGTTGATGCTGTCCAAAATAGATGCAAGTTGTCTTGATTCCTCTTGAGTTGCCATACAAAACAGTAAACTGTCATCAGCATAGAATAATTGCTTCTAATGAAGTTTAAATTCTGGTTTTTTGACGGCATATTAAAAATTCTGTGATAATGGATAATAATGCTTCTATTTGAATCTGAATGTTATGTGTTTGTAATGCTAATGTGATTGGTTGTGATGTCGGACAGGTATAATGTCGGACACTAGTTATTCAAAATCCGGAACGGTGGGTAATAGTAATATGATTTTAGGTTTATCTTATTCTCTAGTTGTTGCCATTTACCAAAATATATATCCCACTGAGCCTTTTGTCTTTCGTGATGTTGTTGTAGGTGCGTTTGCGACACAAGTGTACAACAAAATATATCGGGAAAGTTAATGAAAATCTTACAAAATGTCAAAAGGAAAGGATTGATGGTACGCCTTTTAAATGGTTAATGTTTTTACCGGGAAAAATAAACATATCTGAAATTTTGTTGGAAGAATTATGTAGACGTTGGGATGAAAAAAGAGGGGGGTTTAGAATACAGAATAGGATAGTTGATTTTAGTCCTTTAGATGTGTGTTATGCCGTAGGACTTGGCATAGTTGGAGAAGAAGTCCATTTTGAGGATGACATTAATTCATATACCCTCACTTTACTTGAAGGAACAAATATGACTTTATCCGCAATTTATGAAAAACTGATGACACTTTTCGGCGACGAGAATGTGGATGATTTTTGTAGACTGTATATACTGCTTGCAATGGAAGAGTTTTACTTCCCCAACTCATCCACTGGTATTAGTTGTAGATGCATTAAGCTATTAGACAATCTAGATTCCCTTGGGACATTTAATTGGGGCCTTGCAGTGTATCATAATTTGGTGCAGAAGTTGACGAAAGTTTTGCATACTTTGGAACAATCAAATAGCTCAACAATTTTGTATCTTATGGGCTGTGTTGTTGTGCTACATGTATTTTATTGTGTTGTCATCAAACATATCAATTATTTTTCCTTGTATGTGAAATCTTTTACCATCATATATATTATTCTATAGGTGTGGGGAATTGAACATGTCTGGCCAAACCGCAAGATGAGTCCCAAAGTTAACATTATGTTTCCGCGTTGTTTCAAGTGGCCTGATTTTTGGCTTGATCGGAAACAAGTTGTGGCCTCATTTAAGAATAACCAGGTAATAGTATTGGGAAACATATGTCAGTGACTTTGTATTATATTTTTACATGGCAACTCAAATAAGTTGTGGCATGACAACTCATTATCTTCATATTGATATATTGTTACTAGGTTTTTCACGAGTTGAATGCAACACAACAAGAGATTGAATTTGATGTTGTGAGACAAGCATTAAATGAGGCACCGAATGGATTTCAGACTTTGCGACAGGTGAAAATTGACTTGAAGAATCAAAATGCCCTGAATGAACAGCTAGAGGCCGAGCAGAAGGTACTTGAAGAAAGACTATCTAAAGTTGAACGCGATTTAAGTCAGCTAAAAAGCTTACCTCAATCAGAAAGGGAAATACTTCAACGTAAAATACATGAACTTGAACGTGAATTAGAGGAAGTAAAAGAAGCAAAAGAAGCTAAACATTCACACTGTATTGAAGAACAGTCAAGTGAACCGGCTCCCGAACCACAACATGTTGAGCACCTAAACATCCAAAGAGAGGTACTTCATCATGACCATGATGAGTCAAATATGCAGACTCGACGAAGGAAGAATCCAAGAAAGATCCAAGATAGTGCAGCAATGCGAACACCATATCAGTCTTTCCACAGGGGGAAAAAGAAGTAGGTCATGTAGAGGAAATGACAGATTTTATATGACTCTAAAATCAGTTTTTTTTTTTGAAACCTTTATGCCATCATATGACTGTAGTCTAATGTTGTTGTTGTAATTAGACATATATGTATTCCACGAGTTGTTGTAATTAAAGATATTTGTGGTCTAATGTTGTATGATATATGTTTATTCTTGATGGGAGTGTCATTTTACCATGAAGTTTCATATAGTGATCTTCAATGCAATATTTATTTCATACTTACTACATACGGGAAAAAAACTAAAACGGCCTTCGTGAGGAATACAACCATAACAGGGTAATGTTGTGCTATTATTCGTCAGATAAGTCCCCATCTGTACAATACTCTGGGTAATTTTGTAAGTCCATTTCGTCGGGAATGGTTCGTGCCCAATCATGTCTTCTGCATGCAGCGTGTACAAGTTGGTGCCTGTTAATTCGAATTTGCATCTGGTTATTTTCGTGCCTAACCATGTTAACTGCCTTTTCTAGAGACTCATCGTTGTCTTCAGTGACTTCAAGTGAATTTTGCTTTGGTGCCTTAATGCAGCATTGCCGTAGCTCTTGTCTCATCCTTATAGACTCCTCAAGACGATATTCCCACTCTCTACGATACTCATTCATGTTTAATATTGAGTATCGGTCTTGGGGGCACAAACTATATTGAAACAAGCCTCGCTCTAATACCCATACTCGACCCATACTTTCTAGTATTTCGTGTGGTCTATATGTTGTTCCAATTAAATTTGAATAGAAGGAAAATTTGAAGTAATCCATGTCAGTTGCGCTTTTATCCTACACAACAAGTACATATTAGAATAAGAACAACAGAGGTTACGAAATAAATATACAAACTAAGGAGTTTACCAAGTGCTCGTACCTTAATTGAAGATGAAACCAAATATAGCACAAGACATTTATTATTTATACTACTTTGGGAGATACATTGACATATCAAGGTTCAGAGTACCCTGATTTGGTGTCCCATGTGAACACACAGTCATATGTCATAATGGTTTTGGACTAAGGAGGGTTGGCTATTGTGTTGAAAAAGTTGGTGAATTGCTTGGCTACCTTGGTCATTGGTCTTGGCTACTCAAATAAAAGGACATGACCTAACCCTTATGCGAATATATGCCATATCAAGGTTCAAAGTACCCTGATTTGGTGTCCCATGTGAACACACAGTCATATGTCATAATTGCTTTGGACTAAGGAGGGTTGGCTATTGTGTTAAAAAAGTTGGTGAATTGCTTGGCTATATTGGTCATTGGTCTTGGCTACTCAAATAAAAGGACATGACCTAACCCCTATGCGAATATATGCCATATCAAGGTTCAGAGTACCCTGATTTGGTGTCCCATGTGAACACACAGTCATATGTCATAATTGCTTTGGACTAAGGAGGGTTGGCTATTGTGTTAAAAAAGTTGGTGAATTGCTTGGCTACGTTGGTCATTGGTCTTGGCTACTCAAATAAAAGGACATGACTGTTGTGCGAAAAGGTGATGTGCAAGTATACACAATCGCAACAAGTAATATATTGATAAGTAAAGTTCGTTCCCACAGGGATTGGAATTAATCTAAGAAGTTTAAGTGATTAGAATCTTAGTGAAAAGAATTAAGTAACAAGTCAAGGTAAAGAGTTGTAAACATCATAAGTTGTGATAAAACAGTATTAAGTTTGAAGTGATTAAAGGTGAGTTGGATAGCTCAGTAGTTGTGTAAATTCCCAAGAGTAATGTTCAGATAATATTAGACGCTGTAGCGTTAAGCGCTGTAGCGCTTCAGAATCAGTAGACGCTGTAGCGCCTTGGTGGCGTTCCTTTCAGTCACTTTCGTCAGGGCTATGTTACAAGACTCCTATGTCTAGGCTCTAAATAAGTTTTACCCCTGTATATTAATCTTTTACAACATTTGCCTTATGAACTATTACTCCCATATGTCTAGAGTTAAGTAGTGCTTCCTTTAAATGTCTTTAAAGGGTTTTCATTCATATTATTCCTTGAGTTCTCTTTGTGAACCATGTCTGTACCTACAAAGTTACCTTGTTTTAGTTGATCATTCCCAAACCAAGATTGAAAGTATTATGACACAAGGAATAAAACACAAACATCATAATATTATACAAAAGTTACTCAAGGTTCATTACATACTAAGAACAATCCAACTACAACAAAGTTAGCTCATCACAAGTTCCATCAACATAATACAACTAGAGAGTATGTATTACCGTATGAAGACAAGGGAAGAGTGGTTGCAAAAGATACACTCCAATGATCCCACGTTGCATACAAGAGATGAAGTTGAGGCGTGAGCAAAACCTTGAATGAAGACTAGAAAAACTATGTTAAGAAAAATAAAAGCTTAAAGGTAGTGTATCAATGGAGAGTGGCTACGATACATGGTGTAGTTCTCCTTTCTTAATATTATATCTACTTGTCTACGTAAGTTACCTCCTAGAGAAGCAATCTTAATTAAACTAATTATTAACTAAGTCTTAATAGAATAATAATATTACATGATGATTATTAGACTTAGATATTATCCTTAAAGTACTTTACAAAAAGTGCTAATGATGGAATACAACAACTATCACATGGGTTCCATTTAGGAGGCGCCAAGTGTAATTTAGCATCCACTTGAAAGTCAAAATATCCAGCTGAGAGGAAGAGATAAGGGTGGTGACTCATCATGTCCTCAAGTGGCCACACAAATATCTCAATGGTCAGCCGTCATATAACGCTGTAGCGTCTCCTAGGTACCATACCGCTGCAGCGCTAAAGCAAAACATCAAACATATTCACAAAGGCATTGACTATGCCCAAGGTTTAGGGAATTAACTTATAACCTATATGTATTCTAATATTCATATATTCACATATTTAAGCACTAGAATTACTTGAGAAATGAGCTTTGACTTAAGTATTAGGAGCATAAATAACCTATATAAAATAAGGTTATCACACCCCCAAACTTAAACCATTGCTTGTCCCCGAGTAATGACACTTGAACAAGACAAAATGCTCATATAACTAGCTGCAGCTTTTAAATTAAACAGGATTTATGCATAAGCTAATTCTTATCATTTTCACACACCATAGTGGTCCACAATTCAAATAGAATCATTACTGCTCAATTGTGAGTGTGTGATATCAAAGCTTAACTTAGTTCCTAGTTAATTTCAGAATTTCTCCAAGGTTTTGGGAAGAATGGATTTCTTTTGGGTTAGGCAAAGAATGTTTTCAAAAAGAAGAGTGGAATAACAATTTCACACAAGATCTGAGGGGCTTCAAAGCACGGCAAAGGGCTTTAATTAGGCATTTTTCAGAATATTGGTCAGTGCATAAACTTTTGGTCTGGTGATCAAACGCTATAGCGCTTAAAAGTCCTTTAGACGCTGTAGCGCTAGATTTTAATGATTAAAACTAGATGCTATCTTCATTACTGAGCTCCTTATTTGCATTATTAACCATAAGGTCCTCCCCCAGAAATTAAATTTGGCAGTGTCCTCACTGCTTGCTTGACAAGAAAGGGAGAGGCCTTAGAACAACAACAAAATAAAGTTCAAAGTACATAACCGGCATAAGAAGCCAACAATTCTTGCCTTATTAGGCCTTCTTGAGCCTCTTACTGGCTCTTGAAGGGGATGGGGCTCCTTTTGTTGCCTTCTTCTTCTTTGGCTGAGGTGGAGTAGTCTTTTCAGCCGCTACAGCGGTTGGTGGCGCTGTAGCGCTTGCTTCCTGTACTTCTGCCGCTGCAGCGTCTGATTCCTGCACTTCTTCTTCTTCTTCTTCTTCTGTTTGTTCTTGCTCCTCTTCTGGCTTTTTTTCTTCCAGCTCTGGCTCTGTTTCATCCTGCATATTCACTAGCTCCTCAGCAGCCTCCTTTTCAGTTTCCTCCTCTGTCAGAATTGCCTCAGGCATTGTGTCACTAGGTACTGCAGACATAGTTGCTGCAGCACCTACTGGCTGAACCCCTTCTTCTGGGTACTCAGCAAGTTTGACACCTGGGTTTCTTCTAGGCTTTGTGTATGACTGATAAATTTTCATGAGCTGCTCAGTGGGTTTTTCTTTTGTTGCTGGTTGTTTTGGTTCAGGCTTCTTTGGTGTTACTTGCTTGGCAGGTGTTTTCTTGGGTGTTAATTTGGTTGGTTCAGGGATGGAGGTGGGGGTTGATGGTGGATTGGCTGTTTTGGCAGGGGGGGTTTTTGGTTTCTTTGGGCTTGGGGTTGGGTCACACTGTATTTCTTCTTCTTGCTCATCTTCTTCAGTCTCAGATTCTTCTTCAGTATCATCCTCTTCTCCTGATGATTCTTCATCATCCTGCTTTTCCATCTCTTTCATAACTGCAATAGTTTCTTCTTCATCTTCCTCACTTATGTTTTCAATGTCATCAGAATCCAAACTTTCCTCCTCTACTACAGCTTTTTGTACTTTCCTGGCTGGGCTAGGCTTTGATTTCTTTGATGGACTAGCTACAGCCTTTTTCTTTTCTGCCCTAACTCCCTTTTTCTCTTGTTTTTTAATTGGCTCTTCTTCCAGTAGCCAATCAGGGAATTGAGGAGGGGGAATTGATGTTTTTCCTTTGGATATCTGGGCATACATTGCCTTTTCCCAGTCAAATTTTTCTTTCACAAATTTGCAGAGGACCTGCTGCTTCAGCTTTAAGCGCTGTAGCGCTGCAGAGTCAGTAGACGCTGCAGCGGCAGGTCTCTGCTTAACTTTGAAAATGCAAGGAAATGCCCAAAGAGGAGATCTTCTTTCTTTTTTCATTTCTACCTCTACATCAGCTTCCAAACACAACTCAGTAATTAAACAAGGAAAATATAAATTACCTCCCTTTTTAACTCTGCACTTCTCTATCTCCTTTGCTATCAATCTTCCTACGTCTATCTTTTCTCCAGCCATTATAGCATCAATGACGATGAGTCTTTCTTTTTCCACAAATGTTGTGTGAGATGTAGGCAGCAGGGAGTGTTTGATGAAACTACACCACAGATTTGCTTCTTCACACAGATATGCTTTTTTAATTTTGTATTCAGCTCCAAATTTATCCCAAGTTTCTCCTTCCACACAAATCCTTCTTCTAACAGCCTCCATTTCTTCATCCCCCCAGTTCAGAACCTTTGTTTCCAGCGCTTTTCCATGATAGCCCGGATGGAAAATATCATTGATTGTTCTGGAGTTGAAGTTTACAGTTTCTCCTCTTACCAGTGAATGGGTTTGAGGTTTTCCCTCCTTAGGCTCTTCAATGCCAGAGTAGAACTCCCGTACCAAAGACGTCATGTAGTCTTTGCGATGCCTAATGAAGTTCTCCTATCCCAACGCTGTGACAGCGGTTGAGAAAGCTTCAGGAGCACTTTCTGTCTTGAATCCCCTTTCAGCTATGAAATCCATCTTCCAAAACCTCTGAGGATCTTGAGTTGCCTTAGCCATGGTGTTTTTGACAGGGTTAGAGGATTCTGGTTTCCTAGTGGCTCCCTTGCCAGATCGTTTTAGGGCAGCTTGCTTTTTAGTCATGGTTGGTTAAAAAGCTTGCGTGTTTGTTTTTGGGTTCTGGGAAATGTTGGTGTGTTGGGACGAAGGAAGAAGAAAGAATGAAGGTTATGAGTGGTGAGTTGGTAACGGTTGAGGGGAGTTTCAGAGAGCAAGGAAAGAGAAAGAGAGAGAATGGTAGCGTGGGAAGTTGTGGATATTAAAGTTACGGTTTTGTGAGTGAAGTGGAAGAGAGAAAAAGAAACTGTTGATTTGACAATTGCAGGTGAATAGGTGCACGTGCTGGCCAGGATAGGGATGATGTCATAGTGCCAGCTCACCCTGAGCAAGATATTTTTATTTTTTTGTTTGACCACACCCAGCCTTTATTTAACACAACCGCTACAGCGCTCTTGTGATAAGCAACCGCTACAGCGTTTATCCTAATTTCCTGCATAGAAAATAAACATAAAAATTTTGTTAGAATCCTTGGGATGCCTCCCAAGAGCGCTTGCTTTAAAGTCTGCAGCCAGACTTTCTCTTTCAAATTAAAGGTCTTTAAGTTGAATTGTGGTTTTGTCTCTTACCACATTTTCACCAAAATATTGTTTAACCCTTTGGCCATTCACTTTGAAGGTGGTATTGGTTGTTATATCATAGAGGTCCACAGCCCCATGGCTGTATATTTTTATCAATTGAAAGGGGCCTGACCACCTAGATTTTAACTTTCCAGGAAACAATCTTAATCTGGAGTTGTAAAGCAGTACCTGTCCTCCTTCAGTGAGATCTCTTTTTATCAGTTTTTGATCATGCCAATTTTTGGTTTTTTCTTTATAAATTGCTGCATTCTCATAGGCAAAATGCCTAAGTTCTTCCAATTCATTTAGTTGCAGCAATCTAGCATCTCCTGCTTTCTTGTAGTCAAAATTGAGTTTTTTTAGAGCCCAATGGGCCTTGTGCTGAAGTTCAATTGGTAGGTGACAGGACTTCCCATAAACCAACCTATAGGGAGACATCCCCAAAGGTGTTTTATAAGCTGTTCTGTAGGCCCATAAAGCATCATCTATATGTATTGACCATTCTTTCCTTGAAGGCCCTACCATCTTTTCCAACATTCTTTTTATTTCTCTGTTTGACAATTCAGTTTGACCACTTGTTTGTGGATGATAAGCAGTTGCTATTTTATGTTTGACTCCATATTTAGCCAATAGGGTCTCAATTAATTTATTACAAAAATGAGATCCCTCATCACTTATGATGGCTCTAGGAGTTCCAAAACGAGTGAAAATGTTTTTCAATAAAAATTTGCTCACAGACCTTGCATCATTGTTGGGTAAAGCAACAGCTTCCACCCATTTTGAAACATAGTCTACAGCTACTAAAATGTATAGGTTTCCATGAGAAGGGGGGAAAAGGTCCCATGAAATCCATTCCCCAAACATCAAAGAGTTCAACCTCTAGAATGTTTGTCAAAGGCATTTCATGTTTGTTTGAAATATTCCATGTTCTTTGGCACCTATTACATTTTTTAACAAAGTCTTGAGCATCTTTGAAAAGTGAAAGCCAAAAGTAGCCAGATTGTCATACCTTTGCAGCAGTTCTAACACCACCAAAATGCCCTCCACATGGTGCAGAATGGCAGTGCTGTAGCACTTGAATTTTTTCTTCCTCTGCTAGGCATCTCCTCATTAACTGGTCTTGACACTTCTTGTATAGAAAAGGTTCATCCCAATAATATTGCTTCATTGTGTGGAAGAACCTTCTCCTTTGCTGATAAGTCATCTCAGCAGGTACCACCTTGCTAACCAGAAAGTTCACTATGTCAGCATACCAAGGTGTTGCAGACTCATCCGCTACAGCGTCAAGTGTTTTTACACTGGCCGCTACAGCGGTTGATGATTCAGCATTTATTGTCAATAGCCGTTCCTCTGGAAAGTATTCCTTGATCTCCCCACCTGCTGTACCGGCAATGTCTCTTTCCAATCTAGAGAGATGATCAACAACTTGGTTCTCCACTCCCTTTTTATCCCTTATTTCTAAATCAAATTCTTGGAGTAGGAGAACCCACCTAATTAGCCTAGGCTTTGCATCTTTCTTTGTTATCAAATATTTAATGGCTGAATGGTCTGTGAAGACAATTACCTTGGTGCCAACCAAATATGATCTAAATTTATCAAATGCAAAGACTACAGCTAATAGTTCTTTTTCAGTGACTGTGTAATTCAATTGAGCTTCTACAAGTGTTTTGCTAGCATAATATATAGAGTGGAAAATTTTATCATACCTTTGCCCAAGCACAGCTCCAATGGCAAAGTCACTAGCATCACACATAAGCTCAAAAGGCTTACTCCAGTCAGGAGCTATAATAACTGGTGCTGTTATTAAAGCTCTCTTCAATTTATCAAAGGCTAACATGCATGGCTCATCAAATATGAAGGGGTTATCATGTTGTAACAGTTGGCACAAAGGTTTGGAGATTTTTGAAAAATCTTTTATGAATCTCCTATAAAATCCAGCATGCCCCAAAAAGCTTCTAATACCTTTGATGTTGTTGGAGGAGATAGCTTCTCAATGACCTCTATTTTAGCCTTGTCCACTTCCAATCCTTTTTTGGATATCTTATGCCCCAAAACTATACCTTTTTGCACCATAAAATGGCATTTCTCCCAGTTTAGCACAAGGTTAGTCTCTTCACATCTAATCAAGATTTCTTCCAAGTTGGATAGGCATAGATGGAATGTTTCTCCAAACACAGAGAAATCATCCATGAAGATTTCCATGGATCTTTCAATGTAATCAGAGAAAATTGCCATCATACACCTTTGAAAAGTGGCAGGTGCATTACACAGGCCAAATGGCATCCTTCTAAAAGCAAAGGTGCCATATGGACAAGTGAATGTAGTCTTTTGCTGATCTTCAGGCAATATTGCAATCTGGTTATAACCTGAATAACCATCAAGAAAGCAATAAAATTCTTTACCTGCTAGCCTGTCCAGCATCTGGTCAATGAAAGGCAATGGAAAATGGTCCTTTCTTGTTGCCTTATTCAACCTTCTGTAATCCATGCATATTCTCCAGCCTGTTATTTTTCTGATTGGAAGCAGCTCATTCATCTCATTAGTTATTACTGTTACCCCTCCTTTCTTGGGCACACACTGCACAGGACTGACCCATGCACTGTCAGAAATGGGGTATACAATACCTGCATCCAACCACTTGATGATTTCCTTCTTCACCACCTCTTTCATAATTGGATTCAACCTCCTCTGCCCTTCAATGCAATTTTTAGAGCCTTTTCTAACACTATTATGTGCATACAAATGGTTGGGCTGATACCCTTTATATCTGACATTTGCCAACCAATTGCCTTTTTATGCCGTTGTAGCGTCTGAATTAGATTCTGTTCCTGCTTTTCAGAAAGGTCAGAAGCAATTATAACAGGTAAAGTACTATTGTTACCTAGATAAGCATATTTGAGGTGTGAAGGCAACTCTTTAAGTTCCAGAGTTGGTGGTTGTTCAGTGGAGGGGAGATCCTTTCTCATGTCTGAATTCTCCTGCTCCAAAGATTAATATTTCTTAGCCCAAATTTCTTTGACTGTCTGCTCCTCTTCTTCTGCAGCTTCTGCATCAGAACCTGTATCTTCAGTGCTGTCCAGTAATTGCCTCAGATGATCTGTACTTTTCTGGAAGTGATCCTGAACTACCTTGTCAATAGCAGACACAAAGGAGCACTCTTCAATATTGGGACCTGGAAATTTCATAGCATTCAGGATGTTGAACTTGACTTCTTGGTCATTGACCCTCATGATCAATTCTCCTCTCTGCACATCTATCAAAGTTCTTCCAGTGGCCAAGAATGGCCTTCCCAATATGATGGGTACTTCTTTATCTGCATCAAAGTCCAAGATTACAAAATCAACAGGAAATACAAATTTGTCTACCTTTATTAAAACATCTTCCAAGATTCCTTCTGGATATGCAAGAGTTCTATCAGCTAGCTGCAGTGTAAGTGAGGTAGGTCTGGAAGTTCCCACTCCTAGCTGTGTGTATATGGACTTAGGCATAAGATTTATGCTGGCTCCCAAATCACATAGAGCACGACCAGTGTAAAAATTTCCAATTGAGCATGGTATAGTAAAACTGCCAAGATCTTTTGATTTGGGTGGGAGCTTGTTCTGCATCAACATGCTGCATTCCCCAGTCATTGCCACTGTTTCAAACTCCCCTAGTCTCCTCCTCTTAGTAAGCACATCCTTCATAAACTTTGCATAGTTAGGCATTTGTTGGAGAGCTTCCACTAAAGGAACACTAATGTGCAACTGTTTAAGGACTTCTAGGAATTTGTTAAATTGCTTGTCTTCATGAGCCTTTCGAAGTCTTTGAGGATATGGAGGATCTGGGTATGTTGGAATGATTTTGGGTAGTGGTGGTGTTTTCTCAACAACAGGCGCTGCAGCGGTAGGTTCAGGCGCTGTAGCGCTTGTTATAGGTTCTTTTTGTTTTTCAGAATTTTTGTTTTTTTCATCATCTGAAACAGTTGATGATCCTATCAAATCTCTCCCACTCCTTAAAGTTATAGCTTTTACATGCTCCTTCCCTGTAGTACTTGAAGTTGAAGCTTCTGTAGTGGATGGTAATGATCCACTAATTCTTTGGGAAAGGACATTAGCCAATTGCCCCATCTGTACTTCTAGATTTTTAATGGAAGCTTCATGAGTTCTCAGGGCTGTCTTGCAATCACTCATAAAACCTTTCATCAATCCTTCCAATGAATTATCTATGACAGGGGCATTCTGTCTTTGGTAGTTCTGAGCAGGGAATCCTGGTGGATTTGCTGGAGCACTATAATTAGGTGCTGTTGCATTGTTAGCTCCCCATCTGAAATTGGGGTGGTTCTTCCAACCAGGATTATATGTATTTGAATAGGGATTATTGTTTTTATTGAAACCCACAAAGTTCACAGAGACAGGATTACCAGGACATTCTTCATACAAATGCTCTCCTCCACAGTATACACAGCTTACTGAGCCTGGAGAGGCTTGCTCAATGACAACTACTGTAGGTTCATGTACCGCTGCAGCGGTAACCGCTACAGCGTTTGGTGTACTCATAGATTTTATCATGTTAGTAAGAGAGGCAACCTGTGCAGATAGAGCAGAAACTTCACTTATTTCATGCACACCAGCTACCTTCTTCTGCTGAGCTAACCTTTCTGTAGGCCATTGATAGCTATTTGTGGTAATGTCATCAATCAGATCACATGCCTCATTATAGGAGGTTTTCAACAACACACCCCCTGAAGAGGCATCTAACATTTGTCTGGTTGTTGGATCTAGTCCATTGTAGAAGGTTTCCATTTGGATAATCACAGGTATACCATGATGAGGGCACTTTCTCAACAGCTCCTTCCATCTCTCCCATGCCTCAAACAGTGTTTCAGCATCTCTTTGTCTGAATGCAGTAACCTCATTCCTCATTCTTGCATTCTTACTTGGAGGAAAGTATTTTGCTAAGAATTTCTCAGCCATTTCATTCCAAGTATGGATAGAGTTAGGCTCTAGAGAAGTTAACCAGGCCTTTGCTCTATCCTTCAAGGAATAAGGAAAAAGTTTTAATCTGAATGCATCATCACTTACCCCTGGAATGATGAAGTTACTGCAGACTTCCAAAAATTGCTTTAAGTGTAAATATGGGTCCTCTTGAGGAGCACCACCAAACTGTCCCACTGTTTGCAACATTTGGAACATCATAGGTTTGAATTCAAACTGAGCTGTGTTGAGAGTAGGTCTTGCTATGCTTGTCTCCATGGTTTGTGGATCAAACATAGCATAGTCCCTCATTGGTCTATCTCTGTCATTTACCATTTGAGCAGGTCCTTCATTTATGAATTGATGTCTGTACCAGTCCTCTTGGTCATGTAAGGTTGGAGTGGGTGGCTGCTGATGTCTACCTCTACCCCTTCCACCTGGTTCAGTTCCTCCTCTACCAGAGCTAGTTCTGCCATGTAGAGTGTTAGCTCTACCAGAATTGGTTCTATGACTATGTTCTGACATGGTGGGTCTGAGCCTGCGAAGATGTCTTAGTTTCCTGAACCTTCTCTCTGGTTCTGAGTATGGTTCAAATTCTGGTGGTTGAGACCTGGGCATACGCTGTAGCACTTACTGCTGCAGCAACAAGAAACAACACACCAGTATAAAATAGGCACTAAGTTTACTAAAAACTTAAACAATGAAAATTAAATGCAATCCCCGGCAACGGCGCCAAAAACTTGTTGTGCGAAAAGGTGATGTGCAAGTATACACAATCGCAACAAGTAATATATTGATAAGTAAAGTTCGTTCCCACAGGAATTGGAATTAATCTAAGAAGTTTAAGTGATTAGAATCTTAGTGAAAAGAATTAAGTAACAAGTCAAGGTAAAGAGTTGTAAACATCATAAGTTGTGATAAAACAGTATTAAGTTTGAAGTGATTAAAGGTGAGTTGGATAGCTCAGTAGTTGTGTAAATTCCCAAGAGTAATGTTCAGATAATATTAGACGCTGTAGCGCTTCAGAATCAGTAGACGCTGTAGCGCCTTGGTGGCGTGCCTTTCAGTCACTTTCGTCAGGGCTATGTTACAAGACTCATATGTCTAGGCTCTAAATAAGTTTTACCCCTGTATATTAATCTCTTACAACATTTGCCTTATGAACTATTACTCCCCTATGTCTAGAGTTAAGTAGTGCTTCCTTTAAATGTCTTTAAAGGGTTTTCATTCATATTATTCCTTGAGTTCTCTTTGTGAACCATGTCTGTACCCACAAAGTTACCTTGTTTTAGTTGATCATTCCCAAACCAAGATTGAAAGTATTATGACACAAGGAATAAAACACAAACATCATAATATTATACAAAAGTTACTCAAGGTTCATTACATACTAAGAACAATCCAACTACAACAAAGTTAGCCCATCACAAGTTCCATCAACATAATACAACTAGAGAGTATGTATTACCGTATGAAGACAAGGGAAGAGTGGTTGCAAAAGATACACTCCAATGATCCCACGTCGCATACAAGAGATGAAGTTGAGGCGTGAGCAAAACCTTGAATGAAGACTAGAAAAACTATGTTAAGAAAAATAAAAGCTTAAAGGTAGTGTATCAATGGAGAGTGGCTACGATACATGGTGTAGTTCTCCTTTCTTAATATTATATCTACTTGTCTACGTAAGTTACCTCCTAGAGAAGCAATCTTAATTAAACTAATTATTAACTAAGTCTTAATAGAATAATAATATTACATGATGATTATTAGACTTAGATATTGAACCAAGGGCAAACACTCTTTGTTTTGTATGATAACAAATTACACCTTATCTACTAATGGTTCAAGTTGAATTAAGTACAGGACATAAAGCAAAGAGCAGGAATATTAAAATGGAGCAGCTTGGAGAAGAAGCCACCTAAGCAGTTCAAGACCTAATTGTTTTTCCGCTTTCTTTAGGACACAGTGTAAGGTCCTATCACTTAAGGTCTATGACAGTTTTAGTAGCTGAGAGATGAGTTTTTCAAAACATGCATGGTGCATCAAAATAGTTTTGAAAAATATTTTATAAAATTGCATGCATGCATAAGGTGGCACCTAAACCAAATCAATTTTGTGGAAAGCAAGAATCGATTTCTATATTGTTTCATAGGAGTATAAATCGATTTTATATTGTCTCATAGGAGTATAAAATCGATTATATACTAAATATGTAACATCCCCTAATTAGCTAATTAGATTGATTAAATTAGCAAGAGGGTAATAAGGGTTGATTAATTAGCATCAATTATTTAATTATGTGATGTTGGAAATTAATAATAAATAATTGTAGTCATACATAACCAAACTAAGGTATTAAGATAGAAATTTGTGGGAGCCATAGGAGATAGGAAGGTTAAGTGAGGGGCAAATCAGTCTTCTCCCCCATACCATATATATGTGATTGTTTCCAGCTGATCAAAAACTCACAACCAGCACCATTCAAACAGAAACTGAGGGGAGAAAGATAGAGAGAGGGCGAGAGAGGGAGGGAGTAAGAGAATGGAAGAAAACCAGCAAAATCTTAATGCGTGTAACATCTGAAACCTCCATTCAGTCACATTTCTTCTCCTCTTTCTGCTAATGTAAATTTCAGAGCAAGCATCCTTCCCTTCATCAAACCCCAAAATTCGACCTCCAAGCTCCTTAGAACAAAAATGGAGTTTTGGTGCCCCAAATAGTTTGCATGTCACCATAAAACCAGGATACAACCTTGAGAGAAGTCATCTAGTTGGTTTGAATAGTTTGGGAGAGAAGTCAGCAACTCTAAGGAGTGAGGATTCGAAGTAGTAGGAGCTGTGCTCAACCGGTTCAGTTTTGAAGTAGCGTAGATTCAATTCGGGGACCGTTCGTGAGATTTCAATTTTGTAGAAGTCAAGTCGTCATCGTGGTTGTTTGTGATTTTCATCACAACACGGTGAGTTCTATAACTCGCTTAGGGAATATATTGTATTTCCGAGTCTTCGTATTTTTTTGAAAACCGTTTTATTGAAAAGATTGTGATTCTAACCATAAATCTTCTTGATTGATTGTTTGAAAGTACCGGATTGAATTGATAGACATCGCTATAATATACTGTTTACATGTATGTTTGAGATTGAGATATCGATCGGAAGAGAAATGAGAATCGGAATGGAATGGAATAACGCATGAAAAACCTGTTTTCTGGAAACTGATGGAGACACACGGATCGTGTGCCTCTGGGCACGGGTCGTGCGCCTCCATCTGATACGACAAGAACTGGATTTTTAAAACACGCACGGATCGTGCGCCAAGTCGCACGGGTCGTGCGTATGTCTCTGGAATTTTCCAAAAGTTCAGTGGATAACGCACGGATCGTGCGCCAAGTCGCACGGGTCGTGCGTATCCTTCTGGACATCTTTACAAACGGTTCAACCACACACGGGTCGTGCGCCTACACGCACGGGTCGTGCGCCTACACGCACGGGTCGTGTGAGACCTTCTGACCTTCAATTTCAAAGTACCTTTTTATCCATTCCAAATGATTCCAACCCTCTTCTAATCCATTCCCCAAGGTTCCACAATGATGAAAAAGTAACAATGGTATGAGGTTGAGCATGATCGATAGAAAGTTTGTGTGTTATGAATAAAATGGAAAACCGCACTTAGAGAACGCGAGAGTACATATGTCAAGAATGATAATAATACACGGTATTTGACTGATATTATACACTGTAATTGACTGATATGGTACATGGTACTTGACTGGAATGACTAACAGCCCATTGCGGGTACACAGACTGAAAAGGTATAATAAATACAAGAGGAAAAAGGGTGACGACCCTAAGAGGTTAGCATACTAGGGGAGGGGAAGTCATGAGCCCCAAAACCTAGACTCAAGAATGTTTCCCCCGCTAGAAATAGCGGGATGGGTTCACCAAAGTCAAGAGATGCCTATAAAATAGGTAGACTGAGGTGTTATGCTAAAAACATGGAACAAAGATTGCATGCTTCATGTGTCGCTTAGGAGGGCCATGAGCATGAAGGTTACCGGAACTAAATGTATTTCCACGTGGTTTCTTTTTAGGACCACGAGTTCAAAACAAGGCATAATGAACCGCTAGAGTAGTAAGGGGTCTCGATAGGACTCACTGAGATAATGTTTATCTCACCCTTCATATTTGTGGTTTTTACAGAGAAACAGGGGAAAGCAAAGGCGGTAAAGCACGGTTAGCTGGTGTGACTCTCTGAGTCATTGAAGACCTAGTTTCATGTTGTAGACCTTTGTTCCGTTTATTGTTTCTATGTTCCGATTGTATAACTTTCGTTGTTAAGTTGTAAAATCGTTTCCGCTACTTTATGTTTTGAGTATTGAACACCAGGATTATGTACAAGTCTTAAGTTTTGGAACTTAAGCATTTTCAGAAAGTTTATGAGGTTCAGAGAACCATTTGTTAGGTATTATTGAAAGTTTTAGTTGTGTTCAATATTTCAATAACAGGAAGTTACTCTGATGTATGCCATTTAGTGCATTTCGGTGATTCTATATGTTAGAATTTATCGGGGTGTTACAAAATACATTGGACTATGAATCGATTTTATATTGTCTCATAGGAGTATAAAATCGATTACTTGTTTTCCTTTCTTAAAACAATCGATTTCCATTACTTCCATAAAAGCAAATAATCGATTTCTACATTTATCTCAAGCCAAACCAGGAATCGATTTCCTTCTTTTTTAAAACACCTTGAAATCGATTTTCAAGCTATCCTATAGGCTATTAATCGATTCCTCCTTACTTTAACTAAACATTGAAATCGATTCTTACCTATTCAGGATGTCCTGAAAATCGATTCCTACATATTTCCAAAAGCCAAGGAATCGATTCCTATGTTTTCTAAAAATAAAGAATCGATTATACTATATTTTAACATCACTCATGAATCGATTCTTAAGTCACATTTATGAATCCTATATTTTTCTAAAGCCTATAAATAGGCGGGTGCGATTCACATTTCCATCACACCACACACCACATTTTTCTAAACCTCTCTACTTCTCACATACATCTTCTAAATCTGAGAAAGAGAGAAAATAGAGCTTCAACTTTCATATCATTTTCTATTTTCCATATCACTCATCTCTTAGTCACTATACTGTCATTATATCTGAGGTGATTGGATCATAGATCTCTGTTTGTATTCGTTACTCTATTTGTGGGGTCACTCTGAAATCCTGGGATTTGTTCTTGGGTCTCTCAATCAGGAGATTGAGTTGGTTTGAAATCCTGAGAATTGTTCTTGGGTCTCTCAATCAGGAGATTGAGTTGGTTTGAAATCCTGGGAAGTTTTCTTGGGTCTCTCAATCAGGAGATTGAGTTGGTTTGAAATCCTGGGAGGTGATCTTGGGTCGTTCAATCAGGAGATTGAAGCGGTGTTGAAATCCTTAGCTAGGTGCTCGGGTTCTCAGTTCGGGGAAATTGGGATTTGCTATCTGAAGTTGCCTGTTTGTAAAACATTCTTCATATAGTGGTTATCATCAAGTCGAAGGGTTGCAAAGCCTGAGGCCGATGACGTAGGGCTTTTATCCCGAACCTCGCTAAATTCCTGGTGTATCTCTATCCCTACTCTCTTTACTTTATTGTCTATATTTGTTATTGTTATATAGTTGTGATATTCATTGTTTTGTTTATATCTGTTTTGAATATCACTACTCAGATCTGTCTATTGTTATATTATTGTGCTGATCTGTTATTATCCATATCACTGCTGTAGATCTGTCTGTTGCTATATTCAATATCACTGCGCTGCCTATAAATAATCTAGTTATTCTGTATATTGAATATAGAGTAATATCATACTGTGCTTGATCTGCCTGCTTGCATACATCATATAAGTTTAAATCTCAGTTTCCGCATTTGATTTAAACAAAGCATTTCATAAGTTTTTGAAAACCGAAAAGAATTCATATTTTGCACATAACCTTATTCACCCCCCCTCTAAGGTTATACTATAGTCTAACATTAGATATTATCCTTAAAGTACTTTACAAAAAGTGCTAATGATGGAATACAACAACTATCACATGGGTTCCATTTAGGAGGCGCCAAGTGTAATTTAGCATCCACTTGAAAGTCAAAATATCCAGCTGAGAGGAAGAGATAAGGGTGGTGACTCATCATGTCCTCAAGTGGCCACACAAATATCTCAATGGTCAGCCGTCATATAACGCTGTAGCGTCTCCTAGGTACCATACCGCTGCAGCGCTAAAGCAAAACATCAAACAAATTCACAAAGGCATTGACTATGCCCAAGGTTTAGGGAATTAACTTATAACCTATATTTATTCTAATATTCATATATTCACATATTTAAGCACTAGAATTACTTGAGAAATGAGCTTTGACTTAAGTATTAGGAGCATAAATAACCTATATAAAATAAGGTTATCAATGACCTAACCCCTATGCGAATATATGCCATATCAAGGTTCAGAGTACCCTGATTTGGTGTCCCATGTGAACACACAGTCATATGTCATAATGGTTTTGGACTAAGGAGGGTTGGCTATTGTGTTTAAAAAATTGGTGAATTGCTTGGCTACGTTGGTCATTGGTCTTGGCTACTCAAATAAAAGGACATGACCTAACCCCTATGCAAATA
Organism: Astragalus membranaceus; assembly: GCA_039519185.1. Classification (NCBI taxonomy): domain Eukaryota; kingdom Viridiplantae; phylum Streptophyta; class Magnoliopsida; order Fabales; family Fabaceae; genus Astragalus; species Astragalus membranaceus. The sequence continues at coordinate 144,334,446 of CM076847.1, read as the reverse complement.
TATGCCATATCAAGGTTCAGAGTACCCTGATTTGGTGTCCCATGTGAACACACAGTCATATGTCATAATTGCTTTGGACTAAGGAGGGTTGGCTATTGTGTTAAAAAAGTTGGTGAAAATTGCTTGGCTACGTTGGTCATTGGTCTTGGCTACTCAAATAAAAGGACATGACCTAACCCCTTTGCGAATATATGCCATATCAAGGTTCAGAGTACCCTGATTTGGTGTCCCATGTGAACACGCAGTCATATGTCATAATGGTTTTGGACTAAGGAGGGTTGGCTATTGTGTTTAAAAAGTTGGTGAATTGCTTGGCTACGTTGGTCATTGGTCTTGGCTACTCAAATAAAAGGACATGACCTAACCCCTATGCGAATATATGCCATATCAAGGTTCTGGGTACCCTTATTTGGTGTCCCATGTGAACACACAGTCATATGTCATAATTGTTTTGGACTAACGTGGGTTGGCTATTGTGTTAAAAAAATTGGTGAATTGCTTGGCTACCTTGGTCATTGGTCTTGGCTACTCAAATAAAAGGACATGACCTAACCCCTATGCGAATATATGCCATATCAAGGTTCATAGTACCCTTATTTGGTGCCCCATGTGAACACACAGTCATATGCCATAATTGTTTTGGACTAACGTGGGTTGGCTATTGTGTTAAAAAAGTTGGTGAATTGCTTGGCTACCTTGGTCATTGGTCTTGGCTAATCAATTAAAAGGACGTGACCTAACCCATATGCGAATATATCCCATATCAAGGTTCAGAGTACCCTTATATGGTGCCCCATGTGAACACACAGTCATATGTCATAATGGTTTTGGACTAAGGAGGCTTGGCTATTGTGTTTAAAAAGTTGGTGAATTTCTTGGCTACGTTGGTCATTGGTCATTGGTCATTGGTCATTGGTCTTCTTTATATACAGAACAGGTGGTCTTCTTTGAACTCACGATATTTCTTTTATCAATTTGATCAAATTGCCTACATAATGAAAGATTATAGAGACCTATTACTTCAACTAGATTGGTGTTATGAGAACACAGATAATACACTCGCAGGAAAAAAATCCATTAAAAAGGAATGGCGCCTCCGATTTCGAGAGTCTGTTTCTCTTCAATCAGACTTAAGAGAGTTGGAGGCACCAATTCCAGATTTAAAAGCAGCGGAGATGTGGCACTATGCACAGCATAAATACGTTGAAATGCAGAAAGCCTTAAATCGCCTTAGGATTGAGAATAACATTATGGCAATAAGGAGAGTACGATTTGGGATGCTCCATGTATGCAAAACATTTCTACACACCAATAGTCATCTTATGTCTCAAGTAGAGGAAGAAAACATACTTTGCGCAGATGAGTACTTATCAAATACCGATGAAGAGTGAACTTCAACGTTAAGTGTATGTGGTTGTCCCCAACGACGTTTAAACTTCCTTTGTATTTAGTTGTACTATATCATGCTGTGCTAAGAAAATATTTTTATCCCAGTCTTAACAATTGGTTGTTTTTAACACTGATATATTTAATTTAAGAAAAACTGATAATTGTTATTAAACTTTAATTATTGTTGACAACTCTATAATCCATACTTAAACTTTAACACTCCTACGTTCAAAGACATCTGAAAAATAAAATAAGAAATGGCGAACTACAATACGTTCAGCATAGTAAACTAATTGTATGACCTTCACTGTGGTTCCCGGAACAACTCCATGATCTCTTCTACGGACCTCCTAACTGGTGGGTCAACCGAAGGAGCCAGTGTCGTGCGAATACACAACTCGATTGGGAAATCACTATAATTGTGTCTGCAGTGGTGCGAGATAATACTACGAACATGGTTAGTTGTTAGTACGTCATACATGGACCACATACACCTTCCTTCTCGATCATATCGAGGATAACGGTGCTTGATAGTACTGATCATGTGTTCTTCGAGCCTCAATTTATGGTCAATCTTTTCCTTCAACTCCTCAAAAGTTATATTGTGTTGAAGCCTAAGTGGTTCAGGTGGGTTTGCATCAAAAGCAACAAACTTGACTCCATCCCTTGCATTAACTATTCCGTACCTGTAGTATATAAGACAGCACTGACCCCGGCGGCCAAGGAGATAACTCATTTTCACGCTCAATATCAATACGTCTATCAAATTTAGCACTCAACTCTATTGGACCTTTAGAGCGAAAGGACATATATTGTGCTAACATATTTTGTATGCATAAATCAGTTATAATCTCCATGCTCACATACTTAACACTCCCACAAGCTGGCTCTGGACGTCGATAGAAGATTGAACGCAATATCCTTGACTCATCTCCACCCTTTTGTTGAATTATGGTTTTCAGTTCTTCAAAGCTCATGTCATCGTTGATCCTGATGGACTTCATCTTATGACTTTCAAACTTTACTCCATTAATGAAGTCTTTATGTTCCCCATCAATATAAACAATGCCCAACTTTGTGCCAATTTGGAATTGTGTTACCGGAGAAAGGGGCATCGGTCCAAATCACAATGTAGGTTGCATATGATTTTGAAGTTGTGTTTGTTTGCCAAGAAATAAGTGTGTTATGCTAGTATTTATATATGTCTCAATTACTCGTGCCCTCACGTGGGACCCTAAATTAGGGGAATGGGACCCTTATTAGAGAATGCATACCCCTGTGCGAATATCTGACTTATCAATGTTCAGAGTACCGTTATTTGGTGTCCCATGTGAACACACAGTCATATGTCATAATGGTTTTGGACTAAGGTGGGTTGGCTATTGTGTTACAAAAGTTAGTGAATTGCTTGGCTACCCTGGTCATTGGTCTTGGCAACTCAAATGAAAGGACATGACCTAACCCCTATGCGAATATATGACATATCAAGGTTTAGAGTACCGTTATTTGGTGTCCCATGTATCCACACGGTCATATGTCTTAATGGTTTTGGACTAATGAGGGTTGGCTATTGTGTTAAAAAAGTTGGTGAATTGTTTGGCTACCTTGGTCATTGGTCATTGTTCAATCTGTTTTATCTTTCATTTTTTTCAGTAGTCAATTTTAGGCTAGATAACATCTGATGACATTAGAGAGCACACATTCATAGTAAAGTCTATAATCTTAGCTACAAGGAGAATTACACATTATGCATTCATAACTTTTTAGAGACATTAATAATCAAACAGAATGCACATTATGCATTGATAAGTTTTTAGAGACAGCATTCTGCAATGCTCAGTTGGGTGAAATTTTTCACCACAACAAACGAGCCTATGTCAACAGAAGTTCAACTGGTTAATAAAATCTCATCATTCAATATCAAATTTACCAAAACATTCAAAATCAATTGATACCGAAGGAGCATTTGATACATAGTTTTTGAGAAAATATCAATTACAGTTAATAAATGTACAATTCATACTTCTGTCAAAATAACAATTTATACTTCTGCCAAAATAACAATTTATACTCTTTCCCCATTTCCACATCAGGGAAGGACCTGTCCAACCATATCAGAATTTGCTTCAACATCTCTATAGAGGCAGTGACCATCAGGCTTTATTTCTCTGTTCCCTGTCGACTTCTTGTTGAGCTTTTTTGTCGCGCCTCTGTTTGGATTTGCTGACTTTTGTATTCTCAGGTTGACTACTAACAGATACTCCACTTCTGGTAATACATCAAATCTTTCGGAACATCCGCGTCTGCCAATACCTTTTCTTTAAATGTATTTCTTTCATCAAGTACCCATTTCAAGACATACTCTCGACGAAATTTAAGTACATCGGCCTAAACGAAGGTTTTTTTTGTTAATACCAATGCACTAAAACTCTAACATTTTTAATTCAAAAACAAAATAGAAAACAAATTATCATTTAAGTAAGGCATTGTATTTTCACCATTCCACAATTCCAAGTATTTTAACACATATATTCCACAGTCATGGCTGTATCGACAAACAAGATGCATTTCAGAACATAAAAATAAAGAGAATCAAAACCAACTAAGAAATGAAACATTTATAGAAGAAACCAATTAAATGACTTACCAATTATGTTGTTTGGGCAAATTTTCATAAAGAATCGTCACAACATTGTTAACAACTTCCCCTTGAACAATGATACTCAGCAACTCTTCAAAACGGGAGCACTAAAAAATCACAATTATTTAAATTGTCAATTTATTTGAAAGGCCTGAAAAGTGTTAAATGAAAATGAAAAACCTGAAAACCAAAAAGTGTTATCATAACACAATACCATTGCCAAATCAAGCAAAAACCAATTCTCATCCCTTTCGTGTTCCAATGAGTCCAACACATACATATTCCTTCCGTGTTGTTTAGCACGTAGCACACCCAATGCCCATTAAACACGGCTGGTGCAAAAATCTAAAAAATATATACAAGTTAATTAGGTAATTTTCATAATTTGAACATGTACAACAATGGGACCCAAAGAACTCCAAATACACGCTTACCAAATTGGAAGACCATAAGTGATAAATGGGTTTTCCCGGGAACTTATGAAATTGGCAATAATCTTTCAAAGTCCAACGCTTTTGGGTCCCATTTTGGAACATTGGTAAATCGCGAATAACTTTCTCCTACATTATAAATCACTACGCTCAGTCAAACTGTATTAACAAAATGTTCCCTAAATGAAATGGCTTCAATAAAAGAGTTTTAGATTTCCTCACAGCAAAGAATGAATTAAATACGAAATGGCTGACAACACCCGTTCTATTAATTTCTTCTTCCATCATCCAAAGCGAAGTAAATGCAAACACCTGGAAAAAATGAACACACATAAAATACTAGTTCATAAAAAAAATTAAAAAAACAAATAAAATAAAATAACAACTCAGATTCAATAAAGGGTGTTAGTACTTACAAAGTTGTCAAGCCAACTCCTGGGACTAAAGGTTGTGAGGCTAGATCTTGTAAGAATATTGCCATTGAAGTCAACCAAAGTACTGCATAAATTAGACGAAGCATTGTCAACAAATGTACTTATTCACAAGTCAAATTATCAAAAGGATTAACACTTACTCGTCCCGCGTTGACGTTGTGACTCGGCGGGTGCAAAATCGATACAAATCAACCAACGATTTGTTCAATTCACTCCGGTTTCCAACAATATCTTTGCTACCATCAGCTTTTGTAGCAACTTTCAATTCATCCTCAATCATTGACAGCCTCATCCCAATGTCCTTTTGTTTTTTTGATAATCTTTTCTTTTGGGATGAGCAGCCCCTTTGGACGTTTTCAATGACTTCAATGACAACTTCATTTGTACAATCTTCATCATTTAAAGGTAAATCCTCAACAACCTAATAACAAAAATATAAAATAAATCATTATAAATCACCAGCTTTTACAACAACCATAGGAAATCATTTATTAAATAACCTTTTCTAACCTTTTCGGGATTGAATATTTTTGTAACTAAACACTTGCCCGACCCTACATCAATCCAATCTAAAAGACGGGGAAAACGCGTCTTTTTTGAACTATCCTGCAATGATAGGTGGTCAACCGTCCAAATCTACATCATCACCGATTCACCATATAGTTCAATAGTCAAAATTTAATACTCAGTAATAAAAACTTTAAACTAATGTAACTTTTTAGTTGTACCTGTAGTAATTCTGCACAGCCTGCAATATAGAACGAATCTTTGTTCTTCCCTTCATTTAAACGAGGAGGGACACGGTCTAGGCTAGAAACTAATACCCTATAAAATTCACCACCCCAATTGTATTTACAAAGGCTACCTAAATCATTTAATAGCCTAAATGGTAGGGTATGGACATCTGTGGTAGTTTTTGGAAAGTATAAGGTTTTGAAAGCAAGAAGAATGTACAACCTACAAAAATCCTCTACATCATTATCATCGGTCAACTCTCCCATTTTCTCAACTATGGCTGACACTGTAATCACCCCCCATTGAACAAATCTTTGACTCTAGATTCATTCCCATCATCAACATGAACGGGCTCTCCAACAATGCGAAGCCCCAACCCAACACAAACATCTAAGGTCGTGAAGGAAATAATCCTATTCCCAACCTGGATACCATGACTGTGTATATCCCACCTATGCACTAACTCTTTAAGTAAGACACAAGAAATCTTGTTTCTTTTCTCAAGATCAATGACGGATTTAAAAGGTGTCATTAGAAGACATTTCTTTTGTTTTGGAGTCAAAGATGCATTCATCTTCACTAAAGATTCAGTATTCACAACGTGCCTCAGTCTTCCCATGATCTACAAGGATCTGTATCAATGCAAGAAAATGTTACAAAGGGTAATAGACAAATTTTCACAAAACAGGAAGTCTAACACTTGAAAAAATGTTGGTGAATTATACAAACGAGAAGTCTAACACTTGAAAAACATCATGATTTCAATTTTAGAACAGACCTACATAACACAATCAAAATAAATCCCACACTTTTTGAAACATAACCAAACAATAGAGACCCAACCATGACGGTGATACGTGATGACGGTGGTGACGATGGCGATACGAGATAAATAAATTCATTCTTTTTAATTATTAAAAACCTAAAATTTCTACGGATATCAAAGGCCAAGCTGAATGGGAGCCAAATGTTTACTCTAGCTATCATGGTAAAATTCCAATTTTGACTAACAAGAATAGGGTTTCCTTTCAAATTAAATTGGGGCTTTTGCAATCAGTCAAATTAGGGACAAATTAAGGAATAAATCAGTATCCATTACCTGAGTGGAAGAAGGTTGTAGTGGAGAAGAGGTGAAGAAGCGGTTAAACGGCGGAGTCACGGCGGAGACACGACGGAGATAAAAACGGAGAGGAATGGAGCAGAGGAGACGCACGATTGGAGGGAGACACACACGCTATCTTCGTGAATGGCGGCGTAGGGCGGAGGAGGGCGGTGAGCGCTTGAACGGGAGAGCAAGGCGAAGGAGGAGAAACCGCGAGGGAAAATGGAGTGCGGGGGAGTGAGAGCGAGAGAGGAGGGAGTGCGAGGGAGTGAGGGCGGTGAGCGCTTGTGTTTTTTTTCAATTAAATCAGTTGGTCCCACCACCGTATTTCCATTGTATCATATGTATTTTGTATTTTTGGTTGTATTTTGGCTAACTTTTTTGGCTGAATAGCATTGTTGATTTCCGTATTAATTTAAAATCGTAGCAACAGTTCATATTGATTCCAACGGCATTACCCACGAATTATTTGACCCCAGGTCCTTCAGACTAGTTGTCTCAGCGTAAGACATAGTATACGTCCTTCGTGAACAGTTCTAGATCTGATTTTGTTAACGTCCCCTCGAAAAAGGCCACCCTCAGAACCCAGTGGTCCTTCATAGCCCCAGTGCTCTTTTAGACCCCAAGTGGTCCTTCAAGGCTTAGACAACCCCTTGGAGCCTCGGTGCTCCCTTAGAGCCCAAGTGCTATTTTAGAGCCCCAGTGCTCCTTCAGATCCCCAGTGATCCTTCTTTATTATTCTCGATTAACACGCCAAGTGTTAATCGTCTCTCATTTCCCTAACTCATCTTCCCCCTAAGCGGACAAAATTAGCGTCTATTCTATCTTTATTTTTATTTCTAATGCGAAAATCTGAAAACCATTCACCTTTTCTAGTAAAATATAAATAAAGAGGGGCAGTTGTTATACCCCAATTTTGTCCGATCATTTATCGCAATTATTTTAGCCTCGTGTCACAAGTCCATATCATTACGAGAACGACATTTCCACTACAAGAAAAACGCGCTTTTTTGGCAGAAAAAATCTGCCGAAAATGCACCAAATCCGCCGGAAAAGTGACGTTTTCGGCGAATTTTTTCCGCCGGTAATGTAGATTTCTGGCGGAATTTTTTTTTGAAAAATCCACCAGAAACACGCATTACCGGCGGATTTTTCCGCCAGTAATTTCCGGCGGATTTTTTTGCCGGTAATGGGTGTTTCCGGCAAATTTTTTAAAAAAAAATTTTTTTTTTGAAAAATCCGTCGGAAATGCACATTACTGGCGGATTTTTTATTTTTACTTTAAAAAAAAAAACTAATTTTTTTTAAATTTTTTCGAATTTTAAAATTTAGCATGTAATTTAATAAGAAGTAAGAAAAATGAAAATGAAGTAGAATATGAGAAAAATGATATAGAACAGAATGAGAAGGAATAAAGGAATGAGAATGAAGAAGTAGGAATGAATAAGAAGGAAAAGAGTATGAGAAGAAATAATATTGGAGAGAATAAAAATGAACAGTAAGAAGGAGTAAGAATGAAGGAGAGTATGAGAAGTAATAATATAGGAGAGAATAAGAATGAAGAATTAAGAAGGAATAAGAATGAAGGAGTGAGAATGAATGAGGAGGAAGAAGAAAGAGGAAATATAGAAGAGAGATATGTAGAGAAATTTATGGAGATTGGAGAGTATGAGAAAGAAGAAGAAAGATAAGATAGGGAAAGTGTAGAAAAGAATGAGAAGTATTGAGATATGCCTAGTAATTCAATTGCTTGTAATATAGGTAGGTGTAGTAAGTAAGCCCTTTATGGGCCTAGTCGAAACATGGGCCTAGCCGAATCATGAGCCTGGCGTTATCATGTATATATATATTTTCGACTGCCTGTAATAAAGAGAATCGAATAATACAGTTTCACTTTGAAATTTCTGTTTAATTGCTTTTGCCCAGTTTTTCCCTCTCTTCTCTATTTTTCCGCTGCGTTTTCTCTCCCTGCGCAATTCCCCCCAACAAATTGGTATATCAGAGCTATAATGATCCTTCCAATGGCGACGCGAGACAACGGTGGCGGTGGGATTCCGTCGAACCTCCCTATCTTCAATGGAAAGGACTACGAACGGTGGTGTGCGCAGATGAAAGTCTTGTTTCGGTTTCAAGATGTACTTGAAATCGTGAATGATGGTGTTCCACCATTGGCAGCAAACGCCACAGAAGCGGTGAGGAACAACCACCATGCACTGAGAAAGAAAGATGGAAAAGAGCTGTTCTTGATTCATCAAAGTGTTGATTCGAACATTCTGAACCTGATCATTGATTGTGATTCAACAAAAGAAGCACGGGATATCCTCAAGAATGCATATGGAGGTGCGGATAAACTGAAGAAGATACGTCTGCAGTCTCTCAAGAAGCAATACGAGGCACTGAGGATGAAAGATGGAGAATCAATTGGTGAATTCATTACGAGGTTAGTAGCTTTAACTAATCAAATGAAAGGCAATGGTAAGACTGTATCTGAAACCAGTAAAGTAGAAAAGGTGCTTAGATCCTTAACTCCAGAATTCGACTATGTTGTAACTGCCATCGAAGAATCCAAGAACATAGATGAAATGAAGTTAGATGAACTTCAAGGTTCCTTAGAGGCTCGTGAATTGAGAATTAGGCAGCGAAGTTAGAGAAAGAGACTGAACAAGCCTTACTATCACACTCCTCTAAGAAAAATTGGAAGGCAGCCAACAAGAAAGGAAAATGGAAGGGTAAAGAAAAGGAATCTGGAAGCAAGAAAAAAGAACAAGAAAGTTTTGACAAGAAGAAGCAAGATCTGTCGAAAGTTTAGTGCTATAACTGTCAGCAATTTGGGCATTATAGGAACAAATGTAAGAACAAGAAGGTTCCTAGGAACAAAGATGCTGAAGCCAAATTTGCAAATGATGGAGGCACAGACTCTGATTCTGACTCAGAAGAGTTAATGCTAATGGCAGTCATAGATGATGAGATTGAAGAAGACACTCATCTCAATGTAAAAGTTGCCGAAAATAGCGAGCAAAACAGTGGGAACACTAGTGAAAGTGGAAACACTTGTGATGCTCAAGATACTTGTGCAATGTGTATGTGGCAGGGCAGTGGTGACACTGGTGATGCCTCCAACATAGCCAGCAACGATGATGAAGAATTATCCTTCATGACAGCTACTGACACAGAATTGCTGTTGCTGAAGGCAGATACAAATTCGACTGAAGAGAAATCTGTCGAATGGTATCTCGACACAGGATGTTCAAACCACATGTGCTGCCATAAGGAGTGGTTTGTCGAATTGAAGCAGATAAACAAGAGAATAATATTTGCAGACAACAGCAGAGTCACTGCAGAAGGAATTGGTACCATAAAGTTCCTGTCGAAAGATGGAAAGTTGTGCTATATTCAGGAAGTGTTCTATCTACCAAAGATGAGGAGCAATCTGCTAAGTATTGGGCAGATGATTGAGAAGAAATTCTCTGTCGAGATGGATGATAACAGTCTCAGCTTGTTTGATTCAAACAAGAAAATGATCCTGAAGGTGTCGATGCAGAGTAACAGAACCTTCAAGATCAAATTGCAAGTAGTCAAAGAGCAATGCCTCAAAACCACTGTCGAAGAGGAGAACTGGAAATGGCACAGAAGATTTGGCCACCTAAACTTCAAAAGCTTGAGTCAACTACATGAGAAGAAGATGGTTCATGGGTTGCCAGCAGTAAAGGTACCTGGCGAAGTATGTGATAGTTGCTGCAAGTCGAAGCAACCAAGAAACTCCTTCAAATCAGAGGTGCCAGGCAGAGCAGAGAAGAAGTTAGAGGTGATATTTTCTGATGTTTGTGGTCCCTTTGAGGTCAATTCATTAGGAGGGAACAAGTACTTTGTCACCTTCATTGACGAGTACACTAGAATGACATGGGTGTACTTGATCAAAAAGAAGAGTGAAGTACTGGGAGTATTCAAAAACTTCAAGGTAATGATTGAAAAGCAAAGTGTGTGTGCAATCAAAACCCTTAGAACAGGTGGAGGTGGTGAGTACAATTCACATGAATTTGTAAAGTTCAGTGAAAACAAAGGCATAGTACATGAAGTCACTCACCTTACACACCTCAGCATAATGGAACAGCTAAGAGGAAAAACAGAACCATCCTCGACATGGTGAGAAGTATGATGAAGGAAAAAATGCTACCTCACATTTTATGGGGAGAACTAGTAGCCACAGCAGTGTACATTCTGAACAAGTGCCCCACAAAGAGATTGATTGGGAGGACACCTGAAGAAGCTTGGCTAGGAAAAATGCCAAGTGTTAAGCATCTCAGAATAATTGGCTCATTATGTTACATACATGTCCCTGAGCAGCTAAGGAACAAGCTGGATGATAGAGCACAACAAATGATCCTTGTTGGGTACCATTCGACAGGAGCATACAAACTGTATGATCCTGTGCAGAAGAAAATAGTGAAGAGCAGAGATGTCATAGTGGATGAGTCGAAACATTGGAACTGGGATAATCAGAATGAGGAAGGCTGTGAAAGAACTACAATACTGGACTACGACGAAGTACAGGATCTAGATGATCAGAATATAGCTACTGAAGCTACAGAACCTGAAGAAACTGTTGCTGTCGAACCCGAACCTGTTGTTGTCGAACTTATCAGAAGGTCACAGAGGGAAAGGCAGAGATTAGTAAGGTTAGAAGGATTCGACACATTCCCAGACTCTGCTATTACAGCAGAAGGAGACCTGACACACTTTGCACTGATGGCTAATGTAACACCCCCTTTCTACCAGAATTTTTTTTGACAAAAATCAGAGTTTCAAAAACATTTTTCACTACACCCACAAGGGATGCCACATTTACACCATTAAAACATCACACGCCAATAATAAAATTCACCATTTAGAAGTAGTACGATACATAACAGTAACTCCATCACCACGCAGCGGAATAAAATAAAGGTTCAACAAATAATCATAACATCACCATAAAACTTCAGAAATTAAATAATGGTAACAACTAATAAAACTAGCGTTCATCCCCCCGAGTGCTACGTATCAGAGCGACGACACCGACTCAACTAGCGAAGGTAGACATGCCTTCACTCGCAATCACCTGCACGTTACCAACATAGGGGTAACATTCAAACAGAAGGGGTGAGATATCTAACATTATAATAGCATATATGATAGGCAATATGCTAGAGTTACGACAACTATATCTACCGCTTCACAACAACATCAAATTACAAATCACCAAGCATCATCACCAACATCATGAGTAAGTATATGAGATGCAACCCACACCAACGGGTATATGCATGTGGTACCAATCATCACCAATAAAATAGCCAATAAGGGCATCATCACCTGTATGAGCATCACCATCATCACCTATAGCTCCAAGGCCGAAGCCTTCATCACCAAAATAATGCATATGAATTGTATGCGACACCATGAACAATGCACCAGGGACAATCAACAACAATAGTCATCTATGTGACACAACAACAACAATATCAACAAATGGTCATAGACCCATCACCTATCACCTTAGCCAATAAAATAGGCACATCACCTGTTATATCATCACCAATAGCACCAACACCTATAGGACAGTCTAACAATTTGACCGTAACATCACAACCACCGACACCAAGGACACCAATTTACAGCAAACAGCAACAATAGTTTACAGCAACAGCAACATTTATTTTACAGCAACAACAACATTTATTTTACAGCAACAGCAACATTTATTTTACAGCAACAGCAACATTTATTTTACAGCAACAGCAACATGATTTTTCAGCAAACAGCACATTAAGTTACAGTGAACAGCAACATCATTTTTAGAAAACAGCAACATTTATTAGACATGGCAGGAACTGGCGCCCAGCAACAGGGCGCCAACAGGCAACAGCAGCAGACAGAAACTGGCGCCCAACAACAGGGCGCCAAGAGGCAACAGCAACAACCAGAAACTGGCGCCCAGCAACAGGGCGCCTAGTGCAACAGCAACACAACAGGAACTGGCGCCCAGCAACAGGGCGCCTAGTGCAACAACAACACAACAGGAACTGGCGCCCAGCAACAGGGCGCCTAGTACAATAGCAGCACAACAGGAACGGGCGCCCAGCAACAGGGCGCCTAGTGCAATAGCAGCACAACATGAACTGGCGCCCAGCAACAGGGCGCCTAGTGCAACAGCAGTACAAACAGACATGGCGCCCAGGACAGGGCGCCTAGCACAACAGCAGCAACAACAGACTTGGCGCCCAGCAACAGGCGCCTAGCACAACAGTGGCAACAATAGACTTGGCGCCCAGCAACAGGGCGCTAGCACAACAGCAATACAGACAGGCAAACAGCAACAGCAGAACATGGGAACATCACTGGGCGCCTAGGGCGCCTTCCCCAACAACAGAGAAATGCATAAGACAACACTGGGCGCCCAGGGCGCCTCTCCTAGCAACACAAGAAGACACTGGGCGCCTAGGGCGCCCTTCACAGCAACACAGAACCACACAACACAACATTGGGCGCCTAGGCGCCACTTTCAGCAACCCAGAAAACACCCTGGGCGCCTAAGGCGCCACTTCCTGCAACAAACCAACAGAACACCATGACTGGGCGCCTAGGGCGCCACTTTCACTACAAGAATTACTTGATTTACTGGCGGTTCCTTTCCGGCGGAATTAATCCGCCTGTACTGTTTCAGCGGAGTTTAAGTAGTTAGTGGCGACATTTTTCCCACGAAAGCTTTCCGGCGGAATATGGGGAGTTTCCGGCGTAATATTCCGTCGCAACGGTGTTTCAGAAAAACGAAAATAAAAACCGACGGTAAAGCATATTACCGACGGTTTTTTGGAGGAGAGGGAAATTCAAATTTTGACAATTCCGCCGGAACGTTTGATAAAACCGCCGGAAATAATGGACTAAATAAACCGCCGGAACTGTGAAATTACCGGCGGTTTTTGGGAGGAGAGGGAAATTCGAAATTTAAAATTTCCGCCGAAAATGTTAACAAAACCTTCGCAAATGAAGGACCAAATAAACCGCTGGAACTGTGCAATTACCTGCGGTTTTGTGTAGGAGAGGGAAATTCGAAAATTTGAATGAAACCGCCGGAAACTGTTACAAAACCGCCGGAAACATATAGCCGTTTGTCAAATCCGCCGGAAATGGCCATTTCCGCCGGTAATGGTTATCCGTTGGTGGGAAAATATTCGAATTTCAAACCAGTTCCGCCGGTAATGGTTTTAGCGGCGGTTTTTGTAAATAGCCGTTGGTAAATTCCGAATATATAAATAGGCTAACTCCATTTCCCATTCCTTCATCTTCCCCATTCATTCATCTTCCCCATTCCAAATTTCTTCATCTCCATTCCCTCATCTTTCATCTTCTCCATTCATTCATCTTCCCCTATTCCGAATTTCTTCATTTCATTCACTCATCATTCATCTGCCCCTATTCCGAATTTCTTCATTTCATTCACTCATCTTTCATTCTCCCCATTCCTTCATCTTACCCATTCCAAATTTCTTAATCCCCATTCACCCATTCTATTTCATACACTTATTAACTCTCATATTCTATTGTTCCATTCCAAATTTTGGCTCATTTTGACTTGTTCCGGCGGTTTTTCACGGTATGTTTTTAAACAAATATTAGTTATAAGTTTTATTTTATATTAATATCATATATGTACTTAATTTACCATTACTAACTTTATTTGTTTAGGATTCGGTTGGAGGAGCTTGAAGAGATTTTTGTTGGAGGGACTTTGGTTGGAGGGACACTGAGAATATAATTTGGATCAATCAGAGACTCATCTTCAGTTCTGGTTAGTTATTAAGTTGTTTATTATTAGATATTGTAGTGACATGTTAATAATATATATGTTTGGATAGTAAAAAATTACGTTTATTTAGTAAAACATGTTAATAAATAGATATTGTAATGAGATATATGTTTAGATAGTGATAAATTACGTTTATTTAGTAAAACATGTTAAAAAAATTATGTTTATTTAATAAAACATGATAAAAATAATATTTATTTTTTACATATATATTGTACTAAGATACATGTTAATATTTATGTTGTAATTTTATGTGAGTGCATTTATTATACAAGATAAAAAATATATCACATTATAAAAAAATATTTGTTATTAGATATAAAAAAATATGTTGGTTATTAATGTTTTACATATATATATATATATATATATATATATATATATATATTGTAGTAGTACATAGATCCCCAAAAAATGGATCGTAGTTGGATGTACGATCGAATGTTTCCTGGAAGAGCTGGTTTAAAGCGATGTTTTGTACTGGGAGTCGAAGAGTTTTTTTTTTGCTAAGAGTCGAGAAGAATTTGGGCGACAAGGCGGAATTTGATGTCCGTGCTCGAACTGTAGATTTCGTTTTATAAAAAATGAAGAAGAAGTGAAACTGGATTTGTACAATAATGGGTTTAGGCCAAATTATTGGATATGGAGTCGTCACGGCGAAGTAGCACCTAGGGTACCTGCTCCGGCGGTTAATGTTCATGTCGTTAATGTTTCGGTTGAAGTACAAGCTCCCACATCAAGTAGCCATCAATCGTCTACGAGATACCAACCATTTGACGTTGTTCAGGGAATGATATCTGATGCTGTCGGAGTAAATTTAGATTTTGAGGAACCGGAATACGATCCTGAAGAAGTTCCAAACGAGGAAGCTCAAAGGTTTTATACCTATTTGAGTGAGACAAATAAACCACTATTTGAGGGATCTCAAGACTCTAAATTATCAATGTGTGTTCGGTTGTTGGGTCTTAAGTCTCAATTTAATGTTGCTGAACTGTGCATGGAATATATGACTAAAAGGATGTTGGATGCAACCCCGATTAAAGGACTTTTACCGCAAAGTTATTACGATGCTAAAAGGCTTGTATCAAAACTTGGCTTAAATTCTATAAGAATTGATTGTTGTGTCTCTGGTTGCATGCTTTATTATAACAATGAGTTTGGCATAAATGATGGAGAGTTGTCGGAATGCAAGTTGTGTGGAGAGCCACGCTATCGTGTCAGTAGGGTAGGGACAAGCAGAGGCAGCAAAGTTCCAAGAAAAGCAATGTTTTATTTTCCGATTGTATCAAGGTTGAAAAAGATGTTCACTTCAAAGGAAACTGCAGGTAAAATGACCTGGCACTATGAAAATAGAAGCAATTCTGGTGAATTACGTCACCCATCTGATGGTGAAGCTTGGAAGCATTTTGATCGTGCTCATCCAGATTTTGCAAATGATCCACGCAATGTTCGGCTTGGTTTGTGTTCTGATGGTTTCACACCATATATCCAAGCATCAGCAATACCATATTCTTGTTGGCCAGTTATTGTTACCCCATACAACCTTCCTCCTGAGATGTGTATGTCTAAACCGTACATGTTTTTAGCTGCTATTATTCCAGGTCCAAGTAATCCAACAGCTGGTATTGACATATATTTGCAACCTTTGATTGACGACCTAAAAAGATTGTGGAATGGTGTTTTAACTTATGATGCAGCACGTAAACAAAACTTCATGATGAGGGCAGCTTTGATGTGGACCATTAATGACTTCCCTGCCTATGGAATGTTGTCTGGATGGGGGACACATGGTAAGATGGCGTGTCCAATTTGCATGGTAGACACAAAATCTTTTACTCTTAAATACGGAGGAAAAGCTTCATGGTTTGACTCGCACCGTAGGTTCTTACCTAAAGATCACCCATTTAGAAAGTCAAAATATGCATTCATAAAAGGGAATGTTGAAACAACTGAACCTCCTCGTAGGTTGACACCAGAAGAAGTTTGGAACAGTGTTAGGGATATCCCTCCTGTGGAAGTCGTAGCGGGTGTTGTTTCACGTCCAGATGGTTATGGACAATGGCACAATTGGACGAAGAAAGGTATCTTCTGGGAACTTCCTTATTGGAAAGATAATCTTCTGAGACACAATCTCGATGTCATGCATATAGAAAAGAATTTTTTTGACAACATATTTAACACTGTCATGAACGTGAAAGAAAAAACGAAAGACAACGAGAAGGCTAGGAAGGATGTAGATCATTACTGCCGGCGAAAGGATCTGTTGTTGATTGAGCAACCTAACGGTAGGACATTGAAACCTAAAGCCAATTATTCTTTGTGATTGTCATGTATTCATGGAGTGCTTACTTCCTATTGCATTTAGTTCATTGCCAAAACATGTTTTGAATCCGCTCATTGAAATAAGTCAATACTTTAAGAATTTGTGTTCCGCAACGCTAAGGGTGGATGATCTTACAAAAATGGAACAAGATATCCCACTTATCTTATGCAAGTTGGAGAGAATATTTCCACCTGGTTTCTTTGATTTTATGGAGCATCTTCCAGTACATCTGGCATATGAAGCTAAACTTGGTGGACCTGTCCAATACAGATGGATGTATCCGTTTGAAAGGTAATTATATATGTTAAGTGGTATATATATATATAGATTATATAGATATATATATATATATATATATATATATATATATATATAGATGATTAATTAAGACTATCTTCTTTAAATTTAGGTTCATGGGTGATTCGAAGAGATCGGTGAAAATAAGGCTAGAGTTGAAGGATCAATACGTTCCTTTTACTTACACCGTGAAACAACCCATTTTTGTTCCTATTATTTCAAGAATGAATTTGCTCCTACAAGTAGTCGGAATGAAATGGAACTTGAATGTCCAAGACATCAGCTAGCTTTATCCGTCTTTTGTTTGCCTGGTCGTCAATCTGGGAAGGAGTCTATTCACTGGCTAACAGATGAGGAGTTAAACTCAGTCCATGTTCATGTCTTGATAAATTGTACTGAAGTCCAACCATTCATTGAGTAAGTATTTTTAAGCCTTGCATTTTTAATTAATTAATACACAATACATGTGTAACAAACTCTTATCGATTTTAATTATCAGGGAATTCTTATCATATTTGCAAGTAAGTGAAGAAGACTCTTCTGCTCATATTCATGCGCATTTTCCAAACTGGTTTAAGCAACGTGTTTATCTCCTCCCACCAACTCCTACCAACCAACACCTGAGGAACTTTTCTGAGGGTCCTTGAACATGTGTTAAAGAGTGGCACACATACATTGTCAATGGATACAAATTTCACACCAGGGAATGGACACATGGTAAAGAAACAGTTAATAGTGGAGTTTGCATGAAGGGTGTCACTGGGAGAGGTGAAGACGACTTCTATGGTGTGATTGAACACATATATGAACTTGCTTACCCCGATCTAGACTACAGTCAAAAGGTAGTGGTTTTTTATTGTAATTGGTTTGATCCGTCAGCTCGAGGAACACAATTGAATCCAAAGTCAAATACAGCGGACATTAAAATGAATGGTAGATATCGACTGTATGATCCGTTTGTAATTGCACAAAATGTGAGACAAGTCTATTATGTCCCTTATCCATCAACACGGATGGATAGGCGTGGTTGGTGTGTTGCAATTAAAACCAAACCAAGAGGTCGGATTGAGACAAATGATGAGACAATGGAAGATGTGCCATATCAGATAGATGAAATGTCGTCCAATGTAAATGAAGTGATTGAAGTTGAACCCTTAACTCGGTTATGTGATGAGCCAAACACTGGTGATGAAGTTGATGAAGAAGAAGATGCAGATGAAGATGCAACAGACCATGTCGGTGTATCAGGAGTTCACTCAGACGATGATGATGATTTCGAGGGAGAATGGGATGTCAATTAATTTCTTATAATTTGATCAATTTGTTATGTAATGTTATGTTATATATTAATTAGTTTGACTTAATTAATAAGATGTTGTTAATTTGCTTTTAGTTAATTTGATCAATGTACGGTACGTTTGTCTTTAAAATTATAAATTATTTATTTCCATTTTTAATAATCTATAGATACAATCATGTCGGGATCAGGATCTGACCCACCCATACCACCGACTGTTCCTGATAAAGGGAAGAGGATTTCTACAGCAGTACGCGGGCAACGACGTCGCATAGTTCGTGTAGTTGCTAGTGACAGATTTGCACCCCCACCTTCTTCCTTTATAGATGGCTCAGGACCATCGCAGGTGCATGAGTTCGTGGGAGTCGTAGATGCACAAAACGATCATGATAATGATGAGATCGAAGATGACCCTGCAAATGTAGAAGATGAGGTCGAACGTCTGAATAATATTCCAGAGGAGGCACTAGAGAGAGCAAATGACGGTCGTATTGTATTGACCATTATTGGAAAAGCGTAAGAATAAATTTTATTAATGATATAATTAGTTGTTTTTCTAATAAATATATTAATATATAAATATATTAATATATATTTATTATAATGTATAGGTTTTATCCTTCGAAGGGTGCATCTACCTCAATAACAGATGTGATCAAGGAGAATTACAACAAACCTTGGTTGTCTTGGATGGAGATTAAAAAGGACAAAGATTTAAAAAAGATGATGTTTGATAGATTCAGAGTAAGTTGTTTTACTTTTTATAATTTTTTAGCAAGTTTATTTAATTGGTTAATTTATTTTTTATTAACAAGTTATTTATAATTTATTAGGAAAAAATGGCCTGGGAACCCGAGATAGAGAAAAAGGTTGAGAAAATCCTCCATAAAAGAGCTTCTCACCGTCTTTCTGAGTTACTTCGGGGTGCACGGGATCTTGATAAGAAGCCACATTTTATTGGAGAATCTGATTGGCACGTGCTGAAAGAGAAATGGAATACTCAAGAATTCAAAGATAAATGTGAAAAAGCAAAGAAGAATCGTGTTTCGGAGAGAGGAAGCTGCATACACACATCTGGTTCTGTCCACTACAAGAATAAGCCTATAATGCCACAGACGTTTCCCACGGAGAACTATCCGTCGCTAATTTGCGACAGATTTGCGACGGAGAGTGAAATTAGGCATTGGCGCTAAAAATCCCGCTCATAATTTGTGATGGAAAGGCATGTTGGTCACTAATTTGCGACGAAAAAGGATGTTGGTCGCTAATTTGCGACGGAGGCTTAGTCGCAAGCCCATCGCAAATTGACAATCCCAATTGATTAAGCTAGCACACTCTCGTTCTCTCCCTTTCATTCTCACTCTCGTTTTCTCCTTCGTACGCTTCCCTCACTCAGTCACCAAACCTCCCTGTGCTCTCCCTCTCTCTCTCTGGCGCTCTCTCTCTCTCTCTCGCACGAGCTTCAGCTTCCCTCTCTCTCGCGAGCTTCCCTCTCTCAGTCGCGAGCTTCAGCTTCCCTCTCAGTCGCGAGCCTCCCTCTCTCAGTCGCGAGCTTCAGGTTCCCTCTCTCTCGCGAGCTTCCCTCTCTGGCTCTCTCAGTCGCGAGCTTCCCTCTCTCAGTCGCGAGCTTCAGGTTCCCTCTCTCTCGCGAGCTTCCCTCTCTGGCTCTCTCAGTCGCCAAAACAGTGAACGTGAGAAGCTTTGTTCTTCAGTTCTTCTTCTCAGGTTAGATTTCTTCTTCTCTTCTTTGATGATTGTTTGATTTCTGATTTGGAAAATTGAAAACCCTAATTGTTTAATTTGTGATTTGGGGAAATTTGGAATCCCTAATTGTTTAATTTCTGATTTTGGGTGTTTAATTTCTGATTTGGGAAAATTTGGTAACCCTAATTAGTTTTCATGCTGCTGGAAAAATAGTTGGTGACTATTGGGGAAATCCCTTTGTGATGGAATTTAGGTTTAATTATTGTTTTGATGTTTATTGGCTCAAGGTTCTTTTTTTATTTGATTGTTGGATTTTCTTTATCATTTGTACAGAATCTCACTGTATGTCTATTAACAATATATGTGGTGATTTCTTTTTGCAGTCATCAACATATGGCAAGGTTCTTATTTTGGATGGAGTCATTCAGCTCACAGAAAGGGGTGAGTGTTCCTACCAAGAGATGATCACTCATCTTCTTCTTTGCTCTATTCAAGATCCCAAAAAGGTATTGGATACTTCAAATCCCTCAGGGAGTGCAGCATATGCATGGTTTTTTCTTTTTTTGTCCTTGACTTTTATATGTAGTTTGACAAAATTATCAAGATAATTGTGAGGCGTGAGGCATTGTATAGTTTTTAATCATTATATATAGTGGGTGGCTTAGAAGAATTTGTGAACATGATGTCTATCTTGGTTACTCAGAATGTTGATATCTTGGCATAAAAGAATTAGCCCGATGTCCCCATTTTTGGATAGAATCAGTAGCAATTAGGGTTTGATTTAATCATTTAAGTTTGATTAGTTGTTGTGGATTTTGGAATCAGTAGTTGTTTTGTGAATCGAAACCCTAACCCCCTTTTGATTTTTCTAAAAGTTCAGACATGTGCAATTGAGATTTATATAATCTGGCTTCTTGTAAATCTAAATTAATGTGTCCTCCTCTACAGGTTGCAGCAATTAGAACTTGATATTAAGGTTGATGAAATGAAGTCAATTCTGAAGTCCTTGGAGCATCTTCAATGTGAGGTCAAATGGTAAGTTAAGCTAATCTCACTCAAACTTTCAAATTTGATGTTTTTTATTTGCATTTTTGTATAAATTTCAAATTCCTTAATCAGTGTTTTTAGGACTGTGGTTAGCAGGATCCATATAAGAATGATGTTTAATTTTATTTTCTTTCTGGTTCTTTGCTTTCTTTCTGCATTTATGCATTGGTTCTTTACTTGCTTTTAGGCAAAGGAAACATGGGACATGAACACTCAAGAGAAGATAAAAGCTTCCGGTAAGAAGAAAGAAGAAGGGAATGCATTTTTTAAAGTTGGTAAAAGATATGAGAAGGTATCTAAGTCACATTGTTATCTTTCATCCTCATCCATTTCAATGGCACTTTTTGTGACATTTTTTTTGGGTTACTGAAACCATTTTGCAGGCTGTTAAGTACATAGACTATGATACTTCCTTTAGCGATGAGGAGAAGAAGAATGGCAAGGCCTTGAAGGTTGCCTGCAATCTCAACGATGCGGCATGCAAGTTGAAGTTGAAAGATTTTAAACAAGCAGAGAAGTTATGTACAAAGGTATGGTTGCTGCCTCCCACCTTATAGAAAATCAATTCTACTGTTCATCTAACAACAACGACTGATTGTTTACACGGACAAGTAGGTGCTGGAGCTTGAGAGCACAAACGTGAAGGCCCTGTATAGAAGGGCTCAGGCACATATTCAGTTGAAAACATGTATAAATTCTAAATGAATTACTAATGTTGGCCTTTATAGACGCGAATTCCTGAGTATGGTGCGATATTAGTTATTTGTATTTGGACAATTTATATGTTTATTTACTGAGATTTTCTTGTAAAATGATTATATAATTGCTATTGATTTATAAACTAGGTATGTCAAGCTGGAGTACAAGACTTAGTCAGTCTCTTAATATTGTGAATCATGTTAAACTACAGCTGCATGGATATCCTTGGATAGCCTTTTCAAATGTTTTGCTGTATTATGCAACTGTTCTAGGTTTTGGGCCATATATTATACAAAATCTTGTATCATGCACATGTTCTGGGTTTTTAGCCATAGTTGTTTCTTTCCCGCATATTGTTTACACAGATGCAGTGGTATCCTTTTATTGACAGGGCTTCAAATTGACCAAACAAAGCATGTGGAGATCCACTCCAAACTGGCTTGCGGTTTCAAATAGCCGCTATCCACCCGGTCATTTCTTGGCCAATCAAGGTGGCCCGGGTCTTCAGTTTGCACAGCTTGGATGAGATGCATCTGCAGCTGTAAGTGTCCTACTCCTACATACTTACAAATCCTGTCTTTATGCTGCTATTTTCGGTATAAGTCTGAAGGGATTTTAATGTATGTGACGCTGATATAGTAATCTCCTCATCTCTGTTTACTTCAGGGTGCAGCTCGTCGGTTGGGTACACAAAGAATTTGGAGATTATTGAATCAACTGGAGTTGCAGGAAAACCTGATACCAATGTTGCAACTTTGAGAAAAGCCAGCATATGGAATGAGGCTTCAAGAATTATCCATGAAGAGGGTTTTAGAGCTTTATGGAAAGGGAATCTGGTTACAATTGCACATTGCTTGCCTTATTCTTCTGTTAACTTTTATTCATACGAGCACTACAAGAAGGTAAGAGTATTGCATTTTGTGAAAAGTGTTTACTTTTTTGAAATACTGTAATTTTCTAAGATTTAATTATATTGATTGATTGGTATTTTATAATTGTAGTTTCTGAAAAAGGTCTCGGGACTGCAAAATCAGAGGGATAATATCAGTGCAGACTTTTGCATACATTTTGTTGGTGGTGGGATGGCAGGAATAACTGCTGCTTCATCTACTTATCCCTTGGATCTTGTTAGAACGCGGCTTGCTGCACAGGTAGGATCAAAATAGTCAAATGTTTTTAGACGCGTCTCGAGTGTGGTCTTGGGGAAAACACATGTAGTCTGCTTAAATTTGATGAACTGTTTATGCACAGCTGGTTGATAAATACCCTTGCATTTGTTTTTTACATAACAATTAACAATTGGCTTTGTTAAAATTTTGCAGACAAATTATACCTACTATAGAGGCATCTGGCATGCTATACAGACAATTACCAAGGAAGAGGGAATTCTTGGCCTTTATAAGGGACTTGGAACTACACTTTTGGTATGATGTTATTATCAATTCACCATTGCTTAAAGTGAAAATTTCCTTTCTTGTGTAATTAACTGCATACTGTTGCTAGTGCAGTTTGGTTCTTGTGTAACCAACTCATCTATAAAAAAAATTGTCGTCAATTTGACAACAAATGTATAAGAGAGGCCCATGGTTTCAATAACTTGTTCACTGGTGTAATTGTCAAGCATGACCTGTAATTTTGTAGTGCTGGCTTGCAACTATGTCCAAGACACAGGAACACTAACAAATTATCTTTTGTCGATAGCTTATTTATTTCAAATATATTTAATCCTAATTGTATTTTTGGTTTTGGAATTGGTTACATTTTAGTCGATTCGTCGCATTACCAGTGTTGATAGTGTTTTTCACATAAAAAAAGATAACTAATCGGATGCATAATACAATCCCATGTAATATCAAATCTGTTTTGAATAGAATGTGTATGGTTCAATTAATCTATTTTCCTATATGCAGCACTATTTCCCTTGGATCTTGTAAGGCGGCGGAAGCAACTTGAGGGTGCTGGTGGTCGAGCCCGAGTGTACACAACAAGTATCTATGGTATGTTCAAGCACATAATCCGGACGGAAGGTTTGCGTGGCCTATACAGAGGAATTTTGCCTGAATTCTATAAGGTGGTGCCTGGCGTTGGTATTTGTTTTAATTACCTGTTGTAAATTTTATTTTATTTTCCTGTATATGATTCATGTGTGTTAATTATTTATATATGTGGTTTTGTCTTGTCTTACTGGTATGGTTCCATTTGCAATTGGTTCAGAATTTTGTAGGATAATACATGAAACTGAACTTCTTTTGCTATGACAACTCAGGTTGTTCATGTTCTTGAATCAAAGGGGAAGAGCCAACTCACTCAAGTACTGCACTGAGCATCTGTACTACTCGATGTAGGACTTACACACGCCATTATATCCAAGTTCAGGAGATATTATATGGGTCAAAACTTCAGGGGCAGCTGATGGCAGAACAGGAGATATTATATGGGTCAAAACCAAGCCCTTCAAAGCCCCAAAGTGCAAAAAAAGCACCTAGCACCAAATGGAAGTTCAGCTCGCAGAATGTAAATGTATGTTTTTGTCTCCCATGGTTTTCTTTCATTTTTTATCCCTTTGAGGAAAAGGGCTATTTTATTTTTGTCAGATTCCAATATCATAGCATTTTCATTTTGCAAAGGGTCTTGGAATGAAGCTTGGTAAATCTCAAAATACAAATCAATTTTTGGAATCATTGAAAGCTGGTGAGGTCATTCTTGAAGATGTTCAGATCAAATGATATCTTCCTAGATGTATAGCAGCAGTGTTGTTTGTATGTTTTGCACATGGAACTTTGTTTTGCATCCCTCTAGATAGTTTACTGTTAATTACGATTTGATTCACCCGGGAAATTGTTGAAATTGGGATTGGAATATTGTTTTGATATATGAGTTCTAGTCACTTTGGGTTATGTTTCTAATTTGACTCTAAGACTTTGATTTATTCTAATTTTGTTAATAGGTGTACTTTGACTTCAGTGGTTTAATGTTTGTGCTTGGTGCTTGATCAAGTTATTACTTGCACATTGGCAACTGTTATGTGCTTTGATTATTTTAATGCAAGTCTTCTTTGAATATATTTAATAGTATTTTGGAGGTAAACTTTATTTTTTTTTTAATTTTTTTTTAAAAATTTTCGACGGATTTGCGACGAAAATTTGTTAGCGTTTGCGACGAGTTTGCCACGGCAATTTGTGACGGATTTGCGATGGACAAGTTGCGACGGGGAGTTCCGTCGCAAAGCATTTGCGACGAGCTGTTTTGCGACGACTTTTTGTCCGTCGCAAATGCCGTTGCAAAAGCGAATTTGCCACGGAAAAAGGCCCATTTGCGACGGAAATTGCCGTCGCAAATGAGCGATTTTCTTGTAGTGGTCAATGCTGCTCAAACTCATAGACGATTGGTAAATTTAATTAATTATTATTTTATATTTAGTCTATGTGATAGTCAATTTCATGATCATATATTATAATTAGTATTATCATTATATTAATATGCATGTATTTTATTAATAACTATGTAGGAGACAATGCATGGTCGTCCCATTGGGTTGCCTGAGTTGCACCGTCATCTTCATGTCCGAGAGAGTATAGGGGATTTTGTTGATGAATGGTCCAGGAGGGTTCATGTAACAACTCTTACAATTATTAGAGCCTATTAATTATATATTGATTTCTTTTTTTGTTATATTAATACTTATTCATTTGTTGATTTTTATTTTTTAGGAAAACTTCGAGGGTGAAATGGCCCAATATCGGGAGAGTCAGCAGAGCAGCGACAGTACTTGTGATCCCATCGAGGAACAACAACATGCTCTTGATGCTTGGAAGAAATCAGTTGGTCCACAAAGAAGAAATCGGGGTCAATCATCATCTTCTGGTAGTACTGGCCGCTCTTTTATGCCTACTGCTGCGGACTTACAAAATGTTCAGCAACTGACGCATAAATTAAGTGAAGTGGAGAATATGTTGAGCGAGCAACAACGACTAAGTAATGAGCAGAGAGAGCGTCATGAACGGGAGATGCAGGAGCAGCGACTGATAATGGAACAAATGCGCGAGCAGTCTAAGATAAATGAGGAGCGCTGGAAGCGTTTTTTCGATATGACTCAACCCCCGTTGCATCCACAATACCAGTTGCAGCAACAGGGTTACGGCGGTGCTTTTCAGCCGTATGGTCTCTTCCCGCCTCCCTACCAGCAGCAGTCTTAGCAGCTTCCTTTCCCGCAGCAGCAGTCTCAATTACAACTTCCTTTCCAGCAGCAGCAGTCTCAACAGCTTCCTTTCCAACAACATCAGTCTCAGCAGCTTCCTTTCCAGCAGCAGCTGTCTCATCATCTTCCTCTCCAGCAGCCGCCACAACAGCAACCACAGCAGCAGTCCTCACAGGCTCCTTTTCAGCAGCAGCCAAGGCAGTAGTCCCCGCAGCCTCCTTTCCAACCGCAACCACAACAGCAATCCCAACAGCAGCCTCTACTAGACATGAATATTGATCTCAATGACAATGAGTTTAATAATATTTGGTTCACAGACCAGACCAGAGGAGGCTACTATGATCATGACGCACTGTAGATTTAAATTTGTACTTTAATTTGTACTTTGTCGGATTTCTACGATTATCGCTTTAATTTGTACTTTGTCAGATTTGTATAACGCTTTAAATTATCTGAACTATTCTCGTTAGCTAATATAATTATAATTTGTATTATTGCCTTTTATTTAATAATTTAAATATTTAATTTTCAGTGTTTTTTAAAAAAAAAACATTTTTCGGTTTTGAAATATTTATTTTTTTCAGTATTTATTTAATATTATTGTTTAAATAATTATTTAATATTTTTCGGTTTTAAATATTTATTTAATATTAAAATTTGCAGTGTTTTTAAAAAAAATTCAGAAAACTTTTCCGGCGGTTTTGGGTATTACCGGCAGTTCTGTTAATAAAAAACTAATATTATTTCCGGCGGAATATCTTAGTTACCGGCGGTTTTTTAAAAAATTCGAATAAACGTTTCCGGCGGTTTTGGCGTTTTACCGGCGGTTTTGAATAAAAAATAAAAAAATATCGAAATCTGTTTCCGGCGGTTTTAGCGTTTTACCGGCGGTTTTGAATAAAAAATAATAAAATGTTGAAATCTGTTTTCGGCGGTTTTTGGTGTGTTCCAGGGGTTTTTCCGTCGGTAATTTCCGGCGGAATTTCCGCCGGAAAATATTACCTACGGGCGTTTTTCCGACGGATTTCCGGCGGATTTTTTTCCGTCAGTACTGTGACATTACCTACGGATTTTGTCCGTTTCTGGCGGAAAATATCCGTCGGTAAATCCTGTTATTCTTGTAGTGCCTAAGGCGCCACTTTCTGCAACAAACCAACAGAACACCATGACTGAGCGCCTAGGGCGCCACTTTCAGTACAACCACCAACACTGGGCGCCTAGGGTGCCTTTCTCAGCAACACCCAAAACAACACTGGGCGCCTAGGGCGCCACTGCCAGCAACCAAAACAGCAACATGTGACAACATCAATGGCGCCCATGGCGCCTAGGGACCAATTTTCGATTTCCACCATGACCAATCATCAAACACCAAATTCAATTATCATGCATACATTCCAGCATCACCAAACAAACATCAAACGAAATCAAAGAGGCAACATAGAGCCTACCTCCCACATAATCCCCATCATACACCCTATTATAAAGTAGAACCCACCCTTACCTTAGATTTGCCGAATATGAGATCCCCTTGCACGAAGACTCCAAAGAACCACAGCAACAAGAGCTCCTCTCCTCTTTCTCCTTGGTTGCGCCGCCCCCTCTCTTCTCTCTTCGCAATCTCTCCTTTCTTTTCTTCTTCTCCAAAAATGCGCAAGTGACTCAAACCCTGGCTAATGCTCTCACCTATGCGCCTATGCCATTGGGATGAATGGCCAAACCGAATAAATGATGCTACCCTTGAAAACTCTATGAGCCACGTACAAATAAGTTGTTGCACCCCAAACTAGTGTTCAAAATCAAGTAAAGAATTTGATTGGAGTGTGACCTTCAACTATCCATATGTGACTAACAGAAAGATACTGGAGGCTTTAATTGACTAACGCAAAGAGAAAGTGACGAACATCGAAAATCCTAAACTGACATAAGGCTGATATTGTATTATTGGAGATGGCAATTGAAGTTGATTCATGAATCACACAAAGAGTGGAATGTGAGTGAGCCACTACATGAATATTTGATATTAAAGTAATGAAACTTGTGATGACAATCAATGATAAGGATCCAAATCTTTGACACATGCCACATGTCAATATTCAAAATCATGGGAAGAGATGAGAAAGAAACATTAGGAAAATGGTTCGTTGGACTTAGTGTAGTGATTTGTGTTAGAATTCGAATAGCATAACTAAAGAAGGATTTTGAATGAAAAGTGAATTATTGAAGAATATGAAAGCTCTAGTCCCTTTTCTATATTAGTAGAAGAACTCCATAAAAGAATTGGAGAAAAGAGTCTGATATGTATTGGCGGCGTAGCTTACAGGAAATTCTAGGATTCTCGCAAATGAGTGAGTGATGATATACTAGGGTGTTGTGCATTTGATATATTATTGGGCCTCCTTCTACTACTCAACTTAATTACTAAACACCACTCCCTGATTTAAATGAAACACCATATTATTATTTTAATATGACTATACCAATAAAATACCTAAATAATTTAATTAAATAAACAATTAAATTATTTGGGCGTTACAGCTGAAGCAGAACCAGTGAGCCTGGAGCAAGCTCTTAATCACAAACAGTGGAAGGAAGCCATGATTGATGAGTTAAAGTCAATAGAAAAAAATGGCACATGAAAGCTAGTCGAACTTCCAAAGCAAAAGAAGGCAATAAGTGTGAAATGAGTCTACAAAACCAAAGTCAAACCCAATTGAGAAGTGACCAAGTATAAGGCCAGATTAGTAGCTAAAGGTTTCCTGCAGAAACCTGGGCTGGATTTCAATGAAGTCTTTGCCCCTGTAGCCAGGATTGATACCATAAGACTGGTAGTGGCATTGGCAAGTCATAGAGGCTGGCCCCTACATCAACTTGATGTAAAGTCAGCTTTTCTTAATGGACCTCTGGAGGAGGAAGTCTATGTTTGCCAACCACCTGGATTTGAATTGAAGGGACAAGAAGACAAGGTATTCAAGCTTGAGAAGGCTCTATATGGACTTAAGCAAGCCCCAAGGGCATGGAACAAGAGAATTGATGGATTTCTTTTGGCTCAAAAGTTCATTAGATGCACCAATGAACATGGTGTATATGTTAAGAAGAATGGAACTGAGACTCAATTGCTGCTGTGCCGGTATGTAGATGATCTACTAGTAACTGGCAGCAATGAAGTTGAAGTCGACTCCTTTAAGAGAGTGATGATGTCTGAGTTTGAAATAAGTGATCTAGGACATCTATCATATTTCTTAGCAATGGAATTTACGAAGACAAGAAAGGGAATATTTCTGCATCATTCGAAATATGCAGCTGATATCCTGAACAGATTCGACATGACCAACTTTAAGGAAGTTTCGACACCAACTGACACAAGCAGCAAGCTGTCGAAAGATAATGAAGGGAGTGAAGTAGATGCCACCCTCTACAAACAGATTGTTGGATCCCTTAGGTACCTTTGCAACACTCGACCTGACATTATGTCTAGTGTTGGAATGATCAGCAGATTCATGGAGAAGCCAAGAACCTCCCATCTAGTAGCTGCAAAAAGAGTGCTTAGGTACATAAAGGGAACACAAAGTTATGGTATTCTATTCTCTAGCAAGACTGAGTCGAAGGCTAGCACTGAAGTGTTTGGTTACACTGATTCCGACTGAAGTGGAGACAAGAGTGATCGAAAGAGCACAAGTGGGTATGTCTTCATGTATGGAACAGCACCCATCTCATGGTGTTCGAAGAAGCAAAGCATAGTGGCATTGTCCTCATGTGAAGCAGATTACGTGGCTGCTTCCTTTGCTGCATGTCAAGCATCATGGCTAAGCATGCTATTAGTCGAAACTGGCCTGCACAGAATTACAGTAATGAAGGTATTGATCGATAACAAGTCTGCGATAGATCTGGCTAAGAACCCTGTCGTTCATGGTAGGTCGAAGCATATAAAGATCAGATATCACTTCCTGCGTGATCAAATCAATAATGAGAAGCTGAACCTGGAACACTGATGTTCAGAACTACAAGTAGCTGATGCAATGACCAAGCCATTGCAAAAGGGAAGATTCGAAGAACTGAGAACAATGCTTGGGATGATGTCACTTAGCAATGTGAATTAAGAGGGAATATTGAGATATGCCTAGTAATTCAATTGCTTGTAATATAGGTAGGTGTAGTAAGTAAGCCCTTTATGGGCCTAGTCGAAACATGGGCCTAGCCGAATCATGGGTCTAGCGTTATCATGTATATATATATTTTCGACTGCTTGTAATAAAGAGAATCGAATAATACAGTTTCACTTTGAAATTTTTGTTTCATTGCTTTTGCCCAGTTTTTCCCTCTCTTCTCTATTTTTCCGCCGCGTTCTCTCTCCAAGCGCAATTCCCCCCAACAAGAAGGAAATAAAGAGTGAAATGAGAAAAATGTAGGAGAAAGTTTTATTTATAGGCATTTTCGAACGGTTTCACGGATTTACCAGTGATTTTTTCTGTCGAAAATATGCATTACCGGCGAATTTTTCTGTCGGAAATTTCATGCGAAAAAATCCGCCGGTAATGTGCATTTCCGGCGGATTTTTTAAAAATCCACCAAAAATGTACATTTCCGGTGAATTTTTAAAAATAAATAAATAAATAATTTTTGAAAAATCCGTCGGAAATGTGATTACCGGCGGATTTTTTTCAAAGTTTTATATTATGAATTAATCAACAAATCTCCCCTAAACCTAAAACTTTTCTATTATGAATTGTATTAATTAATTAAAGAATATAAAAGATGAAGCTAGCACCTAATCGGTTCCTCGTTGATAGTCTCCAAAACAGGCTTCCTTGACCTACAATAACTTAACCTATTCTGAAACTCAAATCCAGATTCAACTCCTTCCAAACTTAACCTCGGAACTCGGTCGGAGCTCTCCTCACCCTCACCTTTCCGCCCTTCTCCGTTATCCGGCAACACACGTGCCTTTCCGGCAGGTAACCGTTTGGCAGCAGAATTCACCGCCAAAAAGAGCAGCGTCACATCAGCAGGTACGACGACAGAATGAATTCTTCTCATAGGAAAAAATATATAGACGTTACCAAAGTCCAAATCATCGTCAGCAGCGAGAGCAGAGAACCTTCGATTAATATGTAGAGATCGAGAATTGACTAAGAAATTATTTGGATGATCCAACATGAGCTCCGCAGCTTTCATTGGTTCCCTGAATTGCTTCGCTTCCCCTGTTGGGAGAATTACTCTTGTAGCCTTCGCGTTTCTCATCAATGGAGGAGCTAAGGTGCATGAAACGTAGTTGCCCATCACGAGGGTAGTTAAGGAATTGAATTAGCTTCTTCGATCGTGTATCTCCGTTGGGAATGTGAAGAAGCTTTATATAGGGAGGGGAAGAGTCAATGGAATAAATATTGCACGTTGTAGTTTATGGATAGTATAATTAATAATTAATAATTTATTAGAATGTGCATGTGGCAGTGTGAGATTTGTTGACCGGATCGGTGTGGCTGGACTGGATAGATGGGACTTTGGGAATCCGCGTTAGGTTGGCTCTCAGAAGGTGCGATGCAATGCGATTCCAGATGCAATGTTTGCGTTGTTTAGTGTTACCAATTTGGGAATATTTTAATTTGTTTGTGTTGTTTAGTGTTAGTTACCCATATTTGAATTTTCTTACGCGCGTGGGCATGTGGGACC
Source organism: Astragalus membranaceus (assembly GCA_039519185.1). Classification (NCBI taxonomy): domain Eukaryota; kingdom Viridiplantae; phylum Streptophyta; class Magnoliopsida; order Fabales; family Fabaceae; genus Astragalus; species Astragalus membranaceus. Next base: position 144,302,636 of record CM076847.1, on the reverse strand, counting down.
CACCAATTCTCTGGATGTTTCATGCCTCTTTTTTTTTTTTTTGTGAAAGGGTGGGCACCGACGAAGGCATCGCCCCGGAACCATGCAGTGTCCCAACGTTGACAACGAAAGACTAATCTGCACCGGGTCGACATCGTCTACCCTGGCCAACGTAATTTGCTCTGACCGAGAATCGAACCGGGAAGCATACCCAGTCGACCCTCGGCAGGACTCAGGAGACCAATGAAGGACCAACTGAGCCAACCACGTTGGTTTGTTTCATGCCTCTTAAGTATAAAAAGTTCACCCTCCCAATTGTATATATTGTGAATAAATAAAAAATTCCCTTTTTATTTTCTTTACTTGTTTTGATTTTTTGAATGACGGTCATGCGTGCTGATTGCCATAAGCGGGCTAATTTTTTTTCTTTCATAAGGGGACCGATTGCTGTCAGGTATTACATTCTACATTTTTAATCCTCCATTAGCTACGGAAAAAATAACATTGTTTCAAGTCACACCCAACCTTTCAAACCCCTTTAAACTAGGTATTTACTTTTCAACATTTCTATAATACACTTAGTATATTTCATTCATGATAATTTTAATATAAGTCGGACCGAAATCAAAAACTTGAGAATTAACTTATCAAAAAAAACTTGAGAGCTAGTATATAATCTCGACGTCCTGGCAATAGTGTGAACAACTAGATTTGCTCGCCTCCTAACATTGACCGATCTACACATTAGAGTGTGGGGTCAATTGCTCCCACAAGCTAAAAATATTTTAGGTAGGTATACTTGATAAAAATTTTTTTGCCCCATAAGAAAAAAGAGGTTGCCCCTATAAGCTAAAAATATTTTAGCTAGTTATACTTGATAAATATTATTTTGCCCCCATAAGAAAAAAGATGTTGCCCTCATGAGCTAATTGTTTTTTTAAAAACTCAAATTAATATTTAAAGTGATTAAAATGTCCCTAAAATTAATTTAAAATGACTAATTTGACTTATATTTAAAGAGTAGATTGATTTTTTTTATTTCTAAATGACCAAATAAGTTTTTATTTTCTGTTAAGTAATAGTACAAAGTTGAGTCTTTGCTCATTATTGTTGTGAAATTGTATCTTTTATAAATGTTTATATATTTTTTTCTAATAAATGCTAAACTATTTTTTTCCCCCACGACATAATGTTTTTGGATCCGCCAGACGTGCCTCCTAACATAACTAATCCTATAGCTTTGAAAATTGGGAAGTAAGAATAGTGTGCAAAATTGAGATTGTTGGTACTTTAGTCCATTCATCGATGGTTAACTGTCCAGTTCAATAATTACTAACTGCAGTCCCAATTCTCTCAACCATTCAATTGCACATTTACTTGGACACCTCTACCTCAAGAAGCTAAAATTATTTATAATTTGGGATATAGATTTTTTAAGAACTAAACTAATAATTTTGTCAAAAAAATAGCTAATCTAATAGTGAAATATATAATTAAAATTATAAATTTATTGTTATAATTTTATTGTAGATTAGGTAAGTATAACAATTTTAAGTAACTAATTACTCTATGATTGTAAGAAATTGGTCAATACCCCATTGTTTCTAAAATTTAAAACTCAGGGTAGAATAATTTTATAGAATAATTTTAATTATTGTTGCATGATAAAAATTGTGCTAAATTAAACTTACAGCATACCTCTATGAGTGGGTACGGATGGGTCTAGCCGCGAACCAGACCTACCCGTCCAACCCATAAATTTGGGTTGATTTGGGTCTAGGTTGGGTTTGTTTTAAATAAGCATACCCAAATCTTATGGGTTGAATGTTGGATCAAAAGACATAAACATAATTTATAAAGACATAAATTTTGTTTTGTTTGGTAATAAGTTTGGATCGGGTCAACACTCTGGAGCCCAAGCCCCGCTCACCTTAGTAACTGATGCATTACAACTCGGAAGACTAAACTAAACTAAGCATGACAATAGAACCCAACCCCGACCTTTTGACGGGAAAACCCACTTTAATCAGGTGGGGTGGGGGATTTGGGGGTGTCTAATTCATTTTGTTTTTTTAATTTGATCTCTATTCAATAGAAATTTATTTTGATTCTTTTTACTTAGTAGTCTCATCGGAATCCTGCTGGGAAATCCGACCATATTTGGGGCGGAGATGAGAGGCTGAAAACTCGCTCCCACTAGAGATAGGGGCGGGGACCGGGGAGGAGAAATATGCCCTGTTGTCATGTGTAACACCCCAATATTTCTAACATGTAGATACACTGAGATGCACATCTGTGTCAACAATCAGAGGACACAATCTCTGTTTAGATATTGAACACACTAAATTTTTCTGATAATAAAACATAATGTCTCGGATCAACATGTCTTGAAGCCCATAAAATTTAACTTGGTTCTCAACTTAAAAGGAATACAAAGTCTATTGTTCAATATCATAACCAGAGAAGCGGAATAGGTTTATACAACTCATATCAAATACAAGTTACATAACCATAACAGAAAATAACAAGAGAAGCATAATCGGAAACTCAAGATTACAAGTCTTCGGCATCTCTATAAGCACGTCACCTACTCGTGCTGCCCTGTCTTCCTCTTACCATGTTTCTCTGTAAAAACCACAATAATGATAGGGTGAGATAACATATCTCAGTGAGTTCTACCGTAACCCATCACCATCACTCAGTTCAATTATAAAACTGTTGCAGCATAGTTTAATTTATAAACCACTTGCTCATATAACCGTAGCCCATTGCCGACCGTGCAACAACCACAATCTCGGCATATAATGTGCTATTCAATTATTTCTAAGCCTTGTAAGTTAATTTATAATTACAAGCTTACCAATCGAAACACCGACCGTGCAACAACCACAATCTCGACGAATCTTGTACCTAACGTAGCATAAAATCGGTCGTGCAACAGCCACAATCCTGATAAACCCCCGCTAGTACTTTACCTAACGTGTCCAGGGCCTAGGGTAGGGGCTCATGACTTTCCCCGCCTAGTATGCTAGTCGTCGGATCGTCACCCGACATTGATATAATTTATATATCATACCCGCATTGGGCCGACTCCTAATAATTCGTAAAGCTTAGACCGTTTTCGATGTTTCAAGGTAATAGACATCCCGCGTCACTAATATCAAACCAAATAGGACATGTAATACGATTAGTTGTTCAAAAAGCATGTTCTCACACGTGGGCAATCTTTCGGTTTTTCCGAAACATTTATAGCTTTCAAAACCTTTCCTCAAAATCAAGTTGAACACGTTTAAAACAATGTTTTTATCAAGTGTATTTCATCACAATTGGTTGGAAGGAAGATTAGAAGAGGTTTGGAATCGAACGGAGCAACGAAATGAAATTTTGGTATCCGGTGACAGTGGCAGGTGCACGACCCGTGCCCAGGGGCGTACGGTCCGTATGCCTTGCTGAGATTTTTCGCAGGCATCACAGAAGAGGGCGCACGACCCGTGCCCAGGGGCGCACGACCCGTGCCCAGGGGCGCACGGTCCGTGCGTCATGTGCAGATTCACAGTTCGCTTCGTTTATTTCGTTCCGTTTTTCCGATCGTGTCCAACCCGTAACCCAATCAAAATTCCAACAACACAACCAGAATACAAACACATTTCAGTACAATCAAAATCCACATAATACATATATAATTGTTATAAAAGCCGTAAAACGTTATTTTCCGAAAAACGGTTTCGACTCAATAATCTTTCGAAATCAACCAACAATTCAACAACAAAACATAAAACCCTAAGCGTGAGTAAAACTCACCTATCGTGATGAAAATCACGAATCACCGAAATGCTTGAAGCTTGACGACGCCGAAATTCCACGATTTCTCACCGAACTCGCTCAACTTCAAAATCGCACTTCTCACACTCCTAATTCGAACTCCTCCTCTTTAAGCTGCTGTCCTTCCTCCTAATTGACTTAACTCAAGAACGTAGGTTCAGAAATTTGCCAAGAACAACTCCTCCATAACAACCAACAACATGCAAGAAAAGAAGAAGATGAGATTGGGTCAACATTGAGCTTCAAGCTCCATCCATGGCAGATTGTAGTAGGAGGGGAATGAGAAGCTGAAACTAGGTTCATTGGAAAGAGCTTGAAAAATGAAGTGAAATGGGGAAGAAAGAACTTACATGCAATCAAGTTTGATGGTGGAGGTGCTCCTCTCCTCTTCTCTCCCCATTTCGCCTCACTCTCTCCTTTCTCTCCTCCACTTCTTTTCTTTTCTTTCCTTTTGGTTCCAGCTGAATGATTAAACATCAAGGAGGGTTATAATGTTTTAATGGGCTGAGGGTTTAAATGGTTGGAAAAGACCAAAATACCCTTGACTCATTAATTCATTCATAATCCTTATTTTTTCCAAATTTCTCTCCAACTTACATTTCAATCATATGGTTTATCCATTAAACGGTGTTTTCTCGACTATCCCATATCAGTGACATGATTTATTTTTCATTTGAATAATAAATCACTCGTAATTCCATAAATTGAATTTAACGAAATTAGGGATGTTACATCATGCCTAGACTAAACCTCTGAAGTTAGAACCTTTTTCAAAGTTTAGAAGTTTGGGTATGAGTAGGATGTGTAGTTAAACTGATTTGCACATTGTAAACTCAGTTTAAAGAATTGAAGGATTTGCTAGCTTGTGTATTTTCTACTTAGGCATGAATTAATCTAACTGCCTAATGGATTACTAATTCATCACATGGTGTTATACACCAATTTTGTCGGATCATTTATCGCAATTGTTTTAGCCCCCGTGTCACAAGTCCATATGATTACGAGAATGACATTTCGAGCGCTGTCTTGTTTTAATTTAGACCGGTTTGTCTAATTGGGCCTATGTCAAACATTTTGGGCCGGATTTTGGTGATTTCTCTAATTGGGCTTACGCTTAACATTTTGGGCCAGTTTTTAATAAGTGGGCCTATGTCTAATGTTTTGGGTCGTTTGTCTATTTGGGCCTACGTCTAACTTTTTGGGCCAATTCTTAGTAAATGGGCCTATGTCCGGTATTTTGGACTTAATTTAGTCATTTTGATCAAAAAACCATAAAAATAATAATGAAATAAAATCAGAAAATAAAAAAATATATATTACAATAAAGTGTCAAAACATATACAAAATAGTCAAAAAAAATACTAAAAAAATCAAAAAAACGAAAATTTAAAAAAAATACAAAGATCAGCAGCTGCTATGGGCCTATTCTTGCTCTCTAAGTCTTCTCAGCAGGTCCAAAAACCTGAAATAGGAAAACAAGAATAAATCAGAATCCAAAATTTAATCTCCAAACCCTAAAAAATGCCTATAAAAAGCAGTTTAATTCACACAGAAAAGGGGACGAAAATTCAGAGAAAATTCAGAACAAAAAACCAAGAAATAATTCTGAAACAAAGGAGAGGAGGAGCAGTAGTAGTGAAGGGAAAAGTGAAACAAGGTTTAGAGCAAACAAAAGGAGACTTATCAGAAGCTGGAAAACCAGGTTGGTCACGTTTTTTAGACTCTAGATACATGCTCTAGATTTTATTTTCTAACTCACCTCTATGCTAAACCAACATGTAAATATGAAAAATGTTCATAATCGTTGTAGGCAGACTTTAAGTGCTCATAATAGTGATATAGGCCGTGTATGCAGTAATAAAAATATCAGAGATACGGTTGAAAATGAAATCACAAAACTTGGTTGTTGGAATAGATTTAGGTTTTTTCAGAAACCATAAAGCAAATTAGGTAAGCAGAACCAAATTTAGGAGTAGCTAAGAATCAAAAAAAGAGAAAGAGGAAAAAACGCAAAAAAGGAACAGAACCTGTGAATGTCGCCGGTGGTGGTCGTCGCCGGCAAGTGCGACCTTGTTCTCCCTCTGATGTCATTGCGAGACACTGTGGCTCTGTCGGCGTTCCCCTTCGTTCTGCCCAAGCCGTCGCCGTACCTCCACCTTTGCTGGCCTTCAAAACCAAACCAGGAACGAATGACCACCATACGGTGGTCTTCGGCGTCAAAACCACCGCTGTGAACCATCCCTGTGCCACCGCGAGCAGCAGGTCGACGCCGCGATGCTGCTTCCACCGCCACGGTCTGGCGAGTTCCCCCCTCTGGTTTCCTCCCACTCTCTCTCTTCAACGTTGAAGCCACCTTAGCCTGACCGTTGTCTTCGCCAGCGTCAGCACCGTCCCACCGTCATCTTCCCTTCCCTTTCTTCTCTCTTTCTCCTTTTATCTCTCTCATTTTCTCTCTCCGTGAATCCTTCCCCCTTTCCTGAAATTTCACAAATCACTCTCTCTCCCTAAAATTTTGCAGCCGCGACGCTGAGGAAGAAGAGGAAGGAATTAGGGTTTTAAAACCCTTGTTTTCACTTTTATACCCTCTCTCCCTTTTAATTGTTTTTTTAATAGAATTTTAATCAGATTTCTACTTACACCCCTCTGTTTCATTACTACAACTCCCCATAAAATCCCACAATTTCGCAAGTCTGCTCACCACTAAAACGCAGTGGGCTTGCTTTCTGCCCCCCCATTTTTAAAATACATCCTCCGACTCCTTTTCATACCCCCTGTTTAGTAATACAACCCACCTCGTTATTTCATTTTTTAGGGGATTAAGTCGGCTGTACGGGGCGGGTTAGTCATTGTTTTAGGACAAAAGAACCGTACGGATCAGGTCCTAAAATTCCTATTTAAAATATAATTTCAATTCAAGAAAACACCAACACACAAACATTTCTTTCTTTTCCAAAAATCAAATTTTCAAAAATAAGGGATTAAGTCGATTGTACAATCGGATTAGTCAACTTTTTAGGACAAATGAACTGATCACTCAAGAGTCCTAAAATCCCTAAATAAAAAAACACCAACAAACAAATTTTTCTACCCAAGAACTACGTAGCCTTTGATTCTCTACCCGGAGATACGTAGGAGCAGAGGGCGGACCCACCTCTGTCAAGTGCACTAATAAAAAACCATTTTCAGTCTTTCTCTAAATATTCCTTTTCTTAAATTCAAATAAAATATCAAGTTTCTTCTTTCTTCTAATCTCTTTCAAATTCAAAATAAAAGGGTAAATTAAATGTTTTCAAAATTAACTTTCGCTTCTACAACTAATTAGCAGGTAGCCTTCCTTAGGAAGGATGTCGTGGGGTGCTAATACCTTCCACATGCATAACCGACTCCCAAACCCTAATCTGGTCTCAAGGACCCTTATTCAAACTCAAAGGGATTTTCTAATGTCTGCCCTTATAATTAAATATTGGTGGCGACTTCATTTTTAAACCTTCGAAGAATCCTCACCCGGATTTTTCGGTCGCTACAGCTGGCGACTCCACTGGGGACAGTTTTAGAGAGTCAAACCTATGCCTAGTTAGTTGTAGGATTAGTCGTTAATTTAATGTTTATTTTTACCCTTCTCTTGTCTTTTATTTTATCACATATTAATATATTTATATGTAAACCTTAGGATAGAAGACCATTTTGTATATGTGTTTGTTTGTTTTGCAGCTTGGGGGTATAATTGACATTTTGCTCCTTCACACACTCCACTATCACACTTAGGCACACACGTGAGAATAGTCCTATACTCGGACTGGAGCATAGCCTAAGTAAGAACGAGACTGCGTAGTGATGGCCTACTGGATGTGCGTCCTGTTGGGTGGTCACGAAAGTCTCACCTAGAGTTTGGTCTCTTTTGAGAATGCTGTCACTCCTAATAGTTGCCTATTGTTGGGATCAGTGTTCTTAACTGGGGTCGTTGGCTCTAAAAAACCTTATTTAGGACCCTTTAGAGCTACCCTTTGAAAGGTTCACTCAATAGAAAACCTTAGACCTATTCTCTTAGGAATCCTTGTAGGACACAAAGGAGCTTCATACCCCTGCATTCAAACAAACACTAATACATTTTTCTCATTTCCCTAAAAAAAACCCAAAAAAAAACCTATTTTATTCTTGCAAGCATGTCTCATGCATTCTTATTTTCCTTCTTCTCTGCATATCATAAAAAAAAAACATCCTCATTTTGCATGACCGCCGGGGAATTATAAAACCTTTTTTATAAGAAGGGTGGATGAAAATATACGAAAAAATGCATTTGAAAGTAAGACCACCTGAATTATACTTTACTCTTCGAATAAAAAGTTTACAATTCCCCGACGCGACACATTCACATTTCATGCATCCACTCATATGCTCATGCATCTGGTTCCCCTTTTCCAAAAAAGAAAAAAGAAAAATATAACCTTCTCATTCATTCAAAAAACCATGTCATTAATCAAGCATTTTCCTTTCCATGCATTAAAAATCATTGCGTGTATCATGCATTTCCTTGCATATATATAAAAAAAATAGTTTTTAGCAATATAACATAAACATGTCATTTAGCATGCACCACCATTCACTCATAATCATTCAAAAATAACCAGGCATCTCATCATTTGCAACATCATGAAATTCATACATCATTTCACACATGTTGTCATCCTAATTAAAAAAACAAACAAAAAAACCACGTTGTTTCGTCATTACATCGTCTCATCATTTTATTCATAAATCGTTTTTGCATGCATGCACCATTTCAAAATAATAAAAAAAATCATGTCATTATTCTTGCATCATCCATCATCAAAAAATATATATCTAGTTGGCATTCCATTTTAAATTATAAATGATACTTTGCATCATTTACATGTTGCACTGTCTCTAAAAAACCAAAAGAAAAACCAGTTAGAATAGTGAGCTTTTAAGTGATCATTCCTTCATGCATTTGCATCATGCCTATACATTATAATTTGTTCATTCATGTATTACCAAAAAAAAAATAGAAAACAAACATGAGCATAATTTAAAAAAAAAAACTGTGATGAGAGATGAGGCGTTCTTGCGAAATACATTTTAATTGATTGTTCGTCCTTGGCAAAGCTTAACCTACTAATTTTCAAACGGGGTCGAACTTAGTTGCAAACTCAGGGTGTTTCAAGACACTCAATTTTCAAAAATAAGAAGTTATTCACTATTTGCAGCTCATTCACATTTTTTTGTCAGCAAAACAATGCATCTCATCCACCCCGTGGTAAATGATCAAAATGGACTATTTTGTTAACTAATGTGTCACCAAAAATTTCTTCTATCATGTCTCTAATTATGTTAACTCTCTATGAAGCATTCGTATAGTGAACTTGTATGCAATGTACATTTACTCTTGTTTGAGTCAGTTAGTGTCCACTCTGTGCATCCTATCATCATCCCTTCTCCATGTCTAGTCCCACCCCGACCACCCAATACATATTCCCCACACAAGTGCCTAGTTAATATTTTGGTTTGTTCCTATTAATGAAATAACACTTTAGGTTCTCCATGCTGGGGTAAATTTGTGATCACTAGATACCTTGTCAATTTGTGATCACTCTGTGCATCCTTCAGACCTCCACTGGTCCATCAATCCAGATCACACGTCGGCATTGAGCACCGACGGATCATCCGACCCCAGGTCCTTCAGACTAGTTGTGTCAGCCTAAGACATAGTGGACGTCCTTCGTGACCAGTTCTAGACCTGGTCTTGTTAACGACCGCTCGAAAAAGGCCACCCTCAGACCCCCAGTGGTCATTCAAAGCCCTAGTGCTCTTTCAGACCCTAAGTGGTCCTTCAGGGCTTAGGCAACCCCTTGGAGCCCCGGTGCTCCCTTAGAGCCCAAGTGCTCTTTCAGAGCCCCAGTGCTCTTTCAGATCCCCAGTGATCTTTCTTTATTATTCTCGATTAGCACGCCAAGTGTTAATCGTCCCTCATTTCCCTTACTCATCTTCCCCCTAAGCGGACAAAATTAGCGCCTATTCTATCTTTATTTGTATTTCTACTACGAAAATCTGAAAACCATTCACCTTTTCTAGTAAAATATAAATAAAGAGGGGAGGCTGTTATACCCCAATTTTGTCCGATCATTTATCGCAATTGTTTTAGCCTCCGTGTCACAAGTCCATATCATTACGAGAACGACATAGGTAATTTCCGGCGGTAAAACGCTCATAGGTAATGTTTTCCGGCGGAATTTCCGTCGGTAATTTCCGGCGGAACCGGTAATGCACATTTCCAGCGGAATTTTTTTAAATAAAAAATAATATTTTTTTGAAAAATCCGCTGGAAACGCGCATTACCGGCGAATTTTTTCGTTAGTAATTTCCGGCGGATTTTTCCTGCTGGTAATGCACATTACCGGCGATTTTTTATTTTTGTTTTTAAAAAAAATTAAATTTTTTTAAATTTTTTCGAATTTTAAAATTTAGTATATAATTTAATAAGAAGTAAGAAAAATGAAAATGAAGTAGAATATGAGAAAAATGATATAGAACAGAATGAGAATGAATAAAGGAATGAGAATGAAGAAGTAGGAATGAATAAGAAGGAAAAAGAGTATGAGAAGAAATAATATTGGAGAGAATAAAAATGAACTAGTAAGAAGGCGTAAGAATGAATGAGAGTATCAGTTAAGCGTAATTATAATTAACTACTTTCAATTTCTTGTAATGACGTACTCATGACATGAGTTAAGCGTATTATGAAATAAATATAAAGCCTTTGGTACAATATTTTTAATATACAACAAGTACAATATTGTGGCTTTTAGCCTAGACCATTCAAGGAAGTAGTACGGGATGGATCAATAAAAAAGAATAGCTATTATATGGTTGAAATTATTTGACTAGTAGTAATTACATAGTGACCTCAATGCTTCAAAATATTTATTGTTTGCCACATAGTTTGATGGAATTGTAAAATAAGGAAACATATACATTAACAAAGGTACAACAAAACCCAAATTATGTGCGTTGAAACAAAAACAATGCATTACAAACAATGTACTATTTTATTACTTATGATGTTTTTATTTTCCTAAAAACATGTGTTTAATTTAATTTAAGATTGTTTTTTACTTCACGAACCCTTTTCTTATTCTTTCATTAAATTTTTAATTTGTAATTGTCTTTACATCGTGTCCAGTAATTTTCATTTTATCCATCGAATGAAAAAATTAATGTTTATATTCTACGCCAATGGATTATCAAAAATTGAATCGACAAGGTACGTAGATACGACATTCCAAATTCTAATGGATGAATCACATTTTTGAAAAATTACTTTTTGCTTTTCAGCCCCAATAAATATTTAATTTTTTTTTTGCTTTAAAGGTGAATGAATAAAAATACTGCTAAGTTATATATGAAGTTTTGTGTCCATATATTGCTTCTATATCCACACCAATGGAGTGTAAAGTTTTTTTTTGAGAAAAACAAAATGTAAAGTTACACGCTAATTAGTTTTATTTTGAAACAGTTATATTCGTGACATTATTTTACCAACAATTTTGAAATAGTTATATTCGTGACCTTCTTCAATATTTTGAGTAAAAAAGGGAAGAGTCCCTAACTTAATTATTGCTTATTTCTACAAGTAATTAAGTTATGTAACATGCACGACGGCTAGTAAGAGATGAGCCTCTTCGTTACAGAATCTATTTACAAAAATGATGAAGTTTCTCTCTTTGTGAGAAGAGAAGCAACAAGAAAATTGACATTTAGTGGCAACCAAAAATTGTGAGTAAAGGGTTAAAAGTTGTAGGTATAGTCCACGAAACCTATACCAACCTACATATTTTTCCATGGTCAATAATTTGCTATACCTTCAAAAAATTGTTGTCAGTATAATATATCACTACAACAGAAATCTCAAAAAAGATCACCCATGAGTAGCGCTTTTGACAAAAGCGCTCCCTATTGCCAAAACACGGAACTGAATCAGTAGCGCTTTTCTTAAAAAGCGCTCCCTATGCCAAAATACGTAACTGAATGAGTAGCGCTTTTTAAAAAGCGCTCCCTATTGCCAAAACACGGAACTGAATCAGTAGCGCTTTGTTTAAAAAGCGCTCCCTATGCCAAAATACGGAAAATTAAATATTTAATTTTAATTCTAATTACTCATCAGTTCACTCTCTTTCTCGTTCTCGCAATACCTGCAGCTCTCACTCCTCACTTCGCTCACTCCCCACTTCGCAGCTCTCACTCCCCACTTCGCTCACTTTCAGTTCGCTCTGGTTTCACTTCGCAGCTCTCACTCCTCACTTCGCTCACTTTCAGTCTTCAAGAAACCCTAGCCTCTGTTCTTGAATGCCTCCTCTCTGAACCTCGTTTTCTTCGTTGAAACCCCACCTGGGTTCTTGAACTCAGCTTGATTCTGATGAAGAATCACGCCCAAAATCACAGCGAAGGTCTCCTTCTCCACTGTGAACAGGTAGCTGCTTTCTTTCTCCTTAAACTCTTCTCAGTTTCTCCACGGTTTGAAACCCTATATTTCAAACGTTGATTTGCTTCATTTCTTTGCTGTTTCTGGTTCGATCTTGAAGGATCTTGGCTCTACACACCACGATCTGCTTACACGAAGGTATAATACTTGTTCTTGCTATTTTTTCAGTTTCGGTTTTACTGTTCTTGACCAACACAATAAACCCTAACTTCTGAAACTGTTTCTGGTTGCAGAGTTTTTTCTCTTAAAAAGCGTAACATGGTATGGCATATATACAATATTATCTTTCGATTCAATTACTGCAATTTAACATGGAAATTAGTTAAAAAATGTGAAAAAATAAACTATTCAGGGAAGGGAAAGAAGAATGGGTACCATTTGACTCGACTCCTTACTGCTCCTCATCGGCATTTGATGCTGCTTCCCCCGTACTTCGTGAAGTTGCTGCTGCTATACATTCCTATGGCATTTCAGTAGAACAGGTAAAAATGAATTTTTAACATTGTCAGTTGTAAATGAAAGATATGATAAATTATTAAATTCTTTTTGTTTGATTTTTATTGGATATCATTTTCTTACCTTTTAAAAATGATTTTACATAAATATGAGTGGATCACGTTCAAAATTACTATTAAAAAATTTGAGAAAGAAAGAAATTCATCTATTCACATTGAATGGTAAAAAGTGATTACACAGATAATATTGGACTTTTATATGTTATTCAGAAGCTTCCTTTCTAGAAATTGTAAGCTGTGGCCCAATTCTGATTATTTTTTATGTAATATTTGTAGTTGCATGCAGAAGCTGGAAAAGGTCAATTTGAGGTGGTTTTGGGACATACAATTTGTACTAAAGCGGCAGACGACTTAGTTTAAACCCTTGAAACTGTTAGGGCAATTGCCAGAAAACATGGCTTGCTGGCAACTTTTGTTCCAAAGTAAGTGGCATTGTTGTTCCTTGTAGGTTTGAAGATTGTAGCAACATATTTAACTAGGCATGATTATGCTGTGATATTGTGAAAGCGTTCTATTCCATTCTGAAGTGCATAACAGTGTTTTCTTGTGATATTGAAGGTATGCATTAGATGATTTGGGTTCTGGATCCCATGTACATATAAGCTTGTGGCAGAATGGCCAAAATGTATTTATGGCATCTGATGGATCATCAGAGCATGGAATGTCAACTGTGGGAGAGAAATTTATGGCTGGAGTTCTATATCATCTTCCTTCAATTTTGCCACTTATAGCACCACTTCCTATCAGGTTGCTCTTCCCATTATCTTACTCGCTCTATTTCGACGAAAAACTGATGTTATAGTGTGGTATCATTCCACTAATTTTTGTTGTGTTCGTCTGTTATCTATGAGCACTTTGCATTTTTTATTGTTTACCTCTAAAATGCATTATAGTAAAACAGTTATGCAATGTTTATATTTGTTATTCTAAAGTTAGAATGGGTTAAAATATTAGTAATGGTCATCTTGTAAATTTCTTTCATTTACTATTACTTTTGAATTTATGCTTTATGTTTTATTACATCACTACGCAATTTCATTGCAGTTATGATCGGTTACAGCCGCACCATTGGAGTGGTGCATTTCAGTTTTGGGGAAATGAAAATAAGGAGGCTCCATTGCGAGCTACGTCTCCACCTGGAACTCCCGGCGGTCTAGTAAGCAACTTTGAGGTTAAATCTTTTGATGGTTCTGCAAATCCATATTTGGGATTAGTTTCTATAATTGCTGCTGGCATTGATGGCCTTCGTAGGCATCTTCCGCTTCCTGATCCTGTTGGTAAGATCATATAATAACAACATGCATCATGGAATAGCTAGTGCTTGGTAATTATAGTTTTCAGCTCTTGTAAAATATATTAGTTGAATAATAAACTTATTTCATGTATGAAACAGATAAAGATCCAGATTCAGCAAACCTTCCAAGACTGCCAGAATCACTCTCGGAAGCTATGGAAGCTCTCCAAACAGGTAAAAGCTCGCCTGAAAATTGGATGTGATTCTGGTAATAATAGTTGTAGACTAGACTGTAGTCTGTTTTTTCCCTCTCTTTCATGCATTTCTTGTTAAGTGTACGGATGGAATACATAAATAGGCATATGACATGGTTTGCATACTCTTGCTATTTATAGGAACCCTATCAGCTGGTTGGATCTACTGTTAATGACCCCTTAGAGGAATTCAAGAAAGCACTTGTATCCATCATAGAGGAATACTTCAGTAACGGGGATGTGGAATTGGCAGCATCTGATCTCAGAGAACTTGGCTCAAGTGAATATTATCCATACTTCATTAAGCGGCTTGTTTCAATGGCAATGGACAAGCACAATGATTAGAAATAAATGGCTTCTGTTTTGCTTTCAGCACTGTATGCTGATGTCATTAGTCCATAATTCTGGTGATGTATTTGAAGCCTGTAGGTGTATACGCGAGTTGGGGTTTCATTCTTCCATCATGAGGTTGTGAAGAGAGTTGGTATGTTAGGTTTGTTTTATGTTTTTATTTTCAGTTGATATACCTTGCTTTATAATTACAACTTACCTTGTTTATAAATGTTTTCTGATTCCAAAATATTGTGTTAAGACAACTTTTTTTTGTTTTATCCATTTCCATTGCAATTTTTTGGAAAAAGCAAATGAAAGTGAAAACAGAAAATAAACCAAATACCTTTTCTGTTTTGTTGTTGGTTTTCCTGTAAAGTGGGAATAATATATTCAGTCAATAAGGAATGCATATTATACTTTTTGAATATACTTTTGTTGTTTACTAGTAATATTTGAAATCTTATTTAATACACCAGATAGTCTTTATTTATTTACTATAATGTCTGATTTTCATATATTTAAACAGGAAATTGCATGCTACATGGGCCTTGAGCTTGGAAAAATTAAGATCAAACGTTTTGCTGACGGTGAGATATATGTCCAGCTACAAGAGAGTGTCAGAGGGTGTGATGTGTTTCTAGTGCAGCCCACATGTCCTCCTGCCAATGAGAATCTTATGGAGCTTCTCGTAATGATTGATGTCTGCAGGAGAGCTTCAGCCAAAAACATCACTGCAGTCATTCCATATTTTGGATATGCTAGAGCTGATAGAAAGGTCTGTTTGTAACTTTGATTACTATTAGAAATAGTATGTTAATGAAGATGTTAATGAAGATGATCATTTTATAGGGTCATGTATTTATGTAATTGACTAAGAGGATGCCAGTTGTAATTTTTGATTTTTGACATTCATATTTTGGTACATTTGTAATTTTTGATGTAGGGTCAGTTGTAATTTTTGACATTCATATAAGTTGAGGCTAATTTTTGATTTTTGACATTCATATAGGGTCAGTTGTAATTTTTTATGTTGATATATCTGTGTGTGTGTGTGTGTGTGTGTGTTGGATTTATAAATAGAGAAAAAAACAATTTGTTGTTGGTTGATGAATATGAGCAGGGAGTAAGGAATTGGTAATAGAGGAAAAATAATTTTTTTTTTAAAATTAGGCATAGGTAGTGCTTTCTGTAAAAAGCGCTACTTATGGTCTAGGCGCATCTAGGAATGAGGAGCGCTTTAACAATAAAGCGCTCCTCATTCCTAGATGCGCCTAGACCATAAGTAGCGCTTTTTACAGTAAGCGCTCCCTTTTCTTAAGACCATGAGGAGCGCTTTTTACGGTAAGCGCTCCTTATTGTCTTAGCGCGCTTAGGAATAAGGAGCGCTTGTAATAAAAAGCGCTCCTCTTGCCTGATTTTTGGGAGCGCTTTTCGAGCGCTACCTTTGGGTGATTTGCAACAGGAGCGCTAGCTTTAGGAGCGCCCGAAAGCGCTCCCTATGGCCTAAAATAAGCGCTCCCAATGCTTAAATCTGTTGTAGTGTATAGTGACAATTTTTGCGCTTGTTGGACAAAACCTTGATGTTGTACACACAATTAATTTTCCATTAACTTAAGTTTTAGCGACACCTCTGATTGTTGTACCCACGACTGAGTCACCATGACTAAAAGTTTGGTAACAACTCTTGATTTGCTATACCCACCATGTTTATTTCGCTGGTAATGGTTTTAGACTTTTAGTAACATTTTTAACGCTCGTATTCCAACTATATAACTTCTATTGGTTTAGATTTTAGGAACATGTCATAATTTGCTTTGTACACATTTTTTGTTGTCATCGACGCTTATGATAATTTAATATTTTCTTTTAAAATATAAGCCAACTAAAAACTACTAGTATATACAAAATAAAATAAAACTTAAATTATATTGAAAATTAAAATGTATATAAACATTAAGTTAGGAGTACCATACAGATATTTAAAAAGCATCGAAAGTATTATAACAACTTCAAAAGGTTGGTTCGAAGCGAATGTTAGGAGAGAGTTGGGCGATGGTCAAGGCGTGAATTTTTGGAATCACCTTTGGATTGGGTCGCGCCCATTGAAGATGGATCTTTCTAACATTTTTGTAGGTTGCAGCAATAAAAATGCTTACATTGCTGATCTAGGTGTATGGAACCAGAGCTATTGGCGTTGGAATTTGACAGCTTATTCGCAGCTTCTTAGCGAGGATGGATCGACGCTGTTTGACATTCTGAGAAACATGCATTTAAATAGAGACAGAACAGATAGATGGAGTTGGTTACTGGAGCATTCCCATCGTTATTCAGTGAGATCTTGTTATCGTTTTTTGTTGTTAGCTAATTCGGTTCCTGCTGTGAACACTAACGGCGACAGTACAGACTTCAAAGCGTTATGGCAAACATCAGTTCCTTCAAAAGTCTTGATCTTTGGTTGGAGATTAATTTTAAACGCTCTACCGGTGCGTGAGCTACTGAGAAGCAGACAGGTTATTCGTTCAGAGGAGGGGGCATGTGCGTTTTTTGTAACAATCACAGTGAGGATCTCCATCATCTCTTCCTTGATTGTGATCTTTCGAGAAAGGTTTGGAGGGAGATAGAACGATGACTTGATGTCCAGCTGTCTATGTCTCTTACCTTATATCAACACTATATTTATTTTGGCGAGTTATGTTTGGGGAAGAAATCCAAGAAGGTTAAATGCTTACTCTAGTTGACAATTTGTTGGTGTCTTTGACTTGCTCGGAATGGAGTTTGCTTTAGAAGGGAAGAGGCCAAGATTGATTCGATTGTCACTCGTATTAAGTTTTTGTCATGGTGTTGGTTTATTTCTGGCGTGGGTAGAGATTCTAGCTTGTCTTCGCCTCTTTGGTGGAACAATGCTTTGACTTGTATTAACAAATTTTAAGTTCTTGTATTTGTGGGTTTGAGCATCCCTAATATTTTAAACAATGAAACATTACTTATAAAAAAGAAACAGCTTCAAAAGTTACAAAGAAAACAGATCTTGGTAAGAGCACTTGGTTTGCTATACCTACTATGTTTATTATGTGGGTGATGCTTTTAGTAACATTTTTAACGCTCGTATTCAACATACATAACTTCAGTTGGTTTAATTTTTGTACACACCTTATTTGTTCTTGTCATTAAAACTTATGATAATTTAATGCTTTATTTTACAATATAAACGAACTAAAAACTATATACAAAAGGCTAAATATATATTTTGGCCCTTTATCTTTGGGGTTGTGGTCACTTTGGCCCTTTATCTTTTTTTTTCTCATTTTAGACCCTCATGTTTTTTGTGTGTGTCATTTTGGCCCCTGCCGTTATCATTTTGGTCCCTTATGTTTTTAATTGATTTCATTTTAGTCCCTTATGTTTTTAATTGATTTCATTTTGGGCCCTTATGTTTTTAATTGATTTCATTTTCGTCCTTAAAAATTTGCTACAAAAAACATAAACATAACGACAGGGGCCAAAATGACACACACAAAAAACATGAGGGTCTAAAATGAGAAAAAAAAAAGATAAAGGGCCAAAGTGACCACAACCCCAAAGATAAAGGGCCAAAATATATATTTAGCCTATACAAAATAACATAAAGTTGCAGTTATATTGAAAATTAAAACTAATACAAGCATATCAAATTATAAAATAGCTAAAAAAATGGAGTCCACAAAAAAAACTGAAGTCTTGATTTTTCAGCACAAGCTAGCCGCATTTTTCAACTTATGATTACAATTTGTGTTTCATACCCTCTCACGGTCACCATAACGCCAACGCTCTATTGCATAGTGTTCTAAGCACAAACACATTAGTTTCAAATAATCACCGCCACCGCTGTGGCACATATTTCTTCAATTGCGGTGAGGATTTATGTTACGCCTACGTTGTGGTATTTATGTTACGTCTACGTTGCGGCGATTTTCAGTTCTGACCGACTGCATTCAAGGTGTTCGATGATTTGTCTATATGAACCAAATATGGGTATTGAGAAGTTTATGATGATAGGTTTCAAAGCATGATATTAATCTCTCATCAGCGTCGGTTTCATGTAGCCCAGGTCACATCGTTCTTTTCTTTTTCTCTTTGGTTTGTGCTGATATGATTTTTATTAAATCTAAGCTTATTACTGCTCGGTTTTACTTTTTCATGCCCTGTTTCATGCTTTGCTTCATGTCCATCTAAGCTTATTTGTTATTGTTTTGATGCTTTTGGTTATCTGATGTTTTCGGTTCCTATATTTGCATATCAAATCTTAATTTTATGTGTTTTTTTTTGTGTTTTTCAATAAGTATTGTTTTCTATAATTATTTTAAAAAAGAAAAAACATAGTCTTGTTTTACTTTATCTTGTTTTACTTTATCATGTTGGTTGGGTTTAGTTGGGTTTAGTTGGGTTCCGTTTGGTTTGTTTTTGCTGTTCGGCTTGCGTTAACTCTGGTTTTTATCCGTCTTGCGATAATTCTGAATTTTTTGGTATGTGATGAGAGGAGCTACAAGCGGCGGCTGGTATCTCCATCATTACCGGCAGGAAGACGACCTGTTTCCCAAGAGAGACAGCAAAGGGCGAGAGCTAGGAGGGTGGAAGGTGGTGCAATCAAAGTGGCTGAAGAAGATTGATATTGCATCTAAGGTCAAGTTGGATGATGAGGAGAGGAGAAGGTTGGTATCGTTCTTTTTCACCAATTTTCCGGATTCACTCAAGGCCTGGGATATGTTTCATCTCTTTTCCATTCATGGGAGAGTTATGGAGGTTGTGATTCCGGGGCTGAAGGAAGGGCGGAGGAAAAGATTTGGTTTTGTGAGGTTTAAGGATGTAAGGGATCCTGAATTGATGGCGATCAAGCTCGACAATGTCTTCATTAGAGGGATCAAGCTTCATGTTAATATGCCAAGGTTTGATCGTGAGGTAAGAGTTGAAGTGGGGGCAAAGAAGGTGCTAGTTGAACGTGAATACGGGACTAAAAAGGTGTTAGGTGAATGTGATCGTGGATCTATTGGTGTGTCGAGGAAGAAGGATTATTCGGCTCAACATCAACAGCATAGTGGTATCAAAAATCAACCTGAGATAGTGAACAAGGTTTGGGCGAAGAAGAGGGGCAATGGTGTTGAAGATGTTCGGGGATGTCTTTTTTCTTTCAATGCTGAAGAAGATACGATGGCTCGATTGAGGAAAGCTATGGTGGGAGAGGTAGTATGGCCGGGTAAGTCTTATGCTATTCAAGATGAGTTCGCTATGCAAGGTGTTTTCTCGATTAAAGCAACACCTTTGGGTGCAAATTGGGTTCTCTTAGAAGGAGCTAAAGACGAAGAAGACTTCATGGAGTTTGTTGAGGAAGCAAAAGATTGGTTATTTCAATGGTTTCGTTGGATTCGCCCATGGAAACCAGAGGATGTTGATCGTGAGCGCGTAGCTTGGATTAGATGTTTTGGGGTTCCGGTGCATGCTTGGAACGGTGATTTCTTTTCTAAATTATCAGAGCATGTAGGTACTTACTTATATTCAGACGACAACACTGAGAGGAAGAAGTCGTTGGATGTTGCTAGGGTGTTAATTCGAACTAAGTCTATGGAGTCCTTGTCTAAGACCTTTACGGTGAGTATCAATAATGTTCTTTATCCGATTAAGATTGTGGAAGATTGGTGTGGGCCTCTTCAATGGAGTCAACCGGTGGAGAAAGATAAGAATACTGAAGAGTCCTCTGACTCCGAATGTTGGTCTAAGGAGGAGGAGTGGCGTGATGTTGAAGGTGTTGAAGGAGGAAGTCTCGATGATGATTTTGAGGAGGATGATGTTGGTGGTGATGATGATTTACATGCTATTATGTCTCAGCATCAATCTAGGAGTAACGGTTTGAATTGCATTGATAAGGCAAAAATGGCAAATAATGATAAAATATCAACGGCTCTTCCTGAAGGGGTTTTTGTGTCAAGTGACAATGGTAATGATTTGAATACCTTTTCAAAGTCAGAATCAAGATCTACTAGGGTCAATGATACATTTAGCTCCAATATGGACAAGGCTCACGACTTATCTTTGGGCTTAGATGGAGAGTCTGAGGGGGGAAGAACTGAGAATGGGGTGATGTCTTCAGCTGGTGCTGAACCCGTTAATGGTAGTAGGCCTAGTGTAAGCCCAACTTTAGATCTTCCTTCAATCCATGTGGAACCAACCCCTGTGGACCCAGGTGAGTATCGGATCTTAACCAGAAAAGAGAAGAAGTATCTCAGCGTGTCTTTACCAAGGAAGATGAGAGCTGGATTGAAACCACAGAAGGTGGTGCGCAATCTTGCGGAGGTTTCTGGCAAGGAGTTCCATGGTTCTCAGGCGCCGGAGGTGGAAGAGAGGGCCAATTCGTCGTCTCTGTTTTCGGCTGGAGCGGTGTTATGTGATGGGTCTATAGACAGTTCTGATATTAGAGGTTGTAATAACAAATTCTGGGCTTTACAGAGCAAGGCGGTGGCGCGCCGTGTGTGGGAGACTGCGAAGAATTTAGGCGTGGAAGGAATCAGGCCAGAGGAAGTTTATATTGAAGAAATTTCTCAAGGAGAAAAGAGAGATGAGATAGCAAGGAAGAAGGGGAAGAATGCAGCTGGTTCCCGATGATTATTTTATCTCTCAATATGCGTGGGTGGGGTGACAGAGCTAAACGGCGTCACCTGAGATCGTTAATTTCTACAGGTAATTTTAATTTCATTTGTTTACAGGAAACTAAAAGGGAGATTTTGGAGGAAAATCAAATTAGTCAATTGTGGGGTAATCTTTTGTTTGAGTATGTCGTTAAACCAGCTAATGGTCAGTCTGGAGGCTTATTGTCATCTTGGGTGGCTGGTTCATGTGATTTTAAGTTCTCGTTTATGGGTACAGGATTTATTGGGGTGGCTTTGAATGTTGATAATTCTTTGTTGTATGTGGTAAACGTTTATGCGCCTTGTTATTTGAATGGAAAACGTCGGGGGTGGGAGGAATTGAAAGCGTATAAACAGTCTCTTGATGATGGGGACTGGTGTCTGGTAGGAGATTTTAATTGTGTCACAAGAGTTGAGGAAAGGAAAGGTATAGGGGTAAGGGGGTCTATTCAGGAAGTTAACGAGTTTAATGCTTTTATTTCGGATATGGATTTACTTGATGTCTCAGTT
The DNA here is from genome assembly GCA_039519185.1 of Astragalus membranaceus. NCBI lineage: Eukaryota > Viridiplantae > Streptophyta > Magnoliopsida > Fabales > Fabaceae > Astragalus > Astragalus membranaceus. Next base: position 144,280,836 of record CM076847.1, on the reverse strand, counting down.
ACTGGTAATGTTTTTTCTTGGTTTTGCTCGGATGGGATTTCGATGAGTAGACTGGATAGGTTTCTTATTTCTCCTAATTTGGTTGACAAGTGGAACATCTCGGGTCAATGGATAGGGAAGAGGAATATCTCTGATCACTGCCCTATTTGGCTGCTCAGATCTACTGTTGATTGGGGTCCGAAACCTTTTCGGTTTGTTAATGCTTGGTTTCACCATGCTAAGTTTAAAGAGTTTGTTAAGGATAGTTGGTCTCAAATTCAGGTTTCTGGGAATAAAGCTTATGTTTTTAAGGAGAAAATGAAGATGTTGAAAGAGAAGTTGCGAGTGTGGAACAAAGAGGTGTTTGGAGTGGTTGACTTGAATATAGAGGAGGATGTCAAGGAGTTGAATAACTTAGATCAAATGCTCATTGAGCATTGGGATGAGGCCACAGTTTCTAAAAGAAAGGAAGTCTCTGTGTCTTTTTGGAAGCAAATCAGATTGAAGGAAAGTATTCTTCATCAAAAGAGTAGGGCGCGTTGGATCAAAGAGGGTGACGTGAATTCTAAATATTTTCACTCTATGTTGAAGTTTAAAAAGAGGAAAAATATTCTAAAGTTGTTAGATGATGAGGGAAGGCTTATTGAAGATGTTTTTGTGGTTAAAGATAAGGTGAAGAATTTTTTTCAAAATGGATTTACGGAGCCGCTGTATGGTAGACCTGTGTTGAATGATACGATGTTTAATCAAATCTCTTCGGAAGCGAATGATTACCTGGTCATGCCTTTCGAAGAGGAGGAGATTAGGGAGGGGATTTGGAGCTGTGATGGAGATAAAAGCCCGGGTCCTGATGGTTTTAATTTGAGGTTCTTTAAGGAGAATTGGGATTTGTTGAAGTATGACATTGTGGGAGTTTTTTCAGAATTCTACGCCAAGGCTCACATTCCTAAAGCGTTCTCGGCCTCTTTCCTAACTCTCATTCCCAAAAATGATCATCCTCAAGGGTTGGGGGAGTATAGGCCCATTTGTTTAATTGGGAGCATCTATAAGATTCTTTCAAAGGTGTTGGCCAACAGGTTAAAGAAGGTTCTTCTTTTGGTGATTTCTGAGTGTCAGTCGGCTTTTCTTGGTGGTCGGAATATTCTTGATGGGGTAGTGATTGTTAATGAGCTTGTTGATTTGGCGAAGCGTAATAAGGAGGAGTGCATGTTGTTTAAAGTGGATTTTGAGAAAGCTTATGACACCGTCTCTTGGTCGTTCCTCTTTGATATGTTAGCTAAGTTCGGGTTTGATCTTAAGTGGATTCGTTGGATTAGAGCGTGTGTGTCTTCTTCTTCTTTATCGGTTTTGGTCAACGGAAGCCCAACTCAAGATTTCTTGGTGCAAAGGGGATTGCGTCAGGGGGATCCTCTATCTCCTTTTTTATTCTTGTTAGTGGCTGAGGGTCTTGCTCGGTTGGTGGATAAGGCGGTGGGGGTTGGGGTTTTTGAGGGGTTTGTAATTAATGAAAACCTTAGTTATTCGCTTGTTCAATTTGCTGATGATACCGTTCTGATTGGGAAGCCGTCTTGGAATAACCTTTGGGGTCTAAAATCTATTCTTAGGAGCTTTGAACTCGTCTCCGGATTGAAGGTCAATTTCATCAAAAGTAAGCTTATTGGTATTAATGTGCCTGATAATTTTATGGAGCAAGCTTCAGTATTCCTTCACTGCAGGTCGGAATCCATTCCGTTCATCTTTCTTGGCCTTCCCGTTGGTGCTAATCCGAGGCGATGGAATCCGGTTTTGCAAAAGTTTCGGTCTAGGCTGGCATCTTGGAAGGGGCGCAATTTATCTATAGGAGGTCGGGTTACGCTTATCAACTCGGTCCTTAGTAGTTTACCTTTGTATTTCTTCTCTTTCTACAAAGCACCAAAAGTGGTTATTAGGGAGATGATAAAGATTCAAAGAGATTTTCTTTGGGGAGTTAAGGAGGATGCGAGAGGTATGTATTGGGTGGCTTGGGATAAGGTTTGTAGGGAGAAAAATGAGGGAGGTCTTGGTATCAAAAACTTGGAGAATTTCAATATTTCCTTATTGTCAAAATGGAAGTGGCGCTGTTTGGTGGACGAGAATGCGAATTGGAGAGGTCTATTAAGTCATAGATATGGTGAGTTGTCGGGATTTATGTCTAGTGATTCCGTCAGGAGAATGAGATCGGATTCTTTGTGGTGGAGGGATCTTTGTATTGTTGGTAAAGAAGAAATGGGGGACGATTGGTTCAAAGATTGTATTCGGAGAGGATTGGGCAGTGGTGAGGGGGTCAAACTTTGGAAACATCATTGGATTGGTCACCAACCGCTATCTATCGTGTTTCCTAATTTATTTGTAGGTTGTGCTGACAAGGATCTCACTGTGGCTGAAGCTGGTTGTTGGAGAAGAGATGTATGGAGTTGGAATTTTTTATCTAATGTTGCAGGTTGTCATCTTTGTGTTCAAGAAGCTGCAGAGTTGGCGGACATTTTGCGTGAAGTTTCTCCGATTCGAGGTAAATCTGATTGTTGGAAATGGATTCTAACTCATGATAAAATGTTTTCGGTTAGTTCTTGTTATATCCAGGTACAAAGCGTTCGGCAAGCAGCTGTCTTGCCCCCTCTGCTATCGGCCAGAATTGAAGCCGTGTGGCAAACAGTTGTTCCGTCGAAAATTAAGCTTTTCGGTTGGCGTATGTTTGTCTCGGCTCTTCCTCTTCGCTCTTCTTTGCTTAATCGTAACGTTATTCAGTCTATGGAGGAGGCGGCCTGTGCTTTTTGTCAGAATGATTTTGAAGATTTGGACCATCTTTTCGTGGGGTGTGATTTGGCTAGGATGGTGTGGAAAAAGGTGGAGATATGGCTTGGTGTGGATCATATCGTTGAGGAGTCTTTGATGGAGCATTTCGATTCCTTCGCAAAAGTGTTTACCGGCAAGAAATCTAAGAAGATTAGACATCTTATCTGGCTGGCCTCGTGTTGGAGTATTTGGTTGACTAGAAATAATCTTATTTTCAAGGGGGAAGAACCGGATTTAGACTCGATTGTTTATCATATTAAAACTATGTCTTGGTCGTGGTTTATTTATGGGGTGGGGAGTCATTCCGGTTATGTTTTAGATTCTTGGTGGAATAACGCTTACCATTGTATTAATCATTTTGTTGGGTAGTAGGGGGAGAAACAGTGGGTTAGGTTTTCCCTCTGTAGTGCACTCACAGGGTACTCTTTTTCCTACCTGAGTCTTTTTCCCAATGGGTTTTGGCTCAGGGAGGTTTTGA